>JALAZF010000534.1:1855000-3055000 GCA_022829125.1 Lathyrus tuberosus
TAGGTAGAAGGGTCATTGGGTAGTAATTAAATTAGGTAGATTGTCAACGGGTTGTTGAGTCTGTAATTTGATACTACTAATAGTGGACTTCCTTCCTGGCTTGGTATGCCCCCAGATGTAGGTTGTTGAACCGAACTGGGTGAACAATTCAGTGTGTTATGGTTTCTATTATTACCTTGTTCAACAGATTGCGATGTTGTGACATTACACTATGACATCACACATCTGTACCAGAATTTCAATTGGTATCAGAGCAGGCATCCTGTCTGTCTCTGGATGAGATCTAGGGAGGATACTTTCTGGGTCATGAGCAAGGAAGATAGTTAGTTCATAGAGAATTTCATATGATTCCTTGGAGTGAAGAATGAAGGCTGCAGGGTTGGTGGTAAGCTGCTGTGTGGTTTGACTTATAATGAGCTTGTGCACTTGGAGTGTTGGGCAAGGGTTATTATGTTTTGCCTAAAGGTAGTAGAGAAATTTTCTGGTGTATGTTCCGCTGCATATATATATCTGATGGAAAATTCCTGGTAGTTTGGTGTTAAGACTGCAACATTCTGCTCTCCTCCAAAAATGTGGTGATATGTGAGGGCATCTTCAAAGGAACTCTTCTATAAGCATGTAGAAAAGAGGTCTGAAGAAAGGTTGTAGTAATCCAACCTTACAAGGTCAATCTCTGGGTTGTGTTAAAGGATCTTTTGGTGTGAAGAGAACTTATGTCCTACCAGCAGATGCTTGGGGGCTAAACAAATGTGTTGATCACATCTGTTTGGAACCTACTCCTGACTTGGAAGAGGAGGCATCTGGGTCATGTGAAGATTCATCAAGAAAGAAGCTGAGCTTAATAGGTCAATCAGCCTTTGGTCAATTAGAATTGATGTCTGCAGAAGTAGAAGACCAATTTGTGACTCCTTCATCCTTTTTGATGGTGAAAGAAGAAGGTAGAGCCAAAGCAAAAGAGTATCTCTGTCAAAGTTTTCATGCGGGAGTGAAGATCTTGATAAGTTATCTCTTAAGCTTATTGAGGATGGCATTAAAAGTTTGAAGATTCTTGAAATATTAGAGTATGCTGGCTCATGTTTAGTGTGATTGGTGATGTTGAAACATTATTTCAGTCTTTGCCTTCTCAGCCAAAGAAAGTTTGTTATGCTCACGGTGAAATATCAGGTAAAGCCACTTACCCAATCTAAAGTGATCAGTGGTGTGTATTAGCAAAAGAAGGATCAACCAGTGCCTCAAGTCTACAGGAAAAGGATGTATCTTACATGACAATAGTGGAATATTTGTCTGCTTTAGATAGTGTTGTGCATTCAACTAATGACAATATACATTGACGGGAGACTATGTATTTGTCTGAGGTTAAAGTGCAGGACTGCAGTAGGCTTGAGAATCCACTTTATGTGACTGTCTTGAAGTTGAATCAACTGGTGGAGACTATGGAGTATTATCCAAATTCTCTTGGAGCTTGTGGCAGAGATTCTAGGTTAAGGATGGACGTGGTGGATGAGAGTCTATATCTCTATGGGGTTCTGAAGCTCTCATTGTTCAAGCTTAAGATCTTCAGTTTGGATTACTATGCTATTATAAGTCCAGTTGGTGGAGCATATCAAGAATCATGGTGATGATGTCTTGGTGGGTGGCAGATGTTCTAACGTGTGTTGGGACATTATCTAGTTGGATATCCTTGGGGAAGGATAATTATGCTCTGGTTCAGAAGTGTGGTGCCTACATTATGCCTAAGGAGCGTCTACATAGTCATACGGGAGAATGATGAAGTAGAAGGTCTGCCTTGGATGGAAAATGTAGAGAAGACTGAAGTAGACCAGGTATTGAGCATAATAAGGAATGAATGGTCCCAAAATGAATGTGCTCAACAAGTATGCTCAAATGTTCTTCCTCATCTAGAGCATTGTTAACCATGACAGGGGGAATAATTGTCTGTGGAGGTATATATATTGTAAAGATTGCATGCTGATCAAGATTGTGAAGATTGGTTGAATCGTGTGAGGAGATAATGTCAGATAACATGTTATGACATTAGGCTATTGAATGGCATGTTGGTGTGGACATAAATGGTTCTACCCTTGTGAAGCTAGTTGTTTAAATCATATGTGCACATGTTTCTGAGGAGGAGTCTGAAGGACAGCTTTGTTTGTGGAAAATTTGCGTTTCTATGCAAGTTTTGGATGAACTCAGTAGGGGTGTGTGGTGTTCTTCTTAGGGGGAGAATGATATTATGGGAGCTTTTTGGTGTTGGCACTTAGGTTAAAGTAAATTGAAAAGTTATTTACATGAGGATTAAGTGTCTTAAATGAAACAGAAGTGAACCAGAAATTTATTGCATTGGTGAAAGCTTACATGATTAGTAAAACAACAAACAAAGTGTCTAAAGATTATCCCAACCCCCCGAATCAAGAAAAGTCTTCCAATCTTCATCCCATTCATCTTCAGTTGCTTGAAGCTGCACTTGGTTTTTCTTGATAGTCTTCATCCGGGTTTCTGATGTCTTGCGTGTTCTTGTTGCTCCAGAAGATGATCCAGCTTTGGACAGGGTTGTGTCCTTCAACTTCTGAGGATCTGGCTTCTTGTCCTCATGCATGCGCCTCTTTGCTGCATTCTTGTTAGACTGACTCATGTTTCCTTCTTGGTGTGCTGATAGGAGCAAGGAGGTTTGGTATTTCTAATAGATAATATGGCATTGTTTGTATCGCCTGACCAGTCAGAGTAGTCTTTGGTGTGGGAATCTGTTTATCTTGGGAACCTGCTTTTCTTGACATATTGGTTACCAGAACTTCGTGCTTGGTGCCTGGGTGGAAGTAGCCCTAGTAGGATGAGGCTAGGTCTTATCTAGTTGTCTGATGTTATTCCTTCTGGTATAACTACTGGTGCTGATTAAGCGGGATGGTCTTTTGACTTGTGCTGATGTCCTACATGTTGTTACAACATTATGATTGGGTATGTACCATACTTATGGAGTTTGAAGAAGCAACATTATTGTCTGAAGTGGCAGTTCCGACATAGTGTGGATTAGAATGGGCAGATTCTAATCTTGATAGTAAGTTGTTCAGGAAATACATGGCTACTTTCATGTTGAAGACTTCATTAGGAGCTGGTGATTGTAAGGATAGAAAGGTGTTTATCTTGTGTGAGATATTTCCAATCAAATGGGCCTTTGTCTTTCGGACTTGGCAGACCTTATATCTAAAATCCCCATGAGGAATGAGGCATTATTGGTGGGATATCATAAAAGGCACTGTAGGGAAGGCTGTTAACTATAGCCTATTGCAGCATGTGTGGTGGTCAAGTTTGTGCAGTGTGATGATGGGACCTATCATAGCTGTGTGAAGATAGTACCTATGCAGGAGAGGTCTGAATAGAAAAGTGGTGTACTTGGCTGATGGTTGGAAGCATTCTAGAAAAAGTTGTGAGAAGATGCACCTACACCCATTAGATAAGAAGATGTGGTTGGTTAATGAGCCAACAGGCAATGTCTGAAGTGATGTCAGAACATGACATAGGACATGTTTTTCTTGAGCCAAACAGGGAAGTATTTTGGACGGTGGTGTTAGGATAAAGTGAAACACGTGGCTTCGAATATGCATAGAGCGTTATTGGCCTAATTTATGGTAAGATTCAGTTGTGAATTATTTAAGGCAGTCAAGGCAGTTTTTGGAAAGTAGACATTGAATTTGAATGCAGTTGTTGATACCTAAAATAGCGTTTGTCTGACCAAGACCATTGACATATTCAAGGCTCGTTAGTTTCTAAGTTACTAGGCAGCTATTTATAGTGGTGAGTTTGTTCTCCTTCAGCAAGCGAGTGTTCTTTGTCATAAGTCTTATGGCTTTTATTTGTGTTTGGGTAAGCACTTCTAGGGTCTGGTTTTGTGAGGGCTTCCTTTGCCAATTTGTGGCTAAAAAGGGGGAGAAAGGAGAGATATGGTCTATAAGGGTTGCGCAGTGGTTATGCTTGGAACCTACAATTCCTGATGCAGCAGAAGAAGATGGTACATCCTTGAGTTGATGTTGAGTCTTTGTGACTTGTGTCCTGAGTTATGAACACAGTTGTGACCTGTGTTCTGAGTTACCTGGGTTGGCAGAATGACACTTCTCAACGTGTCATGTTATGCCACAGATTGACCAGGGGGTCTGATCAAAGAAGGTGTGCAGAATTCTCTCATGCCACCATTGGTCTTTGGTGAACAGACACACACTTCTTTTTTGGGGGAGTCTTCCACAATGATTCTAGGTCTGAGTTGAAAGGAAAAAGAAATGTGCTACATCAAGGGGGAGTGTCTTAAATCTTCTTCCTCATGTACACCAGATATCTGTAATCTGAGTGCACAACTTCGGGACTTTCTACTTCTTCCTCCTGATGTGCTGCCTGAAGTGATTGTGGTGGGCTGTGCTGCCAAAAGAAGGTGTCAGACATGATGTCTTAACATCATTCAAATACTCATAGAAGATGTTTCTCCAGGATTGCTGTGCACAGTAGCAACTGAAGGTTACTGTTAGGATCAGAGGTTACTGATAACTACTGACAGTAGTATAGAGATGTAATTACTGCTGTAATCTAAGTTGTAATGATTAGATAGTTGTTTTAGCCAAAATTAGCCAAAGGGGGAGATTGTAAGTTCTAGTAATTGGTTGAAATTTTGTTAAAACAATGTTGATGTCATGGTTGATGTTGCAACATGAGCTTCTAACTGTATAGCTAACATTCTGGTTTATTGTTGAAGAGTTAAAGTACTGAAGAGTGATGTCACATGTGATGTCTTAACATCACTATACCAGAACATTAAAACATCAGACAGTTATGTGATTAGGGCTGCACGTGTTTCAGATTTGAATGAGAAATTCTACTAAAGAGAATCAGAGAATATAAGCGAAGATCAAGGGAGAGATATATTCTGTTACAATCAGTTATGAAGATCAGTTTGTTGCGCATTTAAAGCATAGAGATATGGAGAATATTCAGAGTTAATAATAGAAGATTTAATTGAAGATATGATCTATTCAGAAGCAGATTTTTTACAGAAGATATGATATGAATTGAAGGCCCATATCGAGTTGGATGACATTATAAATAGAATGCTTGTAACCTAGAAGAGGTACGGGTCCAAGATGTAGATCTTTAGGGCTTTGTCAAAGTGAACCACTCGGGTTGTGAGATGGTCACTATGTGTAACTCACAAACCTGTAGGTAATGAGTTTGGGTTTGGTATTGTTCTTGGAGGAAGCTTTGAAGCAACTCCAAAGGGTGTCATGGAAGGGTGTCTTCTATGATTGTACAGTTGTTGGTAATCAAGTTGTTGATGCAGTGATGGTGTAGTTGACTGCTAGACATCATAGTTATGATAGGAAGTGAGATGGAGTCTCTTACCTAGGGAGGACTTAGGTAGAAGGGTCATTGGGTAGTAATTAAATTAGGTAGATTGTCAACGGGTTGTTGAGTCTGTAATTTGATACTACTAATAGTGGACTTCCTTCCTGGCTTGGTATGCCCCCAGATGTAGGTTGTTGAACCAAACTGGGTGAACAATTCAGTGTGTTATGGTTTCTATTATTGCCTTGTTCAGCAGATTGCGATGTTGTGACATTACACTATGACATCACACATCAGTACCAGAATTTCAATTGGTATCAGAGCAGGCATCCTGTCTGTTTCTGGATGAGATCTAGGGAGGATAATTTCTGGTTCATGAGCAAGGAAGATAGTTAGTTTATAGAGAATTTCGTATGATTCCTTGGAGTGAAGAATGAAGGCTGCAGGGTTGGTGGTAAGCTGCTGTGTGGTTTGACTTATAATGAGCTTGTGCACTTGGAGTGTTGGGCAAGGGTTATTATGTTTTGCCTAAAGGTAGTAGAGGAATTTTCTGGTGTATGTTCCGCTGCATATATATATCTGATGGAAAATTCCTGGTAGTTTGGTGTTAAGACTGCAACATTCTGCTCTCCTCCAAAAATGTGGTGATATGTGAGGACATCTTCAAAGGAACTCTTCTATAAGCATGTAGAAAAGAGGTCTGAAGAAAGGTTGTAGTAATCCAACCTTACAAGGTCAATCTCTGGGTTGTGTTAAAGGATCTTTTGGTGTGAAGAGAACTTATGTCCTACCAGCAGATGCTTGGGGGCTAAACAAATGTGTTGATCACATCTGTTTGGAACCTACTCCTGACTTGGAAGAGGAGGCATCTGGGTCATGTGAAGATTCATCAAGAAAGAAGCTGAGCTTAATAGGTCAATCAGCCTTTGGTCAATTAGAATTGATGTCTGCAGAAGTAGAAGACCAATTTGTGACTCCTTCATCCTTTTTGATGGTGAAAGAAGAAGGTAGAGCCAAAGCAAAAGAGTATCTCTGTCAAAGTTTTCATGCGGGAGTGAAGATCTTGATAAGTTATCTCTTAAGCTTACTGAGGATGGCATTAAAAGTTTGAAGATTCCTTGAAATATTAGAGTATGCTGGCTCATGTTTAGTGTGATTGGTGATGTTGAAACATTATTTCAGTCTTTGCCTTCTCAGCCAAAGGAAGTTTGTTATGCTCACGGTGAAATATCAGGTAAAGCCACTTACCCAATCTAAAGTGATCAGTGGTGTGTATTAGCAAAAGAAGGATCAACAAGTGCCTCAAGTCTACAGGAAAAGGATGTATCTTGCATGACAATAGTGGAATATTTGTCTGCTTTAGATAGTGTTGTGCATTCAACTAATGACAATATACATTGACGGGAGACTATGTATTTGTCTGAGGTCAAAGTGCAGGACTGCAGTAGGCTTGAGAATCCACTTTATGTGACTGTCTTGAAGTTGAATCAACTAGTGGAGACTATGGAGTATTATCCAAATTATCTTGGAGCTTGTGGCAGAGATTCTAGGTTAAGGATGGACGTGGTGGATGAGAGTCTATATCTCTATGGGGTTCTGAAGCTCTAATTGTTCAAGCTTAAGTCTTCAGTTTGGATTACTATGCTATTATAAGTCCAGTTGGTGGAGCATATCAAGAATCATGGTGATGATGTCTTGGTGGGTGGCAGATGTTCTAACGTGTGTTGGGACATTATCTAGTTGGATATCCTTGGGGAAGGATGATTATGCTCTGGTTCAGAAGTGTGGTGCCTACATTATGCCTAAGGAGCGTCTACATAGTCATACGGGAGAATGATGAAGTAGAAGGTCTGCCTTGGATGGAAAATGTAGAGAAGACTGAAGTAGATCAGGTATTGAGCATAATAAGGAATGAATGGTCCCAAAATCCATGTGCTCAACAAGTATGCTCAAATGTTCTTCCTCATCTAGAGCATTGTTAACCATGACAGGGGGAATAATTGTCTGTGGAGGTATATATATTGTAAAGATTGCATGCTGATCAAGATTGTGAAGATTGGTTGAATCGTGTGAGGAGATAATGTCAGATAACATGTTATGACATTAGGCTATTGAATGGCATGTTGGTGTGGACATAAATGGTTCTACCCTTGTGAAGCTAGTTGTTTAAATCATATGTGCACATGTTTCTGAGGAGGAGTCTGAAGGACAGCTTTGTTTGTGGAAAATTTGCGTTTCTATGCAAGTTTTGGATGAACTCAGTAGGGGTGTGTGGTGTTCTTCTTAGGGGGAGAATGATATTATGGGAGCTTTTTGGTGTTGGCACTTAGGTTAAAGTAAATTGAAAAGTTGTTTACATGAGGATTAAGTGTCTTAAATGAAACAGAAGTGAACCAGAAATTTATTGCATTGGTGAAAGCTTACATGATTAGTAAAACAACAAACAAAGTGTCTAAAGATTATCCCAACCCCCCGAATCAAGAAAAGTCTTCCAATCTTCATCCCATTCATCTTTAGTTGCTTGAAGCCGCACTTGGTTTTTCTTGATAGTCTTCATCCGGGTTTCTGATGTCTTGCGTGTTCTTGTTGCTCCAGAAGATGATCCAGCTTTGGACAGGGTTGTGTCCTTCAACTTCTGAGGATCTGGTTTCTTGTCCTCATGCATGCGCCTCTTTGCTGCATTCTTGTTAGACTGACTCATGTTTCCTTCTTGGTGTGCTGATAGGAGCAAGGAGGTTTGGTATTTCTAATAGATAATATGGCATTGTTTGTATTGCCTGACCAGTCAGAGTAGTCTTTGGTGTGGGAATCTGTTTATCTTGGGAACCTGCTTTTCTTAACATATTGGTTACCAGAACTTCGTGCTTGGTGCCTGGGTGGAAGTAGCCCTAGTAGGATGAGGCTAGGTCTTATCTAGTTGTCTGATGTTATTCCTTCTGGTATAACTACTGGTGCTGATTAAGCGGGATGGTCTTTTGACTTGTGCTGATGTCCTACATGTTGTTACAACATTATGATTGGGTATGTACCATACTTATGGAGTTTGAAGAAGCAACATTATTGTCTGAAGTGGCAGTTCCGACATAGTGTGGATTAGAATGGGCAGATTCTAATCTTGATAGTAAGTTGTTCAGGAAATACATGGCTACTTTCATGTTGAAGACTTCATTAGGAGCTGGTGATTGTAAGGATAGAAAGGTGTTTATCTTGTGTGAGATATTTCCAATCAAATGGGCCTTTGTCTTTCGGACTTGGCAGACCTTATATCTAAAATCCCCATGAGGAATGAGGCATTATTGGTGGGATATCATAAAAGGCACTGTAGGGAAGGCTGTTAACTATAGCCTATTGCAGCATGTGTGGTGGTCAAGCTTGTGCAGTGTGATGATGGGACCTATCATAGCTGTGTGAAGATAGTACCTATGCAGGAGAGGTCTGAATAGAAAAGTGGTGTACTTGGCTGATGGTTGGAAGCATTCTAGAAAAAGTTGTGAGAAGATGCACCTACACCCATTAGATAAGAAGATGTGGTTGGTTAATGAGCCAACAGGCAATGTCTGAAGTGATGTCAGAACATGACATAGGACATGTTTTTCTTGAGCCAAACAGGGAAGTATTTTAGACGGTGGTGTTAGGATAAAGTGAAACACGTGGCTTCGAATATGCATAGAGCGTTATTGGTCTAATTTATGGTAAGATTCAGTTATGAATTATTTTAGGCAGTCAAGGCAGTTTTTGGAAAGTAGGCATTGAATTTGAATGCAGTTGTTGATACCTAAAATAGCGCTTGTCTGACCAAGACCATTGACATATTCAAGGCTCGTTAGTTTCTAAGTTACTAGGCAGCTATTTATAGGGGTGAGTTTGTTCTCCTTCAGCAAGCGAGTGTTCTTTGTCATAAGTCTTATGGCTTTTATTTGTGTTTGGGTAAGCACTTCTTGGGTCTGGTTTTGTGAGGGCTTCCTTTGCCAATTTGTGGCTAAAAAGGGGGAGAAAGGAGAGAGATGGTCTATATGGGTTGCGCAGTGGTTATGCTTGGAACCTACAATTCCTGATGTAGCAGAAGAAGATGGTACATCCTTGAGTTGATGTTGAGTCTTTGTGACTTGTGTCCTGAGTTATGAACACAGTTGTGACCTGTGTTCTGAGTTACCTGGGTTGGAAGAATGACACTTCTCAACGTGTCATGTTATGCCACAGATTGACCAGGGGGTCTGATCAAAGAAGGTGTGCAGAATTCTCTCATGCCACCATTGGTCTTTGGTGAACAGACACACACTTCTTTTATGGGGGAGTCTTCCACAATGATTCTAGGTCTAGTTGAAAGGAAAAAGAAATGTGCTACATCAAGGGGGAGTGTCTTAAATCTTCTTCCTCATGTACACCAGATATCTGTAATCTGAGTGCACAACTTCGGGACTTTCTACTTCTTCCTCCTGATGTGCTGCCTGAAGTGATTGTGGTGGGCTGTGCTGCCAAAAGAAGGTGTCAGACATGATGTCTTAACATCATTCAAATACTCCTAGAAGATGTTTCTCCAGGATTGCTGCGCACAGTAGCAACTGAAGGTTACTGTTAGGATCAGAGGTTACTGATAACTCCTGACAGTAGTATAGAGATGTAATTACTGCTGTAATCTAAGTTGTAATGGTTATATAGTTGTTTTAGCCAAAATTAGCCAAAGGGGGAGATTGTAAGTTCTAGTAATTGGTTGAAATTTTGTTAAAACAATGTTGATGTTGCAACATGAGCTTCTAACTGTATAGCTAACATTCTGGTTTATTGTTGAAGAGTTAAAGTACTGAAGAGTGATGTCATATGCGATGTCTTAACATCACTATACCAGAACATTAAAATATCAGACAGTTATGTGATTAGGGCTGCACGTGTTTCAGATGTGAATGAGAAATTCTACTAAAGAGAATCAGAGAATATAAGCGAAGATCAAGGGAGAGATATATTCTGTTACAATCAGTTATGAAGATCAGTTTGTTGCGCATTTAAAGCATAGAGATATGGAGAATATTCAGAGTTAATAATAGAAGATTTAATTGAAGATATGATCTATTCAGAAGCAGATTTGTTACAGAAGATATGATATGAATTGAAGGCCCATATCGAGTTGGATGACATTATAAATAGAATGCTTGTAACCTAGAAGAGGTACGGGTCCAAGATGTAGATCTTTAGGGCTTTGTCAAAGTGAACCACTCGGGTTGTGAGATGGTCACTGTGTGTAACTCAGAAACCTGTAGGTAATGAGTTTGGGTTTGGTATTGTTCTTGGAGGAAGCTTTGAAGCAAATCCAAAGGGTGTCATGGAAAGGTGTCTTCTATGATTGTACAGTTGTTGGTAATCAAGTTGTTGATGCAGTGACGGTGTAGTTGACTGCTAGACATCATAGTTATGATAGGAAGTGAGATGGAGTCTCTTACCTAGGGAGGACTTAGGTAGAAGGGTCATTGGGTAGTAATTAAATTAGGTAGATTGTCAATGGGTTGTTGAGTCTGTAATTTGATACTACTAATAGTGGACTTCCTTCCTGGCTTGGTATGCCCCCAGATGTAGGTTGTTGAACCGAACTGGGTGAACAATTCAGTGTGTTATGGTTTCTATTATTGCCTTGTTCAGCAGATTGCGATGTTGTGACATTACACTATGACATCACACATCTGTACCAGAATTTTAGTTATTTACTTAAAAATAGGGTTTGGACTATGGGCTAGGTTTCTGGTAAGGTGTTAGGTTTGATGCTTTTGATGGATATATGAAGGTACTGGATTTTGAGTTTTTGATTAGTATGCTCGCTAAGATTTTTGCAATCTTATGCCTACGTATTCCCGAAACAGGGAAATCAAAGCGATGGTAGTTCCTCCTATTCTAGGGGAGGAAAAAGGTTGTTTTGGTGTCTTGTTCAAAGCCCAAGACATGAAGGTAAAGGTGGTTTGTATATTGTTTGAAGCCCAAGATGTGAAGCTAAAGGGTTTTGGATGAAAGAGAATTTGTCATCTCTAAAGAGGAGTTGTTGATGTTTGTATGCTGTGAGCAAGGCACAACTTTGATGCTAAAAGGTTGATTTACTCAACCGGGGTTTAGAATCCGTTGGGGAGAATATATCTTGTATAAAGCCCAAGGTGGAGGCTGAAAGGTTTTGACTCAATAAGAGAGTACTTTTATCTGTCCCGTATAAAGCCCAAGACGGAGGCTAAAAAGGTTGACTTAACAAGAGAGTCGGGAACAGGTGATTAACTTAACAAGAGAGTCTGTTTGACTCAACAAGAGAGTCTTTTATACTCAACAAGAGAGTGTTTTGTTGTCTCGTACGAAGCCCGAGATAGAGGCTAAAAGGAGATACACTCAACAAGAGAGTTTTTTATACTCAACAAGAGAGTGTTTTATATGTGTCTTATATGAAGCCCAAGACGGAGGCTAAAGGTTGACTCAACAAGAGAATCTTTTATACTCAACAAGATAATGGGTATTATATGTCTTGTACCAAGCCCAAGACGGAGGCTAAAAGGGAGACTGACTCAACAAGAGAGTCTGAAAAGGTTAGCTCCACTGGGGGAGAGTCATTGTACAAAGCCTAATAGGAGGCCATCTTACTGCTGAGGGTTAGATCTATAGGCAGGCCCAAGGGTGGGGAACTCTCATGAGAGAGATCGGGTTTCAGAGATCCGTGTTTTTTCCTATGTTTAAAAGGAACTTGAGAATGTCTTTGAGACTCAAGGGGGTCAGACTGTCCAAGTCTAGAGTTATATCTATTGTACAATGCCCAAGAGGAGGCACAGGTTTTAAGGGATGAGTATCAACCCTAAAGTGGCCAGAGGTTTGACACTGGAAAGACTGCTCTAGCAAAGGATGACTAAGTTCTGTCTTATACCTTTAAGAGGTCGTCAGGGTCCTTATATTAAGCCCAAGAGAAGGCGTGAGAACTTCTAAGAAGCCTAAGGGTCCTTGTACGATGCCCAAGAGGAGGCGGGGATGCTTTTAGGAAGCCTTTGGGTCCCCAAACCAAGAGAAGTTCAAGAAATGCAATTCACAGAGAAGAGATCATTCGAGAATTTGGAAGAAACTCAAGAGATGCTATTCACGGAGAATAGATCAACTCTGGGGAGTAGAGTTTCTTTGACAATTTCTAAGAGTGACAGTCTGAGAAAAGGTTCATCAAGAATACTGCCTTTCTCTTTGTTCCATATTGTTTAACCCCAAGAGAAGGGAAGACTGTATCTGGAATCCTATAGGGGATCTAGTTTTGACTGTATTCAAGAGTCATCAACCGGGCTTTACCTAGTTTTAGACGTAGTTGCCGGGGAAACTCTAAATAACTATACTAGTATTACACAGTTGATATCTGACAAGCATATAAAAGGATGTGAAAGGAGACTTACAGTGAAACAACCCCACAATACAATTATATACATATGAAAGCGATAAATAAAAGCGGATAAACACTTACCTATTGTAGAGCTTCCATGCTGTTTGGTTAGTTGTTCAACACAGAAAGTTTTGATAACAATAAATATTTGAATTCAAAATCAAAGGAGAAGGTGCTTTGAAAAGATTGTTGGGGCTTACAACTCAAGGAGACACCCGAGTTTTAACGATGATCACACCGTTGTTTTGAAAACTGTACAGAGGGACTTATACAATATGTGAGGCCCAAAAAGTTTTTATGTACAAGGGGATGGGTCTTAAACTCTATAGAGGCCCAAAGAAATTTAAAGAAAAGAAATGGGGCTTATAACACGAGGGTAGGCCCAGATGATTTGATTTTTGCACTGGCGATTGCGCCGAGATTTTTCTTTTAACGCAGAGGGACTTATACAATATCTGAAGCCCAAAATTGTTTTGGTTAAAAGGGGATTGGGTCTTACACTCTATTAGAGGCCCAAAAATATTTGAAGATGAATAGAGACGAGTCTTATAGCTCAAGGAGAAACTCAGTTGGTTTCGTTACAAAGGTGACGATCGCGCCGTACGTTTGAAAATATACAGAGGGACTTATACAATGTGTGAGGCCCTAAAAAGTTTATTTACAAAAGGATTGGGTCTTACACTCTACCAAGAGGCCCAAAGACATTTAAGGAAAAGAAATGGGGCATATAACACGAGGGTAGGCCCAGATGATTTTATTTGAAAACGGCGATCACGCCGGGGTTTTTAAAAACACAGTGGGTCTTATACAACATCTGAGTCCCAAATCATTTTGGTTTCAAAAAGGGGTTGGGTCTTACACTCTATTAGAGGCCCAAAAGTGTTTGAAAATGATTGATGAGGGTTGAATTAATCAAAACCCTAATTTTGTTTAAAAAGGAATTAATTTTGTTAAAAAATTAATAAAAAGTGATGAAAACATGTGAAAAATGAGTGGTGATCTTGGATCAAGGTTTCAAAAATCATGTTTATATCCACAAAATGATTGGAAACCAATTAAATTTGGAAAATCAAGGGGGAAAAATATTTCAAATGTTAAAAAACAAATAAACATTAATTCTTTGCAAAAATATCAATCATATGAGAAAAATAATATTCTTGGGATTTTTTGTTAAAATAAAATATTTTAACATTTTTGTGAATTATTAAAAAAAGAATCAACTCAAAATCATTAAAACTCAGAGAGAAATTAATTTTTGAATCAATTAAATAAAATCACAAAATTCAAATATTTGAATTTTCAAAAAAGGGCGCCAAGAACACACAAGAACACGCGTGTGTTCTGAGTTTTGCCCAGATTTGCATTTTCTCTTCAATCTCACTGAATACTTGATGGAATCAAGCAAACCACATACCAATATACTCGTTTTCACCTCACGATCATGTCTATGGTCTTTAATTTCATTTATTTTAAGCATGGAATAAGAAATCAAGACAAAACCTCAAGAACCCTAAAATTTGCATGAAGGCTGAGAATTTTGATACATGATTCAAACAAAGCAATTAATTGAGGGGAAACATTCTATGCAAGATTATGAACATTTGGCAAAAGTATCGTGCGAGGAAATATGCATAGATTAAGAGATGACCAAGTTTAGGCTTACTTGAAGGTCGTGGCAGCAAGAGCAAATGTGATTTTTGAGTTGGAGGTGTTACAGATGAGTTGTGATGATCTGAACAACTTCCCTACACCATATGGAGTGTGTTTGAATGCTTGGACTTGATTGGAAATGGCTGGATCACTACATGGCATCTCAGCGGCAACTTGGTTAAAACCTTGAGCAACTGGCTGGTGATTCTGAGAAATCAGTGTTACAGTTGTTGTTTAAGTGTTTGGATCGCTTCTATATGATGTTTATGAGGTGTGTGTGTGTGATTGGTTTGGTTGGAATAGCTCTCAAACTCAAAACCCGATAGTGACTTGCTTTGGAAGGCAAATTTGGAAGTGAGAAGGTGATTTTGAGGAAAACATCTGTTTGATGGCTTTGGTGTACTTAAACTGAGCACAAATGAGCTATATTTAGAGTAGAGCAAGTTTGTTTTGCAAGGAATAGGGAATGGCAACTGCAGCAGAGGTTTGGCCAATGTTGATCAATAGGAATCCAAGTCTCCTCTAGCCATTGACTAGAGGTTAGAGCACAAGCCTATGGTTCTTTGGTTCAGATCTTATCCTTGACTCATTCAGTTAGAAATGGCTCGGTTCATGCTACCTTGGTGCATCCATTGAAGGCTCCAAAACAAAATTGGAGTCTTGTCCCCACTTTAGGGTTTTTTAGGTTTGGCATGCTACTTTGGGAATCTTGGACTTATGAGGCTGATGGATCAGTGTTTGTCCCTCCTTGGTCTCTCCCTGAGGTGTTCAGATGGATAAACTTGTTTGTCATTTGCACAAATTGCTCAAATCGAGCAAAATGCACAAATCTGCCTTGCCATGACAGTTTGCAGCAAGACACATTGCCATTGTCATATCTCATGGCTTAAGTGGAGTTTCATGGGGTTCTTGGCCATTTTGGAAAGCTCTCATATGATACAACATATGTGTGATCATAGTTTGTCTTGACACTTTTTGGATCCAAGTGAAAAACGCCCATACATTTTCGAAAAAGTGAAACAGATTCTGACTTAGTGAAAATTTCACTAAGTGTTGATCAAAAGTGACATTTTCATGTTTTTGTCATTTTGGTCATTCCATAACTTCAAATCCATGGAGAATTGGAATGAGGTGTAGTTGACACTTTTAAAGTATGCCATGAGAGCTACAAATCCATCTTTGGATCAGCCCAAATGGTTGCTTGGATCTCAAGTTATGATCCTTGGAAGTTGGCACCCTAGCCACTTTGTTCCATAACTTAGAAAATTTCTAAGTTTTTTATGGTTACCCCTTTTACAAGTTATCCCACTTTCTTTGGTTTTTCTTGATGAATGTTGATTCAAATCACACATTAACATCATTTTAGGGTTAGGGAACCATAATTGATCAAAAAATTAAAAAGTCAAACTTTGACTTTTGGGCACAGTTGACTTTTTATCAGATGGATTCTAAACTGTGCGATCCTCTATGAAATCAAGTCCTTGAACTAAATCAAACTTGATGGATTGATTTCATAGGTGTTATAGGGTGTATTGAATCATGTCCCAAGGTTTGGGAGCATGTCTTGGTCAAAAGTCAAAGGCGCAGTTGACTTTTTTCCGCGAAACCCTAACTGTGGTTCTGATGAACTTGAAACTTGGGAATCAAGCTTTTTGGATCAATACATTGTTGCAAATGGATCAATGTGGTGTGTTGGAGACCATCAAATCATGTCTTGAGGTCTTGGCTCATGTTTTGTCACAAAAGTCAACTTAGGGGCGAAGTAGGTCAAGAAACCCTAATTACTGATATTTGGTAAATGCAGTCCCTGAGGTTAAATTGACTTGATGGTTGGGTCCATAAGGTCCCATGGAGAATTTTGGGTTATGCTTTGAAGCATTGGCTCATGCCCAGAGGAATATTTCCACCTGGAGGCCCTGGTCGACCAAAACCCTAATTTGGTGACACTAGTGTTCTTGAGGCTTAATCCACCTGGAATGCTGCAACATTGTGCTTGATTCTTGATGTGGGAGTCCTCTTGATCCATTGTGGATGTTTGAGAGGTTAGAAAAGTTGAAGATCATGTCATTCCTTGATTGATCCTTTGTCTAAGAGCTCTGAGAGGGCTTGAAACCCTAATTATTGTTGTGGTGAATGCTCACCCATCTTTGGGGAGACTGATGAGGCATGATGGTTCATCCATATTGTGATGATAATTTGCACAATGATGGATGAGGCATAATGGTTCATCCATATTGTGATGATAATTTGCACAATGATGGGAGATCTTACTGGTCAAAATTTGGGGCATGACACATATTCATGGCAATTTTTCACGTACTTCCAGGCATCATTTCCATTCTTTTTCAACATCAATTTTGTTCCCTATCATGCTGGCTTTACAATGAGCCTAAGATTCCATTATTTGGCAAATAATTCAAGGATTTGTGATGTCTCAAAGTGATACACACGAGCAAAATTTGGACATGCTTGCAAGTTTTTGTTTTGGTACACATAACATGAATTGGTCATGCAACATACTTTTTCCATATTGTGGACCACGAATCATGCTACCTTGTTGCCAAAATGGACAAACAACCCCATGCACCATATTATCCCTTTTTGACAAAACTTGGATAAAAAAAAAGGTTGGTACATTCTAACTACATTCACTCCATCACGTGTCTGTCATCTTCACACCAACCTCATGCTCCATCTACACTCAAAAGATCACACCCCACACCCTCCCATTGTTGAACCCGTATGCACATTTCATTTTTGAGTTTTGTCAAAATTCCAAAGCAAGCATTCCTTACATCATGGGCCTAAAAAATAATCACTCCTAACCCACCATATTTAAGCTACACAAACCCTAAAACGAGACACTTCATACACACTCCACCATTTTTAGAGTTAGATCAAAAAATTTTCTCTCATCTTTCTCACTTGCGAGCTCTTAGTTTTCTGAGGAATTTTGAATTTCTCTTGCTTGAATCATTATCTAGCAAGAGAAATCTCACTTCTGTACGCAAAATACATCAGCTGTATCCACCAATGGAGGCTCTGCAAGCTTGTTCTTCTTCATCATCGGGTTATATTTGTGTGAGACTTTTCAGCAACTTTTTGGACAAATCAAGCTTAGATCTACCTTCTACGAGAGATTTTGAAGTTTTCCACATCATTTTTTGGACTTTTCCATTGCCGAGAAGATGCAATGGACGTTGCTCCGTTAGGTATTCTTCCTAAACTTTTTCTCACACTACTATGCATATTTTCATCTCATGATAGCTTGCTCTGAAGTCCTCCATAAATGGAGGCAATGGTTATGTGTGTGTTATTCCAGTTCGATGTAGTTTTAGTTTGTTGTTTGATTTTTGAACTTGAATCTTCATGGCGTGTTCTTGATTTTAAATGATTTTGGAGTGTGGATATGTGATCTACGTGAGAAGCACGTCACGATGGTGGCTTTGTTGTCTTGATCCGTTCATTTTTGCAGAGCTCCGGTGGAGGTTATGACCGGAGAAAACAACCGGAGTTGATCTCCGGCGTCTAGGTTTTGGGTACATGTGGCAAGGTCTTTGACCTTTTGACTGACCAATGGATTCGTGGCCTTTTGTCACCTCATTTAGTGAAAGGCCAGCATGGCAAGGAAGTTTGGCAATACACACCGTTTCATTAATTCTGAATTCTCTTTGTTTGTTTTTTTTGTGCATTTTAGATATTGGGTCTGCCAGCGTTGCTTTTCGCACCCTGCTTTCTAGCCCACCAGCGTGTTTCAACATGGCTTTAGTTCTCACTTCATTTGCTAGTGCACCCCACCATTGTTCATTTCTTTTTTATGTTCTTTTATTTGCTTCTTTGATTTCATTTTATTTTAAATACTTAAAACTCATTTTAAAAATTCCAAAAAATATTTTTCTGGTCAATTAACATGTTGACTTATTTTTTATATTTTTTATTTCATTTTTAATTTCTTTGTCATATTTTATTTGAATTTAATTTGTGATGTGCTTTTACACTTTTGTCCTTGAGCTAGGGCTTATGCTTTGATGCCATGTGCTTGCCTTCTTGAGCCAATATTTTTACCTTGTTTTGACATGTGGATGAGAAATGTTTGAATGTTATCTTGCTGCCTTGGTGATCACCTTTGATTGTTTTTCATGTGATTTTTGATGCTCCTCGATTCATACACGATCACTTGTAGCATACCTTGCCTTATGGATCACTTTTGGACATGTTCTTGAAATAGTTTTATTCCATTCCTTTGCACATGTTAATTGGATGTATAAAATTGTCTTTGATCATTTTTTTTTGGAATTTATTGGATCACTTTGCTATTTTTGGTTGGTGCTTTCATTTGATGATGTTTTGAGCATGCTAGTGCACATTTCTTGACCTAATTTTGTGCCTTTAAATGACATGAACTTCCTTGATGCTTTATGATCTTTCTTTGATTAATAAGACATGTTTGATATTATGATTTGCCTTGGCCCTTGGTGCATGAATTATCTTTTGTATGGCTTTACTTGTGTGGAAGCATGTGAATCATTTTGAGCCTTATTTTGTTGCATACTTGCATAGTTTTGATACAAGTCTTGAGTATGATGCTTGATGATTATTCTAATTTGGTTTGAGCTTGATTATGGTTTATGGATGATGCCTTTGCTACTGCCCACTTGGATTCACATCATGTTTTCATTTCATTTGATCATTGTGGATTGATTTTTATGATGCATTTCATTAACATTTGATTGTTGCTACTTTGGTTCATGATGCATGTTAATGTGAAGCATTCTTACATGTTTGAATTGGATGATTATAATAAGACTTAAGTTATGACTTGGATTTATTTTCATCTTACCTTGTTCATTTCATCCTTGTATGGTGTTTAATGGTGCTCAATTGTGTTTCTTATGCAAGTATCCTTGTATCCTTTCTTGTTCAAGTCTTGGATCCACTTTTGTATGCTCCCTTAGGATTCCTAGTCCAACTTAATATTTGATTAAGCTTGGAGTAGGATAGACATTAGGATTCAAACCATGCATGCTAACATTAGGTAGAATCTTCCCCTTTTACCTCAACCTTAGGGCCATCTTTGCATGATAACATTAGGATAGCATTCCCGTAGTGTTTTTTTTTTCTCCCTTTGAGTCCTCTCTTCTCATCTCATAACAATTCTAAAACACTTAATAAAGAAAAATTGCATTGCACACGAGCCTTAAGCATAGGAAATGAAGAATGAGGGGTCTCCCTTCATTCTTCTAGAGTGTTGAGCATACGTCCCATTGGGGCGACCATGCGATGCATTCGTTCCCGTGTCATAGAATTTAGTGCAATGTAAGTTATGAACTAACTCAACTCACTTCTGTCTAAAAAACACAAAAACAAATTCAAGTCTTTTTCATCCTTCGGGATTGTTAAGTTTCAAATCATTTTCAGAAAATAGCACGTTACTTCCGTTCAGTCGCAAACATGCATCAACCCTAACTGCCGGACGCAAACCTAACGTCGCTCATAAAAAAACACTTAAACTTTGTGGTCGTTACCACGAACTATGGCCGCTCGGATTTCCTCTCTCTGGTTAGATTGAGGATACGTAGGCACAAGATGGCGATGTCTTGGCGAGCACTCTTCCCCCTTTTCGACCCGTAGGTCGAACTACGACTGCTCTAATTTCCTCCTTCTGGTTAGATTGAGGATACGTAGGCACAAGACGGCGAAGTCTTGGCGAGCAACCTCCCCCCGTAGTCCGTCGAACTACGTTGACTCTGATTCTTCGTTCGTCCACGAATATACGTAGGCATTGGATTGCGATACTCCTTGCGAGTCCGTTTTTGTTTTTCCCTCCCCCGTTTCTGTTTAGCCGTAGACTTTAGGATAACTCATCCTTTGATTAGACAACAAGCGTGGATCCCATCAAGTACGATGGACGCGTGGGGGTTCTAATACCTTCCCCTCGCGTAACTGAATCCCGAACCCGGACTATGGTTGTGATAACCATGTCTTTCCCTTTGTTTAGGTTTTCTTCGATCGTTTCCTTTCCCTGCGTCGGGATAAATAACATTCGGTGGCGACTCTTCTGTTCCTATTTTCGTCGGTTGTTTTTCGTAGTTGTGACAGATCCATTGATGGGTATTCTTGGAAACATATTCCAACAGCAATATCCCAATGTTCACATGAAGGAATGGTCAACATCACTATACAAAAAGGTGCTTCTGCGCCACCTTTTTGAGGTAGAGAATATAGAGTTTTAGTACTATTATATTCAGATTAAAACCATTATGATCTTCAGTCTTCTAGCATCTTCAGAGGCTTCAGATATTAACTTGAAGAAGCGTGTAGAAGAGTTATTGTTTGTGTAGTCTTCAAAAACCCAGTATTTAGAATTCCAAGATCTTTGTTCAGCAGAATCTATCTTGAGAATCTTCAGCACTCGTTCTTTTAGAAGCATTATTTTCAGAGTCTTCAGAGTCTGTTCCTTCAGAACCTTATCTTCAGAGTCTTCAGATTTCATTAAGCATGTTCTTTGTCTTCAGAGTCTTCAACACTTTGTCCAATCAGAACCTTGTCTTCAGAAACTCTTTAGAACTTGATCTTCACAAATTGCGTCTTCAGAATCTTTAGAGCTTTGTTCACCTGAACCACGTCTTCAAAATCTTCAAAACTTGTAACATTAGAAGCCCATCTCATTAGAAAGTCTTGTAGACCTTTCTCATAAAGTCTTAATTAGATTGTCCAAAACTAACATTCATTAGAACCGTTGTATTAGAAATATTCATGAATCTTGGCTTTAACTTGTACACACACATGTTTTCTTCCAGAGTGTTGATAATCGAGTCTGATGACGACACACACCATCTTATCAGAGTCAAAATCATATTGACAACATCCACACACTAGACAGAAACCATATCATAGAATTATCCTCTTAGATTACATGTGCAGTTATCATCAAAACTTAATGGCCAGATGTAGAACCAAATCTTGTTCTTACAACCATACCTTGGTGATATGCTTTAGTGACATCCCACCTATAAGAGAAGTAAGCTCTTATAGTAGGATCCATGTTATGTTGAGGCTCATCAGGTGCAACATATGACTCTTATGGTGGTGGTCGTCCTCTCTCTATGTGACATATGCAGTGTTGTGTGATGAATACTTCATATAACTTATTTACCCATATGAGGTGGTGATGATCTGGATGGTCAACACCATGATGCATACACACTCCCGTAATCAAACTGAGGAAACCAAGAGCATTCCTTTTTGGGGATTCTGTAATCTCCCAGATTTTATTGGAGATGACTTTAGCAATGTCTATTTGTTTCCCTTTTACTATGTACCAGATAAATTGTGCCATTTTCACTGTGGCAGAGGATTTATGGCTTACCGGTATCACATTATTGACTAGGAATGTCATTTAAATTTATGCTTGGATGGTCATGTAAGATCTTTTAACATAAACTAGAAGTCTAGCTTGTCCTAGTTGAAATGTTTTCCCTGGTTCATAGATATCAATTACTATCTGATCATATTTCCAATTACCTTTTGCCAGTTGTATTAAAAGGGATCCAACTTCCTAGAGTGTGCAACATAACCGTCTTCAAAGTGTGCATGGATGAAGTCCCTATCATATAGGACTTCTCTGCCTCGTACTGAGGAAATTCTTGCTAGTGGTGCTTCATCATTTGGTTTGGCATTGGCATAAAACTCCTTTAATATTTTCGTATTTACATAGTCTATCAGATTAGCCAGAGTACCCCAACCCGATGAGTTAATTTCTTGCACCACGTTTGAGTCTTCAACAGGATTTTCTAATTCCATATTATTTTCTTGAACGATATTTATCTATTCCAATTGAGCGTAAAATTACTCATGCTTAAAGCTTTTGAATCTGTGTGCATCATATGGTATTGAAGATGAACCAAAATTTGAGTATTGTCTTTTTCCTACTTTTTTAGATCTATTATAAGACATTTGAAATACACAACATCAGCATATACGGAATTTAGATTTGTTAGCATAATAAGACAAAATTTCTACATTTGTCAAAAACATGATATTCCATATATTCCATGGATATGTTGCATTAGACAAAAAATTTAGGCATATAGATACATTATGAAAGTTATGGATATTTTCATATTCATCAAAAGTCATAGTATACCTATTCGTCTTTAACATGCAAAAATTCCCTTTCTTTTTTCATTCAAGTTCCAATTCATATTTTTTGTGTTAATCAATCCTACTCTATCATATTGGAGCAATATAGTTATCCTATTAGTTCAAAGACAATGTAGTAGAGATTTGTTATTCTAAGTAAGACAAGGATTTTGTGTTTGTTGTGATGCAGAAAAAGTAACTGACAAGAAATTAAATAAAATGAAGTAAAGTTGAAGATGCCGGTGTTAATAGTGAGAATGCTTGCTGGGGGTAGATTTCATCATTATATAACCATCATGCACATCCATAGTTCAGTAATATTCTCCTATACTCAATGCATAATACTACCACTTGTTACTCTAATTCATATCTCCTTTAGGTCTCCATGTCATGAGATCAAGGTATTACCCATACATTACTATTAACCAACACATAGCATTGAGTCCTTAGAGTCGCAAAAGATCAAGACTCCACACCGATCCTGCTACAATATGTATGGATATAGAGCCTATACTTATGTCTAGGCTTAGTACTCAATAGGTGATTGTTTTGGATCTAGTAATGATAAGAACCTTTCAATGTCATATCATACCATGAAAACACGTTTTAGGTTGCAAAGCTAAAACAAAATTTAAGATTAAAGAGTTGCCAATATTATAGCATGAGTAGATTTGCATAGAACTCCATTGTAACGTCCTAACTTATTTTATTTATTTTTCCGTAATTTAATTATGTGATGTTGTGAGTATTATGTGTTTATTGGTGTTTTTGGTGTGTTGGGGTACCCTGTGGTAAAGGGTAGTGCCCTAGAATTATAGACTTTAAGGTGTTGGAGGGGTGTGTGATCAAAAGTGTAGAACTTGGTGGTGTGGTGAGTAAGATTAGGTAGTTTATATTAGTTATTATATATTTAATTAAATAATAGGAGGTGAATATTATTTAAATAAATATTTAGTGTTTTTATTATTGTTATTATTTTAATTAGTGGAATTAATAATAATAATAATAATAATAATAATAATAATAATAATAATAATAATAGAAAAGGGAGAGAGAGAGAGAGAGAGAGAGAGAGAGAGAGAGAGAGAGAGAGAGAGAGAGAGAGAGGAGAAGTTATCAGATCGTGAAACAGAGAAAAGTGCGAAAAATGGAGAAAGAGGCTAGGGCTCAAGGAGGAGGAGAGAACACTCCATTGTTGAGCTAGGAGAATTCCAAGAACTCTAAGGTAAGGGTGGAGTTCTAATTATCTAAGGGTTAACATGATGATGGTGGGTAGATTATGTATGTGCTTAGGTTATGTTCTTCTTCTCTCCATATATGTATGATCATTGTTGCAAAAATGTATGTTGTTGGATTGAATCTTTGAATTCTGAATTTTGTGTAGTATGTTGATGTTGTATTCGATGTATGATTATGGTATTCGTTGTGTTGTTGCTATTGGAATTATGATTCTGATGAAATTATTGATGTCGATGTTGTGCTGTTGTGTGTGATCGCAAGTCAGAGTCAGAACAACGTTATGAATGTTTTTGGGGAAAGAAATTAGGGAATTAAATACTTGGAAAAGCAAATTTTTGTATTAAAATGTTGTGCAAGTGATTTGTGGGGAAAACGGATTTTTGGAATGGTTCAAAAGTGATTTTTTTGTAAGAAGTTGCAAAAAAAGTGATTCTGCTTAGAGTGTAATCGGTTACCATTTTGGGAGTAATCGGTTACACTGTGTTGAAAAATGGTGTTTTGGGCAAATCTGGGAGGGCATAATCGGTTACCCTGATTGTGGTAACTGGTTACACTGTGTGTAATTTGTGTGGCAGTAACTGGTTACAAGGGGTGTAACCAGTTACCTCATTTTGAGTAACCGGTTACACTGAGACCAATTTTAGAAAATAGTCAAAAATTCATAACTTTTGTTCTGGGAGTCCGATTCGAGTGCCGTTCGAAGCTTCGGGAAGCTGAATTGTCGAACTTTAATCTAAAAAAATTTTCGGTGACAGAAGTGGAATAATTCTGCCGTTCGTTGGGTTAAACGCATTATTATCGTTAGGTTGATGTGTCATATAATTGTAAATGCCTTGTGGTTGCTTGCTATGTTGTATGTCATTGTTGTTGGACTGTATGGCATGTTGTGTTGTGGCCTGTAGTGGCGTGATGCATTGTTTAGATGAAGAATGTTGTTGTCATGCATTTCATGATTGCATGAGTTATGAAATAAGTTGTGTGCCTATGTAGGGTATGAGCGTCATATCCAGATTCTAATTGCATAATCATGTTGTTGTTGTTGTTGTGGAGGTGATCGTGTGCCCATGTGGGGTGTGGGCATTCATGGAAGTCATGTGCCCATGTGGGGTGTGAGCGACTGTTTACCTTGAAAATTGGTAAACAACCGCTGATCTTCTAAAACTATAAAGTTCTAGTAACTTCTGATCGATCATAGGACATGTGTTGTATGTGTATTTAGAATATTTCGTAATTTGATAAAGGATGTCTTTCGACAATGCACATAAATTAAAAAAAAGGGTGTTTGAAGTGTAAAGGAAAGCGATAAAGATAAAGGAAATGACTAAGTCGAACAATACATCAAAGAAAAGCAAAAGGGCTGAATGTAAAAGGTTTGATAAAGAAAACTGAAGTTAAATGTTGGAAAGAAATGCATAAAGATCATAAAATGCAGAAAAGGTAAATGCTTGAAAATAAAGGCTTTTAATGTAAAACTGTAAAGTAAAGACTGAGTAAGGTAAATGACTTGAAAGGTAAAAGTTCATGAAAAGAGTTTTCAGAGTAAAGAATCTAAAACAGAAACTTCAAAGTAAATTGCATTACAATAAATGGTAATGGTGATTACAATCACGTACATTCTCACTTCACTGGTTTCTCGACACACTGGATACTTTGAGTGAATATAGAGTTACTTGTACAATTTGATTTTTTCACACCATTCTAACTTTAAGACTAACCTATTTATAATACTCTAATGTAACCACCCTTTGACGGTTTCATTCTTAGATTACGCCACTTGGCACTTTGCATGTCTTCACGATCTGGATATTCGCCACCTGTCCTCTTTTCAAATTCAAATAGTGGAACTTCCCCCCACTATTCAGTTTTAACTGCAACACATTATCCATATCCACTTCACCGTGTCGACTTGACTCCTTGGACTTAACAATATTTGAAGTCTTGAAATCCTTCCATTCGACTCAGGCATTGCACAAACATGGTCGAAGGCCTTCTTAGTCGAAGCCTTCTTTTTCTAGGATTATTATTTTAAATAATAACTTCTTTTAAAGCCATTGTCTGAAATCATGTAGTGTCGAAATTAGGAGCTAACAAATTGCCCCCCAAAAATGCCCTTTCGCCAATATTGGTAGGAAGGTCATTTTTGATAACATAATTTTCGACGCCTGCTCATTCGATTATGGAAAACATGGTCTCAACTGACCAACCCACGATTTATAAACTATTCAGTTTCTTTCAACCATGCTTGTGACGTCATGTCATGATGGCAAATCTCCAAACGTCTTTTCAGCCGTATTCGTGAACAGTTTTCATCATCACTTTTCTTGAGATTAAGCATTTACAGTCTGACCACAACCACCACCATCCAACGATCTCCAAAGAGGACATGCGTCCCACTATCGTATCTATTTTAATGGTGGATTCGTAGTCCCCTCGTCTTCCACACATCTATAAATACCCTTTTTCCCCAATTTTACGAACTTTTGCGTTTTCAAACTTTCTGCAACTTATTTCTCTTGCTCTCTAAACTCTCAAGAAAACTCAGAACACACTCTCATTTTCTCTTCAACCTCCATCAATGGCGTCTTCTCAAATAGTTCCCTAAGCAACTAAAAACCAAAAGGGTAAAACCACTCCGTTCGAGCAAACTCTCCCGCCATTTTCAAACATCCCTGGACCAAAGGTGGTAAAGAACCAACAGTTCTTGCCGGAACCTCTTCTTGAAGAAACAAAGAAGATTTACGAATCCCAGGTAATGATCCCTCTCCTTATCTCTGATAAACCCTATGCTTTAGGTGCCCCCTAGCTGATGTAAAACCCAACAATGAAAAACTGGCTTAGTTCTTTCCTTCTTACCGTAAGTCTAGGCCTTTAGGGCAAAAAAGCAACCCTAATGAAGAAGGAACCTCTCCTAATACACCCACTCTGACAAAAATGGATCTGAGGTACCTTCATGATGGTACGAGGCTGGTAAGAGCTGTCAATCCTTTAAAGGATTTTGACCTTTGGATGACCATAATGGAAAGGGTCAAAGCTGACCACTGGAAAACCATAGGAATCTATGATCTGCTGATGCTGTCGAAAACCAAAATTCCTTATTGTTTGAACCTGCTGGCAGCATCACTCTATTTTTGGGATAGGACTCACTACACCTTTCATCTTCCTTGTGGGATGGTTACTCCCACACTCTTCGACCTTGCTGCCATTGCAGGTCTTCGACCAGATGGTATTTCCTATGACGCTGATACTGATGCAGATGATACCATAGGGATTTCTGACTCCAAACTCACATATACCCACTTTATCAACCACCACAAGCGTGATACTGCAGAAATCACTAATAAGGAACACATTGCCTTTCTGACCGTTTGGTTGTCGAGGTATGTTATTTGTTCAAAATCCCTGCAAGTGGCCAAGAAGTATCTCACTCTGGCCAACCAGTTTCACAATAATAGAGGAGTTTGCCTAAGTGGATTGATCCTGGCAAACCTCTACGAGTCTCTCAGTGAAGGGGCGGCTCGACTCAAAGACTTGGAGAGCCAAGGTACTGTTCACTTGAATGGCCCTCTCTGGCTACTTCAGTTGTGGCTCAATGCAACCTTTGAAGCTAGCCTTCCCAGGAAGGGGCAGGTCGATGAAGATTCCGCTGAAATCAAAGAGAGGAGGGTCGAAGGTACCCTCCTGGCGAAACTTACGCCAAATGATGATGGGGAAACTCTCAAGAGAGCCTTCTCCAGTTATATTATAATGTTTGCAAAAAGGCATGAGTTCACACCTAGCATGGCTCCCTTTGCTGAGAGAAAGTGTGGGCCTGAATGGTTCACAAGGCCATTCCCTGATCCATCCACCAACCTCGACACTAAATCTGTTTCGATCTGGGAAGCCTTCTTGATTCCTAGATTCATTGTTGAAAGGCTGAATCTTGGGAGAGACCTGGCAGCCTTAATTGCTTACCAACCAAATCTTGTCTCTCGACAATTTGGGTTGGCTCAGATCTTCCCCAAGTGTCTATATGGGAAGAAAGGCCATGTGGTCCTTCACACAGTCACTTTTGAAGAAGGAAGTGCTGCAGTCACTTTCGACCGGTGGAACGCTAGGAAAGCAACCCTTTCCCCTGTGCATTTTCAGCCCACCTTCTTGTGTACCAAACCCTTCTATAACTGGTGGTCGAAGTACTACAGTGAGCAATTTCTTGATGTTGCTGCCTTCTCTTCCTTACTTGACCAAGCTTTTCTTGATGTGCAAGGGAAGACCAAGAAGAGTAAGTTCATTCATGTCAAAGAAATTCAAGCCTTTCAAAAGTACTTTGAAACTGTCTATCGACCAGATGATATTAGTCGAACCGTTCGTGAGGCTGCTGTCACTTTGAAGGAAAAATTTCTGCACAAAATGGATCAGTTAAAAATCCCTTCAAACATTCTTGTTGAGAAACGTTATAAGGTAGCTTTTGAACTCTTTCCTCCAAAGTTCCCTCGACTGCCTAACGCTGATTTTGGAGTGGCACTTGCCCCCCCATTTCCAGACTGGTTTGTCTGTGGTGAGCACTTAAAACTCCTTCGATAGCAGTCTCAACCGAAAGCCCAACGGGTGGTTGCGACTAAACATACGCTGGACAATTTCAAAGGACACCTTCATATAGGGGTCGAGGATGTCCGTGTCGAATCCGAAATATATGAAGGTTTGAGGCCCTTGATTTGTGATTTTTTAACTAACCACTCAATTATTAACCTTGTAATAATCGTCTGTCTTTCAGCCATGGCCAGAAAGACCAGCTCATCGAAGGGTACTGCGAAGGTCAAAAAGGACACTGAAGGCACAAAGGTACTTTATATCCCTTGCCTAAGTCTTTTTGTGTAACCAATTTTCTAATATTTGCGTCACCTTTCAGGCTGCTCGAAAACCTCCAACGCCTTTAAAAATGGGCAAGAAAGGTGCTTAAGCAGTTGTTCCTCTAGATACTGATGATGAGTCCCCTGAGGAGATAGTAGTTAAGAAGAAAAGGAAGCTTGTCAAAGCTTCTGGAACTACCACCCAATCTCCCTCAAAGGCGGCAAGAATCCTTGAGAAGACACCTGCTGGTAGTGATGTCAAGAAACAACTCTCCAGGGTTGCGTCGAAAATGACTGCTGGCGATCCTGAGAGTGCGAACTCAAGTCTTAATGCTGCGGCTGTACAGGTATGCGTACTATCTTTATTCAGTATTTGGATCCCCTACTCAGACTTCTCTCAATCTTATTCCTTTTACTTGTGGTTTTTCAGGCAAATGTAGGTGGTTCTAACCCACCACAACCTTCCTTCAGCTTTACAACAACTCTGCTGAATAGCCAAGGTGAGCCAACTTATCACCCTACCTCTGACCTTGGTTCTGGATATAGCTCAATCAGCGAAATTAACCAACCTATCCCTCTTACAGTTCCTCCTCCTGCAGCAGATGAAACAAACCAAAGTTCTCCTGCCAGGACCACTACTCAACAATCCCAGACCGATGGTTCTGATCATGAAGAGGATGATGCTTCTCATCAACAACCTTTCGACCAAACAGAGGCTATTGGTATGGACACAGAAGAAAGGCCTACCGAAGCAGTAGAGGAGGAAGTCGAAGAAGATAAAGAACAAGAAGAAGAGAGGGAAAAGACTGAGCAAGATCACACCCCTTCGACTGTGGCTGAGGCAGATCTTGTCAACAATCCAACTCCTAAGCATATAGTCGCTTTAACTACTGGAGGATCCCCTGCTGGAGACCCACTGACTACTCTCAAATGGTCAAATCCTCGAGAATATGCCAGATTGATACTTGGGAAGAAGTACAGTTCTTCAGGCACTAGTCTTAGTACTTCGACCAGCTCTGGGGGTCCAACTCCAGATGATTTCTCCAGTCCTATCCTTCAAAAAATCAAGGAAAAATTCTTCAAGGGAGACATCCACAATGTCCTACTTTCAGATCCAACTGCTTCTCTCTTTCTAAAAGATAGCCTTCAGAAGCTTGACCTTTCGACCCTTAGCCAAGGTGTTTCTGAATTCTTGTTGGAGCTAACTGCTTTAGTGAATCAAATGTATGAGGACTTCAAGTCCCTCCCGAAGATCCAACACAACATTTAAATCACAACTGGATTGGAAGCTTCAGCTTGGGATGATGCGCATGCATCAAAAGCTATGGTCGAAAGTCTAGAGACTGAACAACAGAAAAGGCAGGCAGAAGTGGAGTCGAACCAGAAGAATATTGATGACTGGAAGCAGCAAATTGAAGAGCTGCAGAATAAGATTTCTAAGGCTAAAAAATGCAGCCTTGAGCTGGGAGAGTTCGACGATACTAAAATGGCCAGAGAGCTGAAGCGCACCATAGACTTCCTTGACAAGGCCCAAACGCTTGAAAAAGAACTTTCAGCAGCCAAACTCACCAAAGCTCTATGTGAAAAACGCCTTCAGAATCACAAGGTCACCTTCCTCGAGTTGAAGTCGAAGTTCCCTTTCTGATTGTCATATGATTTCTTGTTTGTAGTTCCACTTTTGTTCATATTTTATGGTCCTTTTAAGGCCCCATTTACAGACAATCTTAATGCCCTATGACCTTTATCTAAATTCTTCTGTTTACTATCAACTCTTCGACTTGCAAAACATATTTTTTACTTTGCTAACTGAGTAATTAAAGTATTCTGCCTATTTTCTTGGAAATCATAAAAATAGTGCAGCTTTTAAAAGCTTAGTGTTCCAACGGCACAAGTTTTTATTCCATAAAGGAATATTAATAGCGCAACCCTAGGGTCTATTCCCAAGGATCATTTCACGTATTTCCATCGTTGACTGGCCAATCCTTACAAAGCCTTGCCTCTATAAAACCCTCTTCCCTCTTGGGATATGTTGCACCTACTACAACAAGTATGAATACCTCTTCAAAGAAGGCAATGACCAAGAAGGTGGTTGGAGAGACAAGGAAAGTTGAGGCCACAACCACTGCCCTCAAAGACACTTCAACTGAAGCAACATCTCGCGCCAAGAAGAGAGAAACCAAGATGAAGGTACCCAAGAAAGGACATTCCAAAGCACAAAACTCTGATGATGAAGCTGACGAAGATTATGTTGCCTTCCTCAACTCTATTAATTGGAGAGACTATGAATAATCTTTCTCCTGGGTTTTAAGTTATTGTACTTTTTTTTGTATGCCATTTTGGCCTCACATGGCCTATTTTAGCTTTTATAATTTGAATAAAATTTACGTCTTAATATGGATTTCTTGTAAAATAGGCTTATATTTTTTCAAATATTTCCCATTTACCCTTAAGACTCTTAAATCACCCTCCATCTCTTGAATCTCATAAGCATTATTACTAAATGCCTTAATAATTTGAAAAGGACCTTCCCACTTAGGAGACCACTTCCCCAAAGTTCTGGTCTTTCGATCCATAGGTAAGATTACTTTCCACACTAGATCTCCGGTTGAAAAGGTTTTAATATTGACCTTTTTGTTATAAGACTTCTCCACCCTTTTCTTTTGCCTTTTCAGCAACTCTAAAGCATGGAGCCTTTCTTCATCTAGGTCCACTAATTCATCAAACATCATACTCCAATAAGACTCAGATGGAATCTCATGATGCCTTTGAATCCTTATTGATTGAAGATAAATCTCCACTGGCAAAACTACATCATGACCAAAAGTCAGTCGAAATAGGGTAGCATTAGTTGCCTCTTTAGGGGATGTTTGATATGCCCAGAGTATTTGGTCCAATGTCCTATGCCAATTTCTTGGCTTTTTCCCCACATGCTTTTTTATCAACCCAATAACTACTTTATTTGCTGCTTCGACTTGGCCATTAGCTTGAGCATAATAAGGTCTGGAGGTTACAAGCTTGAATCCCATTTCTTTAGAAAACTCTTGCATCTTTCGACCAGTGAAGACTGATCCTTGGTCTGTTGTAATTGTCTCTGGGATTCCAAACCTATAGATGATGTGCTTCTGGATAAATTCAATCACATCTTCCTGATCAACATTTGGTAATGGGATAGCTTCGACCCACTTGGTAAAATAATCAATACCTACCAAAATGTACTTATGATTTTTAGATGATGCTGGTCGAATCTCTCCGACCAAATCCAAGGCCCATGCTCTAAAAGGCCAAGGTTTCACTATAGAATGTAACTCACTCGCAGGGACATGTTGAATGCCAGCATAAACTTGACATTCCTGACAACCCTTAGCAAATTCAATACAATATTTTAACATGGTAGGCCAATACATCCCTTGTCGAAACAACAACCATTTCATTTTATGGCCTACCTGATGTGCCCCACATGCCCCACTATGGACAGTCGAAAGGGCTAAGTATGCTTCTGCCTCACTGAGGCACTTAAGCAATACTCCCTAAGGAGTCTTTTTGAATAATTCATTACCCAACAAGACATAACTTAAAGCTTGATACTTGATTTTCCTTTCTGTTGAAGCTACTGGATTTTTCAGGTAGTCCATTATAGGTTTCCTCCAATCCTTGTCAGTTATACTATCAACTGCCAGAATTGCGAAATTGTCTTCGTCAACATATCCAAGCTTAGTTTATTCCAAATCTGATGGGGCTAATCCTACTGACACCACCCTTCCTCTGACTTCGACTTCGGTTACATCTTGTAATTTATCTTTCGAAACTTTATACCCTGATGCAATCTTAGCCAAGTCATTAGCTACCTGGTTTTCCAGTCTAGGGATGTGTCGAAAACTAATTGCGTCGAAATTTTTCAACAGTCGATTCACAACTAAAAAATACATAATCAAATTTTCTTTTATGCACTTGTACTCTTTGGTCACTTATTTTATAACCAGTTCTGAATCTCCCATTATTTCGATGTGAGTTGCCCCCAATTCCAACAATACTTCAAGTCCAACAATTAAAGCTTCATATTCAGCCTCGTTGTTAGAACAACGGCCTTCAATTTTATACTTAAGTGTTGTTGGAATTTTACTAAGAGAAATAACAAGTACTCCTATGCCTGTCTCATCTTAGTGGCTTGACCCGTCGAAATATAACTTCCAAGGTTCCACATCAAGATAGTTCAGGGGGTGTTGCACCCCAAAATTTGCCCTCCGTACTTTATTACTAACTGGCTTATGTTGCATTGCATTTTGCATTATCATGTGTGCATATCATTGGTTCTTAGCATGGGGTCAAGGTACCTGAGGCAGTGCTTCAGAGGGTCAAGCAAGAGTCCTGGTATTGTCCAAGAGAGCTCAGGTGGATCATCCTCTCCTAACCAGTGCATAGATTAGGGTTTTAAGATTCTTGGGTTTATTGCTTCAATGGGAAAGCTACTTGGGTTTTTATCATCACCAAATGGCATATCTTATCTTTGTTGGAGAGGATACACATCATATTCAGAGGAATTTGGATTTGGAGACTGTGTTATTTCCTCCTAGACTGAGGGTAGCAAAACCAGGGTTTGCTATAAAGTCAGTTTATTTCTGATTTTTTTTTGGCAAGACTTGATTCCATGGTACTCCTTGGGTCCCTAAGTACCTAGGGATGGGAGGTTGTCCATCAGTTTGATTCAGGAGAGACTCAACTGATCAGAAGATTGAGAATCATGTGAATTGGGTAAAAGTCAACAGTGAGAGGTGAAGTCAACTGTGGAATTTTGAGGTTCTCTCCAAGATTTTCAAGGTCTCACATCATCATATGGTCCTCAAAAGTCAAGTTTCATGCCATTCATCAAAAATCAGGAGTTGGTGCAAAAGTTACTAAATTTGGAAATGACTTATAATTTGAAAGTTTCCTTTTTGGGCAAGTTCCTGCACTTCATTCAACTTGACTTTTCACCATCAAGAAAGCTTCAAATGAATTTTTCTCCAACATGAAAGTTGAATATATTTTTCTCCTCTTTCCAACAAGTACTAGTGGGTCTCCATATCATTTGTGAAACTCAACTTATGGCCAAAAGAAGGCAAAGTGGTTTTTAGGGTTTCATTTTCACAATTTTTAGATTTTGGGACATATGGACCTATGATTAATTCCATTGAACAATCCCTAAGGAGCATTTTTGGCTTTTTAATCAAGTGGTTTCATGGGTTATTATTCACTTATTTTCCATTATGCCAAAATGCCAAATCATTAAAAACTCATGAGTCAATTGGTATCAAGGCCCAATTTCAATATGGGTGTAATTATCAATTCAAATGTGGGTGATCCATCATGGATTTATTAAGTATACATGCATGGAGAGAGGTGTAATTCACATTATGCTATTTTCCAAAATTATTCAAAAACTCATTAAACAAGTAATTACCCAAGCCCAATTCATTATCAGAGGAAAAACCTAGTCTATTTAAACCCATCCATGCACTGGTTAGGGTTAGATACACGTGACATTTGGAGGATTGGAGAATTTGAACCCTAAAGCTTTCTTTCAACAAATCTCACGATCCACAAGGTCTTTTCAAAAAGTTCTTCCACAAACCTCTTCCTGGTGATCCACAGAGTAGAAATCAACCACCAATCGCAGCCAAAAGCAAAGATTAAAGTTGCACCATCTCAGGTTGGTGGATTTTTTCGTGGTCGTGAAACTTGAATTTTTTTACGTGTATATTGTTGTGTGTTTGTCACTGATCATGCTGGTATAATTGGTTTTGTGTTTGGATGCGTATATTGCTTATAATGATGATTTAAAGTTCCATGCCCTAATCTTTTTCTCTTCGTATTTCATTATGCCTTGGTTATTTGATTTTTTTTATTGCATATTTGGATTCCTGACGAAAATCTGGGTGGGATAGTGTATTCGCACGTGTGTTTTGGGCAGATTTTTGTTGCAGGTGGCCGGAGTAGGGGGCCGAAACTCTAACTCCGGTGGTGGCGATGGAACCAGTCCGGCGGAGGGTTCGAACAGGGAAGACGAATTCCCAGCCGTCTGTTCCCTTCATCTGACGGTCCAAGGCTTGACATGTGTTTCGTTTTTATTTTTTTTCTGTGTTTTAATTAATGATTCTGTGTGCGTCCACCTATGTTAATTACCATGTACCGTATGATCCTAGCCTCACATCTCAATTAATAATTTAATATTTGACTTAATCTGACGCGTCCATTGAATCGTGTGGATCATAGCTCGCCAGCGAATAAAAAAAACCATGTGCCTCGCACGTGGTGTGTGTACCATGCTATCTCCTTTTTTTTATATTTATTTTTTAATTTTCATTTTTCTGATGGATTATGGGCTCGCTATTGGCACCCTCCCCTGTCAGCCCACTAGCATTTCCCATACATTTTTCTTGCTTTTCGCACCCCCCATGCGCATCCATCTTAAACATTTTATTTTAATTATTTTGTTTTCATTTTTAATTTTTAAAATACATTATTGCATTTAAAAATTCCCATAAAATTCATGTACCATATTTATCATTTTAGAAAATTTTCACAAATTTTATTTTTTATTTTTATTTTATTGTTATCATCTAAACTAATTATTTAGTTAATTTCTTTTTGCATTACTCATATCATGCATACATAAATTTCTTTATTTTATTTCTCTGCAACCATAAAGTACTTTTTATCCATTCTTTTTGCATCCATTAGGTGACATATTAAATTGCATAAAAATATTTTTCTTTCATTTTTAAATTTATTTCATATTGCATTCTGGTCCTCTTTTTGCACATTGATGCCTACTTCCCACCCGAACTTTGCCTAATTGTTTAAATGACTAATATCTTGATTTTTTGCAGGGATTCTTGATATTTGGTTCATCTCTGGTTGAATAATATTGATGTTTAATTTGGGAATTTTAGGAGTTGTTTTTCTAATTATTTGATTGGCTTTCACTTGAGATCTTCTTGTATGCCTATTTCTGACCACATCTGATTATCTGTTTGAAAAGGCACTTGTGGCATTTGCTTTGGGGTTGTTTCTTTGATTTCCGAATTCATGTCTGGATTATTACTACTATTGTTTGCCATTGTTTGATATTCACTTGCCTTGATATTATTTATGTCCGTTTCACACTAACCTTTTATGCAGGGATTAAGGTAAGTTCTTTAAGGGTATGGATAAGTATCCATGGTCACCCTTATTCTTCCTTTTTCTTCCTCTCATCTCTTTCCTTTAGGTTTAGGTTGTCGTCAAACCTCACTAACCGTAGGTCCCCCATGCATGATAACTTTAGGACTCATAGTCGCCCTTTAGAGTATCCCTTGTGTCTTCTCTCTTCTCATCTCAAATTTCTTTAAAACACTTAATAAGAATAAAGTGTATTGCGCACGAGCCTTAAGTGTGGGGAATGAGAAATGAGGGGCTTCCTCCCATCTTTCTAGAGTGCTTAGCGAGCGTCCTGTCTTGGGACGATGTGTTAAGTATTCGCCCCTGTGCCCTAGACTTTGGCACAATGCAACTTAGGAACTAACTTAAGCCACTTCTGTCCTAAAAAACACAAACCAACTTCAAACCTTTTGTCCTTCGGGATTTCCAAACTTAAAGGCTATTTTCAAAAAGGGCACGTTACATTCCGTCTCAGTCGCAAACAGGCATCGACCCTAACTGCAGGACACGAACTTAACGCTGCTCATAAAAAACACAAAAAGAACTTGGTCCGAACTACGTTGACTCTGAATTTCCCATTGCACAAAGGGAATAAGTAGGCCTAGGATGTCGACGTCCTACCGAGTCTGGCTTTGTCTTTCTCTCTCGTCTTAGTACAGCCCTAGATGATAGTATAACTCACCCTTAGATTAGACAACAAGCGTGGATCCCATCGAGTACGATGGACGCGTGGGGTGCTAGCACCTTGCCCTCGCGTAACCGACTCCCGAACCCAGGTTATGGTTGTGATGACCATCCCTTTCCCTCTTCCTCAGGTTTATGCGGTGTTCCCTTTCCCTCTCGTGGGATAAATTTACACGGCTGGCGACTCTGTTTTTCTGCGCCACTCTCGCGTTTGTATCTGGATGAAAATCATGGGAGCGCCAGCTGGCGACTCTGCTGGGGACCTGGTTGACCTATGCTGGTCCATCCCTAAGCGAGTCAATCCTAACGCTTGCTTGTCTTTGTTCTCTTTGGGTGTTTTGTTTTTGTTTTGCTTTATGTGTTGTATTTTATTTTTATTTTTACCGCATTTTTTGCATTTCATTTTTTTATTACTGTCATGCTGCTGTGCTGTTCTGGCTGTTCTTTGTTTTGCAGGTTGGGCGGGACTGAGAGATAAGCCCAATACCCAGGCTTGAGTATACCCTAGGACTAGAGTGGAAAGTAGTGGGACCTACGTGCCCGCTTGGTGCGTTTGTGTGTTCACAAAATTCACAACCAGACGAGGCTATCTTGGGACGCATTCTAACGTGTGTGTCTTGCGCGTGTTGGGGTGTTGTTCTAGAGAGCTGTCGACTCTGGTAACCGATCATTGAGGACCTTAGTGGAAACATCCCTCTTTAGTGGTGACAGTGGCAGACCACATCCTGTGGCAAACCCATTCGCACCCGAGGGCCCACTTTGGAACTCGCATAGGATGGCCCCTACGTTTTGAAGAGAATCAGTGGAGGCACTCCTCGATTGACGATAGTACTGTACCCCGAGGGATGAATGTACTATTGTTTCTCGACCTCAGTGCCAAAGCTAAGGACCTTCCGTTTTGGAGAATCAGTTGAGGCCTCCTCGATTGATGATGATGCCAAACCAAAAATGGTGAACGTATCATCATCTCTCGACCTGAGAGCCCGGGATACTGAACATACTAGTACCCACATGTGAGAGGGGATGGGCATTTGCAGGTTTGCAGGTAACCGATACCTTCAACCTACCTTGTTTTCCGGATTTCACATCAATGTCTGATTATTTGAGTTCCTCAGTGGTTCAGAATTCTGGTTTTCTGGGTTGTGGTTCTCGTTCAGTTAACAACACATCACATCCAGCAGTGTGCCTTGACCCCATGTTTGCATGAGCATATCATTTTTCTTGCATTCTGACATGTTTGACATTTTTAAGGGCTCGCATCTTACTCTTGATTCCGGTTTTCTGAGGTTACCTTGGCATGGATGTCCAGAGAAAGAAGATTGTTGCCTATTCGTTCCCAGATCCGACCTTGACGTTGATTCACAAGCTGATTAATATGGCTGGTCCCGGAGTTCGTACAGAGTTCAGTGGAGGGTATGGGAGACTTCTGAAGTTTGTCTACAATATCTCCAAGTATGAGAAGGATGCCATTCATACACTTCTTCAGTTTTACGATCCGTCTCTGCGTTGCTTCACTTTCCCGGACTACATCTTGGCCCCAACGTTGGAGGAGTTCTCATTTATTTTGGGAATCCCCATCAGCCATGATATAGTTTTCTTTTCTGAAGAACACCCCAGGGTAAAAGAAATGGCTGTTGCTCTTCATATTAGTGAATCCGTTCTGAACAGTAATATTGAAGAAAAACAAGGAGTTAAGGGTTTCCTATTGAAGTTCCTGTTTGATCAAGCCTGCATACATGTCAAAGAGAATAATTGGACTGCTTTCCAAGCTATCCTAGCTATGTGCATCTATGGGATTGTCCTGTTTCCGAATATTCCTGATCTGGTGGATATGTATGCCGTTAGAATCTTTATTTCGAAGAATCCTATACCTACCTTGCTAGGTGATGTGTATCACTCAGTTCACTACAAGAATAAGAATAGGCGTGGAAAAACTGTGAGTTGTTGTGCACCACTCTTATCTACTTGGTTTCTAAGTCGTCTCCCCGAATCTGGCGCTTTCCTTGATACGAAAGATTCTCTGAAGTGGTCGAAGGGGGTTATGGGCTTGTCTGCTGATAACATTGTTTGGATCAATCATGATTTGTTAGGAATGGAGATTATTTACAAGTGCGGAGAATTCCCTAATGTACCCTTGATAGGGAGAAAAGGTGGAATTAACTATAATCCTTCCCTTGTTATCAGGCAGTTTGATTATCCTCTGAAAGGTCCACCTGACGAGAGAGACATCAGAGAGTCCTTATTCTTCAATGGTATTGAGGATCAAGAGATGATGAGGAAAATTGTGAATGCTTGGAAACAGGTGACCAAGAAGGGTAAAACTTCGTTCGGAAAATGTAATAACCGGGCTTTTCCTTCATACAAAGAGTGGATTAAGAAGAGAGCAGAAGAGGAGCTTCTTCCATTCCCGGTGGAACCACCTTTGTATCCTCTGGTGATCGAGCCTCCTACCACCGTTGAGTTGGAGAAGTATTACAAATTATGGGCTGAAAAGGAAAGGTTGCGGGAAGAAAATAGTGAGCTAAAGAGAGAAATTTATCAGTGGAAGCATGAGCGGGGTGAAGCTGTTTATACCGCCAAGTTGAAGACAGAGCTCCTTGCTAAAGCAGAAAAAGAGCTAGCTGACATGGTCACATCCAGACAAAAGATGAAGGAAGCTTTGGATGGTATCAGTAAGGTTGTCGAATCTAAGAAAGAGGAATTAGACAAAGCTTTGCTGAAAATCCACAGGTTCAATGATCACCAAGAAACTGCCATGGCCGAGAATAAAAGAAAGGAAGACGACTACCTAGCTAAGATCGATCAGTTAAAGTCGACGCTCAAGAAGAAAGACGCTGAGATCTTATCAGGGATATTCAAGAGACAAGTAGTCGAGAGTCGACTCAATGAAGCCATAGCCTCCATGGAAGAACTGAAAGTCCAAGCTGAAGTGAAGAAACCTAGACATGAGAGTCCTAGCATGGATGGTGCTACTGGAGAAGACGCTTGGGAGCTACATTGTCGATACTTGGATGGGATCATACACAGGAGAGACCTTCTCATTCAAGGGCTAATTCAGAGGCCGAAGCATCCCGATACCAGAAAGCTGTTCAAGGAGATTCAAGACTGGTGCAGAAAGCATAATGGATGGGGAGGATTGACACTTGTGGACTTTGATGACATGCCGTAGTTTTCTATTTTCTTTCATTATTTGGACCACTGCCAGGCTTGTTGGTTGGGATCTATGATTATTATGTTCAGACTCATTGATTTTGGGTTTGTGATTGTTGACATTTGGTTTTCCTCTGGTTTTCTTAATATATGAGCAGCAGTTCCGTTCTATCTTGTTATTAAGCTGGAATTAAGGGGTGGATCGCCCTGCGAATTTTCAAACATGTTCATTTGCATAGTTATGATCATTTTGCATAATCATTTTGCATAATTATTTTGCATAATAGGTGTTTATCTCTGGTGTTCTTATTTTTTCTCTCCATGTCAGTCAGGATTGATCAGCCAGTTCACCGGTATTCTACTCAGTCTGTGATAACTAGGGGATAGCCATGGAACAACTCCGTTCAGATATGCTTGAAATGAAGGTTCAGATGAGGCAGTTTGGGGAAGACATGCTAGTCATGTCCCAAGAGCAGAAGATGCTGAAGGAGGAGGTCAATCAGATGAAGACTCAGATGGGTTTGATCATGGAAATTTTGAAAACAGTGTTAAAGAAGGAAAACGGTCATGTGCTCGATTCCGCGACAGAGGTCCTTACTCCTCCCACCTCTTTGGAACTTGATTTAAATCATGGATCTCTTCCACTAGCAGAAGCTCCTGAACTTTCCCAGCAGCAGCTAAGTCTTGGCTCCCAAGAGAAGCCCAAGGGCAAAAAGTGTACACAGAGACAGAAGAAGTCTGAAAGAGTTTTCCACCCGCTCCCTATGCCATATTCTCAACTACTGCAGCATCTCCTTCAGTTATAATTGGTACGAAAAAGGACTTTGGCTCCTCCCTCTGGTACTCCCCCACCAGGTTATAATGCAAGAGCCCACTGTGATTTTCACTCTGGCGCGCCGGGGCATAATGTGGAAGATTGCAGGGCATTTCAGCATGTTGTCCAGGATCTGATAGATTCCAAGGCAATTGAATTCACGCCGAGCGGTGTAAGCATACATGGTGGTCCTACTCTAGCTGTTGAAAAAAAGGTGGATATCTCTGTTGCCTCTCCCAAAGCTACATCAAGTCAGGGGCATTTCTTGCAGTCTTTGGCCTTAGAATCCCCACATCCGCAAATGTTGCCTACGCCTCGACCAAGTCTGAAGAGAAAAATGCCTGAAGAGATTATGCGCTCAAATCAGCATCAACAACAGAAGTATCAGCGTCAGAATCAGCATAGGCCGCGCAACAACTTGGAAAGAAGGAATGCTCCTCTTCATCCGGTTCCCATGTCGTACAATCAACTCTTGCCACACCTGGTTCGAAACTCATTGGTGGAGCCTAAGACTTTGAAGCCTGTTCCAGAACCATACCCTCCGGGGTACAACCCCCATGTGCAATGTGGATATCATGGAGGATCTATAGGGCACTCAACCGAAGATTGCAAAGCCTTTCGAGCCAAAGTGCAACAATTGATTGACCAAGGGTACATATCATTTCCAGAAAGAGACTTGGTTGTGCATGTCGACCTCTCATATGCGTAACGACTTCAAAGGACATCATCAGAAGAAATTAGTCCAGACGGAATCAAGCTTCCTCAGCAATGGCAGTCATCAGTTTCTTTACTGCATTTCCATTTATAGTTTTTCATTTCTTGTTAAAAGCATCATATGCATGTAAGACTCGTTTGTTTTTTTTTATGATGATATTAATGTAAGACTAGTTTGACCGAGCGTTCAAATTCCAAGGAGAATGTGCATCCGAGGAACCATTACCTACTATCCTACCATCAAGAGGACAAGAGATGTGAAACCACAATGGTTATCCATCGACAATAAAGGAGTAAGGCAGTCACAACCCTTTCAAGCAAGTAAGACAACCATTGTCACACACTTTGTTCAAAAGGGGAATAAAAAGAAAGCCCGCTAAGTCGAAACTTGAAAACAAGCGACTTAGGCAAAAGTCAGGGCATCCCGCTGGACTTCAAAATCGAAAAAACTCAAAAGAGTCAGTCCAGGCAAAAATCAGGGATAAAAAAAGGCAGAAGAAAGAAAAGTGAAAAGCATTACAAAAGAAAATCCCCGATAAGAACCAATTCGTGTGATTACAGACACAAGATAAAAAAGGGATGACTGTTATTCCAAAACCCCCTTAGGTGCCAAACCATTAGTGGCGTAGGTTCATAAACCTTTTGAGAGATGAGCGTTTGGGTTAGATTAACTGAACATAGGACTGGAGAACATCACGAAGAGTGGGTGGGCACCGATAAATTTTGAGCCATAAATCCTTTTTTCTGAAACCGTGAACCAGACCACGTTACAGCCCTTAAAAGTCCTAATTGAAACAGGGTTCAGTCCGAAAGCGTACTCTAACCGGATGGCGTTCCTGACTCCTATGAGTTGTGCTAATAAGATTTGTTGGTATTGCATGTGCGCATTGTTTTTGCCATTCAAAATCAAGGTCGCATCCCAGCTGGTGATTCGTTCATAAAGCTTGGCGACGCATTTTCAATAAAACTTCAAGGTTAACATGAGTGTTGCATTAGAATTATCATTCTCATAAATAACTTGTTCTGTTTGCATACATGTGCCTAAGCATCAATGCAGCTTACATAGTGAACGTCAGTCAAGAAGCTGGATCCTGCCAAGTTGGGTTGCTTGAAAATTCTGAAGGATAATCATATCAAAGGGCAGGCTGCCAAGAGACTCAGTGTAGAGTAAGCTCTCCCTAGTAAATCGTGTTAAGATGTAGCCAATCTGGGGCAGTCACGTCGAGAAATCTCTTTGAAATTCAGTTATCCTGGGGCATTCATTCTAAGATCAGGGGCAAAGTCACTTCAAAGCTCGTGTTGGGGCAGGCCACCTCTAGAGCGTGGGAGATTGTCCACTCCTGAAAATGGTTAATTGAAAACACCTCCTCAAGGTTCAAGGTACTAAAGCAGAGTATTTTTAAGTTATTACGATCCCTTTCGAGGTAATGTACTTCATGGATTATGAAGACTGGGGCAGTTATGTCGAGATATGATAAATCCCACCAAAGAGTTCGAAGACCCTGGGGCAGTGCGGACGCCCGTTCTTCTATAAAATCCTCTTGAGATGATCAGACCTGGTGGTCTGGGGCAAGTGAAAAGTTCAAAGAGCCGTTTATGATCATAAAGACGAGTCAGCTTGCAGGGCAACAACATTGTATTTCCCCAGCAGTTTACTCTCCCCAGCATTGAGATTGCACTTTCCTCAGCAGAGCAAACCTTCCCCAGCAGGAGACCTGGAAAGTATTTTCTCTGAATCAAGACGTTATCTCCCCACAGAATCAGGGTGTTCACTTCCCCCATCCAGTCAGGTAGCGTGCTTTCACCGATGATGTCATAGTCTAATCCCCAGCAAGGGGGGAGTAAAGTCATTCTCCCCGTCAGCAGGCTAAGTTCTGCAATATCCCCAAGCAGGATGGTATTATGGACTGTTCTCCCCAAGCAGGATGATTACGGGCTGGCATCCCCCAGCAAGTTCTAAGCCCATTGGTTATTAGCAATCCTCAGCAACTGACTTCTGGTTCTGTCATTGGCATTCATTCTCAACTCCCCCAGCAGAGGAGAAACCTCAGGTTTTGGATATTACCTTCAGTGAAAGACAGGTATGGCCCCCGGAAGTTCTTTCGGGATTTCATCCCCAGCAGAAGTCGTTTATCCAAAGAGTCGGTCAGTGTGATCTTTCTCAGTAGAGTTCTTGGAATCAGAGGACAATTTATTTTTGTCGTACCCAGCTGAATGGGTCCTTTCTCTCCGACATTTATTTTGCTGGAGGGGCTCTTTTGCATATCATAAGCATTTCCATTGCATTCTCAAACACATAGCATTTCCATTTGCATTTGAAGCATAAGCCAGGATTGATGCTTTCCTTGCCAGTTCTCTTTCCCAGCAGCGATGGCATAACTCAGGAGATTTTGGAGGGATGCGGTCCTCATACTTGTGCTCCCCGGCAGAGTCTTTTATTTAGATTTCTCCTTTCCCCAGCGGAGTCATCTTATCTATGGATCATGGGTCCATTAGGAGTTTGTCTGGCCTTTTCTCTTTTGTGAAATCCCGTTCTTGCTTGACATATTTTGTTTGCCAGAGGTGGTTTAAACCAGAAGTTTTGTTTCACGTTATCCCCAGTGAAGTCGCTGTTTGTTGTGCTAAATCTATTTATCAGCAGGGATGGCATAGCAATCTTTTGAAGATTTTCGTCCGTCAGTTTCCCTTTATCAGCAGGGATGGAATTTATTTTGCTAGTATCTCTTTATCAGCAGAAATAGAAATCTTTTGAAGATTTTCGTCCGTCAGTTTCCCTTTATCAGCAGGGATGGAATTTATTTTGCTAGTATCTCTTTATCAGCAGAGATAGCAATCTTTTGAAGATTTTCGTCCGTCAGTTTCCCTTTATCAGCAGGGATGGCATTTATTTTGCTAGTATCTCTTTATCAGCAGAGATAACAACCTTTTGAAGATGTTCTTTCGCCAGTTTCCCTTTATCAGCAGGGATGGCATTTATTTTGCTAGTATCTCTTTATCAACAGAGATAGCAATCTTTTGAAGATTTTCGTCCGTCAGTTTCCCTTTATCAACAGGGATGGCATTTATTTTGCTAGTATCTCTTTATCAGCAGAGATAGCAATCTTTTGAAGATTTTCGTCTGTCAGTTTCCCTTTATCAGCAGGGATGTCATTTATTTTACTAGTATCTCTTTATCAGCAGAGATAGCAACCTTTTGAAGATGTTCTTTCGTCAGTTTCCCTTTATCAGCAGGGATGGCATTTATTTTGCTAGTATCTCTTTATCAGCAGAGATAGCAATCTTTTGAAGATTTTCATCCGTCAGTTTCCCTTTATCAGCAGGGATGGCATTTATTTTGCTAGTATCTCTTTATCAGCAGAGATAGCAATCTTTTGAAGATTTTCGTCCGTCAGTTTCCCTTTATCAGCAGGGATGGCATTTATTTTGCTAGTATCTCTTTATCAGCAGAGATAACAATCTTTTGAAGATTTTCGTCCGTCAGTTTCCCTTTATCAACAGGGATGACATTTATTTTGTTAGTATCTCTTTATCAGCAGAGATAACAATCTTTTGAAGATTTTCGTCCGTCAGTTTCCCTTTATCAGCAGGGATGGCATTTATTCTGCTAGTTTCACTTTATCAGCAGAGATAGCAATCTTTTGAAGATTTATTTTGTCAGTTCTCTTTATCAGCAGAGAGTGACATGACCTGGGAGAGTTTGTTTCACTTCATACCTGGCACTTAGCAGTACAGCGTTTATGGCTATTTCTCCAGCAGAGGATTGCAAATTTTCGGGTTCTTTGGTATTCAATCTCCGTGCATCCTGATTGTCTGAAAGCCGTCGCTATCATACCCTCAGGACCAAGTTGATTGAATAGGGACAGCTGTTGCACCCCAAAATTTGCCCTCCTTACTTTATTACTAACTGGCTTATGTTGCATTGCATTTTGCATTATCATGTGTGCATATCATTGGTTCTTAGCATGGGGTCAAGGTGCCTGAGGCAGTGCTTCAGAGGGTCAAGCAAGAGTCCTGGTATTGTCCAAGAGAGCTCAGGTGGATCATCCTCTCCTAACTAGTGCATAGATTAGGGTTTTGAGATTCTTGGGTTTATTTCTTCAATGGGCAAGCTCCTTGGGTTTTTATCATCACCAAATGGCATATCTTATCTTTGGTGGAGAGGATACACATCATATTCAGAGGAATTTGGATTTGGAGACTGTGTTATTTCCTCCTAGACTGAGGGTACCAAACCCAGGGTTTGCTATAAAGTCAGTTTATTTCTGATTTTTTTTTGGCAAGACTTGATTCCATGGTACTCCTTGGGTCCCTAAGTACCTAGGGATGGGAGGTTGTCCATCATTTTGGTTCAGGAGAGACTCAACTAATCAGAAGATTGAGAATCAGGTGAATTGGGTAAAAGTTAACAGTGAGAGGTGAAGTCAACTGTGGAATTTTGAGGTTCTCTCCAAGGTTTTCAAGGTCTCACATCATCATATGGTCCTCAAAAGTCAAGTTTCATGCCATTCATCAAAAATCAGGAGTTGGTGCAAAAGTTACTAAATTTGGAAATGACTTATAATTTGAAAGTTTCCTTTTTGGGCAAGTTCCTGCACTTCATTCAACTTGACTTTTCACCATCAAGAAAGCTTCAAATGAATTTTTCTCCAACATGAAAGTTGAATATATTTTTCTCCTCTTTCCAACAAGTACTAGTGGGTCTCCATATCATTTGTGAAACTCAACTTATGGCCAAAAGAAGGCAAAGTGGTTTTTAGGGTTTCATTTTCACAACTTTTAGATTTTGGGACATATGGACCTATGATTAATTCCATTGCTTCAAGACATGTTCCAACATCCAAGAACAATCCCTAAGGAGCATTTTTGGCTTTTTAATCAAGTGGTTTCATGGGTTATTATTCACTTATTTTCCATTATGCCAAAATGCCAAATCATTAAAAACTCATGAGTCAATTGGTATCAAGGCCCAATTTCAATATGGGTGTAATTATCAATTCAAATGTGGGTGATTCATCATGGATTTATTAAGTATACATGCATGGAGAGAGGTGTAATTCACATTATGCTATTTTCCAAAATTATTCAAAAACTCATTAAACAAGTAATTACCCAAGCCCAATTCATTATCAGAGGAAAAACCTAGTCTATTTAAACCCATCCATGCACTGGTTAGGGTTAGATACACGTGACATTTGGAGGATTGGAGAATTTGAACCCTAAAGCTTTCTTTCAACAAATCTCACGATCCACAAGGTCTTTTCAAAAAGTTCTTCCACAAACCTCTTCCTGGTGATCCACAGAGTAGAAATCAACCACCATTCGCAGCCAAAAGCAAAGATTAAAGTTGCACCATCTCAGGTTGGCGGATTTTTTTGTGGTCGTGAAACTTGAATTTTTTACGTGTATATTGTTGTGTGTTTGTCACTGATCATGCTGGTATAATTGGTTTTGTGTTTGGATACGTATATTGCTTATAATGATGATTTAAAGTTCCATGCCCTAATCTTTTTCTCTTCGTATTTCATTATGCCTTGGTTATTTGATTTTTTTGATTGCATATTTGGATTCCTGACGAAAATCTGGGTGGGATAGTGTATTCGCACGTGGGTTTTGGGCAGGTTTTTGTTGCAGGTGGCCGAAGTAGGGGGCCGAAACTCTAACTCCGGTGGTGGCGATGGAACCAGTCCGGCGGAGGGTTCGAACGGGGAAGACGACATCCCAGCCGTCTGTTCCCTTCATCTGACGGTCCAAGGCTTGACATGTGTTTCGTTTTTATTTTTTTTCTGTGTTATAATTAATGATTATGTGTGCGTCCACCTATGTTAATTACCATGTACCGTATGATCCTAGCCTCACATCTCAATTACTAATTTAATATTTGACTTAATCTGACGCGTCCATTGAATCGTGTGGATCATAGCTCGCCAGCGAATAAAAAAAACCATGTGCCTCGCACGTGGTGTGTTTACCATGCTATCTCCTTTTTTTTTTATTTTTTTTTTATTTTCATTTTTCTGATGGATTATGGGCTTGCTATTGGCACCCTCCCCTGTCAGCCCACTAGCATTTCCCATACATTTTTCTTGCTTTCCGCACCCCCCCATGCGCATCCATCTTAAACATTTTATTTTAATTATTTTGTTTTCATTTTTAATTTTTAAAATACATTATTGCATTTAAAAATTCCCATAAAATTCATGTACCATATTTATCATTTTAGAAAATTTTCACAAATTTTATTTTTTATTTTTATTTTATTGTTATCATCTAAACTAATTATTTAGTTAATTTCTTTTTGCATTACTCATATCATGCATACATAAATTTCTTTATTTTATTTCTCTGCAACCATAAAGTATTTTTAATCCATTCTTTTTGCATCCATTAGGTGACATATTAAATTGCATAAAAATATTTTTCTTTCATTTTTAAATTTATTTCATATTGCATTCTGGTCCTCTTTTTGAACATGTATCCCTACTTCCCACCCGAACTTTGCCTAATTGTTTAAATGACTAATATCTTGATTTTTTTGCAGGGATTCTTGATATTTGGTTCATCTCTGGTTGAATAATATTGATGTTTAATTTGGGAATTTTAGGAGTTGTTTTTCTAATTATTTGATTGGCTTTCACTTGAGATCTTCTTGTATGCCTATTTCTGACCACATCTGATTATCTGTTTGAAAAGGCACTTGTGCCATTTGCTTTGGGGTTGTTTCTTTGATTTCTGAATTCATGTCTGGATTATTATCACTATTGTTTGCCATTGTTTGATATTCACTTGCCTTGATATTATTTATGTCCGTTTCACACTAACCTTTTATGCAGGGATTAAGGTAAGTTCTTTAAGGGTATGGATAAGTATCCATGGTCACCCTTATTCTTCCTTTTTCTTCCTCTCATCTCTTTCCTTTAGGTTTAGGTTGTCGTCAAACCTCACTAACCGTAGGTCACCCATGCATGATAACTTTAGGACTCATAGTCCCCCTTTAGAGTATCCCTTGTGTCTTCTCTCTTCTCATCTCAAATTTCTTTAAAACACTTAATAAGAATAAAGTGTATTGCGCACGAGCCTTAAGTGTGGGGAATGAGAAATGAGGGGCTTCCTCTCATCTTTCTAGAGTGCTTAGCGAGCGTCCTGTCTTGGGACAATGCGTTAAGTATTCGCCCCTGTGCCCTAGACTTTGGCGCAATGCAACTTAGGAACTAACTTAAGCCACTTCTGTCCTAAAAAACACAAACCAACTTCAAACCTTTTGTCCTTCGGGATTTCCAAACTTAAAGGCTATTTTCAAAAAGGGCACGTTACTTTCCGTCTGAGTCGTAAACAAGCATCGACCCTAACTGCCGGACGCGAACTTAACGCTGCTCATAAAAAACACAAAAAGAACTTGGTCCGAACTACGTTGGCTCTGAATTTCCCATTGCACAAAGGGAATACATAGGCCTAGGACGTCGACGTCCTACCGAGTCTGTCTTTGTCTTTCCCTCTCGTCTTAGTACAGCCCTAGATGATAGTATAACTCACCCTTAGATTAGACAACAAGCGTGGATCCCATCGAGTACGATGGACGCGTGGGGTGCTAGCACCTTCGCCTCGCGTAACCGACTCCCGAACCCAGGTTATGGTTGCGATGACCATCCCTTTCCCTCTTCCTCAGGTTTATGTGGTGTTCCCTTTCCCTCTCATGGGATAAATTTACACGGCTGACGACTCTGTTTTTCCGCGCCACTCTCGCGTTTGTACCTGGATGAAAATCCTGGGAGCGCCAGGGGGGTCTCATTTATAAAATGGTCAGCTATAAAGTCTGCCACTATTTGTCCTTTAACAGCTTTTAAAGGCTTATAAGTTAAAGAATATTCAGTTAATGCTGATGCCCATTTTCCAATTCGACTATGCAAGATAGGTTTGGACAACATATGTTTAATAACGTCATAACGAGAAGAAACATACACATCAATTGGTTTTATATAATGCTTCAATTTGGTACAAGAGTAATACAAACATAAACATAATTTTTCAATCATGCTATATCTAGTTTCTGCATCATTTAAAACTCTACTAAGGTAAGAAACGGCTCTTTCGAAGCCATCATCATCCTCTTGAGCTAACATGCTCCCTAAAGTTCTATCTGACGCAGCTATGTACAATCTCATACACTTATTGCCACGAGGTGGTGAGAGAATAGGGGGGTGACTCAGGTACTCTTTGATTTTGTCGAAGGCTTCTTGTTGATCTTGCCCCCAGTCGAACCCATCCTTGCTAGCTCGAAGCAATGGTGAAAAGGCTTGCGTTTTCCCACTTAAGTTACATATAAATCTCCTCAAGAAATTTATTTTGCCCAAGAGAGACTGCAATTCCTTCTTTGTTGATGGTGCTTTTGCTTCCATAATGGCTTTGGTTTTATTCTGGTTGATTTCGATCCCCTTCTTGTGGACCACAAAGCCTAAGAAATCTCCTGCCTGCACACAAAAAGCACATTTGAGAGGATTCATTTTCAGACCATGCTTTCTCATCCTTTCAAAGGAATGTCGAAGATGGCTTATATGATCTTTTCCTGAAAAGGACTTAACAACAATATCATCAATATATATTTGCATAAAAGTCTCAATAAAATCATGAAAGATCGAATTCATTGCTCTCTGGTAAGTTGCCCCAACATTTTTTAGACCGAAAGGCATCACTACCCATTCGTAAGTACCCAATGCCCCTGGACATCGAAAATCAGTTTTTGGGACATCTTCCTCAGCAATGAATATTTGGTTATAACCAGAATAACCATCTAACATGCTCAAATATTCATGTCCTGCAACAGAATCAATCAGTATTTCTGCCACATGCATAGAATATTCATCTTTAGGGGTTGCAGAATTTAGATCTCTAAAATCTATACAAACCCTTAAATAACCATTCTTTTTAATGACTGGTACAATATTAGCTAGCCATTCGACATACCTAGCTGTACAGATGAACTTGCACCTAAGTAGCCTTTCGATTTCCTCTTTGATCTTGGAAAGGATTGTTGGGGCAAACCGTCTTGGATTTTGCTTGACTAGCTTTTTCCCAGGTATGATTGGCAACTTATGTTCAACAAGCTCTCTCCTCAAACCAGGCATTTCATCATAGTCCCAAGCGAAGCAATCCTTGAATTCCCTCAAAAATTGGACTATTTCGACTTTGAGTAGTGGGTCGAGATTAACGCTAATATAAGTAGGTCTTTTCACTCCCCCTTCACCCAAGTCAATTTCTTCCAAAGGATCCTGCGCCAGCATTTTAATATTATCTGACAGTGGATCCTTTTCAAAACCTAAAGGCTCACCATCATACACAACATCAAGCCTTTGGTCTTGGTCTTCAATTTGAGGCCCATCAGGTGGCTCAGGTTCAAAGTCCTTACCAGGGCCTACTTCACAAATTTGAGTTTTGGCTTCGACAGCCATGTGGTTGTGTGCAGCCTCTAAAGTCGCTTGTAACTTGGATTCGGCCACATAGGCCGAAATTCTTTGTAATGCGTCGAATTCAGTCATTGTTACTGAATTCACTCCCCCAGCCCGTGGGGTCAACCTCAGGCAGCCCATAGTATGGGACATTGCCTTCTTCTCTTACGACTTCTCTGTCCCATCGAAACCCCTCTAGTGGGTGCAAGTGCAATGAACAGAATGCGTGATCATCTGGGGAGAGATCAAATTCTGCTGGAGTACAAGGCACAATATGCGCCAAATTTTTGTCTAACTCAGAACTATCAACATGATTAACAGGCACCTTAAAGTAACCTTGATCAGCCTCAATGTTTTCTACTATTCCATCAGGCCTCCAGATTGTTATGCGTTGGTGCATTGATGAAGGTACTGCCCCAATGCCATGAATCCATTCCCTTCCTAGCAGAAGGTTGTAGTTAGCTTTACTTTCGACCACCATGAACAAGGTGGGTCTTGTCACTATACCCACAGTCAAGTCAACCTGTAAGACACCTAAAATGGTCCCAATCTTCCCTTCATAGTTAGAGAGGACCATGTTGTGGGGTTTAAGATCAGTGTCGAATTTACCAATTTTACTTAGCAAAAAATGTGGCATTAAGTTGACAGTAGCCCCACAGTCCACCAAGATCTTGTTAACAGCCACGTTCTCTACTTTCCCTGTAATATACAGAGGTTTCAAGTGTCCCTTCATGGCTTCAGTTAGTAGCACAAAGAAAGAATTATGTTCTTCGACACAACCATTGTTCATTACATAATAGCACACAGGTTGGTGTGCTGCCATTTCTGCCTCAGCGTTGGCATCCAAATTCTCCACTTCAGTTACTCTGTCATACTCCCTTGGCATTACTGACACTACGTTGACAATGATGTTCAAAGAAGCACCAGAGTCTGAATCAAAGTTGTGGGTCGACGCATCGTCTTTAGCTGTTTCGACCACAAATTTCTCAGCTTTCTTCTTGGAAGTAAACAACTTTCGACCCACCGGCAGCTGGTTTATTGTTCTCATGCCAACACCTTTGTTGCTAGCTGGCAGGACATTAGTGCTGGTCTCCGTCGAGTCTCTAGCCTGAGCTTTTCTTAAAGCTTTCCTTCGCCTCTGCTCTCTCCTTCATTGGGACCTCGACATGGGATTTTTTCCTTTGTAATTCTCAGACGCATAGGCAGCTTTGTTGGAAGACTTGAATTCTTTCCTATACTCAAGTGAAGAACCTCTAGCCACATCAAAACTTTTCCATCCTTGCTTCCCTTTTCCAGCTGCTTCGACGGGTTTAACCCACCTCCCAGTTAGTACTTCGCCACTGGGTTTGAAAGTAGCTTGCTTGGCCCTTGGAATTTGTGGCCTTGGACCATATTGTCTCTGAGTAGCTTTCCTTGGGTCTAAGCGCCCTGGCTTTTGAGCATCTTTCCTCCCACGTCCAAATCTGGCCTCTTTCCCCGCTTGGAGGCCATGAGCAGCTTCTTTGTCGAAGATAGCACTGCATCGAGGGCACAGCATGACTTCAGAATTCTTCCCCTGGCACCTGTGGAGAAAATAAATGATGGTATCATCCTCTCTGGGATAAGCCAGTTTGTCGCAGTCCTCTTGGTCATCAATATCCATGGCCTGTTTGTCAGTAACTTCGACCATGTTCACGTTAACTTCATCTTTTACACGCATCTTAGAAAAGTCAATATCAAGGCCTACAGCAGTCTCATCCATTTGTCTAAAATGATCAGCAATCTCTCTTGTCACCATCTGCAACTTTGGTGCTTCAACTTCAGCACGGGTCTCGACTATAGTTTCAGTGTCGAACCTTTGAACTTCAGAAGAGGTACTAAAGTAATGTTCAGCAACCATACATATCAAATGCTCCAGCTGATAGCCATCCATCTCTTCAGCCTCTCTGATAAACACAACATCATTGGTAAGGTCCTCAGTAACCTCCACCACCGTGGCATTTCTGCCAAGAGCTTCGTTGGTACTAACACTACCCGAACTGCTGTTAGACAATTCAACCAGTTCGACCATGTTGACCTCCTCAGGCTCTGCATAATTTGCTTAAGCTACATCAAGGGGGCTGGTATCAATCTTCATCTGGGTCTTAGTCTTCTCCCCAAATTTGAGCCTTCCCTCCTGAATATCATTCTGCACCAAATCCCTGAAAAGAAAACATTGAGATGTCTTATGACCCAAGTAATTATGGTATTTACAAAAACCTCTCTTTTTTCTGTGCTCTAAGGGTGGTATTTTAGCGGGAGGCACTAATATTTGACCATCCTTAACTAACAAATCAAAAATTTCGTCACATTTAGTGATGTCGAAAGTGTATGTTTTCTTTGGGAACCTATCATTCTTTTCGGTTTCGACAGAGTTTTTTCCATTCGAAGGAACTAATAATTTACAAGAATAAGGGGGGCCCTTCTTAAGTTCAGCAAGGTCTACCTCATTTTTGTCGAACCTAACGGACTCGTCATACAGTTCTTCAATGCCCTCCTGGTATTCGACGTAAGCTACCTTCTTGTTCTTATTCACCCTAGCTTTCTCATCTTTGAGACGCTCTAGCTGTCGAACTCTGTCAGCCAACTGGGCCATATCCCTTAAATACTGGGTGTCCAGTTTTTTCCTGATAGAGTAATCAAGGCCACCAGCGGCCATTTCGACAAGCTCGTGCTCAAGCACTTGTGTAAAACATCTAGCCTTGAGTAGTCGAAACCTATTCAAATAATCATCTATTGGCTCATTGAACTTTCGTTTCACACTAGCCAATTCTTTCAAACTAATCTTCGTCTGACCCAAGTAAAATTGCTCATGGAACAAACGTTCCAACTGGGTCCAATTACAAATCGAACCAGGTGGTAACGTAGTGAACCACGTGAATGCATTTTTAGTGAGGGAACTAGGGAAATATTTTACCCTTAGACTCTCATCATTTGCAATCTCACCGGCTTCGATCAGGTAGCGCGCCACATGTTCGACGGTAGATTCTGTAGTATCTTCTGAGAACTTAGTAAACTTTGGTACTTTTGTCCTTGGAGGCAATTCAGCTTGAAGTATATAGTCTACTATAGGCGAAGTAAAGTTTGGCCTAGAAAAACCCATATTCAGGCCATTTCGAGCCATTATTCTTTCGACCAAGGCTGCCAAATTGTTCTCTGTCGCTACATTGTTGTGTCGAACCTGATTCACCACACGATCAGCATCTTGATTTCTGTTCACTAGCACCATCCTTGGTTCCTCCTCTTCAAGTATTGGTATGTGATTTTTAGGAGGCTCCTCCCTAGGTGGTTCGACCAACCCTGGATTCACTGGGTTAACTTGTTGAGCAATCTCCCTCGTCTCAACTCCTTGAGTTTGGTGTTGAACAGGAGCTGACATTCCCATGAACTCTACTATTCATGCCATCTGGGTTGTCATCATTTGATTGGTTTGAGTAGTATTCTGGATCAATGGCTGGAAAATTTCTCCCATCGTTTGAGACAAAGTATGTACCATTTGCATATTGCTCTCATCCATATGTTGCTTCAAATATGCTGCAAACTCATTTGTTAAGTTGGGCCCATGAGAAGAATAACCCAACCCTATGGACTGGCTGCTTCGGCCCATGTTAATTCCAGAACCTGACTCCTGCAAAGGGGAAGATATCACATTTTCTGAATATACTGGGGGTGCAGTATGCAGATTCTGCATCATTGCCGTTGGCATGCCATAGATTGGGTTCCTAGGCAAAGACTGTGAAAATCCTGGGGGAGGAAACTGCCTGTACGTCGAACCTCCTCCTGGCGGAGTCTGAGGATTTGTCACTGATGGGCCAATGTACTCCAAGACTGGCTGAGTGTAAGGCCTCACGTATGTCACCCCTGGTCCCGCTGTCGAAGACAAAGGCTCTGTCACCATGGTTAACACTGTCGACCTTCCTGTTGAAGGAACTGGAGTTGGCGCCACAGTACTTCTTTGTAATTTTTGAGGATTGATGGTGCTGTTCTGAACACTTGGATTGCTTGGTTGAGTATTGGTCCCAGCAGAACTGGGATTTGAATTTCCTTGGCCAGATGCCATTCTCCTCACGTTTCTTCTCTTTGGTCTATATTCGTTTGAACTGGCTACCTTTCCACTTCTCAGGTGCATACGATAATTTGCCAAAAACTCGACCAATGAAACAACAAATACTTAAGAAGACAGTTATAAAACTTCCTTTTGGCGGTTATTTAAAAGTTACAAACTTCCAAATCCATGTTTAACACTGTCCTACTGGGCGTGCCAATTTGTTTACCTTGAAAATTGGTAAACAACCGCTGATCTTCTAAAACTATAAAGTTCTAGTAACTTACAGGATCGATCAGATTGATCCTAAGACATGTGATGTATGTGTATTTAGAATATTTCACAATTTGATAAAGGATGTCTTTCGACAATGCACATAAAAAAAAGGGTGTTTGAAGTGTAAAGGAAAGCGATAAAGATAAAGGAAATGACTAAGTCGAACAATACATCAAATAAAAGCAAAAGGGCTGAATGTAAAAGGTTTGATAAAGAAAACTGAAGTTAAATGTTGGAAAGAAATGCATAAAGATCATAAAATGCAGAAAAGGTAAATGCTTGAAAATAAAGGCTTTTAATGTAAAACTGTAAAGTAAAGACTGGGTAAGGTAAATGACTTGAAAGGTAAAAGTTCATGAAAAGAGATTTCAGAGTAAAGAATCTAAAACATAAATTTCAAAGTAAATTGCATTGCAATAAAAGGTAATGGTGATTACAATCACGTACATTCTCACTTCACTGGTTTCTCGACACACTGGATACTTTGAGTGAATATAAAGTTACTTGTACAATTTGATTTTTTCACACCATTCTAACTCTAAGACTAACCTATTTATAATACTCTAATGTAACCACCCTTTGACAGTTTTATTCTTAGATTACGCCACTTGGCACTTTGCATGTCTTCACGATCTAGATCTTCGCCACCTGTCCTCTTTTCAAATTCAAATAGTGGAACTTCCCTCCACTATTCTGTTTTAACTGCAGCGCATTATCCATATCCACTTCACCGTGTCGACTTGACTCCTTGGACTTAGCAATATTTGAAGTCTTGAAATCCTTCCATTCGACTCAGGCATTGCACAAACATGGTCGAAGGCCTTCTTAGTCGAAGCCTTCTTTTTCTAGGATTATTATTTTAAAGAATAACTTCTTTTAAAGCCATTGTCTGAAATCATGTGGCGTCGAAATTAGGAGCTAACAGCGACGTAATGGAAATTCCGACGGGAATTGTGATCCTGAAATAGGGATCGGGTTCTGAAATAGGAACTGAATGGTACCACATGTATTGAGTCAAGTTACGAGTCTTGATGCATTGCATCTTGGTTGTATTTGTTGCGGTGAAAATCGGATAACAAGCTATTAATTAACTTGCATCATTTTCTTTTACAACCGACTTTGATTTATCCAAAGGAAAGGTTCAAGATCGTTAGAAAAACCTAAAGGGGGAGATCTAAGGTTCGGGGGTTGGTTATACAAAGGGAAGGTATTAGCACCCTATGTATCCGTAGTACTCTACGGGAACCTCTTGCTAAGTTTGTGTTGTGTTATGTTTTCTTGCTAGGATATCTATGCTAAGGTAAGGTAAAGACCTAAGGGATATATACACTAAGTTTTGCTTGCCAAGACATCGCATCTTGTGCCTACGTATCTGACTAAAGAATCAGAGCAACCGTAGTTCACCTTCTACTGAATGATTGACTATGGTCAATATTCAGAGGGGAAATGAGTACAAGCTCATTGTAGAGTTTAAGAACTCTCTAAGTCTAGTTGAAATGGTCCTATGTTATGTTTTAGTCAGTGGGAAGAGTGATGATTCATTATGATGAATATCACTAAGAGTTTAAGAACTCCCTCCTAAAGTTAGTTGTGATTTCTATGGCTCTGATGAGGCCTAGAAATAAAGTTTTCTCCTAAGAGGTTACTTAGGTTAAGGTGGGGGCTATGACTTTAAGAGTCAACGTGTTTAACCTTCCTTTGGAATGGGGGGAAAAACAGTTCTAGAATAATAAGAGAATAGATAAAGACATGATAAAAGATAAAACACTTATACAACATGATGAGATGAAAGCATCACAAGCATGAGGATGGCAAGATGATTCATGATAAAGTATGGATAAGATGAACATGATTATTATAAGAACATATCAATATGTTTCAATCTTAAGGAAGACAAACATATAGAATACTCACAAAGATAAAGAGAATGATATTAATTAAGGATGACATTTAAAGAATAACCAAATTCAAATATATGATTAATCAAATATGGATGGATTAATTCAAGATTTAAATAAACATTAGTGAATAACACCCATAAGAACAATAAAGATGCTCATAAATAAATGTTAACAATTAATCCAAAAGTGATAAACAATCAACAATTAACAACACAATGAAAATTAACAATTAACAACACAATTAAGATACATATTGATAATTAAAATTAAAGGTTAACAATTAACAACTAAATGCAAATTGATAATTAAAGTTAAGACACAAGTTAATTAACAATTAACAATTAAAATACAAATTAACAATTAAAATTTACATAACAAATAACAATACAAATTAACAGTAAAGATAGAAAATATTTTTGGATTTTGAAATAGAGAAAATATTTTAAATAGTATAAATAAAATAAAGAGTTCCTTTTAAGAAAAGATTTGGAAAATAGTTGAAGAGAGAAAAACAAATAAATAAAAAAGAAACAACGCAGGGGGGGGGGGTAAAAGTAATCCTAAAAATAACTAAGGGGTAGTTGATGGTGTGTTTGGGCCAGGAACAGGGGGGTGTGAACAGCACAAGGCCCAGGTTAAAGTCCAAGAAGGAGAAAAAGGAACTCAGGCGAAAATGGAAAAAATGACCAAAAGGGTTGATCCGTAGGATCGAACCCAGGTCATGTGAGTGAAAGGCAAGACGCGTGCATGTGTGTAACCGTTGGGACGACGTGTTTCATCCAACATGTATGTGCTTCAATTACAATATAAACTAAAGCAAACTAAGAAATATATTAAATGAAAATAATGCGCGCACATATATGACTGAGTGTGTAACAAATACGTATCAATTGGTCATTATTTTATTTAAGTGGCACTACGTGACAAAACAACATCCATGGCCAATCAGAAACGCGCATGGTAAATGAAACATGCAGGAACAAATTAAACCACTGTGTTTCAAATTTAAAACATCAAAACAAACATTCAACTTTAGACCAACATAAATCCTTCAAATCACAACCAAACATCATGAAATAAAACGCTAAACTGAAGTACTCAAAACGTAGAACACAAAGAAGCCCTAAGTTGAACAAGTTAATGACTGTATCATGAGCAGAAAGCAAAGGAAAGTCAATGTTCAAAATGAAAATCAGTTCAAGAAAGAGTGAGACACCAGCTTCTGTTTTCAAACCAAAACCAACATACTTGTTTCAAAACTTATCAACCAACATGTAATATGACAAACCAGCTTCCTAAACTTCTATCACACGATAACATGAACAAACCTCAATAGTTTAAAACTTAACAGTTTGAAAATAGCATCTAGCATATTGATTGTTGGATCATATAAGTTAGCCTAGTTCCTAAGCAAGAATACAGTCATGCATACATGATGAACATCATTCAGAACCAACATTCCATCTCTAAACTTTAACCATAATCATTAAAACAAACTCTAGCATGTATACCATCATGAAGCTAACACACACCATACATGAAAGACGTATTTAGTGTTCAAGTGATTGGCAAGAAAACATGTTCTTAGAGTAGCAACTTAGTTCAAACATATCACTACCACTACCCTTATCAAGGTAACAATTATAACAACCATAAAAAGGAGCACGCAACTCTTAAACAAAACCAACAGCCATACCATTTATGCAAGGATGCAAAACAAACCTAACATTCCATGAGCACTATGATTTACACAGCATATATATATATATATTCAAGTAGCATATCAATTAATGGTTAGCAAGTTCCAACAGAAACAAACATGTTTTAAACATTTAAAGCATCCATGGATAAGCATACAACTTCTTATAACCATCTCAACATAGGTTCAAAATAATAGACATGTCATGCGAATACATCATGAAAACACAAACATTAAAACCATATATTCTCTTAACATTAAGCTAAAGTATGTTCAGCCTAGCATATGACCAAGTATGATAAGCATGATAAATGGAAGTTTTGAGAAACTTACCTAGTTTCCAAGCAAGTAACAAGAGCTTCCTTTCCCTCCTCAGCTAGCTCGAGTGCTTATCCAAAGAACAATTTTTCAGAGTTGTTTTTGTGTTGATGTCGTTGGTGAGAAATGAATGAGAGAAGGGTGCCTTTTATAGAGGGTTTGCTGGACAATGAGAGTGAATGACTAGTGGACCAAGGGTTTCTTCTTGAAGAGAAAATCGTGGAAAGATCTCAAGAGTATGGTTTTTCTGAACACAATATTATGGAGCCAAGTGAAGTTCCTTCTTTGATGCAACTAGGTCAGAAAAGTATAGCACGTTTGGCTTGCATCTGGTGGTCCAAGGATATGCACAAGGTATTCTTGGTGTATGCTTGTAAATGTCAACTTAAAAGTACAAAAGGAAAAGTACTTTGGAAGCTTGTCACACGGGTTTGTGGGAAAGGAAGATGTTGGTAGCTGTTGAAATGGATCAGAACATTGTACTTGGAGAGAGGGAATAAAATTTCAAATTCAAAATTGACGTGTAACTTGGTGCAAAATCAGTTTCGTATGGCCTTGTTCTATACATGATATCTCTTAATTTTGTGATCCAAATTTCATGCTCTTGGGTGCTATGGAAAGTAGACATTTCATACAACAACTTCTCTTTGGAAATCTAATTGAAATAAGCTCTTGAATTGTGAGAAAATCACCCATAAAATCGTGTGTCCAAAACTGCCAAAAAGAACTTAGAAAAATTCTAAGTTATAGAAATTTGACAACTTGAAGTGCCTATCTTTGGAACCTCATAACTTGAGAATGGTTCATTCAAATGAAGTGTTCCACACATGGTTGGAAAGCTCTCATCATGCTCTACAACTTTCATTTGGGGCCCAAATCTTGAATCCAAATGGAAATGGGTGAAAATGGTGTCAAAGTTAAGAAAAAAAGTGATGAAAAGTGCTATAAATTTTCTAAGTGTTTGGCCAAAATATCTTGCAAGCCTCATAACTCAAAAACCAAGCATTTTTAGAGGAAAAGTAATATGGAACAAATTGAAGATCTTGGAAAGAGCTTTCCAATGAGCTTTGAGTTACTCCAATTGGGTGTGTGGTTTAGGAGTTATGTTCATTTCAAAATGTGCTATTAGGGGAAAAATCTCACATATGACATCTTTCTTGGTCAAAACCCTACTTCTTTTGCAAGAAACCTCATGAATCTTGATATGGATGCTTTGCATACCTCATAAGACATTATATGATGATTAGAACCATTGATACTTCATTTGAACCAAGATTCCAAAGGATTAGGGTTTCAGTCAAACCCTAATTTTGATCGTGAATGTACTGAGGTCAAATCTTGTAAACTTGCTTCTTCTTTCTCATCCAAAGGTCTTAGGAGACTCTTTAGGATGTTGATAAACCAATATAATCAAGAATTAAGGTTTGGGAGTTCATCTTGATGAAGATCAAAGCCATTGACTAATAAGTGTCACAGAAACCCTAATTTGGAGGCACAGTGAGGCTGAGGCTCAAACTTCTCTTGTTTAGGACCAAAAGATCTTGGATTCCTATTGAATGATGTCTCTTGGATGTAGATGACCTTAAGTGGTAAGTGAACCACACAAATCTTGACTTGATAGAGCCAATACTTAATGATTTCTTCAGGGTAAAACCCTAATTCCAAAGTTCCTGCACTGGAGATCTTTTGTTGACTTGACTTGCTTCAAAATAACTTATGGAGCTTCATGGTGATATGTAAACCTAATTTGAACACAAAGAAATAAACTACAAGATATGGGTTAGCTCAAACGATGCAGAGATGATTGACCTAAGATGCACAAAAGCTGGATGACATCTAAGGGTAAAAATTTAGGGTACAACAGTATTTATTGTTGTGTTTGGAATTTTGTTGTGTTGGTTGTATGAATGTATGTTGTGCATGGAGTGATGTGCATGTAGTAATCTAATGCCTGCTTATTATCATGCTTTCCTTTATATAATTATGATATCTCACCCTTCTGTTTGAATGTTGCCTTTACATGGGCATCATGCAGATAACTCGCAGTAGAGGAGTTGATGTGAGTGAAAGATGAAGTCTTCTGTTTTATCTTTAGTGTCGGCGTCTGCTCTGATGGGTAAGACCGGGGTTATGGAACATTATGTCTTTGATGTTTTGATAGAGATTTTTGGATATCTCTAGATTTATTGTTGTTTATGTTAATTTTGAAAACATAGTTATGCCATGAATACTTGTTTGTTTCGATACTTCCGCTGTTCAATAAAAGTTTGATGTTTTCAGACATGTTGAGTTGTTAAAATTATTATAAATAATTGTTAAAAATTTGCATGTGTTACATATCTTGTTATATGAGCAGTAGATTGTGGTTTTGTGTGACATCCTAAATATAATTGATTCGAATTTACTCTATTTTATATTTAGTTATGCGGGGTATATTTGGGGTGTTACATTAGTAGTATCAACATAAGTCGGTTTGTCTGGCCAAGTTGTTGAGTCGTAGTGTTGTGACAATTTGGTACTGACTTTGTTGTCTTCTAACTATTGTTGTTGTTTATGGTGGAAAAACGGATTATGTTCTTCAGCAAGCAATGATTGCATGTAAGCCACGTGTCCTTTGGCCGCCTTTACTCTCCCAGTGCACCAACTCTTGACTACCGTGTTAACCCTTGCCTTACCATGAAGTACTTGCACCAGGTGTTGCCACATAGCCTTATATTGTGCCCAATGTGCTTGTAGATGGGGGCTAGTGAGCCTTGATCCTTTAGGGTTTTTCTTTTCCCTGTTTTCTTCGTGTTGATTTATGGTTTTTTAGTTATTTTATCCTATTTTTGATAAATACATACAAGAAAAGTCCAAACAAGTGTTTATTTACTTTCTATAGATAAATTGGGGGGTTTTTGTGATGATTCTTGTAAAATAAGTAGATAAGTGCCAACATTTTTAATGTATATCTGTCACTTATGAAGGATCTTCAAGAACAGAGAAAGATAATTCATGAATGTATTTTCCAAGACTTTGCCTAGATAAAGGTTTAAGCATTGCTTAGACATGATCAAGAATGTGGAACAACGATTCAAGCTTTGGAGAGAGTAGAAAATTGGTTAATGGGTAAATTGACATCGTCATCATTTTAAAAGTCAGGGTGAAGATTCGTGGCTTTGACTTTAAAATTTCAAGAAAAAGGTTCGCAAGAATGCAATATTTGGCTGCAATGCAGTGTGTTTGTATTAACATATGGCATTTGGTGGAGATGCAGTGCATCCTACATTTTTCGTAGGAATGCAATGTGTTTTTCCTGATGCCTCGTTCATACCTTTTTTGGTACAAGTTTAATTGAAGATTTTTCAAGAGAGAAAAAGTTAGAGCAAATTGGATTTATTGAGAAACATTTTATAAATATTTCGAATTTATGCGATTCATAGATTGAGAGGAGAATAGATTGAGAAACACTTGGGTAGAAAATAAGAGACGTTATTATTAACTTAAAATTCTATCTTCTGGTAAATCATCTTATAATACTGTGTAAAATCTTGTGAGATATTGGATCGAATTCTATTATTGTCGACAGAGGTTTAGCATGTCGTCGAAGTCTGCTCACGTGCTGTTGTTGAAGACCTACATGTTGTAGTCAAAATGTGTTCTAGTATGTAGTTGTCGAATTGGGTCTGTTTGTTATGTCCAATTGTTTAAGTTAGCTTGTACCTTAAGTTAGCTTGTAATGGGTAATTGTTAAAAAACCCATTAATTTAGTATGTTAGGAATTATTATAAATAACATACTAGTCTTTCATTTTAAGTGTGACAAATCCTAATTAGGGTCAGAGGGTTATTTGTTATTCTTGAGTACTTGTAATATGTTTTATAGAGAAAGTAAAGAATAGCAGTTATAACCAATCCTTGTTGTTTTTCTTGATTTTTCGTTAACCCTAACCCTTGTGTGTTTCTTGATCATAAAGAAACCATTTATACTTTGTTTCAAGACATCGTTTTTCACAACAAATTGGTGTGGTGAGCGTGGAGAAGATGTCTTTAACAAAGGATGAGATTAAAAAGTTCACCGGAGTGAACGATTTCGGTATGTGGTGCTTGAAAATGAAAGCCCTACTGGTTCAGCAGGGTTGTTTGGAAGTGTTGAAGGGAGACGCAACCATGAACACTGCATTAACGAAAACTGAAAAGACGACCATGATAGAGAAAGCCCAAAACGTAATATTGTTGAGCCTTGGTGATAAGGTTCTCCGACAAGTATCAAAGGAGACTACGACATCGGTTTTATGGTTGAAACTTGAAAATTTGTACATGACCAAATCCCTGGTGAATGGACTCTACCTGACGCAAGCTTTGTATTCATTCAAGATGAGTGAAGACAAAGTGTTGGCTGAGCAGTTGGATATGTTCAACAAGCTGATTCTTGATTTTGAAAATATTAATGGAAAGATCGATGATGAAGATCAAACGCTGTTGCTGTTGTGCGCTTTGCCCAGAACACATGCTCACTTCAAAGAAACTCTCCTGTATGGAAGGGAGTCCCTGAGCTTTGAAGAAGTTCAATCATCCTTGTATTCTAAGGACTTGAACGAAAGGAGCATAAACCTTCGACGATTGGTGAAGGTTTGGTCGTTAAGGGAAAATTCTTGCAAAAAGATAGTAAGTTCGACAAGAAGAAAGGTAAAAGTCAGCAGAAGTCTTATAATGGCGAGACATCTGGTAATCGATGCTATCATTGTAAGAAGGAGGGTCACACAAGAAAGGTGTGCCTTGAACGCCTGCAAGATCATGGAGGTAAGGATAATGGCAACACGACCATTGTTCAAGATGACTTCGACTCATCTGATGTTCTTGTGGAGACAAAGTCGAAAAGCTGCTTGGTGGAGACAAAGTCGAAAAGCTGCATGTGTACTTGGAAAATCTTACAGAGTGAAGTTTAACAAAGGCAAACAAAGAACACATGGATCCCTTGATTACATCCATGCTGATCTTTGGGGTGCTGCAAGGTGTCCATCACATTCAGGAGCAAGGTATTTTCTATCCATAGTTGATGATTATTTCAAAAAGTCATGGGTATTCATGCAGAAGACTAAGGATGAAACTTTTGAGAATTTCAAAGGTTGGAAGACTCTGGTCGAACATAAGACTGGCGGAAAGGTCTAGAGGTTTAGAATCGACAATGGCCTTGAATTTTGCATTGAGGCGTTCGACAGCTTTTGTGCTGCCTCAGGTATTGCAAGGCATAAAACTACTGCAGGTACTCTACAACAAAATGGTTTGGTGGAAAGGTTTAATCAAACTATTTTGGAAAGAGTTAGATGCATGTTGACTAGTGTTGGGTTAAAGAAGGTGTTTTGGGTTGAGGCTGTTTCGACAACAACATATCTGATAAACAGTTGTCCTTCGGCTGCGTTTGATATGAAGACACCTGAAAAAGTTTGGTCGGGACATCCACTAGATCTCGACAAACTGAGAGTATTTGGCTGTGTGGCCTATGCTCACATTAGGCAAGACAAGGTTGAACCTAGAGCTCTGAAATGCATGTTCTTGGGATACCCTGATGTAATACCCCAAATTTTGACCACTTAGATTTCCCATCATTGTGAAAATCATCATCACAATGTGGATGAACCATCATGCTTCATTAGCCTCCCCAAAGATGGGTGAGCATCCAATACAATCAAAATTAGGGTTTCAAGCCCTCTCTGAGTGCTTAGACAAAGGATCAATCAAGAAATGACATGATCTTCAACTTGTCTAATCTCTCAAAATCCACAATGGATCAAAAAGGACTCCCACTTCAAGGATTAAGCACAAGGCTGCTCCCTTCTAGGTGGATCAAGTCTCAAGATCGACAGTGTCACCAAATTAGGGTTTTGGTCGACCAGGGCCTCCAGATGGAAATTTTCATCTGGGCACAAGGAAATGATCCAAAACATGACCTAATATACTTCATGGAACCTCATGAACCCATGCATTAAGTCAATTTTGCCTCAGGGGATGCATTCATAAAAAATCAGGAATTAGGGTTTCTTGACCTAATTCACCCCTAAGTTGACTTTTGGGACAAACCATGAGCCAAGACCTCAAGAGATGATTTGAGGGTCTCCAATATACCATATTGATCCATTTGGAACAATGGATTGATCCAAGAAGCTTGAGCAACAAGTTTCATTTTCATCTGCACCACAATTAGGGTTTTAAGGGAAAAGTCAACCGTAACTTTGACTTTTGACCAGGACATGCTCCCAAACCCTAATACATGATTGAATATACCCTATGACACCCATGGAACATGTCCATCAAGATTGATTTAGGTCAAGGACATGATTTCCTGAAGAATTGCACAGTTTGGAATTCATCTGATAAAAAGTCAACTGTGCACAAAAGTCAACTTTGACTTTTTGAGATTTTTCACCAAAATGGATTTTTAACCCTAAAATGATGTTAATGTATGATTTGAATCATCATTCATCAAGAAAAATCAAGAAAAGTGAGATAACTTGTAAAAGGGGTAACCATAAAACTTAGAAATTTTTCTAAGTTAAAAATAAAGTGGCAAAGGTACCAACTTTGGAGGACCATAACTCCTAAACCACAAGGCCATTTTTTCTCATCCAAAGATGGATTTGTAGCCCTCACTATCACCTACAAAAACTTCAACTACATGTCATTCCAATTCATTAAGGATTTTGAGTTATGGAGTGATCAAAGTGGCTGAAAAGTGAAAATGTCACTTTTTCCAACACTTAGTGAAATTTTCACTAAGTCAGAATTCTGCTTCACTTTTTGCCAAATGTAGGGGGATTTTTCACTTGGAATCAAAAGATATCAAAACCAAACTTGTTCAAACAGTTGTTGTATCATGTTAGGGCTTTCCAAAATGGCCAAGAACATTGCCAAATTCAACCTACATCATGAGATACAACATTGGCAAGTTGCCTTGCTGAAATCTGTCAAAGCAAGGCAGAATTTGCATTTTGGCTCGATTTGCCAAAATCAGCCAATTGTAATTGCTCCAATCCACTTGGACACCTCAGAGGATTGAATCCAAAGGGGACAATCACTGAGCCAAGCCTCCAAGGTCCAAGGAACAAAGAATAGCATGTTGAACCTAGAATGGCCAAAATAGAGACAAGACTTCAAATTTGGAATGAGGCATTCAATGGAACCATCAAGGTGGCATGGACTGAGCCATTCTCATTAGAAATTAGTCAAGACTTATCCAAGACCAAGGGGACCAAAGCTCTGTGCCCTAACCTCTAGTCAATGGCTAGAGGAGACTTTCATTTCCATTGGCCAACATTGAGGAAACCTACTTACCAGCTGCCATGTACTATTCCTTGCAAAAAAAACTTGCTCTACTATAAATAGAGCTCAATTGTGGTCAGTTTGAGTACACCAAATCCATCTAACAGATGTTTTCCTCAAAATCTCTTTCTCTTGGCAAAAATGCCTTTCTTAGCAAGGTAGCTATCGGGTTTTGAGTTTGAGAGCAATTCTGCATAAACCAATCACTCACACACCTCACATACATCACATATGAACTGATCAAACACTCACATAACATCTGGAGCATCAATTTCACAAAATCACTTGACATCCACACAAGTTTGAAGTGAAGTTGCAGCTGAGATGCCATAAACTGATCCAGTCCATTTCAATTCAATCCAAGTGTTCAAACACACTCCATATGGTGTAGGGAAGCTGTCCAGATCATCACAACTTGTCTGTAACACCTCCAACTCAAAATCACATCTGCTCTTGCTGTCACGACTTGGAGGTAAGCCTAAACTTGGGCATCTCTCAATCTATGCATATTTCCTCGCACAATAATTTGGCCATATGTTCATAATCATGCATGGAATGTTTTCCCTCAATTAATTGCATTGTTTGAATCGTGTATAAAAAATCCTAGCCTTTATGCAGAAATTAGGGTTCTTGAGGTCTCTTCGTGATTTCTTGTTGTATGTTTAATTTAAATGAAATTAAAGTACATAGACATGATCGTGAGGTTAAAACGAGCATAATGATATGTGGATTGCATGATATGATTAAGTATTCATGGAGATTGGATAGAAAACGCAAATTTGAGAAACCAAGAACACGCGCGTGTTCTTCAGCTGTTCTTGGCGCCTTTTCTCCAAATTCAAATATTAGAATTTTGTGATTTTGTTTAATTGATTCAAAAATTAATTTCTCTCTGAGTTTTAATGATTTTGAGTTGATTCTTTTTTTAATAATTCACAAAAATGTTAAAATATTTTATTTTATCAAAAAATCCCAAAAATATTATTTATTTCATATAATTGATATTTTTGCAAAGAATTAATATTTTAATTATTTTTGGCATTTTAAATAATTTTTTTCTACATTGATTTTGCAACTTTTAATGCTTTCTAATTATTTTGTAGGTCAATACTTAATTTTTGAAGCATTAATCCAAGATCACAATTTGTTTTCCATGTGTTAAACAATTTTTGATCATTTTAATTGAATTTTTATTCAATTAAATACATTTTGAAAACAAAATTGGGTTTTGGATTAATTCAACCCTCTTAAATCATTTTCAAAACTCTTTGGGCCTCTTGAGAGAGTGTAAGACCCATCCCCCCTTGTACAAATCATTTTGGGCCTCATCCATTGTATAAGTCCCTCTGTACAAGTAAACGGCGCGATCGTCGCCCGTTTAAAAATAAAAATCATTTGGGCCTCTCCTTGAGCTATAAGACCCATTCAAAACACTTTGGGCCTCTATTAGAGTGTAAGACCCAATCCCCCTTTTAACCAAAACATTTTGGGCCTCACTTATTGTATAAGTCCCTCCGCGTTAAAAGAAAACCTCGGCGCGATCGCCATTTTTTAACGAAAAATCATTTGGGCCTACCCTCGTGTTATAAGCCCCACTCTTTTCTTTAAACCTTTTTGGGCCTCTTGAGAGAGTGTAAGACCCATCCCTTTGTACAGAAAACCATTTTGGGCCCCAGTCACTTGTATAAGTCCCTCTGTACAAATTCAAACAGTGCGCTCACTGATAAAACCCTGGGCCTCTCCTTGAGCTGTAAGCCCCAAATCTTTCTTTTTTAAAGCACTTTCTCCTTTGATTTTGAATATATTGTTGTTTTTAATCTTTCTTTATTGAACAACTAACCAAACAGCATGGAAGCACTCCAACCGAGTAAGTGGTTATCGCTTTCATTTACTGCTTTCATATTATAAACTGTATTGTGGGGCTGCTCACTGTAAGTCTCCTTTCATAAACTCATATCTACTGTGTAATAATAGTATAGATATTTCGAGTTTCCCCGGCTACTACATCTAGAACTAAGTGACGCCGTTTAATTTATTCGTAGAAATAGACACCTAGATCCCCAATAGGAGCACCAGATACAGTCTTCTCTTCGGCTGTCCTCCTTAGGAATCGTCAAGAAATTCTATCCCCCAGAGATGAATTATTCTCGGTGAAACTTCTCTTGAATTTCTTCAAACCGCCGAATGGTTCGGACTCTCTCTAAAAGTTAAAGTCACTGGATAGTAAACCTCGCACGTTTACCAGTGGTTTTAACTCTAAAAGAGTTTTCCTAAACTTTTCTTTGGTTTGGGACCCACGGGCTTCTTAAAAGCATCGGCCTCCTCTTGGGCATCATACAAGGACCCACGGGTTTCTTAAAAGCATCGGCCTCCTCTTGGCCATTATTCAAGGATCCTACGGCTTCTTAGAAGTATTCACAGCCTCCTCTTAGGCTTCGTATAATGATCTCTTCCTCCGGGAATGATAGCCTCCTCTTGGGCTTAGTACAAGGACCCGTCGGCTTCTTAAAAGTTTCCAGCCTCCTCTTGGGCTTCGTACAAATTGTCCCGACGACCTCCTAGAGGTATAGGAACAGAACCTAGTCATCCTCATAGAGCAATCCTTTCATAGAGTCTACTACTGTTTCTCAAAGCATAGTACAAAGATAAAACTCTAGACACGGACAATCTAACTTCCTTGAGTCTCAAAGACATTCTCAAGCACCCTTCGTTAAATAGGAAGGAAACCCGCAGACTCGGACAGTCTCGATACCCTTTGGATTTCCCGTTTCCTCAAAGAGAAGGAAATATCCCTGATAATCAAATCAAATCCCTGAGTACAGTGATGCTCATATAAGAACTAATTTTCTCTTTTAAATCAGTATATTGGATCTGTCACTCAACTGAAACAGTTACAATAGCCTCCATCTCGGGCTTCGTACGAGATACCAAAATTCTCCCCAGTGGAGTCAAAACAACCTTTTAGCCTCTCTCTCAGGCTTTGTATGAGACACAAAAGATTCCCTCGTTGAGTCAATCACCCTTTTTTTTGCCTCCATCTCGGGCCTCGTACGAGATATAAATCCCTTAAGCAAGAGTCGAACTCTTTGCTAGCCTCCTCTTAGGCTTTGTATAACGATATGCCCCACTGGGTCAAAAACCTTTAGCCTCTCTCTCAGGCTTTGTACGAGACACAAAATAGCCTCCTCTTAGGCTTTGTATAATGATTTTCCTAGCGTAAATTAGCCTCCTCTTAGGCTTTGTATAAGAAAACCACTGGTTGATTCAATTAACCTTTTAGCATCAAAGTTGTGCCTCGTTCACAGTAAACAAACATCAACAACTCCTTTCCCTTCATCTAATCGCTGTAAGCGGCAAGCCTCTGGATCATCTACATCCATGCCACTGTCCCTCTTTTAGCATGAGAAATTCCTAAGGAAAGATGGCATTACTCTACACTGAGTTAAAGTCTTCTCCTTCAGGTTAAAACCCCTTTCTTCAGAAATTATGGCATTGCTCGGATCCGCGTATCCTAGGTAAAGTAATTCTCCTTCTCCCCTCTTTAGAGATGACAAATTCTCTCTAAAGTCGAGGTCTTTCAGCTTCACGTCTTGGGCTTTGAACAAGACACAAATAGACATTTTAGCTTCACATCTTGGGCTTTGAACAAGATACAAATCACCTTTCGCTTCACGTCTTGGGCTTTGAACAAGACACCAAAAACCAATTTCCTCCCATAGAATAGGAGGAACTACGAACGCTCTGATTTCACTGTTTCGGTAAACGGGAATACGTAGGCATAAGATCAAAAGAAAAGATCTTAGCGAGCGCAATCAACAAAGAACCCAAATCCCATATCCCCATCAATTAAAAACAGTAATTCCAAAAGCATCAGTCCTAACATCCTAATCCTTATTCCCCGCCAGAAACCCTTTGCCTAGGAAAAAGAAAGAAAGAACCGTATTGGCGAAATACGAATAACCAGTACAAAGGCCCCCCCCACATTGATAGCATCCGTAACCTAACAGACCGCTGTTTAAACTCAGTATGCAAAGCAGGGTTAATTGGAGACATCTATTTCCCTTCCTTATTCAGCTCACATAGGATAAAAAATGAATCGACCTGTAGTCAAAGCTCAAACCGCAGAGAGCGAACAGCGCTTAAGAACCGCGTCCAAAATCGCTCGCTACAGTAAAAATGGCGCCCACCGTGGGGCCAGTTTTTATTTCTGTCTGTTTTCCTTGTAAAATGGCGACTCTGCTGGGGAGTCATTGCCAAGATCTTTCTGCCTTAGGGCATCATCCCCATTTTCTACGGAAAATGGGAACTCTACCAAAGAGAAAGATTGACCTATGCTGGTCCATCTCTTAGGCAGGGAACCACAGATTGGGGCTTCCGCCGGGGAACCCATTTCTGTCAGGAACTTAGGAATCATAGCTTTATAAGTCTAGGACGATTAGGACAAATATATATACTGCTTTTCCTAATTGCTATACGTGTTTATTTTTCTGCTACTGGGAATGCGTGTGATGCCGTATGTGGTGAGATTGAGTATACACTTAAGAAAAGCCAACCTTTTTCGTAGTGCGGAAGCTATCGGAAACAGCTGTTACGCGATACTACCCTCATTTGAGGCTGGTGATCTATTCTCGGTGAATGGCACTTACTCTAAGATTGCACACAACTCGCTGGCGATCCGCTTGTTGTTTTGCTTTCCTGGGAGGAGCTGATGATAATGAGTACAGGTACAAAAATCACCCTAGTATAAACCTTTGGGGACGGGTAGAACCTTGACTTCATGAAAACGACCCTTTGACCCCATGTTTTTTCTATGTTTTTGTATGCTGCATTCATGCATTCATTTAATAAAACATTAAAACATTCAAAAAACTTTCTCTTCTAGTCTCTCTATTTTTCAAATTAAACTAAGACTATGATTGCAAATATCAGAGAAGAGGATTACGCTAATGGATTTCGGTAGAAGGAGAACTCACCAGTATACCTTCAAGGTTCCAAAACTAGGGGATTTGAGAAAGTTAGCAAGGATGATCGTTAACCCAGAGGCTTTCAGAGCCAAGCACGGTGGTCTGCTACCGCTGTTAAGAGTCCATGTGATTAAGGGAATCATGGATGCGCTCATTCAGTTCTACGATCCGGTTTATCATTGTTTCACATTCCCGGATTACCAGCTATCACCAACGCTGGAGGAGTATTCTCATCTGACTGATTTACATATCACTGATCGAGCTCCATTTTCTGGACTGGAAGAAATTCCAAAGAATCAGACTATTGCAAGAGCAATTCATTTGGACGAGTCTGAGGTCAGGACTCACATGACCACTAAAGGTGGCATCCAAGGTTTGCCAGCCCAGTTCTTGACAAAGAAAGCTCTGTACTTTGCTAGTATAGGGAACAAGACTGCTTTTGAAAGCATCTTTGTCTTGCTCACCTACGGATTATTTTTGTTTCCCAACATCAATAACTTCGTCGATATCAACGCCATTAAGGTTTTTCTCACTGGAAACCCTGTGCCGACTTTGCTTGCAGATGCGTATCATTCTGTACACTTGGGAAATTTGTACAGCGGAGGAGAGATCACATGCTGTGTACCTGTGCTTTACAAATGGTTTATCTCTCACTTGCCCAAGTCTGCTGCTTTTTGGGATTGCAAGAGTGTCTTACGTTAGTCGCAGAAGATCATGTCTCTTACCAATTCCGATATAGATTGGTGTAATAGGATTTATGAGGGAATCAGAATCATCGACCGTTGTGGAAACTTCCCCAGCGTACCCCTCATAGGAACTAAAGGAGGAATCAACTATCATCCGATATTAGTTCTTCGTCAATTTGGATACCCGATGAGACACATCCCACTGGGTGTTCATCTGGAAGGTCTTTTCTTCAAGGAAGGAGAAAACGACAGAGCACTAAAGATGGAAATAGTGCAAGCTTGGAAACATGTTCATAAGAAAGGACGAGAGTCTCTGGGAAAACCGGACTGTGTCTCGGTGGAGCCTTATCTCCATTGGATATAAACCAGAGCTCTCAAGCTAAGGATGCCTTATCCTCGTTACAGAATTCTTCCACCGAGGGAAACTGTCATGTACTTCATGACAGAAACTGAAAAGCTTCAGGTTACTCTCAACAAAGTTCAAAAGGAAAGAAGGTCTTGGAAGAACAAGTACCGCACCCTTGACGTAGAGTGTATCCAAATACAACAACTACTAAAAGAGAAAGATGCTCTGATTGAAATTTTGGAGCAGTATGCTGTAGAGAATCAAGATGACCAAAGGAATTTGCTCGCTCCTTTCACTTGGCAAAGGAATGACAACCCGACAACGGCCCAAGCGCCCCGGTCAAAGAAGAGGACTCGGGACCCATTAGTTTAGGTTTCTGTTTCTGCACTTTGTAATCTACTGTATTTCCGTTTCTGTAATCCTTTGGAATTCAATAAAGAGGGGTTTCCCCACTGTTTGATATTTTCAATCCAATTGTCGAAGTTTATTTTGATTAAACCTAAAAACAATTAATATAATCATTGCATTCATCATTCTCACATCGCGTATTCTCCTTACCTACGAATCTCACGTTTGTGTCTCGATTCTAGAGTCAAACTGTCTCATTCGTATAATACTCGGGCCAATCGTCAGAAAAGGATGGATGATCTTAAGGAAGAAAACAGAGAGTTGAAAGAAGAGATCGACGCTCTGAGAGAGGATATGAGAAAGCTTCGTAACGACATGCAAGCCATGGCAGAAGCTCAGCTACAAAGAACTGTGATCTTAAAGATTGCCTCAACGCCCATCATAGAAAAGTTTGATCCTAGGTATCAAATGCCGAAAGATCGTCCTTGGGGCATGCCTGTTAACTATATCCCGGAAGGATATGTTCCGCCGATCACTGAGGATCAGGGAATCGCAACAGAAGCCGCTGGGCCTGAAGGTTACAAACTTCGGGAAAGCGAAAATGCCAGGGGCATACTGAAGACTCTTGAAGGTTACAAACTTCGGGAGACGCCAAGATTTACTGTCGTAGTCACGGTACCACCCCCTGTGGTGCACACTGTCTCGGAAGGACAGATTCCACAGACACCTTCTGGTAAGAAGGAAACTATGTTTGACAGAATGGAGGAATTCCAGGAACAGTTCCTGGAAATGCAGAAAGAGCTACAAGCCATTCGCGGTCAGGATCTATTTGGAAAGGACGCCGCAGACCTCTGCTTGGTCCCAAATGTAAAAGTCCCGCACAAATTCCAAGTGCCCGACTTTGAAAAATACAAGGGTAACTCTTGCCCTCAAAGCCATCTGGTGATGTACGCTCGGCGGATGTCAGCTCAGACGGAGAATCAGGACCTGCTGATTCACTACTTTCAGGATAGTTTAACCGGTGCCGCACTCAAATGGTACATGGGTTTAAACCGTACTACGATCAGTACATTCAGAGATCTTGGTACTGCCTTCGTCCAACAATACAAGTACAATTTGGACATGGCACCCGACAGAGATCAACTCAGATCAATAACGCAAAAGGACAAGGAAACCTTTAAGGAGTATGCTCAAAGGTGGCGTGAAATTGCCGCTCAAATTTGTCCACCTCTTGAGGAAAAAGAGATGACAAAAATCTTCTTAAAGACCTTAAGCTCATTTTACTATGACCGAATGGTTGCCAGTGCGCCCAGTGATTTCACCGAAATGGTCGGCATGGGTGCACGTCTTAAGGAAGCCGTCCGAGAAGGACGTTTGGTAAAAGACACTGGATCGACGAGCGGTACTAAAAAATATGGTAGTGCTCTCCCTAAGAAAAAAGAGCAAGATATTGGGAATATCTCTCTCGGAAAGCAAAGGCGACGTTATCAGCCAGTAGCAGCTGTAACTCCTGCTATTGGCCCAGCGCCTGTTCCTATGTATCAACCTCAGGTTGCGCAGAGTCAACCTGACCAACAAAGGACACAACAGCCTATTCAGCAGGCTCATCCTCCATATAACAACAACCGTACAACACGGACACCAGGATTTGATCCTATACCCATAACTTACGCAGAGTTGTTTCCGTTACTGCTGGCTAAGGGGCACATTCAGACTAAGTCTCCCCTTTCAGTTTCGGAAAATCCACCTTTTTGGTTTAAAGCGGATCAAACATACCCTTATCATCAAGGAGGTTCGGGGCATAACATTGAGACTTGTCTCAATTTCAAATCCGACGTGCAAAAGCTTGTTAGGAGCGGGCTCTTATCTTTCAAAGATACGAATCCCAACGTTCTCACGAACCCGCTGCCTCAACATGAGAAAGCTGCAGTCAATCTGATTGAGAAAGAGACTAACAATGTCTATCAAATTCATGATGTACTCTTATTGGGGACCAATCTGGTCAAGATGCATTGTAGACAGAGTGGATATGGCCATGTACCACCTCATAATTATCACCAGTGTGATATCTGCTCTAAAGACAACCAGGGATGTTATGTAGTGCAAGCAGCTCTACAGGAACAAATGGATCTTGGATGGATCCAAGAGCACCGAGTTCGTGGAGTTAACATGGTTTACACGAATTCTAACGTCATTCAAAACCACGACATCCGTGCGATGAATGTCAACTTGGTGGCGATGCACTCAAGGCAAAGCCAGTATCATAATCTGCCGCGGCACGATTACAGTTCCTGTCTGATTTGCTCGGTAAACAAACAGGGATGCTCTTTCATACAAGAGGCCCTCCAGCGTCAGATGGATCTTGGATGGATCCAAGACTACCATGATAGGAATCCCTATCAAATTAACATGGTTCAGATCTTTGACATTCGTGTGATGAATACCAACCTGGTAGAGTTACATGCTGAGCAGGTCCGACTCAGATTCTTAATATCGCATGACTATCAAAACTGTAAAGCAGGTTGCGAAAACGATCGAGGTTGTACCCTTGTCCAGGAGGCACTTCAGCACTTGTTAAATCACTGGTGGATGCCAATCTATATGGACGAAGATACTCAGCAGATTAGTATCAATCACAGGAATCCTACTCGCCGTCAAAGTCAGGATGTCCGATCAATGGAAGAAAACCTAGTGAGGTTACATTGTATTCAAAGTGGGCGTGGCCAGGTGCCACCACACAACTATGATAGTTGTAGCGTCTGTTCGGAAAGTAACCAAGGGTGTTACCTTGTGAGAGCAGCTCTTCAGGGTCAGGTCGATCATGGAGAAATTCGTCCATATCCAGGTTCAGGACCCATCATTTGGTCGCCGAACTACCTTGTCGAGCAAGTTGAGGATGTTGTCACGATCTCTGGTCATCACAGGACCAGGGATGTTTTTGCCATCATCCCTCTACTTGACGAATCTAGAGTTCCCAACCGGGAACGGATCGAGATTACTTATGATGGTCAGAAAAATCAGAAGGTTCCCATAGTCATCTATCTACCGGGACCACTACCGTATGAATCAGCTAAGGCTATCCCTTACAAATACGGTGCAACAATAGTCGAGAATGGAAAGGAAATTCCATTACCCTCCGTCGTGAATATTGCAGACATCAGTCGTGTAACACGGAGCGGTCGAATCTTCAACCGAGGGGTTGGAGAATCCAACAAAGAAAAGGAACTTCAGGCAGAAATTCCTGATCCACCAGTCGGTCAATCTAGTAATCCCGACTTTTCAAAAGACAAAGATGAGATGCTAAAGCTCATCCAAAGGAGTGAATATAACATTGTTGATCAACTGTTACAGACTCCTTCAAGGATCTCAGTATTATCACTTTTACTCAGTTCAGAAGCGCACAGGGAGGCTCTACAGAAAGTCTTGGAGCAAGCCTTTGTGGAACAGGATGTAACAATCAGACAATTTGATAGTATTGTCTCTAACATCACTTCCTGCAACAATTTGGGATTTAGTGATGAGGAATTACCTGAAGAGGGTCGCCGTCATAACATGGCGCTCAACATTACAGTTAACTTCCAGGGCGATGCTTTAGCCAACGTACTGGTAGACACAGGGTCAGCCCTGAATGTTATGCCGAAGTCCACTTTGATGCAATTATCATTCAAGGGCCCTCCGATAAGAGTCAGCGAGGTCGTCATCAAAGCGTTCGACGGATCCAGAAAAATAGTTATCGGCGAAGTTGAGCTTCCCATAACTATTGGTCCTCACACTTTCCAAATCACTTTCCAGGTCATGGACATCCGGGCAACATACAGTTGTTTATTAGGAAGGCCTTGGATACATCAGGCTGGAGCGGTTACTTCAACCCTCCACCAGAAGCTAAAGTTCGTCGAGAATGATCAACTCGTCACGGTTTGTGGGGAACAAGCCTTGCTTATGAGCAACTTATCATCATCTACTTGTGTGGAACCCGAGGAGGTTATTGGAACTCAGTTCCAAGCACTATCGGTGAGCAAGGATAATCGGTCCAAAGAAGGAACTTCAATTTCTTCATACAAAGATGCTATCAAAGCGGTCGAGAGTACCGATACGACAGGATGGGGACGGCTTGTCATTCCAATTGACAATAAAACAAAGAAGGGTCTTGGTTTTTCTACAACCTGTACCCAGACAGCTGCCAACGATGAAAGTCTTCATCCCCTTCAAAACTTCTTCCACAGTGGAGGTTTTCTTCACCCAGTGTCTCAGACAGTTCATGCTATCAATGAGGAAGATCCCTCTGACACAGATGAAGAATGGAAGTCCTACCTTAACAAGGACGGCTATATGTCTCAGGAAGAGGTGCCTATGCCTTTTTGCTTTCCTACAGAAAGTCTGAGATTTATACCAAGATCAGATGTCGAAATGATCTATGGAGATTGTGATCCGGAAGGATGCCGTGCTCCGCCAAATTCATTAGAGGAAGACACTCTGATGAAAGACAACTTTGACTACACCTACTATGGCCCAATGGATGGTCTGCCAATGTGGCAACCTTATCCAGGAAACTTGGGGCAAGAAAGTCAGCCGAACAATGAAGCTCAGCTGAGCGTCGTTGAACAGAATACATGTGTCCCCGCCATGTCATGGGATCAACACTCAGGTCATTCAGAAACTACTCAACATGAAGATGAATTCGCAACGTTTGCAGGACTTGAGTTCATCAACTATGCTTTTCCCGAGGTCAACGTCATCGAGAGGGATGACCCCTCCAGTTCCAAAGAAGTTTGGGACACCCTGGGACAACCAAGTGGAAAATACGACTTTATGGTCAAGTACACTGCTCCCGAAAGCTCTCGTATCAGGCTCGAAGATATCCAGCCAACTGGATGGGGAGATACAGCTGAGAGCACAAATGCTATGCAAAATGCAACAGAGGAATTCTCCTACGACAATTCTGCCTGGGAGACAGATTCCAATGATCCTGCTCCACCAGAAATCAACGTCATTTCTGAAGACAAATCAAGGAAGGTGCCAGACTTTGTGATTCACCGAGGAGTTCGCCGCCAATGGATTGCTGTCGATGTTCCGAAGGTCGTTCGCCAGTCAAAGTAATTGCCATCTTTAACCTTTCACCCTGCCCAGGTGAAACAGATGTTTTGATAGGGCTCGCTTTCTGTAAATTTCCCTCTTTGCTTCGCCCAAAGCGATAGAGTTTTGTTTTATAGGGCTGTAGTTTCAAGATTCGACTTGTTCATTAATAAAATAACGTCGTTCTGTAATTTTCGCATTAATTGCTGTTTTCTCTTTTTGCTTTTTCAGAAAATGGTAATCCTAAAAAACATTCAATAATAAAAACAAGCAGTAAAATCAAAACACTGCACACACTTGCATTTTCTCTATCTCTTCTAAACACGAATCATCACATCATGCAGATTGCTTGTTTTAAACCGAGTTGAAATATACGATCCGATGCCTTCTTCCAACTTTGAGTTCCCGGTATTCGAGGCTGAAAAAGAAAATGACGACCAAATTCCAGAAGAGATCTCCCGACTACTCAGACAAGAGGAAAGGTCCATCGAACCTCACAAAGAGCCGTTGGAAACGGTAAACTTGGGTTCAGAAAAAGAGAGAAAAGAAATCAGGATCGGAGCACTGCTCAGTCCAACTGCCAGAGAGGGTTTGATAAAGCTTCTCAAAGAATTCCCCGATGTATTCGCTTGGTCCTATCAGGATATGCCAGGGTTGGATACCAGCATCGTGGAACATCACTTACCGTTGAGATCAGAATGTCCGCCAGTAAAGCAAAGGTTGAGACGGACTCACCCGGACATGGCCATCAAAATCAAAGAGGAGGTACAGAAACAGATCGACGCGGGTTTCCTCGCTACATCTGAATATCCTCAATGGTTAGCCAACATCGTACCCGTTCCCAAAAAGGACGGAAGGGTCAGAATGTGTGTCGATTACAGAGATCTAAACAAGGCAAGTCCAAAGGACGACTTTCCTTTACCACACATTGACATGATGGTTGACAGCACAACAAAGTTCAAAGTATTCTCCTTCATGGATGGATTCTCGGGCTATAACCAGATCAAAATGGCGCTGAAAGACATGGAGAAAACTTCGTTCATTACCCCATGGGGTATCTTTTGTTACAAGGTAATGCCGTTCGGTTTGAAGAATGCCGGGGCAACTTATCAAAGGGCCATGACTACTCTGTTTCATGACATGATACATAAGGAAATCGAGGTATATGTCGATGATTTAATTGCAAAATCAAGAACAGAGGATGAGCGCGTTGAACATCTGTCAAAATTGTTCGAACGTCTAAGAAAATTCAAGCTCCGCTTGAATCCTAACAAGTTCACCTTCGGTGTCCGTTCAGGGAAACTACTAGGGTTCATCGTCAGCCAGAAAGGAATTGAAGTTGATCCTGACAAGGTCAAGGCCATTCAAGAAATGCCTTCTCCGAAAACTGAAAAACAAGTCAGAGGATTCCTGGGACGTTTGAACTACATCTCCAGATTCATATTCCTTATGACCGCCACGTGTGCGCCGATTTTCAAGTTACTCAAAAAGAACCAGGATTGCGTTTGGTCAGAAGACTGCCAAACTGCCTTCGACAGTATTAAGAAATATCTGTTGAATCCGCCGATTCTATCACCCCCAGTGGAAGGAAGACCACTGATCATTTACCTCACAGTCCTAGAGGACTCAACGGGATGTGTACTTGGCCAACAAGACGAAACTAAAAGGAAAGAGTCTGCCATTTACTATCTAAGCAAGCAATTCACCGACTGCGAAACTCGGTACACGATGCTTGAGAAAACTTGTTTCGTTTGGCTTGGGCAGCCAAACGTCTTCGCCAGTACATGATTCGTCATACTACTTGGTTGGTCTCCGAAATGGATCCAATCAAGTACGTTTTCGAAAAACCTGCTCTCACGGGAAGGATTGCCCGTTGGCAGATGTTACTATCAGAATATGACATAGAGTACCATGCTTAGAAAGCCGTTAAAGGAAGTATTTTAGCCGATCATTTGGCTCATCAACCGATTGACGATCAAGAATCAATCGGGTTTGACTTCCCAGACGAAGATGTCATGTCTCTAAAGATGAAAGATTGCGATGAACCGCTACCCAGTGAAGGGCCAGAACCAGGTTCCCAGTGGGGACTTATCTTTGACGGAGCAGTCAATCATTATGGAAACGGAATTGGAGCAATCATTGTTACTCCTCAGGGTTCCCACATTCCTTTCACCGCTCGACTTACATTCAAATGTACGAACAACGAGACCGAATACGAAGCATGTATTATGGGTCTCGAAGAAGCGGTTGATTTAAGGATCAAAAACTTGGACGTATACGGCGATTCAGCCTTGGTTATTAACCAGATAAAAGGAGATTGGAACACATACCAATCAGGATTGATTCCTTACAAAGACTATGCAAGAAGGTTGCTACCCTTCTTCAACAGATTCGACTTTCATCACATCCCTCGTGATGAGAATCACATGGCTGATGCATTAGCCACTCTCTCTTCCATGATTAGTGTAGGTCGATGGAATGACATACCTAAGATCGACATCATGCGCCTTGAACGGCCCGCTTACATCTTCGCGATTGAAGCAGTCATAGACGACAGAACTTGGTATCACGATATCAAATGCTTCCTTCAGAAACAAGAGTACCCATCTGGGGCACTCAGAAAAGACAGGAAAACCCTCAGAAGGTTGGCTGGAAACTTCTTCCTGAGCGGTGACACTCTTTATAAGAGAAACTTTGACATGGTCTTGCTCCGATGCGTCGACAGACCAGAAGCAGACATACTCATGAAAGAAATTCATGAAGGATCCTTTGGCACTCATGCCAACGGACACACAATGGCGAGAAAAATTCTCAGGGCCGGGTACTATTGGTTGACCATGGAATCCGACTGCTACAAGTACATGAGGAGGTGTCACAAGTGTCAGATATACTCCGACAAAATTCATGTACCGCCATCACATCTCAAAGTTCTTTCTTCCCCGTGGCCATTTTCCATATGGGGAATCGATATGATTGGTATGATTGAGCCGAAGGCTTCAAACGGACATCGGTTCATCCTGGTAGCCATTGACTATTTCACCAAGTGGGTCGAAGCGGCGTCATTCGCCAATGTAACCCGACAAGTGGTGGTCCGATTTATAAAAAACAATATCATCTGCCGTTATGGTGTTCCAAGCCAGATCATTACAGATAATGGATCTAACTTGAATAATAAGATGATGAAAGAGTTGTGTGCAGAGTTCAAGATTGAACACCATAACTCATCTCCTTACCGACCCAAGATGAATGGAGCGGTAGAAGCGGCTAACAAGAACATCAAGAAGATCGTTCAAAAGATGGTTGTAACCTACAAAGATTGGTATGAGATGCTACCCTTTGCGCTTCACGGTTATCGTACGTCTGTCCGTACTTCAACAGGGGCAACCCCTTTCTCTCTAGTATATGGCATGGAGGCAGTTCTCCCCATAGAAGTAGAGATCCCATCAATCCGGGTATTGATGGAAGCGAAGCTCACCGAAGCTGAATGGTGTCAAGGTCGACACGACGAACTGAACCTGATCGAAGAAAAGAGAATCACGGCACTATGCCACGGTCAGTTATATCAACAGAGAATGAAAAGGGCGTTCGACAAAAAGGTCCGACCTCGTATTTTCAGAAAAGGAGACCTCGTGCTCAAGAAGATACAATCATTTCTCACTGATTCTCAGGGCAAATGGACCCCGAATTATGATGGCCCCTATGTGGTCACGAAAGCTTTCTCAGGCGGCGCCTTGAGACTTGCAACCATGGACGGAGAAGAATTTGCCTACCCCACGAATGTTGATGTAGTCAAGAAATACTTCGCCTAAACTAAAAAAAAATACGTCTCGGTGGATTGAAAACCCGAAAGGGCGGTCCAGGCAAAAGTTAGAGACATGAAAAAAAAATCATCCCGATGGATTGGAAATCTCATAGTACAATCCAGGCAAAAGTTAGGGATAATGGCAAGTAACTATGTTCAACAGAGGCAAGTCCCTCAGCAACAGTTACAGCATCATCTATCGGAGGAAATCTCCAGTCAAAGGTCATCTTCGACGGAAGCTCAGGATGCCCCGAATTCAAAGTTGGTAGGAGGATAGTGGTCGTTATGTTTCAACGTAGCCCTTTTCCCTGTAAATTACCATTTTCTAACTTTGTATATACTCTTTGGAATCACGCGTTGGGCTGATCTCCATCTTATCAATAAAATTTAAGCCCTTGTGCTTTTGTTTGTAATTCTTTACTTGTTTTAGCTTTACAGAACGACGTTGTTTAAACTTAATCAGCGATTCTTGAAATAAAACAAAAATGAATTTTACTTGTTAAAACTTTTTCTGCTTTTAAAATAAAGATGGCAATTTCTTTTGAGTGTTGAACATCAGAAGAACATCGATCGCTTCTCCCGAAGTAAGCGAACTTCAAAGTGCAGAATCAAAGTACTCCTTCTAAGCCAGTATGCCTAAAAGAAGGGATCAACTGTGTCAGAGACCTTGTTTCGTCTGACACGCCTCGGCCGAGTTCTCATCTCCTAAGCCCGATCAACATAGCTCCTAACAGGATTATCTCTCCTAAGCAAGGTGGAATTGCTATTTTGAATCAACGGTACTTCTTCGCCCCGCGATGGCCGAGTATCCAATTGTGTTCTTCCATTAGTCTGTATGTCGCGTCTGTTTTGTCAGCATATACATACATACTTCATGCATTCTATTTGCGTTCGCATTTTGTATTGCATCACTATCACTTGAGTCGGTCTTATCCCCTAGTGATAAACAGTTTTCTCAATCGAGTTTGTCAGTTCTTTCCTCGTCAGGAAATACTGTGTCTGAACAACCTCGCTTCCAGTTTAATTCTGGAAAGAAGTTGGTCCTTGACCACTTTGATAACTTGAACCTCTGAAAAGCCAGAGAAAACTTTCAATAAACATCACTCTTCGCCATTGAAGATGATATCCTTGCTTTCCCGGATTAAGGGAAATCCACAGAGAAAACATCGTGATCAGAGATTCGGCAGCACGCCAGTTTTGCTCCGAAAAACCACTGATGAGAAGGTCATTGGCACCTCAAAATTGGATCCCATCATATGGCATTTCTCCGGGAAGATCCCGAGAAAAGTATGATGTAACCCCAAACGAAAACAGTCTCTCAAGAGACTCGCTTTCCCCAGTAAAATCGACAAATGGCGTCTCCAAAACAGAGAAGTTTGTGTACCTCTACAATTCAGACGTTGGGTTCCCCAGCAAGTCTGACATCAAACCTTTTTCCCTCAAATGGCATCTCTCCGGGAAAATTCGGCGAGAAGTTTGAAGAAAAACCGCTACACATAGCGTCCCTTGTCAATAAAGTTTATTGACAAAAGAAACTTAGACCAGTTCTTGGTAGGAAACCAGGATCGAGGGGAAGTTCAAAAGAAACTTAGACCAGTTCTTGGTAGGAAACCAGGATCGAGGGGAAGTTTAAATCAGAAACTAAGACCAGTTCTTGGTAGGAAACCAGGATCGGGGGGAAGTTTAAATCAGAAACTAAGACCAGTTCCTTGGTAGGAAACCAAGAACGAGGGGAGGTTTATTCCAAAAGAAACTAAGACTAGTTCCTTGGTAGGAAACCAGGATCGAGGGGAAGTTCAAAAGAAACTAAGACCAATTCCTTGGTAGGAAACCAGGATCGAGGGGAAGTTTAAATCAGAAACTAAGACCAGTTCCTTGGTAGGAAACCAAGAACGAGGGGAAGTTTACCTTTTCTAAGCATTATTGCTTAGCTAAAGAAGATGAATGCGTAAGCTACCATTCATAACCACCATCAAAATTTCGGATATTCCGATATTTAATCCTCTTGCACCCCGAATGCTCGAATACCTTCGTCATTCACACCTTCGGGTCCAAGAAGATTAAATAGGGGCATCTGTAATACCCCAAATTTTGACCACTTAGATTTCCCATCATTGTGAAAATCATCATCACAATGTGGATGAACCATCATGCTTCATTAGCCTCCCCAAAGATGGGTGAGCATCCAATACAATCAAAATTAGGGTTTCAAGCCCTCTCTGAGTGCTTAGACAAAGGATCAATCAAGAAATGACATGATCTTCAACTTGTCTAATCTCTCAAACATCCACAATGGATCAAAAAGGACTCCCACTTCAAGGATTAAGCACAAGGCTGCTCCCTTCTAGGTGGATCAAGTCTCAAGATCGACAGTGTCACCAAATTAGGGTTTTGGTCGACTAGGGCTTCCAGATGGAAATTTTCATCTGGGCACAAGGCAATGATCCAAAACATTACCTAATATACTTCATGGAACCTCATGAACCCATGCATCAAGTCAATTTTGCCTCAGGGGATGCATTAATCAAAAATCAGGAATTAGGGTTTCTTGACCTAATTCACCCCTAAGTTGACTTTTGGGACAAACCATGAGCCAAGACCTCAAGAGATGATTTGAGGGTCTCTAATATACCATATTGATCCATTTGTAACAATGGATTGATCCAAGAAGCTTGAGCAACAAGTTTCATTTTCATCTGCACCACAATTAGGGTTTTAAGGGAAAAGTCAACTATCACTTTGACTTTTGACCAGGACATGCTCCCAAACCCTAATACATGATTGAATATACCCTATGACACCCATGGAACATGTCCATCAAGTTTGATTTAGGTCAAGGACATGATTTCCTGAAGAATTGCACAGTTTGGAATTCATCTGATAAAAAGTCAACTGTGCACAAAAGTCAACTTTGACTTTTTGAGATTTTTCACCAAAATGGATTTTTAACCCTAAAATGATGTTAATGTATGATTTGAATCATCATTCATCAAGAAAAATCAAGAAAAGTGAGATAACTTGTAAAAGGGGTAACCATAAAACTTAGAAATTTTTCTAAGTTAAAAATAAAGTGGCAAAGGTACCAACTTTGGAGGACTATAACTCCTAAACCACAAGGTCATTTTTTCTCATCCAAAGATGGATTTGTAGCCCTCACTATCACCTACAAAAACTTCAACTACAAGTCATTCCAATTCATTAAGGATTTTGAGTTATGGAGTGATCAAAGTGGCTGAAAAGTGAAAATGTCACTTTTTCCAACACTTAGTGAAATTTTCACTAAGTCAGAATTCTGCTTCACTTTTTGCCAAATGTAGGGGGATTTTTCACTTGGAATCAAAAGAGATCAAAACCAAACTTGTTCAAACAGTTTTTGTATCATGTTAGGGCTTTCCAAAATGGCCAAGAACATTGCCAAATTCAACCTACATCATGAGATACAACATTGGCAAGTTGCCTTGCTGAAATCTGTCAAAGCAAGGCAGAATTTGCATTTTGGCTCGATTTGCCAAAATCAGCCAATTGCAATTGCTCCAATCCACTTGGACACCTCAGAGGATTGAATCCAAAGGGGACAATCACTGAGCCAAGCCTCCAAGGTCCAAGGAACAAATAATAGCATGTTGAACCTAGAATGGCCAAAATAGAGACAAGACTTCAAATTTGGAATGAGGCATTCAATGGAACCATCAAGGTGGCATGGACTGAGCCATTCTCATCTGAAATCAGTCAAGACTTATCCAAGACCAAGGGGACCAAAGCTCTGTGCCCTAACCTCTAGTCAATGGCTAAAGGGGACTTTCATTTCCATTGGCCAACATTGAGGAAACCTACTTACCAGCTGCCATGTACTATTCCTTACAAAACAAACTTGCTCTACTATAAATAGAGCTCAATTGTGGTCAGTTTGAGTACACCAAAGCCATCTAACAGATGCTTTCCTCAAAATCTCTTTCTCTTGGCAAAAATGCCTTTCTTAGCAAGGTAGCTATCGGGTTTTGAGTTTGAGAGCAATTCTGCATAAACCAATCACTCACACACCTCACATACATCACATATGAACTGATCAAACACTCACATAACATCTGGAGCATCAATTTCACAAAATCACTTGACATCCACACAAGTTTGAAGTGAAGTTGCAGCTGAGATGCCATAAACTGATCCAGTCCATTTCAATTCAATCCAAGTGTTCAAACACACTCCATATGGTGTAGGGAAGCTGTCCAGATCATCACAACTTGTCTGTAACACCTCCAACTCAAAATCACATCTGCTCTTGCTGTCACGACTTGGAGGTAAGCCTAAACTTGGGCATCTCTCAATCTATGCATATTTCCTCGCACAATAATTTGGCCATATGTTCATAATCATGCATGGAATGTTTTCCCTCAATTAATTGCATTGTTTGAATCGTGTATCAAAAATCCTAGCCTTCATGCAGAAATTAGGGTTCTTGAGGTCTCTTCGTGATTTCTTGTTGTATGTTTAATTTAAATGAAATTAAAGTACATAGACATGATCGTGAGGTTAAAACGAGCATAATGATATGTGGATTGCATGATATGATTAAGTATTCATGGAGATTGGATAGAAAACGCAAATCTGAGAAACCAAGAACACGCGCGTGTTCTTCAGCTGTTCTTGGCGCCTTTTTTCCAAATTCAAATATTTGAATTTTGTGATTTTGTTTAATTGATTCAAAAATTAATTTCTCTCTGAGTTTTAATGATTTTGAGTTGATTCTTTTTTTAATAATTCACAAAAATGTTAAAATATTTTATTTTATCAAAAAATCCCAAAAATATTATTTATTTCATATAATTGCTATTTTTGCAAAGAATTAATATTTTAATTATTTTTGGTATTTTAAATATTTTTTTTCTACATTGATTTTGCAACTTTTAATGCTTTCTAATTATTTTGTAGGTCAATACTTAATTTTTGAAGCATTAATCCAAGATCACAATTTGTTTTCCATGTGTTAAACAATTTTTTATCATTTTAATTGAATTTTTATTCAATTAAATACATTTTGAAAACAAATTAGGGTTTTGGATTAATTCAACCCTCTTAAATCATTTTCAAAACTCTTTGGGCCTCTTGAGAGAGTGTAAGACCATCCCCCCTTGTACAAATCATTTTGGGCCTCATCCATTGTATAAGTCCCTCTGTACAAGTAAACGGCGCGATCGTCGCCCGTTTAAAAATAAAAATCATTTGGGCCTCTCCTTGAGCTATAAGACCCATTCAAAACACTTTGGGCCTCTATTAGAGTGTAAGACCCAATCCCCCTTTTAACCAAAACATTTTGGGCCTCACTTATTGTATAAGTCCCTCCGCGTTAAAAGAAAACCTCGGCGCGATCGCCATTTTTAAACGAAAAATCATTTGGGCCTACCCTCGTGTTATAAGCCCTACTCTTTTCTTTAAACCTTTTTGGGCCTCTTGAGAGAGTGTAAGACCCATCCCTTTGTACAGAAAACCATTTTGGGCCCCAGTCACTTGTATAAGTCCCTCTGTACAAATTCAAACAGTGCGTTCACTGATAAAACCCTGGGCCTCTCCTTGAGCTGTAAGCCCCAAATCTTTCTTTTTTAAAGCACTTTCTCCTTTGATTTTGAATATATTGTTGTTTTTATTCTTTCTTTGTTGAACAACTAACCAAACAGCATGGAAGCACTCCAACCGAGTAAGTGGTTATCGCTTTCATTTACTGCTTTCATATTATAAACTGTATTGTGGGGCTGCTCACTGTAAGTCTCCTTTCATAAACTCATATCTACTGTGTAATAATAGTATAGATATTTCGAGTTTCCCCGGCTACTACGTCTAGAACTAAGTGACGCCGTTTCATTTATTCGTAGAAATAGACACCTAGATCCCCAATAGGAGCACCAGATACAGTCTTCTCTTCGGCTGTCCTCCTTAGGAATCGTCAAGAAATTCTATCCCCCAGAGATGAATTATTCTCGGTGAAACTTCTCTTGAATTTCTTCAAACCGCCGAACGGTTCGGACTCTCTCTAAAAGTTAAAGTCACTGGATAGTAAACCTCGCACGTTTACCAGTGGTTTTAACTCTAAAAGAGTTTTCCTAAACTTTTCTTTGGTTTGGGACCCACGGGCTTCTTAAAAGCATCGGCCTCCTCTTGGGCATCATACAAGGACCCACGGGCTTCTTAAAAGCATCGGCCTCCTCTTGGGCATTATTCAAGGACCCTACGGCTTCTTAGAAGTATTCACAGCTTCCTCTTAGGCTTCGTATAATGATCTCTTCCTCCGGGAATGATAGCCTCCTCTTGGGCTTAGTACAAGGACCCGTCGACTTCTTAAAAGTTTCCAGCCTCCTCTTGGGCTTCGTACAAATTGTCCCGACGACCTCCTAGAGGTATAGGAACAGAACCTAGTCATCCTCATAGAGCAATCCTTTCATAGAGTCTACTACTGTTTCTCAAAGCATAGTACAAAGATAAAACTCTAGACACGGACAGTCTAACTTCCTTGAGTCTCAAAGACATTCTCAAGCACCCTTCGTTAAATAGGAAGGAAACCCGCAGACTCGGACAGTCTCGATACCCTTTGGATTTCCCGTTTCCTCAAAGAGAAGGAAATATCCCTAATACTCAAATCAAATCCCTGAGTACAGTGATGCTCATATAAGAACTGATTTTCTCTTTTAAATCAGTATATTGGATCTGTCACTCAACTGAAACAGTTACAATAGCCTCCATCTCGGGCTTCGTACGAGATACCAAAATTCTCCCCAGTGGAGTCAAAACAACCTTTTAGCCTCTCTCTCAGGCTTTGTATGAGACACAAAAGATTCCCTCGTTGAGTCAATCACCCTTTTTTTTACCTCCATCTCGGGCCTCGTACGAGATATAAATCCCTTAAGCAAGAGTCGAACTCTTTGCTAGCCTCCTCTTAGGCTTTGTATAACGATATGCCCCACTGGGTCAAAAACCTTTAGCCTATCTCTCGGGCTTTGTACGAGATACAAAATAGCCTCCTCTTAGGCTTTGTATAATGATTTTCCTAGCGGAAATTAGCCTCCTCTTAGGCTTTGTATAAGAAAACCACTGGTTGATTCAATTAACCTTTTAGCATCAAAGTTGTGCCTCGTTCACAGTAAACAAACATCAACAACTCCTTTCCCTTCATCTAATCGCTGTAAGTGGCAAGCCTCTGGATCATCTACATCCATGCCACTGTCCCTCTTTTAGCATGAGAAATTCCTAAGGAAAGATGGCATTACTCTACACTGAGTTAAAGTCTCCTCCTTCAGGTTAAAACCCCTTTCTTCAGAAATTATGGCATTGCTCGGATCCGCGTATCCTAGTTAAAGTAATTCTCCTTCTCCCCTCTTTAGAGATGACAAATTCTCTCTAAAGTCGAGGTCTTTCAGCTTCACGTCTTGGGCTTTGAACAAGACACAAATAGACCTTTTAGCTTCACATCTTGGGCTTTGAACAAGATACAAATCACCTTTCGCTTCACGTCTTGGGCTTTGAACAAGACACCAAAAACCAATTTCCTCCCATAGAATAGGAGGAACTACGAACGCTCTGATTTCCCTGTTTCGGTAAACGGGAATACGTAGGCATAAGATCAAAAGAAAAGATCTTAGCGAGCGCAATCAACAAAAAACCCAAATCCCATATCCCCATCAATTAAAAGCAGTAATTCCAAAAGCATCAGTCCTAACATCCTAATCCTTATTCCCCGCCAGAAACCCTTTGCCTAGGAAAAAGAAAGAAAGAACCGTATTGGCGAAATACGAATAACCAGTACAAAGGCCCCCCCACATTGATAGCATCCGTAACCTAACAGACCGCTGTTTAAACTCAGTATGCAAAGCAGGGTTAATTGGAGACATCTATTTCCCTTCCTTATTCAGCTCACAATAGGATAAAAAATGAATCGGCCTGTAGTCAAAGCTCAAACTGCAGAGAGCGACCATCGCTTAAGAACCGCATCCAAAATCGCTCGCTACACCTGAAGGAGTCAAAGCTTATAGGCTATAGTGCCTAGAGCCAGGTCACAGGAGGTATATCACCATTCGAGATGTAGTTTTCAATGAAGTTGAGATGGCCTTCAAGAAAACTGATGATGATGAAGAAGAGCTAGAATAGGGAGAGATTCCTATTGAGGCGGAGCATGTTAATGTTGAATTGTGTATCCCAGATGAAATCGAAGAAGAAGCGGAAGCTGCTGTCGAAGATGAGGAAGTTGTCGATGACTACCTATTGTCAAGAGATAGGTTGAGGAGAGTCATCAAGTCACCTCATAGACTTGGGTATGCAGATCTTATAGCTTATGCCTTAATCTCTGCAAGTGAGGTTCTAGACGAAGAACCTAGAGACTATAAGGAAGTTATGAGGAGTCGAAATAAGACTGAATGGCTGAAGGCCATAGATGATGAGATGAAATCTCTTCATGATAACAACACCTAGGAACTGATCAAGAAACCTGTTGGAGCCAGGTTAGTCAGCTGTAAGTGGATTTTCAAAGTTAAGGAAAGAATCGAAGGAGTGGCGTCAAAGAGATATAAGGAAAGATTGGTCGCTAGGGGTTTCACTCAGAAATAAGGTGTCGACTTCAATGATGTGTTCTCTCCTGTTGTAAAGCACATGTCCATTCGAATATTGCTTGCCACGGTGGCACAGTTCGACCTTGAACTAGGGCAGATGGATGTGAAGACTGCATTCTTGTATGGTGATCTAGATGAAACAATCCTGATGAGGCAACCTAAAGGGTATGTCAAAAGGGGGAAGGAAGATTATGTGTGTAAGCTGAAGAGATCTTTATATGGACTGAAACAATCTCCTCGACAGTGGAATAGGAGATTCGACAAGTTCATGGCACACATAAGTTCAACCACTGTGATTACTTCAGATTTCGACCTGGTAATTCATTTGTTATTTTGTTGCTTTATGTGGATGATATTCTAATAGCAAGCAACAATGTCGAAGATGTAATGAGGGTGAAGGCTGAACTCAATAAGGAGTTCGACATGAAGGATCTAGGAGCTGCGTCCAGGATTCTTAGGATTGGCATCTGAAGAGATAGAAAACAGTTAAAATTATGCTTATCTCAAGAGGCATACCTACGGAAGATTCTCGAAAAGTTTGGTATGTCAAATTCAAAGCCTTTTGTGACTCCGACAAACCCTCAATTCAAGCTGAGTATATATCAGTGTCCCAGTACTGATGTCGAAAGAGCTTATATGAATAGCATTACATATGCTAATATAGTGGGTTTTTTTATGTATGTTATGGTCTGTACTAGACCTCACATGGCATATGCAGTAAGTTTTGTAAGCAGGTACATGGCAAATCCTAGAAAGGCTCACTGGCAAGCATTGAAGTGGATTCTAAGGTACATAAATGGGTCTCTGAACAGAGTCGTAATTTATGGTGGAACCTTGGGTGAAGATAGTAAATCTGAAATTGAAGGATATGTCGACTCTAATTATGCAAGTTGTATGGATTCCAGAAAATCTATTTCTGGATATGTGTTCACTATGTTCGGCACAACAAATAGTTGGAAAGAAACACTTCATAAGGTTGTTGCCTTATCAACCAGTGAAGCGGAATATAATGCCCCAACTGAAGCTGTGAAGGAAGCATTGTGGCTTGAAGGTTTTGCAAAGGAGCTAAAACTTCAAGGTCGAGTTATCACTGTTAAATGTGATAGTCAAAATGCAATACAGTTGTCAAAGAATTTAGCCTATCATGAGTGAACCAAGCACATCGATGTGAGGTTGCATTTTGTCAGAGGGGTAATCGAGCGTGGAGAAGTCCAAGTGCTGAAGGTTTCGATAGATCATAATGCTGCTTATATGATCACCAAGATATTGTCCAGTTGCAAGTTTTTCCACTGTATGCAGTTGATAAAGCTACATGAAGAAAGCTAGTTTGGTTCTTGTTATAGAGTTTGTTCCAAGGTGGTGATTTGTGAGATATTGGATCGAAATCTAGTATTGTCGACAGAGGTTTAGCATGTCGTCGAAGTCTGCTCACGTGTTGTTGTCGAAGACCTACATGTTGTAGTCAAAATGTGTTCTAGTATGTAGTTGTCGAATTGGGCCTGTTTGTTATGTCTAATTATTTAAGTTAACTTGTACCTTAAGTTAGCTTGTAATGGGTAATTGTCAAAAAGCCCATTAGTTTAGTATGTTAGGAATTATTATAAATAACATACTAGTCTCTCATTCTAAGTGTGACAAATCCTAATTAGGGTGAGAGAGTTATTTGTTATTCTTGAGTACTTGTAATCTGTTTTATAGAGAAAGTAAAGAATATCAGTTATAACCAATCCTTGTTGTTCTTCTTGATTTTCCGTTAACCCTAACCCTTGTGTGTTTCTTGATCATAACAGAAATCGTTTATACTTTATTTCAAGACATCATTTTTCACAACACATCTCTTAAAGTATTATGAATAAGAGAGTGGCTCTCTTCTCTTAAGTAGATCGGTTTGATCGAACTGGATGAACAAATTTTATGTGTAGTCGTATTTTATTTTTTCCTTCTTATTATGGTTTTGCTTATAGTGTTTGGCAGATAGTTTTTTCTTGAGGCCAATTATTTTGCTTTTCATTATTCTTTGTCCCATGCATCAACATTTTTTGTGTGTTTAAACCTTTCAATTTCACAACATATAAATAATGCGTAATTTTATAAGTTTTTTCAAATAACATGGTATTTTAATTTTTTGATAGTTTATATTTTGAAAAAAAATTGTCTCAGTTTTGTGAGGAACAATAGTTCATGTTCTTGTTCGGTCATATGATGTTTGTTTTGTTTAGTTTTATGATCAATTTCTACATAAATTAATGTACAAAAATAATTTTCATGCACATCCTTTGCTTTTTAGAAAATTAAACACATTTTACATATTTACACTACTTTTATTATATTTAATGTGTTTTTTTTTTGCTCTCACCTTTCTCTTATGTTTTTTCTGCCTCCCATCCCTTTCCCATCTTCCATACATAATCTAAACACCACTAAAATCATGTAGATACACGAGATCATGGTATAACATTTTCAAATGGAACCACCATATAACCCCTATAGGGTCATTTTTCACCATCGTCGTCAACGTCTAGTTATTGTTTACATAATGGTTAGGCTTGCACATATCGTAAGTTCATGATTTGTTATGATTATACGGTACGTTGCATTTGTCGGTTTTGTGAATAAGCAAGGTCTAATGTACTGAAATTTAGGATGTTATATGAGCTTGCTCGTGGGTGAGATCTTTATGTTGTTGTTGAGTTGAAACCTTTATGGATCTATGGTATTTCTTTTCCTACCTTCATACTAATTTTCTATGAATATTTCATTGATTCACATTTCGTATTTTAGAAGTTGATTAGTAACCTTGGTTGTTAATTTGGTACTGGTTTTATGAGATACGTTAGTTGGGTTGACGGTTTAAGGTTATTTCTTTGTCATCCTTAGATTTGGTGCCTCTCCCTATTTGTTTAGAAATAGCTTATCATTGCTTGTTGCACTCAGTGAGTTGTTGATTAATGAACTTCTTATCATGTTAGGAGTCGAGTTCATTCATAAATATTCAAAAACTAGATTCTTTGATGGCTAATTCACAGATCACCTTTTTTTGCAATTTAGTTTTAGGTCTGTGTTTGGGTTTGTTGGATTCTACATGTTTTGCGTGTGTGTTTGTCTCTAAATTTGGATTTTATTTCTTGTTTTGATTTTATTTTCTATTGGAATTACAATTGTATTATATTACCCATTTGAGTTGTTCTTTTTTGTTTTAACTGGGTTAGACTCTATGTCCTCCCAATCTTTTTGTACGAATTATTTTTATTTAATCTACTTAAGGTGTTGTAGATACTTTTGCACCCTATTTTCTTTAAAAAAACAGGTTTGTTTTATCGTAAAGGTAGTAAAAAATGATTTAAGCCCTAAGGAATTGATTTTATATGATTAACTAATGTAAATTGTAATTAATTTTACCTTTAGATAAAGTTCATTTTAATTGAAGTATTAACTAATAATCTATTTTAACTCTAAACATGGTTTTTATATTCAAATGTATTTTTTAACTATAACTTAATATATTTATTTCACTATGGAACAGAAGATTGATGGTGCACTGATGAAAGACACTATAAAATCTCTCTAGTACAATGATGCAAGTCTTAGTAGGCAGAGCAGTGGGCGTACCTGTAAGATTAACACTTCAACTCTCAAATTAGTCAGTTTAGAGAGGTGTAACCATTAAAAGTGAAAGAAAATTATACCTATTATGACACATAAGTGAGTTTATATATGGTCAACGATTGAAACAATTACTAGTATATGTAGTGTATACTGCGGAAGGCCGCTAGAAGGGATCAGACGGCTAGAGATGAGCTTGTGGATTCACTCTACTGTGCGGCCTTGTGGTTAGAGTCCACGTGTTTTCCACTCTTGAATGAGGGTAATAGGGGTTAGAAATTTTGTATAAGGTTGATCTTGTTGGGCCATTTGGCCAGCCCAAAACAGTTTCCCCTAGTCAATGCAATCAGGCACATAGCTAGGATTGTGACAGAATTATTAAGATCAAGCTCTAGACTGTCTTTCTTTGTTACTTCAAGATTTCTTAGAAGATCTCTAAATTAGGGAAGAGGCCGAATGTGTGTTGAATGGGAATAGGTGACCTAGATAACACACTTATCAAATGCTAGTTTTGTAACTAAAAGTTTTCTTTGGGAATACTTTCCATGTGGCTCTAAGCTTTTAGGGTTGGGAATGTCCACGCCTCTATAACACTTGAGTGCACAAAAGTTTTGTTATTTAACCAAGGTTAATCCTGAATCAGTAACCGCGTCTTCTAATGTTCTAATGATCCCTGACCCTGTATATATGCCCACTACCTGTCTATAAAATGGGAAGAATGCCATCAGTCGGTCCTTTTGTAACTTATGTTTTCCAACTGATCTTCCCTTTTCTTTCGATCTTCATCCTCATTAGTTTTAAATTTTTGGATCTTTTGTGGTTTTCTTTCTTTTTTGTCTAACTCAAACTCTGCATTTTATCATGGTAACATTTTGTTTCTCTATCCTTTCAGTTCTGTATGTTTATTTCTAGCCATCATCAACAAACAAAAACTAAACATTCCTTTCGTAGATTTGTTGAGTGGGGATGATATAAGTGAAGCCTCCTATCCGACTGAAGTGATAAGCCCAAAGATACTGGAGATGTCTCCTTTAGATATGAGGTATCTTTCTTTAAATTTTATAAAGATTAACGATAGTTTTGATGATGCATGATTCCTAGTGACGACGTTGAAACTCGAAAATTCTTTAGGATGCGGAAAATATGGATAAAGAGAGGAAATGTGTTGGAGGGGGGGGGGGGGGGTCTCTTGGTTAATAGAGATTTCCCTCCAGAGTGTTCCTCCTCTTCCTCATGTTTCAAACATTGTTAGCACCTTTTAACTTAATTTTTTGAATCTTAAACCATTGCAGGCCAATAAAATTCGTCCCTGATATTTTTCTGGCGAGTGCTCCCCCCCAAATGCTTCCTGAATATACCTCTGTGGAACTCATCAAGAACATATCTAACTTCATCTCATTCCACACATTTAAAAAAAAGGGGTGGACACGCCTCTCATGTATATCCCCTCTAAGATCGAGTACGAAAATGCACTTATTTTACAATGTTGGGCTCAACGGGGTCGATCAGTAAACTCTCTATCTTGATATATGCTTCTATCAATATTATCCATGAGGGTTGAATAGTATTTTCATTCACATCCACAACTAGGCCCAATGTGACAATCTTGGGTTTGTTCGAAGTCTCGTGTATGAAGGAATGGTTGATGCCTGATGCCCTCGCGCTTGAGACCTTGGACATGACATCCACCCATGTGTTCTTATCTCAAGGTATGTGAGGTATCTCGTAAGATCTAAATGAAACTAGCTTTTCTTTTACTATGGCTACATATTTCTAAAGCAAGGGGTCTTTAGCCTGTGCTTCCCCTTTGACTTGGGAAAAGACCAATTGTGAATTCATGTGTAACTTGATTTCTTCTGCCCTTTTATATCTGATGCCAATGTGAGGCCGATGATGAATACTTTATACTCCGCTTGATTATTAGTTGTAGGAAATTCAAAACGCAAAGATAATTCTACTATCAACCCCATGTAATTTTTTAGGATGAGCCATGGGTCACTTCCTCTATTATTTGACGATCTGTTTGTGAAGACGGTCCACTTCGTATATGGTTTTATTGAGGGAAATGCCATTTTTGCAATGAAATATGTAAAGACTTGATATCTAAGTGCTTTTCTTAGTTCAAAGGAAATATCAAACTTGAATCTTTTGATCGACCACTTTGTCACGAGTCTTTCGAAATATAGAATATGGAGGACTTGCTTTAGAGGTTGGCCCATTTGAACTATTATGGTGTGTGATGAGAAGTAACATCACAACTTTCTTGAAGTTGTTAATATGGCCAGAGAAATTTTCTCTATCTTTTGGTAGCGCATTTTTGGGCCAGCTAGTGTTTTTAATTTTAGGGTTAAATAAGTTTTAATTCCCTATAAATATAGCGATTTTCAATATTTGTCCCTCTAAAATTTTTCATTAATAATTAGTCCCCATAAATTTTTCCTTCTTAATTAAGAGTCCCTGACGTTAATTTGGGCTAACGGAATCACACTTGGCTACTTTGGCGGATTTAAAAATTAATTTATTTTGATTTCATTTAAGTGATATGGCATGAATTGTATGCTTCTCAAATAACAATATATGTTACCACACGAATAACACAATGACTTAATTCAAAATCCCTATTTTCACTCTTTGTCTTTATTTCCTTTTTGAAGGCGACCGTTTGTGTGTGGTGGTCCCTCTCTCCGTTTCCAATCGCGTTTCCCCCCAGAGAGAGGTGGTCCCAAACCTCAGGTAAGTTCCATCAATGTAATCCCACTTGCTTGTGTACTGTGCGTTTCTTGGGATACTTTAGATGAAAACATGTATCTTGTGTTTCGTACTATTGACTGTCGTAGGTTAGGGTTTTGTTTTGATTTTGCAAAGTCTGGTATACCCTTGTGTTGTTTTTGTAATGTGTAGGGTATGGGGCTGTTTAAGGTTATTTTTTATACAAAAGGGTCTTTTGTAAAGGATGTGGGGTTGAGATATGAAGGGGGGTGTCTATGCTTTTAGTGGACAAGACACAAATTATTGGTCTTATTTTGAAGCTCGTGACCTAATCAAATCTATGGACCCTTCCTTTAACCATAAAGATGTTAGAATGTAGTGGAAGTCTGAACATGGTAGTATGGAAAATGATCTAAAACCATTTGTTAATAATGAGGATGCAAATATGTTAGCTGTGTGTGCTGAGAATAGTAACTGTGAAGTTGATATTTACACTGAGGCAAAGTTGGAAAGTGGTGAGAAGACAAATATGGAGAAGGTATTAGAGAGACAAAAAGGTCAAGAAAATGTTGAAGGTGATGATGAGAGTGAGTCAAGTGAAGGTACTTTGGATGGGATTCAATTCGAAGATAGTGAAGAAGAGAGGCTGAATGATGGTGATGAGGATGTAGGTGTGGGTTTAAACAATGGAGTTGATGCTTCCGTGCCTAGGACACAGCCTGATGTTGTTGAGGGTACAAGTCAAGTGAATGTTAGGTGCTAAAAAGTGTTAATATTTAGATTAGTTTTTAGCACCTTTTTGTGAGCTTTATTTGGGAATCCAAGCCTTTTCCCATTGTTTCCGTTTTATAACCGTTTTCTAGTTAATTCCGTTATTTGACTTATCTAGTTAACTTTAGTGTTTTTATTGCAGATTTTTGCATAGAAGGGTGAAGAATGGAGCTATGAAGGCCCCACAAAGCAGTTTTGCAAAATATTCATTTTTGGAGCATGCTTTGAGCGTGCTCAGCGCGCTCCCAACGCGAGGATGGAAGTAATTACAGAAGCTTGCGCGCTCAGCGGGCTCCTTAGCGCACTCAACGCGCTTTTAGGCGGTTTAACTTTTAAGTGGAGCCCGCTCAGCGGGCGACTGCGCGCTCAGCACGCTTCGCGAAACTCAAACCCTTTATAAGTGGTTTTGATCAGAATTTTAGGACTCTCTCTATTGCATTCTTAGATAAAAGTATATTACACTGTAGCACTTCATCTTTGGAAGATTGAAAGCATCATTTTGTCGATAAAATCGTCGTTGATGCTCGATTCTCTTCTCCCGATTCTTGTTGATCAAGCTACCATGAATATGTGTAGCTAAGTTCTCTTTTGTGTCAAGGTTAGATGTAGGTAAACCTTTCCTTTGTATGTATATGGATTGATTCTAGTTTGTGAACTCTTAGGTGATGAATGTATGGTGAAAAAACTTGTTTCTATGTTTATTCTTTGTGTTGGTTCATGATTGAGAAATATGCTCCAACTCTTTACCTAGGTTTTCCATCCATCAATGTCCATTGGCTAGAGATAGTAATGTGTGTTGATGTTCACCAAATATTGAACTTTAATGTTGTCATTTTGATAGTTTGTGTGAGAAATCAACAAAGGATCAAAATGGCAAAACTCACAATATGTGTTAGAGATAAACATATTGGGAGGATATGTGATTGTATTTATCATTTAACCGAGTTCATTAGCTTATCAATTATATACGTACAAAGTAGTTTGTCAAACCCTAATCTTGACATGCTTTTATAAACCGTTAAAACAATCTCTTTATCGTTTTAATTAAATTTGAATGCAAACGCTACGAAACCAACCTAAATCCCCTTGTTACTTTAAAGTTTGAAACGTTATGACTGTAGAACGGCTGCGATATCACCGAACAATCTCTGTGGAACGATAACTAAAACCCGAACTCTATTTGTATTTCAACAAATTGGCGCCGTTGCCGGGGATTGTTATTTGATATTGCAAGCATTGCAATAGTTGTGAAGTTTTAGACTTGTTACAAATTTTCTTGTGCTTGTTGATTTGTTTTGTTTAGTGTGCAGACTTTGTTTATGTGAGGGCAACTACCGGTGGACCAACTTCTATTCGATCCTGAGATTGAAAGAACCGCTCGTAGACTCAACAGCAGAACTAGACGGAGGAGGTAACTTGCGAGACAAAGACAAGAGCAAGAAGGAAGTTCTACTACAACACCACCACCACCATTCACACCAATCATGGCGCAACCACCACCTCCACCTCTTGCATCCACACCTTGTGTGAACAGTCCATGACACACCGCTCAGTTTTCCAACAACAATCAAGAAAGGCAAGCCGAGATGTAAACTGGAACTTTGAACTTATTGTATGGAAGTCCATTCACCGGAATGGACCATGAAGACCTTTTTGCGTTTCTCACAAAATTCTATGAGATTGCATTAGCGGCCGGTGTAGATCAAGCATAAGAGTTACCTCTCTTTAAAAAATTATTTCTGCATGCTTTGCTTGGCAAGGCAAAGGATTGGTACCTCGATTAAACTCCCGCCGTGATGACCGATTGGAACGTCTTGGGGGAAAAATTTATTGAACGTTTCTTCTCTCATAACCGTTTCATGGAGTCAAAAACAGCAATTTCAGTGTTCTCTCAAGGCATTAATGAATCCCTCAATGAAGCATGGGAACGATTCAAGTCCATGCTTCGTAAATGTAAAGGTCACGGGTTTGATGCTTTAACACAAATTCATATCTTCAAGAATGGTCTCCAACCAAATTGCAAGACATTATTGGATGCCACTTCTGGAGGATCTTTGTTATCAAAGAATGCCGAGGAAGCAACTGATATTATTAATATAATGGCTCTCAACGATCTTCAAAGTCAAAGCCGTGGCAGCTCTCAAAAGAAGCCCGGTGTCTTGGAACTAGGAACAAATGATGCGATCCTTGCGCAAAACAAGCTTATCTCTCAACAAGTGGAGCTTTTGACTCAACAAATCAAAGAAATGAAGGAGCCGAGCAAAAGTAAGCAAGTAGCTTGTTGTGAACTTTGTAAAGGGGAGCATGACACCGGATTTTGTCCTCCTCCGGGTTTTGAAGAAGTGAACTATATGGCAAATCAAAGGGATTATCAAGGTAGACAACAACAACCTTACCAACAATAACACAATTCTCAACAAAATTATCAAGGAAATCAAGGATTTCAACCGCGAGCAAATTATCAAAATAATCAAGGTTATGGTGCCGGTCCTTCAAACAGGCAAAATCCGTATCAACCTCCACCATCTCCGGTTGCTAGCTCAAAGTTGGAAGACACTTTAAACCAATTCATGCAAATGTCAATGGCCAACCAAAAGAGTAGTGATGCGGTGATTAAGAATCTTGAAAACCAAGTGGGGCAACTTGCCAAGAAAATTGCCGAACAACAATCGGGTCCTTCTTTTTCCGCGAATACTCAAGTGAATCCTAAGGAGCATTGCAAGGCGATTGTTACTAGAAGTAGGAAGGAGTTGGAGAAAGAAAAGGAGAAAAATGTGGAGGAAGAAAAACTTGATGGTCTTGTGGAGGATTGTAGTGATGAGGAAGAAGTTGAAAATAAAAATGAAAATGAAGGTGTAGTTGAAAATAAAAGTGATGAAATGTTTGAAGTTGAAAATAATAGTGGTGAGGAGTTGAAGAAAAAGGAGAGACTTAGGAGAGTGAAGAAGGGAAAGGAACTAGTGAGCGCTATTCCGATCCAAAACTTACCATATCCTCATGCTCCTTCAAAGAAGGAAAATGAGAGGCACTATGCGCGTTTCATGGACATTTTCAAGCAATTACAAGTTAACATTCCGTTTGCCAAAGCTTTGGAACAAATGCCAAAGTATACAAAGTTTATGAAAGACATTCTCACGAAGAAGCGGAGGTATTCGGAACCGGAAACTATTGTTCTTGATGCGAGTTGTAGTGCCATCATCCAAAGAACTCTTCCTAAAAAAGAAGTTGACCCGGGGCGTGTGACTTTGCCGGTCACCATTGGTGACGTCTATGTTGGAAAGGGCTTAATTGATTTGGGCTCAAGCATTAATCTTATCCCATTGTCCATTGTAAAGAAGCTTGGGAACATTGAGATGAAAGCCATTCGTATGACTTTACAATTGGCCGACAAGTCCACAACTCATCCTCATGGGTTAGCTCAAGATGTCTTGGTAAAAGTTGACAAATTTTTCTTCCCAGTTGATTTTGTTGTTATCGATATGGAGGAAGATGAAGATGCACCTTTAATTTTTGGCTGACCTTTCATGAAAACCGCCCGAATAATGATTGATGTGGATGACGGTTTAATGAAGGTGAGGGTTCAAAATGAAGAGGTTTGTTTTGATCTTTTCGAAGCTATGAAGCATTCAAAGGATAAACATGATAGCTTTCGGATCGATGCAATTGAAGAAGCAACTTTGGAGGTTTCCAAGCATGTACATGAAATTTCTCCTTTGGAAATGGCTCTTAATGATTCTTTTGAAGTGTTTTCCGAAGAAGAAGAAAGAGCTCTTGAGGAGTGTTTAAAAGAGCTTGAATCCCTCAAAGAGTTGCAACCATGGGAGGTAGAATCGGAAGAGTTAAAGAAGGATGTGAAAGATGAGAAGTCACCACTTGAATTGAAGGTCTTGCCTTCCAACTTAAAATACGCGTTTCTTGATGACGGTGGTAACAAGCCGGTTATCATTAGTAACGTTTTGTCCAAAAACGAGGAAGGCCGTCGAATTCATGTTTTGAAGAAATACCAAGATGCTATAGGTTGGGTCCTTTCCGATTTAAAAGGAATTAGCCCGGCTTATTGCATGCATCGTATCTTGATGGAAGAAGATTTCAAAGCGGTAGCCCAACCACAATGCCGCTTGAATCCAACAATGAAAGAGGTGGTGAGAAAAGAAGTGGTTAAGCTATTGGAAGCCGGTATGATTTACCCGATTTCCGATAGCCCTTGGGTTAGTCCAGTCCATGTTGTGCCAAAACAGGGAGGAATGACCGTGATTCATAACGAAAAAAATGAGTTGGTCCCGACAAAAACAGTGACGGGGTGGAGGATGTGCATTAATTATAGAAGGCTCAACACCGCGACAAGGAAAGATCATTTTCCATTACTGTTTATGGACCAAATGTTAGAGAGGTTGTCCGGGCAGCAATTCTATTATTTCTTGGACGGATATTCGGAGTATAACCAAATTACGGTTGACCCGGCGGATCATGAGAAGATGGCCTTTACTTGTCCCTTTGGCATTTTTGTGTATCATAAGATGCCTTTTGGTTTATGTAATGCGCCGGCAACTTTCCAACGGTGTGTTCAAGCCATCTTCTCCGACCTTATAGAAAAGACGATGGAAGTGTTCATGGATGACTTTTCGGTTTTTAGAGGCTCATTTGATTTATGCTTGACCAATTTGGAAACTGTTTTAGAGAGGTATGTGAAAACCAATTTGGTGCTTAATTGGGAAAAATGCAACTTTATGGTGAACGAGGGAATTGTTCTCGGTCACAAAGTTTCGTCCAAAGGCCTTGAGGTAGATCGAGCGAAAGTTGAAGTGATAGAGAAGTTGCCTCCTCCGACCAACGTAAAAGGGATTCAAAGTTTCCTTGGGCATGCCGGATTTTATCGGCGTTTTATCAAAGACTTTGCAAAGGTGGCTAGACCATTGAGCAACTTGCTAAGCAAGGAATAGGTATTTCTTTTTAACGATGAATGTCTTCATGCTTTCGAAATTTTAAAAGAAAAGTTAGTCACCGCTCCAATAATAATCGCTCCGAATTGGACTTTGAATTTTGAACTTATGTGCGATGCGAGTGATTATGAGGTTGGAGCGGTACTTGGTCAGAGGAAGGAAAAAAGTTTCCATGCCATACACTATGCAAGTAAAGTTTTAAATGAGGCATAAGTTAATTATGCAACTATTGAAAAGGAATTACTTGCTATTGTGTATGCGCTTGAGAAATTTAGATCCTACCTCATCGGGTCAAAAGTTGTTGTTTACACCGACCATTCGGTGATCAAGTATTTGCTAACCAAACCAGATTCGAAGCAAAGGCTCATCCGATGGATCCTTTTATTACAAGAGTTTGATTTAGAAATAAAAGATAAAAAGGGTTCGCAAAATTTGGTGGTGGATCACTTGTCTCGCCTTGTCAATGTTGAGGTCACCATAGCTGAAAAGGAAATCCAAGAGGAATTTCCTGATGAAAAACTTTTTAAAGTCCAAGTTAGGCCTTGGTTTGCAGATTTTGCTAACCATAAGGCTACTGGTTGGGTGCCCGAAGACCTAACTTGGAACCAAAAAATGAAGTTCCTTTCGGATGCTAGTTACTACGTGTGGGATGACCCGTATTTTTTTAAATTAGGAAGTGACAACCTTTTGAGAAGGTGTGTCACGAGCGATGAGGCTCAAAGTATTCTTTGGCATTGCCATAACTCGCCGTATGGAGGCCATTTTAATGGTGCGAGGACGGCCACTAAAGTCCTTCAATCGGGCTTTTATTGGCCTTCTCTTTTTAAAGACGCCCATCTCCATGCCAAGAGTTGTGACATGTGCCAAAGAACGGGTGGAATTGGACAACGTGATGAAATGCCTCTCCAAAACATACAAGAGGTAGAAATTTTTTATTGTTGGGGTATCGATTTTGTTGGTCCATTTCCACCATCTTTTGGTAATGAATACATGTTGGTAGTAGTTGACTATGTTTCGAAATGGGTTGAGGCGATTGCCTCACCTAAGGCGGATGGCAAAACGGTGATCAAATTTTTAAAGAAATACATATTTTCCCGTTTTGGCACTCCTCGGGCGCGGACGTGGGAACACTTATGATCCAAGTGCTGAGGCCAATTGGGCCTTGCACGAGGCTCATCAGCGGACTTTTTTATTTATGCATGATTCTATGATGCAATTGCAGCTGCAGATTCGGGAACCGCATGTGGACCACCAGCTGAGGTCTCGCGAAGACCTCATTGCTTATGCTCGTTGGCCTGAGGGCAGGCCTGGTTTTTCGGAGGGGGCAGGCGAAGGCGGCCTTGATGACGATGACGGTGATGATGGAGCGGATGGAGCGTCTAGCTCTAGTTTTGACTGATGTTGGGTTTGATTAGTCCTTTATTATATTTGGTTTTTTAATTTTATTTTATTTGGTATAACTATTATGTTTGGATTTTGTATTGACTACCTTGTGTAGGAATTTTGTATTCTCCATCCGGGCGGATGTGAGTTAGAATTGGTGTTAAAAAGTTTTTGGTTGATTAATGAATTTAACATCCGGGTGGATGTTGTTTTATGCTTATATGGTTTGTTTGTACAGAAATTTTTTATTGTTTGCCCTTTATTTTTAAGGTAATTGATGGATGAAGCAAGTTTTTTTCTTTGAACAATAAGTGATGCACTTCACCTTTCATTGATGGTGATGATAAAATTCTAAGTTGGTGCACACAAAGGTACTCTGTTTTGTGCTTTGTAGAATGTTAGTATGTTTTTGAACTTTGTGCTTTACATAATTTTCAAGCTTTTCTTCATTTTGCATTTTTGTTCTTTTTGGAATCAATTAGGACAACCACAAATGTGAGTCCCTCCATTGTTCATAAATATTGAGAGATTGTGTAATTGTTGTTTAGCTTGTATGATTCATGTTTAATCTTGTATTCATTTGCAAACCTTGGAAACATTGAAATGATCTAGGCAATTTTTGATTGTGAGAAAAACAACCAATCCAAATAAACTTCAATTTTACCTTGTGAGAGGTGTGAGCACTTGCTAGCCATGTTAAGCCTTGAAATTGGAATGAATATCGCATCAACCCGTCGATTGATCATAGGAATACACTTAATAGTGGTTGTTGATGCTAAAAAGAAAATCAATGTGATTCATTCTAGTTTTTTTTTATATACACTTAACCCTTTGTTTGAACATACTTTTGAAGAATATTGCACATTAAATATGGTATGGTTTAAAGTTGGGGAGAGTGGTTCTAGTTTGTGAAAAAGAAAAAAAGATAAGGTGATTTGGTGCCTCTTGTGAAAAAGAAAAAGATACATGAAACATTATTTCGTGCTATGCTCTGCACTCCAAAAGGAGTTGCTTAAAAAGAAAATGAAAGAGTGCACCATAAGAAAAGAATAGAAAAGAAAAGAAAGGATTGAATTGAATGGTTATGAGGTGTCTAAGTGGGTTATTGACATGTTCTTCATTGTTGAAAATTTTTGTTAACCACTCTGTTTCATTGGCCTTTTACAAATATCCCTTTCTTGTTAAACCTTGCAAAGTTACAACCTTTAGAAGCCCTTAAGAGATCTTTGTTTCCTTGGTTTTCTTGTTGAATTGGTTTGATGAATGCATGAATTGTTCTGGATGCTGACACTTTTGCTATGAGTGTGTTTTGTCCCTTGTATATATTGAGCTAGGCCCATTTGAATAAATTAGGTGATTCCAATTTGAACATTTGTTTGCTTATGATTTGTGCTTGTTATTTATGTTTAGAAGTTAGTTCATTTACATATTTTCATTCTTAGTAAGGCCGAGCGGTAGTTGCGTGTGTGTTTATTTGGTTTAAACCATTACTTTTTGTTGGTGTTTGTTTCCGGTTTTCCGCTTGCTTCTATTCTATTTTATCTTCGTTTGAGGACAAACAAAGGAACAAGTTGGGGAGAGTTGTTAGGTGCTAAAAAGTGTTAATATTTAGATTAGTTTTTAGCACCTTTTTGTGAGCTTTATTTGGGAATCCAAGCCTTTTCCCATTGTTTCCGTTTTATAACCGTTTTCTAGTTAATTCCGTTATTTGACTTATCTAGTTAACTTTAGTGTTTTTATTGCAGATTTTTGCATAGAAGGGTGAAGAATGGAGCTATGAAGGCCCCACAAAAGCAGTTTTGCAAAATATTCATTTTTAGAGCATGCTTTGAGCGCGCTCAGCGCGCTCCCAGCGCGAGGATGGAAGTAATTACATAAGCTTGCGCGCTCAGCGGGCTCCTTAGCGCGCTCAGCACGCTTTTAGGCGGTTTAAATTTTAAGTGGAGCCCGCTCAGCGGGCGACTACGCGCTCAGCGCGCTTCGCGAAACTCAGACCCTTTATAAGTGGTTTTGATCAGAATTTTGGGAATCTCTCTATTGCATTCTTAGATAAAAGTATATTACACTGTAGCACTTCATCTTTGGAAGATTGAAAGCATCATTTTGTCGATAAAATCGTCGTTGATGCTCGATTCTCTTCTCCCGATTCTTGTTGATCAAGCTACCATGAATATGTGTAGCTTAGTTCTCTTTTGTGTCAAGGTTAGATGTAGGTAAACCTTTCCTTTGTATGTATATAGATTGATTCTAGTTTGTGAACTCTTAGATGATGAATGTATGGTGAAAAACCTTGTTTCTATGTCTATTCTTTGTGTTGGTTCATGATTGAGAAATATGCTCCAACTCTTTACCTAGGTTTTCCATCCATCAATGTCCATTGGCTAGAGATAGTAATGTGTGTTGATGTTCACCAAATATTGAACTTTAATGTTGTCATTTTGATAGTTTGTGTGAGAAATCAACAAAGGATCAAAATGGCAAAACTCACAATATGTGTTAGAGATAAACATATTGGGAGGATATGTGATTGTATTTATCATTTAACCGAGTTCATTAGCTTATCGATTATATACGTACAAAGTGGTTTGTCGAACCCTAATCTTGACATGCTTTTATAAACCGTTAAAACAATCTCTTTACCGCTTTTAATTAATTTTGAATGCAAACGCTACGAAACCAACCTAAATCCCCTTGTTAGTTTAAAGTTTGAAACGTTACGACTGTAGAACGACTGCGATATCACCGAACAATCTCTGTGGAACGATAACTAAAACCCGAACTCTATTTGTATTTCAACAGTGAATAACAGTGTTCATACCACAACTAAGTGGTGTTTAATATCAGATCAATAGAAGGTATGACTAATATCTCTATTCTTTGTTTCTTTTCTTTTATATCAGATCAACAGAGGTGCAACCACAACCTACTGATAGTGTGCAGCCAGAGGTTCAACCACAACCTACTGATAGTGTGCAGCTAGAGGTTCGTTTACAACCACCTACTGATAATATGCAGAATGGTGTGTAGAATGATATGAATCCTACTCAAAATTCTGTGAGTTCTTCTGAGGCAATAAGGATGTACTGTGGTATTAATCCGGATGAATTGGCTTCCCTGTTGGAAAATGGTGAAATCTTAGATATATAACCACTTAATATAGATACATCACCTGCAAAACCAACTGGTGGTGTTAGTACACCAAACACTGATTCTGTTACTCAACCAACTGGTGGTGTTAGTACACCACACACTGATGCAGTAACTCCAGCAAAACGTGCATTGAGGACTTTCTTTGGTCCAAGACCAAAGGTACCAAAACCAAGTGCACTGTAACACCCCAGTTTTGTTAGATTTATTTAATCGAGTCGATTTAATTATTTTTATTATTATATTATTTTATTTTTTACTTTTATTTGGTAATATATTATTTGTCATTGTTGTTATGTTTTATCGAGTTTTGGAGCGTTTGCGAGATATTTGAGTGTAGGGGTATTTTGGTCTTTTTCTTGGGTAGATATTATATTTTTCATATAATAGAAAGAGAGAAAATTAGAGATAAATAAAAAAAGAAGAAGAAAAAGAGAAAGAAGGAAAAGAAGAAAAGAAAAAGAGAGAAAACTTGGAAAGGAAGAAAATCGATCAACCGACTTTTCAAACACGATTAAATCGGGTAAGGGTGTGAAACTCGATTATCTTATCATTGTGTATATTTATGTATGTGTGTGTGTGTGGAAAGTTTTACTAGTTTTTCCATTATAGGTCGAAATGAGAAAAATGAATCGAAATCGATGTTTTCGTGGTCGGAAATCGATATGAATCGCATTGTATGATCACACCGTGTTTATGAGCAATTGCCGATATTTGTTTTGCTGTTGGAATTGAATTAGGATGAAAAATGGGGATTTTGGGGTGTTGGAATCGTGTAAAAACGCAGCAGAATTTTCTGGTTCTGGTGTAGGCCGCCGGGCGGTGGTTTGGGCGCCGGGCGACGCAGGAGTTGCGCCACTTCTCCGCCAGGCGATACCCAAGAGGCGCAGCTTGTCACGCTGCTGACTCTTGTAGGCTTTGGTGGGGAGTTTTACACCGCTGCTGCGCCGGGCGACGCAGAGGCGAAGGGGCACCGCCGGGCAAAATTTTGGTACCGCCGGGTGCTCCTGGGGATTTTGCATTAGTTTTGTTTTCTTTCGAATTCCATAACTTGGGTTCCGACTATCCATTTTGAACGTTCTTGGTATCGTTAGAAAGCAAATAAAATGTTCTTTATTATTAAAATGGTTTTGAGATTATTGGCCGAGTTAATTATGTCGGGAATTTGGAATAGTGTCATTTTGTCGACTTTTACCGTTTTAATTGTGTGCAATTGATGTGTATCATGCAAGGTGTTGTTGCTATGGATATCGTATGACTTGTGTGCTGTTGTGTGATGTAAATGCATGTGATGAAATATTGTGATGATGATTTGTGGCCTAAGGGCAAGAAGAAAATGCATTGTGTTGTATTTGATTATATATGCATGATTATGGATGTGTATTTGTGCGCATTTGAATGTCATGAGTCATTGTATCCCAAGCATCATGATATGCATTCTTGTGATGTCGTGTGCCCTAGTGGGTGTGAGCAACGAAACGATTCTAGAGGGAATCCGCTATAACATCGTGTGCCTTATACAAAGAGGTGTGAGCGATGATTATGGACGATCGTGTGCCTTATACAAAGAGGTGTGAGCGATCAGGTCGTGTGCCTTATACGAAGAGGTGTGAGCAATCCATAAACGTCGTGTGCCTTATACAAAGAGGTGTGAGCGACGGGGAACATCGTTTGCCCGACGGGGAGTTACACTAAGTAACAAGCGATGGTTCCAATAGTTCTTGAGTGAACTAGTGATGAGATTGACGGATGGATGGTACCGCATTTGTATAGAGTCGTTGTGTCGGTCTCTTTGCATTTGCATAAATCATGAATGGATTGATTTTGTGTGGAATTGTTAATGGAATTTATGATTTGAGATATATATATATATATATATATATATATATATATATATATATATATATATATATATGTTGGTGATAGATGTGTTGTGCATGATTGATAGGCTTTGTGATGGATGTATGAGGTGTGCGTCGTGTTGTTTTGTGTTTGAATTATGGTGAGAATGTTTGCATGTGTTTTCTTGTGTTATTATATAATTGTATGCAATTATATTATGATTGTGTTTCTCACCATTCTGCTATTTTGAATGCTCTATGAGGCATTGCAGATTAGATGTTGGAGGTCTTTTTGTGAAGCTTAGGTCTTCATTCTTTTGTCGGTCGGCTCTGATATGTAGCACCGGGTAGTCGGGGAGATCGTTGTGATTTATTGTGTATATGTATATATATCTTTTGGATTGTATATATATGACTTTGTATACGACAGAAAAACTTTTTATGTGATATATATATATATATATATGAGATTCAGTTGCAGATTTTCCGCTTTTATTCTTTATCTGATATGTGGGTAGTAGGAACTAAGTTCCTCTGTTTGTATTACTACCTGATTGTTGCATATCTTTATGAGCTGATTTATAGTGTTTTGTCTCAATTGATGTGACGCCTCCGTCTATACCATGAATGTTTAATTATACTCTGATGATTTTTTTTATCGCTTTATCTATTTGGGGGTATAGATTGGGGGTGTTATATTAAGTGGTATCAGAGCCAGTCCGTGTCAGTTTGTGTCAGTCCTTGTTGGTCGTTGTGCTTGGGTGAGCTGTTTGTTTAACCATAGTTGTTGTTATTGGAAATGAACAGAATATGGCTGGTAGGAACGATGTTGCTTTGGCTGCTGCTATGCAAGCTATGGCTCGGGCTGTGCAGGGTGCACCTAATGCTGGTGGGAATGATGAGTTCAGGAAGAACAAACCGCCTATTTTCAAAGGGAGACATGATCCTGATGGTGCACAGATTTGGCTTAAGGAGATTGAAAGAATCTTTCGAGTAATGGACTGTGCTGAGGAACATGCGAAACATTTGCGTGTTGTGTTGCAAATTTTGAAGGAAAGGAGACTTTTTGCCAAGTTGTCCAAGTGTGAGTTCTGGCTGTCAGAAGTGAGTTTTCTTGGGCATGTGATATCAGGTAATGGTATTGCTGTGGATCCATCAAAAGTAGATGCAGTTCTACAATGGGAGGCTCCTAGGTCTGTTACTCAAATTAGAAGCTTTTTGGGTTTAGCTGGATATTATCGAAGGTTCATTGAAGGTTTTTCTAAGTTAGCACTTCCTTTGACCCAGTTGACTTGTAAAGGTAAATCGTTCATTTGGGATATTCAGTGTGAGGAAAGTTTTACTGAGCTGAAGAGAAGATTGACTACATCTCCGATTTTGATCCTACCGAATCCTACTGAACCGTTTGTGGCATATTGTGATGCGTCTTTGATTGGTTTAGGTGGAGTGTTGATGCAAGAAGGTAAGGTTGTGGCTTATGCTTCGAGGCAATTGAGGAGTCATGAGAAGAATTACCCTACTCATGATTTGGAATTAGCGGCAGTGGTTTTTGTGTTGAAAATTTGGAGGCATTATCTCTATGGTGCAAGATTCGAAGTCTTTAGTGATCATAAAAGTTTGAAATACTTGTTTGATCAGAAAGAGTTGAATATGAGGCAACGGAGATGGCTGGAATTTTTGAAGGACTACGATTTTAGCTTGAATTACCATCCTGGTAAAGCTAATGTGGTAGTCGTTGCGTTAAGCCGGAAATCTTTGCATATGTCTGTTTTGATGGTTAAGGAGTGGGAATTTTTGGAAGCGTTTAGAGATTTGAGTTTGGTGTGTGAATTGACATCTGATAGCGTGAGGCTTGGTATGTTAAAGGTTACTAATGATTTTATGTTAATCGTTAGCGAGAAACAGAAACTGGATGTGAAATTTGTTGATTTGTTGATGGTTGGAGATCAAAGTGTGAATGGTGACTTTAAAGTGGATGATAAGGGTGTTTTGAGATTTCGTGGTAGAATTTGTATTCCTGATGATTCGGACTTGAAAAAGATGATTTTGGAGGAAGGACACCGGAGTAATTTGAGTATACATTCGGGAGCTAATAAGATATATCAAGATTTGAAGAATATATTTTGGTGGTTTGGATTGAAGAGGGACGTGGCTCAGTTTGTTTATGCGTGTTTGACGTGTCAGAAGTCTAAGGTGGAACATCAGAAGCCTAGTGGATTGTTGCAACCGTTGGATATTCCCGAGTGGAAATGGGACATCATTTCTATGGATTTTGTGACAGGGTTGCCGAATACACAGAGGGGACATAATGCCATTTGGGTGATTGTGGATAGGCTGACTAAATCAGCACATTTCATTCCGATTGACATCAGTTTTTCTTTGGAGAGGTTAGCTGAGATTTATATCAGTGTGATTGTGAAATTGCATGGTGTTCCGTTGAGTATTGTTTCAGATCGAGATCCGAGGTTTACTTCCAAATTTTGGGAAAGTTTGCAAAAGGCGTTAGGTTCCAAGTTGAGGTTGAGTTCTGCTTATCATTCGCAGACGGGTGGTCAGACCGAGAGAACTATTCAGTCGTTGGAAGATTTGTTGTGGGCTTGTGTTCTTGAGCAAGGTGGTGCTTGGGATAGTTATCTTGCGCTGGTGGAATTCACGTATAACAACAGTTTCCATTCGAGTATTGGAATGGAACCTTTTGAAGCGTTGTATGGAAGAAGATGTCGAACACCGTTGTGTTGGCATGAATCTGGTGAGAGTTTGGTGGTTGGACCGGAGCTAGTGCAACAGACTACGGAAAAGGTGAAACTTATTCGTGAGAAAATGAAGGCTTCTCAGAGTAGGAAAAAGAGTTATCATGATCGAAGGAGGAAAAATCTTGAGTTTCAAGAAGGCGATCATGTATTTTTGAGAGTTACACCGGTGACGGGTGTTGGTCGTGCATTGACGTCGAAGAAGCTTACTTCTCGGTTTATTGGTCCTTACCAGATATCCGCGAGAGTGGGTGCTGTGGCTTATCGGGTGGCGTTGGCCCCGAGTCTTTCGAATTTGCACGATGTGTTCCATGTTTCACAGCTTCATAAGTATGTTCCGGATCCGTCGTATGTAATTCCGATGGATGAAGTTGAGGTAAGGGAGAACCTTACGGTTGAGGCATTACCAGTGAGAATTTTGGATCGCGAGTTGAAGCAGTTAAGAGGCAAGGATATTGCGCTTGTGAAAGTAGCGTGGGGAGGCGCTGCTGAGGGTAATTTGACTTGGGAGTTGGAGAGTAGGATGCGGGAGTCGTATCCGGAGTTGTTCGCCTCAGGTAATATTTTCGAGGACGAAAAACTCTAAGTGAGGGAGAGTTGTAATGCCCCAGTTTTGTTAGATTTATTTAATCGAGTCGATTTAATTATTTTTATTATTATATTATTTTATTTTTGACTTTTATTTGGTAATATATTATTTGTCATTGTTGTTATGTTTTATCGAGTTTTGGGAGCGTTTGCGAGATATTTGAGTGTAGGGGTATTTTGGTCTTTTGCTTGGGTAGATATTATATTTTTCATATAATAGAAAGAGAGAAAATTAGAGAGAAAGAAAAAGAGAAGAAGAAAAAGAGAAAGAAGGAAAAGAAGAGTAGAAAAAGAGAGAAAACTTGGAAAGAAAGAAAATCAATCAACCGTCTTTTCAAACACGATTAAATCGGGTAAGGGTGTGAAACTCGATTATCTTATTATTATGTATGATTATGTATGTGTGTGTGTGGAAAGTTTTACTAGTTTTTCCATTATAGGTCGAAATGAGAAAAATGAATCGAAATCGATGTTTTCGCGGTCGGAAATCGATATGAATCGCGTTGTATGATCACACTGTGTTTATGAGCAATTGCCGATATTTGTTTTGCTGTTGGAATTGAATTAGGATGAAAAATGGGGATTTTGGGGTGTTGGAATTGTGTAAAAATGCAGCAGAATTTTCTGGTTCTGGTGTAGGCCGTCGGGCGGTGGTTTGGGCGCCGGGCGACGCAAGAGTTGCACCGCTTCTCCGTCGGGCGATACCCAAGAGGCGCAGCTTGTCACGCTGCTGACTCTTCTAGGATTTTGTGGGGAGTTTTACGCCGCTGCTGCGCCGGGCGACGCAGAGGTGAAGGGGCACCGCCGGGCGAAATTTTGGTACCGCCGGGCGCTCCTGGGGATTTTGCATTAGTTCTGTTTTCTTTCGAATTCCATAACTTGGGTTTCGACTATCCGTTTTGAATGTTCTTGGTATCGTTAGAAAGCTAATAAAATGTTCTTTCTTATTAAAATGGTTTTGAGATTGTTGGCCGATTTAATTATGTCAGGAATTTGGAATAGTGTCATTTTGTCGACTTTTACCGTTTTAATTGTGTGCAATTGATGTGTATCATGCAAGGTGTTGTTGCTATGGATATCGTATGACTTGTATGCTGTTGTGTGATGTAAATGCATGTGATGAAATATTGTGATGATGATTTGTGGCCCAAGGGCAAGAAGAAAATGCATTGTGTTGTATTTGATTATATATGCATGATTATGGATGTGTATATGTGCGCATCTGAATGTCATGAGTCATTGTATGCCAAGCATCATGATATGCATTCTTGTGACGTCGTGTGCCCTAGTGGGTGTGAGCGACGAAACGATTCCAGAGGGAATCCGCTATAACATCATGTGCCTTATACAAAGAGGTGTGAGCGATCGGGTTGTGTGCCTTATACAAAGAGGTGTGAGCGATCCATAAACGTCGTGTGCCTTATACAAAGAGGTGTGAGCGACGGGGAACATCGTTTGCCCGACGGGGAGTTACACTAAGTAACAAGCGATGGTTCCAATAGTTCCTGAGTGAACTATTGATGAGATTGGCAGATGAATGGTACCGCATTTGCATAGAGTCGTTGTGTCGGTCTCTTTGCATTTACATAAATCAAGAATGGATTAATTTTGTGTGGAATTGTGAATGGAATTGATGAGTTGAGATATATATATATATATATGTGTGTGTGTGTGTGTGTTGGTGATTGATGTGTTGTGCATGATTGATAGGCTTTCTGATGGATGTATGAGGTGTGTGTCGTGTTGTTTTGTGTTTGAATGATGGTGTGAATTGTGGTGAGAACGTTTGCATGTGTTTTCTTGTGTTATTATATAATTGTATGCAATTATATTATGATTGTGTTTCTCACCCTTCTGCTGTTTTGAATGCTCTTTGAGGCATTGCAAATTAGATGCTGAAGGTCTTTTTGTGAAGCTTAGGTCTTCATTCTTTTGTCGGTTGGCTCTAATATGTAGCACCGGGTAGTCGGGGAGCTCGTTGTGATTTATTGTGTATATGTATATATATCTTTTGGATTATATATATATGACTCTGTATACGACAGACAGACTATTTATGTGATATATATATGAGATTCAGTTGCAGATTTTTCGCTTTTATTCTGTATCTAATATGTGGGTAGTAGGAACTAAGTTCCTCTGTTTGTATTACTACCTGATTGTTGCATATCTTTATGAGCAGGTTTATTGTGTTTTGTCTCAATTGATGTGACGCCTCTGTCTATACCATGAATGTTTAATTATACTCTGATGATTTTTTTTATCGCTTTATTTATTTGGGGGTATAGATTGGGGGTGTTACATGCACCATCTTCAAGTGCCCCAAAACCTGTTGTCCAAGACCCTGTAAGTTTATTACATGTTATACTTATGCTGATTTGTTTTGGTTTTGTTGGTTATTTATGTTGGTTTTGTTGGTTACTTATTTTGGTTCCCCAAAACCTTGTTGCTTGCTATACTTATGATATACTTATGTTGTCCAGGTGAAAGCTATGTTAAGTCCAAAAAAGAAGTCCAAGAAAGCTACAGCAACAGAAAAAAGACAAAGTGACCGGCTAAGGACTCTTAAAACTCGTAACATTGTGGGTCTAGGAAGAGATCCAAAAGATCCAATACTTATTATTAGAGATGACACAAATGATGGCAGTCTGTCTAGGAAGAAGAGATGGGAAGACATAGAAAGGGGCTTGACTCAGTGAAAACTTGTGTGCTGTGAAACTTTTTGTGTTTTATTTGGAGATTATGTAGTGTGAAACTTTCCTACTGTGAAACTTTTTTTTGTTATGCACTAATGTAGTAAGAATGGTTGTAAACTGTTGTCTTATGTCATATGGCTTGCATATGACCATTTTGTGTCATCCCTTTTGTTGTATTAAGTATGACATGTTCAAATACACTTTTTCTATCAATGGAATGAAGTTTGTATTCTACTGCAACTTATGTAGCCATTCAAATTACCCTAAACAAGGTAAAAAAAACAATAATTTGTTACATTACATTGAACACAGTAAATCAACAATTTGTTACATCATATTGATCACAGTACATCAACAACAACAAAATTACACTAAACATGGTTAAACAACAACAACAACATTGGATCAAAGTAGATTACATCAATAACATTTCATTAAACAAATCGGATTACATCAACAATAGCAAAATTACCATTTTTATTTCATAACACGGAGTAGATTACATCAATAATTTCTTACATTCCATTAACCAAAGAACATAAACAACAACAAATGACATCAACATCTACATTTCATGAAAAAATAAACATTGCACACAAATGAAACAACAAGACACCACATCTTCAATCTTTCATAAAATGTCTCTGTTTTCAACTTGCTCTTCAAGATCTTGTTCTTCTTCTTAATTTCTTCATGAAGCGACTTCATATATCCAACAATTTCCAAATCTGAGTTCGTTCCAACTCCATCAACATATCCAGATTTTTCAGCAACATCATCATCCCAAATGAAAAGATTACAAGTCTCAGCATTCCTCCAATAAGGACATCTCCAGAATAACCTTCCCTTATTTGGTCCACTTTTGCAATGATAAGAGACCATACGAACTTGACACCCACAATATTTCCCAATTCATGATTTCACATATGCAGACGACATTGGGCTCTAGGAAGACGATATTTTATACCAAAGTGAAGAACGAACAAGCAAGAAAGATGAAAAAGAGGGATGACACTTGAAGATAACAAGCAAGAAGAAGAATGGGGAAGAGTAAGATGAAATTAGGTCAAAATGATTTAGGAAGCACAATGATAATACATGAAATCAGAATAACTTAATTTTTAAATCCACCTACGCAACCACGTGTGATTCCGTTAGCCCAATTTAACGTCAGGGACTCTTAATTGAGACGGAAAGTTTTATGGGGACTAATTCTTAATGAAAAATTTTAGAGGGACCAAAATTGAAAATCGCTATATTTATAGGAACTTATAACTTATTTAACCCTTAATTTCAAGTATACTAGTCTTTGCGTATTATCTACTTCTCTTATAAGGAATGTACTTACTCCCTCGACATACACAACAAGATAAAAGAACAAAGTTTCTCCTACTACCGGTCTGGATAAGACTAGAGGGGTGGAAATGGCATTTTCATTCATGCAAAGGCATACTCACATTCTGACGTCCACTAAAAATGCACTTTTTTCCTCAATATCTTGTAGAACAAAATGGCATGTAGACATGATCTTCAGATGAATTTTCTAATAGCCATAATCATCCCATTCAATTTCGTTATCTTTTTTTTTCGTGTTTAGGCTCTTCATTTCCATGATTGCATCACATTTCACTACAAGAAAATTTGTGATTAGCTACGACTTTTATAACAGTTAATTTGTAGCTAAACTCTATCAAACAGAATTAGCTAGAAATTTGTTGTGGATTAACTATGATATAGGTCGTAGCATGGATTGGGTGGCTAATTATCTAGAGCAAAAATTCCTAGCTAAATTCCAACTAATATTTTAATATTCCTAGCTAAATCCAAATAAAACTGTAGCAAAACCTCAGTCTTAAACTTACATTTCCAAACTAAACAGCTACAATAAAACTGCAAAAATATCGTAGCAAATCTCAAGCTATTTTTTGTTTTTATATATTTATAAATCTTTCTAATTAAAACTAATCAGACTAGATTACAAATTTTCAGAAAATTAATTAAGTTAGTTTAAAACAGCTTACTATACATAAAAGCTTGACTTTAGAAACAATTTAGCTCTTATATGATAAATGCATGTTAGTAACAACTTATACATAAGATCTCTTATACAATAAACACCTATTCTATAGGTGCTTAATTAAGCTTGTTCGAAATAGCTTATACATAAAATCTATGATATATACAATAAATACTAAACAATAAATACTAAATTTTTCTTTATCACTCTTCACCACTCCAATCTCAATCCTCTTTAGCACACTACAATTCAAATGTATACAAAAACAAAAATGTGCATTAAGGATATGCTAATCAGACCTACTGGTCCATCAGCATGCGCCAGCTGATCAAACGATCCACGCAATAACAAGATGATGAGAGGTTTAATTGTTGTATTTGTTTTGTCTTTGCATGACGATTGGGAGAAGCCTAGAAACTCCTTGTGTCCAAATATCATATTCTTTTCGAGTTCTACACTCGAACTCCACGATTCCTCTCGTGTCTGTCTTCAATCCGAAGTAGTGTCGTTTTTCTCCATCTTCTAAAACATCTCTTCCTGGCCATGCTGGTAAATCCGTGCACACATCTAGGACAACATCTGCATATTTAAGATTACAAAGTTATTTGGCTTATGTACCTTAATGTTAGTAAAAACAAATTAAGTTGTGAAGCTATTGGTAACTTACTCTTGTTATTTTTTGTAATTTTTCCTGCAACAAGTTTGCTCTTCATTTTTAGCTTTACCTGTCCTGTTCGATGTATGTAAACAGAAACTATTTTCCAATGCAAATCACCTGCCATTACAACCAAATTAGAATTTAATTGTTGTTCAAACCAGATATATTGAGTTAGTTTTAATAGCATCACTTCTAATTGATGATAATGATACCGTTACGGGTGCGGTTGAGCAATTCACTGCCCTTGGCAAGTAGCCCTTGGCAATTCACTGCCCTTGGCAAGTAACTTACTTTTGAGTTCGCGGTAAAATCTTCGACTCTATCGAGTAAAGGATCATATTTAGAGATTAAAACAACACAAGCACCACAACCACCTGCAACCAACCCTGCAAAGAGAAAAAATCAGGTTAAGTTACTTTGAGTAATGGAAACTAAGAGATTGAGACGAACAGAGACATGACAGCAAGAAAGATACTTCTGTGTCGATCTCAGCTGAATCAACATCGATGTTTACATCTGCAATGACTTTGATAATTTCAACTAGCAGTCCCAGCCTATCTGCTGTCTCGATACACAGCAAGCTGATTGGCTTTAGCTCAGGCCCAGTCTCTTCATCCATCGAATCATCTGGAGCCATTATCTGGAAAACCAATCACAGTACTGTCACGAGTTTTTCAAGATAAACTAAATGGAGATGTAATTTTAGATAATTTTACCTCATCAAAATCTAGGAAATCAATCTGAGCAAGTGGAGAACCTGGTCTTGGTGTCTCCATAAACAATGGAGGTCCCGTAGGATAAACATCATCAGGGGAAAAACCAAGTAGAAGTTGATTTTTTATGCTGGACAACTCATCCTGGAAAATATCGAAAAAAGTCATGTTATTTCAATATATGCACAACAAACATATTCCTCTCCAAACCACTACTCCACTGCAAGTATTATTACATAAAAAATGTTAATTTTTAGCTAGTTGCCAGAACAAGTATGTTCGCGCGCGTGACACTGGAACATATACACGGAACAAATGCACAATTAAATATTTGAACCAAAGGCAACTATTTAACTTCTTATATTCAATCAATATTAAACACTTATCAAAAAATCATTTGTTTTGTTATAAACCTCCACATCCTTGCTACTGAGTTATTAGTCACTGGTGTATTATCATTGGATTTGAGGAAACAAAGTACACTGTTTCCTTGTTGTAAAAACTGTGGTTTTCATTTCTTAATTGTATTCAAAACTATTGTTTACTGGTTTTCTCTCTTTCGATTTCAGCTGATTCTTAATTTTCCCATCTATTTTGGTAAAATGAATGTATAACAGGTTAGTGGGTTGGACAGAAGCTGGAAAATACCACCTGGTGTGGCTGCTTAATTGTTATTACACCTTAGTGAGTTTGTGACCGTGCAAACCGGTATACATTTTGCACATTTCTATGTCTCATGCATCTTTTCTTTGACACAACTAAGCGAAGACTTGGTAATGTTAGGAGTAGTGATATTCACAAGACTAGACAACACTCATACTAATATAGATAAATTTCTTCATTATGATGTTTCTATGCCTATATATTTAGCTCTTGAGGTAGATTCTTAGATTTTTCTATTATTAAAATCCTTGCTTCCTATGGAAATAATATAAGCAGCTAAATATTCAGGAACGACTCAAGTATGATTAATTCCTAATTGATGTATTAGATATTTGTCCTAAGTTTTCATAATATTGAACTTGGATTGAAAGAAATCGAGTGATTTAATTGGAATCAATATCCCATCATGTTTACACTAGCTGAAATTGTTAATAATAACATTGTCGCACATGCTTTTGAAGTATAAAAAGATGAAATGAATTCATTACTATCTACATATTCTACAACATAAATCACATGCATTCACATGTTAAAAGTCTAATTAAGTTATACATGAAAAATATTCATCATTATAATGTGCAAGATCCACCTAGCAAGAAAAGTCTTTCAAGTTTTACTTCTAGATGAAACTAAGATTCTTGTTCATGGAGATAACAAATTGTTATAAGTAATAGTTTGGTCATTATTATGGTGACAAAATTCTGAAACTGTTACCCCTCAATAACACAACACTTCTATAAAGAGCAACATGGTAGTACTAAAATACTCACCTTTGTGGATCCAAAGAAGAGTTGACTTTTTTGTAGACTCTGCCATAGCAGGAGTTTTTTAAGATCAGGTAATGCTTTTAATGAAAAATGTTGTATTAATAAATTCGCTATTATGACGAGCTTTAGTTAAGAACAGAAAGTTCGAGTTCAACTTTTGACAGTAAGCATTATTTGGCCAAACACTACTTATATCACGGTCAAAATTTGAATTACCAAACCTCTTCTAAAAATCAGAGGGTTAAGATTTAAAAAAGAGCAAGAGTAATAACAATTAACATGTACCAATGACAATTTTGTATAGCGCAACAATGCAATGTCCTTCACTTTGTGAAGATTAGGAAAAAGGAAATGTGTGTTTACAATTGTGGTGATATAAGAGTCTCAAGGTAAAGATGTTGTTTCAACCTAGTCCAGTTGAAAATCAAAGGAATATCTATCCTACCATTATTTAAGTTACACAGAAAAAATTTGAAAAAAGTTTTCAGCGGAACAATACTTATAAAAGGTAAGTATAGACACTTATAAAATAGTAAAGAAACATACTGTGCATGGAACATTGTTGCTATTGGTAAGTTGCGGCCAAGTTGGTATGATTCCATCTCTCACAGGTGCTCTTAAGGGACAAGCACGACCAAACATTCTCTTCCTCACAGGATGAGGTTTCTCAGTCTCACCTAACATCCAGAAACTAGACGGCAACTTAACATAAGTAGTGATAATCTTGTCCGTCTCTGTGCCTTGATAGCATGGCTCTAGAATGTTATATATGTTCAACCCAGCAATATCCTAAAAATAGCAAGAGCAATCAATTAGTGACAAATTCACCTTACTCATTTAATCTCGGCACTGCAATATAGTTAAATCACCTCGTCAATTTTCGCAAGCTTGTTTGTACAATTATCACTGACTGAATTATAGAAATTCCCATTACACTCGCGATTAGCCTCCTGCAACAAAATACACCATGATTTAAAGAAACATACTTACAAAACAACATAGTAAGGTTCAAAACTAAATATAAAGGGGTTTATTTTCACGTCAAACAATTCATCTGGGATAAGACCCATCCCATGTACAAATGGAACAAGAGCATTGCCACCAATTAGTTCATCTGCAACACCATTACCAACAATGTAACCCTGCACACAACGACTTTCAGATTGCAGTTACAGACTTAAAAAAAAATGATCTGATCATTTAAAGATAACAACCTTAAAATTCAGTTTTGGCTTCACATCTGCCTCAATTCCGGTAGAAATTCAAGAAAGTGAACATTACTAACGATTCAAACACATTGATTAAACACTTCAAGGACACAACTTTGTACCTTTCATTACTTCATAGGCAAGAGTAGGCACATAAACTCCGGCATATGACTCTCCAGCAATGAAGAAAGGATTGGAAAGGAACTCGGGATATAGTTCAAACCACTGGTTTTCTCGAACATCAAAACAAAAGCGAAAAGACGGAAGAAACCAGTTGAAACATTTTGCCGAACATGTGACGCACGAGATATGGTTGAGGCGTTTTATCGAACACCTTGCGGGCAAGACCAAAAGCCGTATTTCTGCATTTTTAACACGTAAACATTCCTCCATTTAGCTTCATAATGTTGTATGCTAGTGTTAACTTAATTTAGAATCAATACCGAAACAAAAAACCAGAGAAACCAATTGAAAGCGTAATCAATATGAAACCGTGAAGCTTACCGTAAAAGTGCACCAAACCATGAGCATTCTGAACCGAAGAAGTTCTGAACCATAACCATAACTAACTGAACGATGCAGTGAGATTACGAATCGCGTTTGGGTTTGCGAAGAAGAAATCCGGCTGCAAAATCGCGTTTGGGAAAAAGCACTTTCGCGTTGGAGGCCTTCCGGGAGAATCGCGTTTGAAAAAGAAGCGCGTTTGAGAAAAAAGCGCTTATGTGAAAAGTTCTTCGCATTTTACCGTTTTGGAATGTTTTGCTTCTTTCAAGTAGTGTTTCAGCAAATTATTTGCTCTTATGTTTCATGTAACTAAAATAAGTAAATAAAATTAATAAAAAAAGAATTAGTAATGGTTTTCGTAGAATTATATGATTGTCTTTTAAATAGGAATTAGCTACAAAATTATTTTGTAGTAAAATTATGGTAGCTAATCCTACATTTTTTTGTAGTGTTTGTTGGGGTTGGCTTCAATACCTTTTTTTGTCGAATATAATGCCAAGGATTCTTTGGACCTAACACCGAAAGTGCATTTCTCCGGGTTAAGTCCCATGTTATATTGCCGAAAAAGGTTAAACACATTGATGGGATGGGGGGGTCATAAAATGGTTCTTTGATGAACTTGACGATCATATCGTCCATGTAAACTTCAAGTATTTCAAAGATTTATCGTTCAAATATATTTTTCATCATTCTTTGACATGTTGCACACACATTTTTTGGGCCGATGGGCATGGCGTTTTATCAATAATTGGTGTGCTTAATCTTAAATGTGGTCTTGGCTGTGAACTTCATGCAAAGGAGTTTGATTATGCATAGAACAAATGTCTATAAATGACAACAACCTATATGCAGAAGAATTATCTACTAGTTTATCAATGTTAGGTAATGGGTATGAATCCATGTGGCAAGCTTTGTTAAAGTTTGTGTAATCCACACACACCCTCCATTTCTTGATGCTTTCTCAATTAATATGACATTGGGCATGCACTTGGTGTATTTTATCTAAGAAATAAAATTATTCTGAAGGAGTTCTCGAACGATGCTTCTTGTAACCTTGACCTTTTTGGGGAACTGACGCCTCTTTCTTTGGGGTACATAGAGGATTGAGGTGTCAATGTTAAATTGATGACAGGACACATTGTATTCAATGTTGGAAATCTCATACTGAGAGACGACGAAGAGGTTGAAATTGGCTTTTAGGAACTTGATAGGTCTTTCTCTTTGGTGTCGAGGAGGTTGGCCCATATCTTTATTGTTCTGGCCAAATTCCCGTAAAGCTAGAATGCTATTAACTTCCCATCTGGGATCAACCTTGAGATCTTTATTCTTACTTCAATCTGGAGGTCATGCTCATCATTTATCGTGCATTTTTACAAATAGGTATTGAAATTTGCGATGTTGATGTCCAAATGATTCTGATCGAAATAGTTGGTCTTTTTCACTTTCCTTTCTCGTTAAAGGGTTGTTGCGGTTGAATCTTTTAATAATGTTTAATATATTAGGCAAGATCTTGTCAAGCCATCATGGATAATAGACTATTCATCATAAATATTATGGTATTTAATATTTATGTGGATGGTAGAAGCGGTTGTGTAAAGAGCCATGAATAAGGGTCTCCCCAAAATATAATTGTAGATGCTTTTATAGGGGGACCACCAAAAATTGCACGTATACCATCCTATCATTGCTTCCTTCTCCTAGATAAACCATTAACTCTATAGTACCCCAAAGGGTGTTTCATATAGTCGTTGAGAGCATGTAGTTTGATGTCTCAGTATGGTGATAGTTTATCTCTTTTCAACACTAACTATTCAAAGAGACTGGTATACATGATATCGCATGGCCTTTCCCTGTCTACCAGAATTCTTGGTAGATCATTATTATCTACCCTAGTCTTTATCATCACCTAAAGAATTTTGTTGGAGACATGCTCCACCTTTTTTCTCTCTTAGAACCCTATAATGGGTATTCCGTCCTTTGAAATTTCCTTTTCCTTCTTCGCCTCATATCCTGAGGTTATTCTCATCGTAGATTTCTTGAAGGGATCTTTCAAATGGGATACCCCTCCAGTAATTGAGGAGAAAAAGAGATGATGGGAAGTGAAAGTAGTCAAAACTGGTGCGGTAATAAGTGTCAAAATTATGTAAAACATGTAGGCACTTATTGACTTATTTTACAAGTAAACAATACAAAATAACATATTTATCTATAAAAAATGATAAAAAAAACACTTGTTTAAACTTTCTAATTTCATATTTATCAAAACAAATGAAAATGGTTGAAAAACTACCAATCAACACACAAAGGCCTTGCCAAGACCAACTTTCTACAAGCAAGGATCGCTAGGCCACGTCCATGGGCACGCTAGGCATGCACATGTGAGAGAAGACTTCCTGTCTAAGTAACTTCATGGTGAAGGATGATTTCTATGCTAAGTGAAGATTGGAGTTCTACATAGCAGGATATGTCGGCTAGGGCTATTTGTAGGGTGATATGACTTTTCTTAACCTAGAAGAAAATGGGAGTTAAGGCAAAGATGGGTGGTGCGCATAGCGAGCCTACCTTTCTCTAGCCTATAAATAGGAGGTTCAACTTCATTTCTCAATGAGTTTTAGTGGATTCAATGGGGTACAGAAAATGAGTAACTTCACATTGGTCTCAACAAGAGAATATGATATGGGGATTTAAGAAGTAGTGCTCGCATTGACACTTGTAGATGGCTCTCCAAATTTGTCTTCTCGGGATTACCTGTTGTCATACCCCAAATTTTTACCACTAAGATTTCCCATCATTGTGAAAATCATCATCACAGTATGGATGGGCCATCATACTTCATCAGTCTCCCCAAAGATGGGTGAGCATCCCCTACAATCAAAATTAGGGTTTCAAGCCCTCTCAGAGCTTTTAGGCAAAGGATCAATCAAGGAATGACATGATCTTCAACTTGTCTAACCTCATCCACAATGGATCAAAAGGACTCCCACTTCAAGGATTAAGCACAAGGTTGCTCCCTTCTAGGTGGATTAAGTCTCAAGGTCGACAGTGTCACCAAATTAGGGTTTTGGTCGACCAGGGCCTCCAGTTGGAAATTTTCATCTAGGCATGAGCAAATGATCCAAAACATAACCTAATATACTTCATGGGACCTCATGGACCCAATCATCAAGTCAATTTTGCCTCAGGGGATGCATACATCAAAAATCAGGAATTAGGGTTTCTTGACCTAATTCACCCCTAAGTTGACTTTTAGGGCAAATCATGAGCCAAGACCTCAAGAGAGGATTTGAGGGTCTCTAATAAACTATATTGATCCATTTGGAACAATGGATTGATCCAAGAAGCTTGAGCAACAAGTCTCAATTTCATCTGCACCACAGTTAGGGTTTTAAGGGAAAAGTCAACTGTAACTTTGACTTTTGACCAGGACATGCTCCCAAGCCCTATGAAATCCACCAATATACCCTATAACACCCATGGAACATGTCCATTAAGTTTGATTTAGGTCAAGGACATGATTTCATGAGGAATTGCACAGTTTGGAATTCATCTGATTAGAAGTCAACTGTGCACAAAAGTTAACTTTGACTTTTTGAGATTTTTCACCAAAATGGATTTTTAACCCTAAAATGATGTTAATGTATGATTTGAATCATCATTCATCAAGAAAAATCAAGAAAAGTTGGATAACTTGTAAAAGGGGTAACCATAAAAACTTAGAAAATTTTCTAAGTTAAAAATAAAGTGACAAGGGTACCAACTTTGGAGGATCATAACTCCTAAACCACAAAGCCATTTTTCCTCATCCAAAGATGGTTTGTAGCCCTCATTACCCTCTACAAAAACTTCAACTAGACCTAAGTCCAATTCATTAAGGATTTTGAGTTATTGAGTGATCAAAATGGCTGAAAAATGAAAATGTCACTTTTTCCAACACTTAGTGAAATTTTCACTAAGTCCAAATCTGTCTTCATTTTTTTCCAAATGTAGGGGGATTTTTCACTTGGATTCAAAAGAGATCAAAACCAAACATGTTCAAACAGTTGTTATATCATGTAAAGGCTTTCCAAAATGGCCAAGAACATTGCCAAATTCCATTTGAGTCATGAGATATAACATTGTCAAATGGCCTTGTTGAATTCTGTCAAGGCAAGGCAGAATTTGCAATTTTGCTCGATTTGCCAAAATTGTGCAAATCCAAACACTCCTATCCACTTGGACACATCTGAGGATTGAATCTAAAGGGGACAATCACTGATCCAAACCTCCAAAGTCTTTGGAACAAGAAATAACATGTTGAACCTAGAATTGCCAAAATAGGGACAAGACTCCAAATTTGGATTTGAGCATTCAATGGAAGCATCAAGGTGGCATGGACTGAGCCATTTTCATTTGAATTCAGTCAATACTTATCCAAGACCAAGGGAACCAGCAGCCTGTGCCCTAACCTCTAGTCAATGGCTAGAGGAGACTTGAACTTCCATTGGCCAACATTGAACAAACCTACTCAGCAGTTGCCATTCACTATTCCTTGTAAAACAAACTTGCTCTACTATAAATAGAGCTCAATTGTGGTCAGCTTAAGTACACCAAAGGCCTACAACACTTGCCTTTCTCAAAATCTCTTTGTCTTGGCAAAAATGCCTTTCTTAGCAAGGTAGCTATCGGGTTTTGAGCTAGAGGGCAATTCCACTCAAACCAATCACTCACACACCTCACATACATCATATAGAAGTGATCCAAACACTCATATAACATCTGGAACACAGATTTCACAAAATCACCAGCCAATTGCTCAAGTTCTTGACAGTTTTGCAGTTGAGGTGCCATCTTCAACTCCAAACCATTTCAATCCATTCCAAGCACTCAGACACATCACTTGGCACCTAGGGAAGCTATCCACATCATTGGAACCAAGCTGTAACACCTCCAACACCAAACACGATCACCAGCTGCAAGTGGTGAGCATGAGCTCTTCTAACTCTATGATCCATGCATTTTTTGCTGCACAATAATTTGGCCATATGTTCATAATCATGCATGGAATGTTTCCCCTCAATTAATTGCATTGTTTGAATCATGTATAAAAAATCCTAGCCTTCATGCAGAAATTAGGGTTCTTGAGGATTTTTCATGATTTCTTGTTATATGTTTAATTTAAATGAAATTAATTGACATAGACATAATCGTGAGGTTGAGACGAGCATAATGATATGTGGATTGCATGTTATAATCAAGTATTCAGTGAGATTGGAGAGAAAATGCAAATCTGGCCAAGCCCAGAACACGCGCGTGTTCTTGGTGTGTTCTTGGCGCCTTTTTTTCAAAATTTGAATATTTGAATTTTGTGATTTTATTTAATTGATTCAAAAATTAATTTCTCTCTGAGTTTTAATGATTTTGAGTTTATTCTTTTTTTAATAATTCACAAAAATGTTAAAATATTTTATTTTCCCAAAAAATCCCAAAAATATTATTTATTTTATATAATTGATATTTTTGCAAAGAATTAATATTTTAATTGTTTTTGACATTTTAAATATTTTTTCCACCTTGATTTTGCAACTTTTAATGCCTTCTAATTATTTTGTAGGTCAATACTTAATTTTTAAAGCGTTAATCCAAATTCACAATTTGTTTTTCCTATGTTAAACAATTTTGATCATTTTAATTGAATTTTTATTCAATTAAATACATTTTTGAAAGCAAATTAGGGTTTTGGATTAATTCAACCCTCATAAATCATTTTCAAAACACTTCGGGCCTCTAATAGAGTGTAAGACCCAATTCTTTTTTGACCAAATCATTTTTGGGCCTCAGTGTATTGTATAAGTCCCGATGCCGTAAAAAATAAACGGCGCGATCGTCGCCCTTTTGAAAAATAACTTTTTGGGCCTCTAATAGAGTGTAAGACCCAACCCCCTTTTAACCAGAACAATTATGGGCCTCACTTATTGTATAAGTCCCTTCGCGTTAAAAGAAAATCTCGGCGCGAACGCCATTTCAAACGAAAAGTCAACTGGGCCTACCCTCGTGTTATAAGCCCCACTCTTTCTCTTTAAAACTTTTTGGGCCTCTTGAGAGAGTGTAAGACCCATCCCTTTGTACAGAAAAACTTTTTGGGCCTCAGTCCCTTGTATAAGTCCCTCTGTACAAATTCAAACAGTGCGCTCACTGATAAAACCCTGGGTCTCTCCTTGAGCTGTAAGCCCCAAATCTTTCTTTTTCAAAGCACTTTCCCCTTTGATTTTGAATATACTGTTGTTTTCAATCTTTCTTTGTTGAACAACTAACCAAACAGCATGGAAGCTCTACAACCGAGTAAGTGTTTATTTCTTTCATTTACCGCTTTAATATACATATAACTGTATTGTGGAGCTGTTTCGCTGTAAGTCTTCTTTCATAAACTTATATCAACTGTGTAATAATAGTATAGATATTTAGAGTTTCCCCGGCAACTACGTCTAGCACTAGCATTAAGCCCGTTGATCACTCTTAGAAATAGTCTAAACTAGATCCCCATAGGATTACCAGACACAGTCTTCCCTCCTCTCGGGGTTAAACAATATGGAGACATGAAAGGCAGCATTCTCTGTGAACCCTTTCATAGACTGTCACTCATAGAAGTTGTCAAGAAACTTTATTCCCCAGAGATGATTTTTTCTCCGTGAATGGCATCTCTTGAGTTTCTTCCAAATTCTCGAACTTTCCTGGCTTGATCTATTCTCGGTGAATGGCATGTCTTGAACTTCTCGGGGTTTGGGGACCCACATGCTTCTTAAAAGCAGTTGTCAAGAAACTCTATTCCCCAGAGATGATCTTTTCTCCGTGAATGGCATCCCTTGAGTTTCTTCCAAATTCTCGAACTTTCCTGACTTGATCTATTCCTTGTGAATAGCTTACCTTGAATTTCTCAAGGTTTGGGGACCCATCGGCTTCTTAAAAGCATCGGCCTCCTCTTGGGCATCGTACAAGGACCCACAGGTTTCCTAAAAGCATCCCCGCCTCCTCTTGGGCTTAGTACAATGACCCGTCGGCTTCTTAGAAGTATTCACAGCCTCCTCTTAGGCTTCGTATAATGATCTCTTCCTCCGGGAATGATAGGCTCTTCTTGGGCTTCGTGCAAGGATCGATCGGCTTCTTAAAAGTTTCCAGCCTCCTCTTGGGCTTCGTACAAATTGTCCCGACGACCTCCTAGAGGTATAGGAACAGAACTTAATCATCTCCATAGAGCAGTCCTTTCAAGAATCTACTACTGTTTCTCAAAGCATAGTACAAAAGATGAAACTCTAGACTTGGACAGTCTAATATCCTTGAGTCTCAAAGACATTCTCAAGTGACCCCTTCAAGAATAGGAATTATACCCATAGACTCGGACAGTCTCAATACCCTTCGGATTTCCCACTTCCTTAAAGAACAGGAACAACCCGGATCCTCGAATCAAATCCTTGAGTACAGTGTTGCTCATATAAGAATTGATTTTCTCTTTCAAAATCAGCATACTGGACCTGTCACTTAACTGAAACAGTCACCATAGCCTTCTCTTGGGCTTTGTACAATGATCCTCCCCAGCGGAGTCAAACAACGTTTAGCCTCTCTTTCGGGCTTTGTACGAGACACATAAGAGACTCCCTCGTTGAGTCAATTACCCCTTTCGCCTCCATCTCGGGCTATATACGAGATACAAAAAGGTTCTTATTGAGCCAAACAAATTTTCGCCTCCATCTCGGGCTTCGTACGAGATACAAAAAACTCTCTTGTTGAGTCAAATAGCCTCCATCTTGGGCTTTATATGAGATACCAAAAGATTCCCTCATTGAGTCAAAACCTTTTAGCCTCTCTCTCTCGGGCTTTGTACGAGACACATAATAGCCTCCTCTTAGGCTTTATATAAGAAAACTACTGGTTGATCCAATTAACCTTTTAGCATCAAAGCTGTGCCTCGTTCACAGTACACAAACATCAACAACGCTTTCCCCTTCATCTAATCGTTGTAAGCGGCAAGCCTCTGGATCATCTACATCCATGCCACTGTCCCTCTTTTAGCATGAGAAATTCCTAAGGAAAGATAACATTGCTCAACACTGAGTTAAAGTCTTCTCCTTCAGGTTGGAAATCCCCTATAAAGGAAATTATGGCATTGCTAGGATCCGCATATCCCGGTTAAAGTAATTCTCCTTTATAAATAGTTGTGACATACAACCCCCTATTTAGAGATGACAAATTCTCTCTAAAGTCAACCACTTTTAGCTTCACATCTTGGGATTTGAACAAGATACAAATAGACCCTTCAGCTTCATATCTTGGGCTTTGAACAAGATACAAACCACTTTTCGCTTCACGTCTTGGGCTTTGAACAAGACACCAAAAACAACCATTTCCTCCCATAGAATTGGAGGAACTACGAATGCTCTGATTTCCCTGTTTCGGTAAACGGGAATACGTAGGCATAAGATTGAAAGAAAAATCTTAGCGAGTACACTAAACAAAAACCCAAAATCCCATACTCTCATGTATCTATCAAAAGCATCAGTCCTAACATCCTAATCCTTGTTCCCCGCCAGAAACCTTCTGTCAAAATGAAAAGAAAGAAAACCGTATTGGCGAAAATACAAATAACCAGTACAAAGGCCCCCCCACATTGATCGCATCCGTAACCTAACAGACCGCTGTTTAAACTTTGTATGCAAAGCAGGGTTAATTGGAGACATCTATTTCCCTTCCTTCATCAGCTTTAATAGGATAAAAAATGAATCGACCTGTAGTAAACTCAACCGCAGAGAGCGACCAGCGCTTAAGAACCGCGTCCAAAATCGCTCGCTACAGAAAAATGGCGCCCACCGTTGGGCCGTTCTTTCTTTCTTACAATTTAAACCTTGGGTAAGTCATTTTCATGGCGGTGGCCGCCAATAGAAAAATGGCGCCCACCGTGGGGCCATTCTTTCAAACCTTTTCACCTCTTGTGTGAAAACCACATATTGGGGCTTCCGCCGGGGAACCCATTTTCTGTCAGGAACTTAGGATTCATAGCTTTAAAGGTCTAGGATATTTAGGACAAATATATATACTGCTTTTCCTAATTGCTATACGTGTTTATTTTTCTGCTAATGGGAATGCGTGTGATGCCGCATGTGGAAAGATTGAGTATACACTTAAGATAAGTGATGGCGACGAGGTCGACCATCAACCTCAGTGGAGGCTGACCAATGCAACCCATTCTCTCACCTAGATAATGGGCCGATTGTTAAGTCTGAGAAGCTGAGGAGCCAAACTCTTTCGTAGTGCGGAAACTATCGGGAATAGTTGTTACGCGATACTACCCTCGTTTGAGGCTGGTGATCTATTCTCGGTGAATGGCACTTACTCTAAGATTGCTCTACAACTCGCTGGCGATCCGCTTGTTGTTTTGCTTTCCTGGGAGGAGCTGATGATAATGAGTACAGGTACAAAAATCACCTTAGTATAAACCTTTAGGGATGGGTAGAGCCTTGACTTCATGACAACGACCCTTTGACCCCATGTTTTTTCTATGTTTTTGTGTGCTGCATTCATGCATTCATTTAAAAAACATTAAAACATTCAAAAAAAATTCTCTTCTAGTCTCTTTGTTTTTTCAAAATAAACTAAGACTGTGATTGTAAATATCAGAGAAAAGGATTGCACTAATGGATTTCGGTAGAATGAGGACTCTTACGTACACCTTCAGGATTCCAAAACTAGAGGATTTAAGAGGTTTGGCGAGGATGATCACAAACCCAGAGGCTTTCAGAGCCAAGCACGGAGGTCTGCTACCACTGTTAAGAGTCCATGTGATTGAGGGAATCATGGATGCGCTCATTCAATTTTACGATCCGGTTTATCACTGTTTCACATTCCCGGATTACCAGCTCGCACCAACGCTGGAGGAGTATTCTCATCTGATTAATTTACACATTACAGATCGAGCTCTATTTTCTGGACTGAAAGAAATTCCAAAGAATCAGACCATTGCAAGAGCAATTCATTTGGACGAGTCTGAGGTCAGGACTCACCTAACTACCAAGGGTGGCATCCAAGGTTTGCCAGCCCAGTTCCTAAAAAAGAAGGCCCTGTATTTTGCCAGTATAGGAAACATGACTGCTTTTGAAAGCATCTTTGTCTTGCTCACCTACGGGTTATTTTTGTTTCCCAACATTAATAATTTCGTCGATATTAACTCCATTAAGATTTTTCTCATTGGAAACCCTGTGCCGACTTTGCTCGCAGATGCGTATCATTCTGTACACTTGGAGAATTTGTACAGCGGGGGAGAAATCACATGCTGTGTACCTCTGCTTTACAAATGGTTTATCTCCCACTTGCCCAAGTCTGCTGCTTTTTCGGATTGCAAGAGTGTCTTACGTTGGTCGCAGAAGATCATGTCTCTTACCAACTCTGATATAGATTGGTGTAGTAGGATCTATGATGGAATCAAAATCATTGACCGTTGTGGAAACTTCCCCAACGTACCCCTCATAGGAACTAAAGAAGGAATCAACTATCATCCGATATTGGTTCGCCGTCAATTTGGATACCCGATGAGACACGTCCCACGGGGTGTTCATCTGGAAGGTCTTTTCTTCAAGGGAGGAGAAAACGACAGAGCACTGAAGATGGAAATAGTGCACGCTTTGAAGCATGTTCATAAGAAAGGACGAGAGTCTCTGGGAAAACCAGACTGTATCTCGGTGGAGCCTTACCTCCATTGGGTACAAACTAGAGCTCTCAAGCTGAAGATGCCTTATCCTCGTTACAGAATTCTTCCGCCGAGGGAATCTGTCATGTACTTCATGACGGAAACTGAAAAGCTTCAGGTTACTCTCAACAAAGTTCAAAAGGAGAGAAGATCTTGGAAGAACAAGTACCGCACCCTCGATATAGAGTGCATCAAAATACAGCAATTACTGAAAGATAAGGATGCTCTGATTGAAATTTTGGAGCAACATGCTATAGAGAATCAAGATGACCAAAGGAATTTGCTCGCTCCTTTCACTTGGCAAAGGAATGACAACCCAAAAACGGCCCAAGAGCCCCGGTCAAAGAAAAGGAAAATACCAGAATCAGCACCCGATTTCTCTTCAGAGAGGACTCTGGGCCCATTAGCTTAGGTTTCTATTTCTGCATTTTGTAATCTACTGTATTTTCGTTTCTGTAATCCTTTGAATTTCAATAAAAAGGGGTTTCCCCACTGTTTGATATTTGCAATCTAATTGTCGAAGTTTATTTTGATTAAACCAAATACACAATTAATATAATCATTGCATTCATCATTCTCAAATCACGTATTCTTCTTCCCTACGAATCTCACGTTTGTGTCTCGGTTCTAGAGTCAAACTGTCTCATTCGTATAATACTCGGGCCAATCGTCAGAAAAAGATGGAGGATCTTGAGGAAGAAAACAGAGAGTTGAAGGAAGAGATCGACGCTCTGAGAGAGGATATGAGAAAGCTTCGTAACGACATGCAAGCCATGGCAGAAGCTCAGCTACAACGAACTGTGATCTCAGAGATCACCTCAACGCCCATCGTGGAGAAGTATGATCCTAGGTATCAAATGCCGAAAGATCGCCCTTGGGGCATGCCTGTTAACTATATCCCGGAAGGATATGTTCCGCCGATCACTGAAGATCAGGGAATCACAACAGAAACTGTTGGGCCTGAAGGTTACAAACTTCGGGAAAGCGAAGATGCCAGGGGCATACTGAAGACTCCTGAAGGTTACAAACTTTGGGAGATGTCAAGACTCACTACCGTAGTCACGGTGCCACCCCCTGTGGTGCACACTGTCCCAGAAGGACAGATTCCACAAACACCTTCTGGTAAGAAGGAAACTATGTTTGACAGAATGGAGGAATTCCAGGAGCAGTTCTTGGAAATGCAGAAGGAACTGCAAGCCATTCGCGGTCAGGATCTATTTGGAAAGGACGCCGCAGATCTCTGCTTGGTCCCAAATGTGAAAGTCCCGCACAAATTTCAAGTGCCCGACTTTGAAAAATACAAGGGTAACTCTTGCCCTCAAAGCCATCTGGTGATGTACGCTCGGCATATGTCAGCTCAGACGGAGAATCAGGACCTACTAATTCACTACTTTCAGGATAGTTTAACCGGTGCCGGACTTAAATGGTACATGGGTTTAAACTGTGCTACGATCAGTACATTCAGAGATCTGGGCACTGCCTTCGTCCAACAATACAAATACAATTTGGAGATGGCACCCGACAGAGATCAACTCAGTTCGATGTTGCAAAAGGACAAGGAAACCTTTAAGGAGTACGCTCAAAGGTGGCGTTAGATTGCCGCTCAAATTTGTCCACCTCTTGAGGAAAAAGAGATGACAAAGATCTTCTTAAAAACCTTAAGCTCATTTTACTATGACCGAATGGTTGCCAGTGCGCCCAGTGACTTCACCGAAATGGTGGGCATGAGCGTACGTCTTAAGGAAGCCGTCCGAGAAGGACGTTTGGTAAAAGACACTGGATCGACGAGCGGTACTAAAAAATACGGTAGTGCTCTCCCTAAGAAAAAAGAGCAAGATATTGGGAATATCTCTCTCGGAAAGCAAAGGCGACGTTATCAACCGGTAGCAGCTGTGACTCCTGCTATCAACCTTGCATTTATTCCTACGTATCAACCTCAGGTTACGCAGAGCCAACCTGATCAGCAAAGGACACAACAGCCTCTTCAGCAGGCTCGTCCTCCATATAACAACAACCGTACAACACGACCATCAGGATTTGATCCTATACCCGTGACGTACGCAGAGCTGTTTCCCTTACTACTGGCTAAGGGGCATATTCAGACTAAGTCTCCTCTTACGGTACCGGAAAATCCGCCTTTTGGGTTTAAGGTGGATCAAACTTGCCCTTATCATCAAGGAGGATCAGGGCATAACATAGAGACTTGTCTCAATTTCAAGTTCGGTGTGCAAAAACTTGTTAGGAGCGGGGTCTTATCCTTCAAGGATACGAATCCTAATGTTCTCAAGAACCCGCTGCCTCAACACGAGAAGGCTGCAGTCAATTTGATAGAAGGAGAGACTAACGATGTCTATCAAATTCACGATGTACTCTTGTTGAAAACCAATTTGGTCAAGATTCATTGTAGATAGAGTGGATATGGCCATGTGCCACCTCATAATTATCACCAGTGTGATATCTGCTCTAAAGACAATCAGGGATGTTCTATGGTGCAAGCAGCTCTACAGGAACAAATGGATCTCGGATGGATCCAAGAGCACCGAGTTCGTGCAGTTAACATGGTTTACACGAATTCTAACGTCATTCAGAACCACGACATCCGTGCGATGAATGTCAATTTGGTGGCGATGCACTCAAGGCAAAGCCAGTATCATAATCTGCCGCGGCACGATTACAGTTCCTGTCTGACTTGCTCGGTAAATAAACAGGGATGCTCTTTCATACAAGAGGCTCTCCAGCGTCAGATGGATCTTAGATGGATCCAAGACTACCATGATAAGAACTCCTATCAAATCAACATGGTTCAGATCTTCGATATTCGCGTGATGAATACCAACCTGGTAGAGTTACATGCTGAGCAGGTCCGACTCGGATTCTTAATATCACATGACTATCAAAACTGTAAAGCAGGTTGTGAAAATGATCAAGGTTGTACCCTTGTCCAGGAGGCACTTCAGCACTTGTTAAATCACTGGTGGATGCCAATTTATATGGACGAAGATACTCAGCAAATTAGTATCAATAACAGGAATCCTACTCGGCGTCAGAGTCAGGATGTCCGATCTGTGGAAGCTAACCTAGTGAGGTTACATTGTATTCAAAGTGGGCGTGGCCAGGTGCCACCACACAATTATGACCGTTGTAGCTGTAATACCCCAAAATTTGCTCTCTCTTTTGTCATCATAGCATAGCATTATCATATAACATATCATATCCATCTCATTAGCATTGCATTGCATCTTTAACATAGAAAAATGAAGCATAGCATCCCTCTTACCATCAAGGCATGTGATCAGGTGAAAGGTGGACAATCAAGGAATCATTCAAGGCACAAAAGGTCAAACAAGTTGCCTCAAGGCAAGCCAAGAGGTTTTTCATGTCTCATACTATCTCAATTGATCATCCAAAACCTCAAGAAAGTGAGATTCAATAGGAGATTGAAGCACTACATTCTTCACTATGCAAGAGGTCCAAAAACTGGAGAAAAACCCTCAAAAGAGATAGCTTATTGGTTCAAAGTCATCCTCAAGTGGCATATCTCATCATCCTTTAAGAGGATACACAATATACTCAGAGGAATTTTGATTTGGAAGAAGTACAATTTCCTCCTAACCAGAAGGGGCCAAAATTAGGGTTTCCAATTAAATCAGGTTATCTCTGATTTTTTGGAAAAAACTTGATGTCATGGTATTCTAAATGTTCTTAAGTGTATGTGTGTGGAAAATTGCATCTCAATTGGTTTTAGAAGTGGTTCAATTAGAAGAAAGATAAAAAATCAGGAAAATTGGGGCTAAGTCAAATAATCAGAGAAAGAAGTCAATTCTTGACTTTTTGAGGCCAAATTCATGAAATTCATGTTATATGTGAGCAATGTACAAAATTTGATCAAGAAACTCCAAAAGGATCATGAAAAAATCAAGATTTGAAAAGTTGCCATTTTTGGAAGAAGTAGGGTTACTAAATAAGGAAAGTTTTGGCCATTTTGCACCAGACTTTAAACCAAGGCCATTCAAAATTGAGACCTCAAATGAAAATTCCACTCAGCCACAACAAAAGATCTTGTTTCAAGCTTCAAATCCATGTGTAGAACATCTCCATTGGATAAAAATTGAGTGAGATATGATTGATCAAAGTTTGAGCAAAGTAGGTCCAAAATCAGGTCATGACCAAGGATTCTTAGGCCCACGCGCCATCATTTTTACAAACAGGTGGTGTGCCAAATGTTCACCCATTTTTATCATGGTTAGAGGCTTCATATTAAAAAATTGTCAACATCAAAATTGTTCCTTGCAATGCCCTCTTCAATGTTCATGTGGACAAAATTTCATTTGGCCAAATTATGAGGGAGTTATATTGGTCTCAAGATAGGGTGATTATGCTGAAATTCCATGCCATGCCTACCTTGCCAATCAACCAGTTGATACGCCCATCAACCAGTCTAGGATCCTTGAGTTCATAGTTATTTTTAAGCATGTTTGAGGCATCATTTCAACTCAATTTTCATACCAAACATACTCTCCCATATTCCCTCTTTCCAATAATTCCAAAAGCATACAATTCCATGCCATGAACATGGAGAATTTCCTTCTCAAACTTTCTTATTTCCATTGTTCTCAACTGTCACCAAAACAAAAATAAGTGTTGTTGCTGTTGTTATTTCAAAGTGTATGCACATATTCCACACCTCATGACACTTTGCCATTTTAGAACCAACATTGTCCTTACTTGCACGTGCTGCTCATGCTCATTACATGGAAGTGGAAAGAATGAAACTTGTAGAACAAGCTTGCTTGCTGCAGCATACACGAGTTGGCTTCACTCTCATCATCTCTACCATAGCACACCATGAACCATCTGCACCATATCTTTGCTCTCCCTAACTAACTTGACTCAGTTAGTTAGGGATGACTCACTTAAACCACCATGACTCAGTTAACTCACTCATGTTAACCATAGTTAAACTCACACTATAAATCAAAGCTTCACTCACATTTCTCATTTCAACACTCATTTTGCTACACTCACTTCAGAAATTCTCTTTCATTCTCTCTGAGTTTTCTTATCTTCCTCTCCACGATTTCATCTTCATTGTTCTTCCATTGCTCATTGTGTGGTGTGGTTGAATCAAGAACAACAAGAACAACTCAATTTCTGCAAGTTTAGCATCACTGAAATCTTTAATCTCCTTCATCTACTCGTGAACCAGTAGCATTTATTTAGCTTAATCTTGAAGCTCCAAGGTTAAAGAGCAAGTGTTTTCTCTGGTTTTCTCAAGAATCTACAAGAACTGCAAGTTCAGGTTCTAAAACTCTCAAACATTTCTCTCACATTTTATTGATTATTTTGATGATTTCATGATGATATAAGTTTAATAGAAGCATTTAATACTCCGGCTAGTTGATAGGCCTTGTAGAGGCTTAGATCCAAAAGTTAGGGCATGTTTTAACCTCCTCTGTTCTTTATGTACGTGCTTGCTATGTGAAAAATAAGTGTGTATCCGTGCTCTCCATTACTTCCTCTTCATTTTGGTATAATATTTGTGAAATTCTGGGAAACATGAAGTTGCAGACGGTAGTGAGTGACCGGAGAAGGTGACCGGAGGTCCCTCTCCGCCCGGTGGTCATTATTCTAGGGTTTTTCGCAGCTTTAATCGTGATCGTTTATTCATGCACATCGTGTGGTTAAGGACTTGCCAGCGTATTAAATCACACATGCATCTCACGTGCTCAATTCTGATTTCATTTTAAACAATGTGTGGTGCAGTGCATGGTAATGAGTGTGTGCCTTCACGCATGTGCATTGATTTTGTTTACTTTGACTATTGTGTTGACTGGACTTGATCCAATGGTGTGTATTGTTTGACTTTATTTGACTGAGAGTGTACAATAGTTGGTATGGATTGCGCTTGGAATTGGACTGGATCATTGCTATTTACACCTTGCGTTTTAAAGTCCAAGCAAATTTTGAACTGTTGGTTTACTATGCATGCACCTCCCCTACTTGTTTCAATTTCTTTTTATTCTTTCATTTTTATACTCGTTCCATTTTTAATTTTTTAAAATACAAAACAACATTATAAAATTCTAGAAAAATTCATGAATGTTATTAAGACATTTAGGAAATTTTTGATATTTTTATTTCATGCTTTTATTACATTTTTATCCCTGTTTCATATTTTTCTTTGAATTTCCATTTGTATGCATTCCAAATGTGATACATGAATTTGTAGAATTTTGTTCTTGCTCATTACTAACTGTTTTGACTTGATTATTTTTTCCTTGATTCACTAATACATTGAAGTATGTTAGATGATTTTTGTTTGATTTTTTAGGTCATTTTATGACATGTTTTGATGCTTATATTTGCACCACTTTGCATGATGTTTCAACTTGACATAAATGCTTTGTTTGAAGTCATTTTGCTTTGAATTTTGACATGCTATCTTGATGTATGATTTACTTATGACTTAGGAACTCCAATACTATGCTTGCATAATTTTCATGAGTTCATTTGATTTTTGTTTGATGCATTACATTTGAAACATAATACATGTCACATCATTCTAACTTTAGTGCATGTTTTGCATGAATTCTTTTGTGCATATTTGTATGAGCATTTGCATATTTTATGAGCCATTCAAGTGACATTATAGGTCTTTGGTACACATTATAGGTCATCTTTACATGTTCATTTCAATTTGAACTTTGTGCATCTTTAACATGTATTGTTTGCACTTTCCTTTTGAACTTTCACCTCAATTCTTCTTCTACCACTTCTTGAATGTCTTGAATGTTGATTCATGAATACTTTTGAGATGTTTATAGGCCATTTTCCATTTAGTTTCAATTCTGATCTTTGGATTTACATGTTCCATTTATTCACATTATTTTCATTGCTTTTCATCTTTCATCTATCCTTTCTTAAGATAACATGTTTGAATCTATGGATGATGATTGTTGCTTGTTCATTTGAACTTGTATGATGATAATCACTTGTTGCCAATATGGTTCACATTCTGGTTGTGATATTAGGATTTGATTCTTCATCTTATTCTTTTGAACTTTAATGTGCATTAAGTGTTTTTTTTTACTTCTTATACATGTTTCCATGTTTACTAACCATGTAGGGGCTTTGGTAAGTTGAAATTGAGTGTGGATAAGGAATCCACATTCAAGCTTCTTTCCTTTCATCTTTTACAATTCAATCTTGTGTTTTGTTAAGTACTTATGTGCTTTCTTTGATTAACTATTTACCTTCCCTTTTGAGTTACAATTCATCTTCTACTTTAGAAGTGAATTGTTTAATTCATTCCTTCTTTAGATTTTAGGTTTTGAAACCTCACAAACCTTTAGGACTACTCCCTTAACTAATCAATTAGGATTGAGTCTTAGTTCACATAGATTTTACCTTTCTCTCCCACTTGAGTCTTTCATCTTCTTATCTCAAAGAAAATTCAAAAATATCTAATAAAGGTAGGCATTTATTGCATTTAGGCCTTTCATATAAAGAAAAGATTATAAGGGGTCTTCTCTTATAATCTTAGAATGTGTAGCATATGCCCTATCTTGGGTCAATGTGTTAAACATATGATCTTGTATGAGGGACTTAAATGCAATACTTGTTGAAGGTACAAATAAAGAAAAACACTTCTTCATTTCTTAATCAACAAAAACACTTAATAAATACAAGTATGCTAGTGTGTTTGAACCTTGATAATTGGAACTGAGTGTGAGGGTCTTCTTCACCCTTAGTGTACTTTCTTACTCATTCCATCTTGGAATGTGAGGATGTGTACATTCCAATAACTAAGATTTAGATACACTATCATATGCAAACAAATGAAAAACTCTTAAAAGACAAAAACAAACAATAACGTCTTTCCTTCGGGAATTCTTTTCTCACCTCATTCACTCTTAACGTACGAACGTGCTCCTACTCGTTCTCTTGCAAGATGGTAACGCACTCGGACCAGCGAGCCTACAACACCTGAGCTAGAACATTAGCCGTTCCCTAAAAAACACAAATAATCCATCCCTCGTTGAGGGGAACTACGTCGCTCTGATTCTCATGCTCCCGATGAGATACGTAGGCAGTGGGGTAGGGCCCATTCGAGCACTTCTTTTATTTTCCCTCCATTTGTTTCTCCTTTCCCTTCCCCTTTCTACCTTTCATTTCCAGTTCTCTAGTTAGCAGTTCTTATCCTTTTCTATCACCCTTTGATCGAAACAAGCAAGCGTGGATCCCATCGGGTACGATGGACGCGTGGGGGTGCTAATACCTTCCTTACGCATAACCGACTCCCGAACCCAGTTCTCTTGGTCGCAAGACCATGCTCTTTCCTTTCCCTCCGGTTTATGCAGTGTTTCCTTTCCCTTTCTTGGGATAAATACACATTGCTGGCGACTCTGTTTCGGTGCCACTTTCGCGTTTGTACTAGGATGAAAATCCTGGGAGCGACAGTAGCGTCTGTTCGGAAAGTAACCAAGGGTGTTACCTTGTGAGAGCAGCTCTTCAGGGTCAGGTGGATCGTGGAGAAATTTGCCCATATCCGAGTTCTGGACCCATCAACTGGACGCCGAACTACCTTGCCGAGTAAGTTGAGGATGTTGTCACCATCTCTGGTCATCACAGGACCAGGGATGTTTGTGCCATTATCCCTCTACTTGACGAATCTAAAGTTCCCAACCGAGAACGGATCGAGATTAATTATGATGGTCAGAAAAATCAGAGAGCTCCCGTAGTCATCTATCTGCTGGGACCAACACCGTATGAATCAACTAAGGCAATCCCTTACAAATACGGTGCAACAACAATTGAGAATGGAAAGGAAATTCCATTACCCTCCATCGTGAATATTGCAGACATCAGTCGTGTAACACGGAGCGGTCGAGTCTTCCACCGAGGGGTTGGGGAACTTAACAAGGAAAAGGAACTTCAGACAGAAGCTCCCAATCCACCAGTCGGTCAATCCAGTAATCCCTACCTTTCGAAAAATAATGATGAGATGCTGAAGCTCATCCAAAGGAGTGAATACAACATTGTTGATCAACTATTACAAACTCCTTCAAAGATCTCGGTATTATCATTATTACTCAGTTCAAAAGCACATAGGGAGGCTCTACAGAAAGTCTTGGAGCAAGCCTTTGTGGAACAGGATGTAACAATTAGACAGTTCGATAGCATTGTCTCTAACATCACTTCCTGCAACAATTTGGGATTTAGTGATGAGGAATTACCTGAAGAGGGTCACCGTCATAACATGGCGCTCAACATTACAGTTAACTGCCAGGGCGATGCTTTAGCCAGCGTACTGGTAGACACAGGGTCAGCCCTGAATGTTATGTCGAAGTCCACTTTGATGCAATTATCATTCAAAGGCCCTCCGATGAGAATCAGCAAGGTCGTCGTCAAAGCGTTCAACGGATCCAGAAAAACAGTTATCGGCGAAGTTAATCTTCCCATAACTATTGGTCCTCACACTTTCCAAGTCACTTTCCAGGTCATGGACATCCGGGCAACGTACAGTTGTTTATTAGGAAGACCTTGGATACATCAGGCTGGAGCGGTCACTTCGACCCTCCACTAAAAGCTAAAGTTCGTCAAGAACGATCAACTCGTCACAGTTTGTGGGGAACAAGCCTTGCTTGTGAGTAACTTGTCATCATCTGCTGGTATAGAACCCGAGGAGGTTATTGGAACTCAGTTCCAAGCACTGTCAGTAAGCAAGAACAATCAGTTCAGAGGAGGAACCTCGATTTCCTCATACAATGATGCTATCAAAGCAATCGAGAGTACCGACACAACCGGATGGGGACATCTTGTTATTCCTATTGACAATAAAACAAAGAAGGGTCTTGGTTTTTCTGTAACCTGTACCCAGACAGCTGCTGACGATGAAAGTCTTCATCCTCTTCAAAACTTCTTCCACAGTGGAGGTTTTCTCCACCCAGTGTCTTAAGCAGTACATGCTATCAATGAGGAAGATCCCTCTGACACAGATGATGACTGGAAGTCATATATTAACGAGGACGGTTATATGTCTCAGGAGGAGGTGCCTATACCATTTTGCTATCCTGCACAGAGTCCGAGATTTATACCATGGTGAGACGTCGAAATGATATATGGAGATTGTGATCCGGAAGGATGTCGTGCTCCGCCAAATTCATTAGAGGAAGACACTCTGATGAAAGACAACTTTGACCACAATTACTATGGCCCAATGGATGGTCTGCCAATGTGGCAACCTTATCCAGGAAACTTGGGGCCGAAAAGTCAACCGAGTAATGAAAATCAGCTGACCGTCATTAAACAGAATACCTGTGTCCCCACCATGTCATGGGATCAACACTCAGGTCATTCTGAAGCTACTCAACATGAAGATGAATTCGCAACGTTTGCAGGACTTGAATTCATCAACTATGCTTTTCCCGAGGCCAACGTCATCGAGAGAGATGACTCCTCCAGTTCCAAAGAAGTTTGGGACACCTTGGGACAATCGAGTGGGAAATACGACTTCATGGTCAAATACACCACTCCTGAAAGCTCTCGTATCAGGCTCAAAGATATCCAGCCAACTGGATGGGTAGATACAACTGAGAGCACAAATACAATGTAAAATGTAACTAAGGAATTCTCCTACGACAATTCTGCCTGGGAGACAGATTCCAATGATCCCGCTCCACCAGAAATCAGCGTCATTTCTGAAGACAAATTGTAACGCCCCGTTTTGCCAATTTTATTTTATTGAGTCGTTTTTGATTATTTTATTATTATTTTATTGTAATTTCGACTTTTGTGTGAAAATGTGTTATTTTTAGTCGTGAATATATTTTATCGCGTTTTGGGATCGTTTATGAGATATTTGAGTGTGGGGGTATTTTAGACATTTCATAGATATTTTTACTAAGTTAGTAAGATAGAAGAGAAAAGGGAGAGAAAATAGAGAGAAAGAAAGAAGAAAGAAGGGAAAAGAGAGGAAAAGAGGAGAAGAGAGAAAAGTGGAGAAAAAGTGTGAAAATCATCAAGATCAACTTCTAGAATCGAATTAAATCGGGTAAGGGTGCGAAACTCGATTATATTATACTTGTGTATGGTTATGTATGTGTGTGTATGTGTTTTGGTGGTGTTTTATAGCTTTTGATTTTAGGTCGGATTGTGGGAATCGATGGTTTAACGGTTGGAAATCGATGTAAAGGTGGTAGTTTGCTTCTTGACATGATTAGAATAGGTTTTGATTGAAATATGTTGATTTGGAAATGGTTTGGGTTGGAAAATATCACTTTTTGGGTTTTCAACAGCGCTGAAGGATTCTGAGATTTCGCAGGTTCGCCTAGCGAACCATTCAGCGAATGGTAGCGAAGGTTCGCTACGGGTATTCTCCTAGCGAAGGCATGAGCGAAGGTTCGCTAGAGTGTTCGCCTAGCGAACTTTGGGTGTTTTTGGTTCTGACTTGGTTCGCCAAGTGTTCGCCTAGCGAACTTTGTGTCTGTTTTTAGCTAACAGGTGGTTCGCTGGAATATTCGCCTAGCGAAGCAGCTAGCGAATGCTCGCGAGGGGGTTCGCCTAGCGAAGTAGCTAGCGAATGCTCGCGAGGGAGGTTCGCCCAGCGAACAGTGCTGTTCGTGTAATTTTGTTTTCTGCATAACTTTTGATCTGTGATTCGGTTTGAGGCGTGGTTGGATGCGTTGGAAAGCCATTGAGCTGTACTTTCTTATTATGATGGTTTAGAATTTGTTAGCCGATTTTATTTTGTCGGTAAATGAGAATAGTGTCAATGGTCGACTTTTGTCGTTTTAATGGTGCGTATTTGACTTGTGTTATGCTTTATGGTGTTGCTTCGAATGTGGGATAACTTATGTGCTGTTGTGATGATGATTTGTGGTCGTAAGGCAAGAAAATGCTAAGTGTGGTATTTGATGATATATGCATAATTGTGAATGTGTGCATGGATGCAATGTGAGTGTCATGAGTCATTGTATGCCAAGCATCATAATGTGCATTGTGGAAACGTCCTGAGAGACGGTTTGATTCCTGAGGGAATATGCTATACCATCGTGTGCCTCGAAAATATGAGGCGATGCCTGAGGACTTAAAGCGATGGGTATAGACGATTGTGGGCTCCTTTGGAGACTTAAAGCAATCCTTAACGTCGTGTGCCTCGAAAATATGAGGCGATGCCTGAGGACCTAACGCGACGGGTGAACATCGTAGGCCCGACGGGGAGTTACTTGAGATTCTCAGTAACGAGCGATGGTTCCAATAGTTCCTGAGTGGACTAATGACGTGACATGACGTGACAATGGAAGTCGGTACCGCATGGCATGTGCATAGAGTCGTTGTGTCGGTCTATGTGCATTGCATAAATCATGAATTAATTGTGTGTGAATTTGCGAATGTGATTAATGAAAGGGAATATGTGTGATTGTATTGTGAATGATTGATGTGCAGTGGTAATTGATACGTGTGAATTGTACTGTGTGTTGTTATAATTTATCTGGGTGCTTTGGTGGTGAGAATATGTTATTTGTGCATTTCGGTGTTAATATATAATCTTATGCAATTATATTATGGTTGTTTTTCTCACCCTTCTGCTGTTTTATAACGCACTATGAGGCGTTGCAGATTAGATTGCTGGAGGTACTCTTTTGTGAAGCGTTGCGTCTTCATTATTTTGGTCGGTCGGCTCTGATATGTGACTCCAGGTAGCATAGGGTGGCCGTTTGTGATTGTTTTGTATATCTGATGATTATATTTTGGTTGTACAGTTATAACTTGATGTATGATAGCCAAGTTTATATGTATGTGTGTTATTCAGATCTTAGATCTTTCCGCTTTAATTCTAATTTCTGAAAAGTGGGTGTAAGGAACGAAGTTTCCTCTTTATGATTGTTACCCCACGTTGCATATCTAGATGAGCAGGTGTTGCATGTTATGTGTATGTTTGGTTACTTTGATGTGATCCTCCCTTTCTATGCCATGATGTTTCAAATATACTCTGATCAATTTTCGAATTTTCTTTTAGTGCTTTAATTGCCTGTTATTGGGGGTGTAGATCGGGGGCGTCACATTAAGTGGTATCAGAGCCAGTCCGTGTCAGTTGTGTTTGTTGTGTTGTTTGTGTCTGTGGTGTCTGGCATATTGGGCGAGTTGTGTTGAGCGAGTTGTGTTGAGCGAGTTATTGTTTAACCATAGTTTCTGTTTTGGACGAACAGAATATGGATGGTCGTAATGATGCTGCTTTGGCTGCTGCGATGGAAGCAATGGCACGAGCTGTGCAGGGGGCGCCGAATGCTGCCGGAAATGATGAGTTTAGAAAGAATAAGCCGCCGGTCTTTAAAGGGAAACATGATCCGGATGGTGCGCAGTTGTGGTTGAAAGAGATTGAGAGGATTTTTAGGGTAATGGAGTGTGATGACGATGATGTTAAGGTGAGGCTGGGCACTCATATGCTACACGAAGAGGCTGATGACTGGTGGGTCAGTACTCGTCAGGTGTTGGAAGCTGATGAGGAGGAAGAAGAGATCACTTGGGAGGTGTTTAGCCGAGAATTTCTAAGGAAGTATTTTCCGGAGGATGTCCGAGGAAAGAAGGAGATTGATTTTTTAGAGCTAAAACAAGGTAATATGTCGGTTATTGACTATACTGCTAAGTTTGTGGAACTTGTGCAGTTTTATCCTCATTATGCGGAAACGACTGCTGAATTTTCAAAGTGTGTGAAGTATGAAAGTGGTTTGCGTCCTGAGATAAAGCAGGCTATTGGATATCAGAGGATTCAAAGGTTTGCTGATTTGGTGGAATGCTGTAGGATTTATGATGAAGATAGTAAGGCTCGTTCTGCTCACTATAAAAGTGTAAGTGACAGGAAAGGGAAACAACAGTTTCGTGGTGGTCCGTATGTGTCACCGGCTGATAAAGGTAAACAAAGGGGAACTTTTGATCGAAGGTCAGGTGGAGGAGGTATGTCTAATCCTATTAGGTGTTTTGGGTGTGGTGAATTGGGTCATCGCCAGCATGAATGTAGGAAGAAGTTGAATAAGTGTTCTAATTGTGGTGGTATCGGACATGTTTTAGCTGATTGTAAAAGGAAGAATGTGGTGAAGTGTTACAATTGTGGAGAACCTGGTCACATTAGTTCAAAGTGTCCGAATCAGAAGAAAGCTCAGGCTAGTGGGAAAGTGTTTTCGTTGGCAGGAACTCAGACTCCAAGCGCTGATCGTCTGATAAGAGGTACTTGCTTTATTAATAATATGCCTTTAATTGCTATTATTGATACTGGAGCGACTCATTCGTTTATTTCGTCTGAGTGCGCGGAACGTTTGAATCTTGGGTTGTCTTCGATGGATGGTGAGATGGTTATTGATACTCCAACGATGGGGTCGGTAACTACTTCTTTAGTGTGTTTGAGTTGTCCTTTGACCATTTATGGTAAAGACTTTGTGATGGATTTGGTGTGTTTGCCATTGGAAGGTTTAGATGTGGTGTTGGGAATGAATTGGTTGCAATTCAATCGGGTGCACATTGATTGTTATCATAAGTTTGTAAGGTTTCCTTCTCTTGAGGAGGATGAAGACTCGAGTTTCTTGTCTACCAAAGAGTTGAAGAAACTTTTGGCGGATGAAGCTCAGTTGTTTGGATTATTTGTATCTTTGACTGTGGATAGTCAAGTTTCATTGGAAGTGTTTCCTGTTGTGTGCGAATTTTCTGAGGTGTTTCCTGTTGATATTTCAGATGTGCCGCCAGAGAGAGAAGTTGAATTTTTGATAGATCTAGTTCCTGGTACTAGACCTGTTTCTATGGCACCTTATAGAATGTCGGCATCTGAATTGGTGGAGTTGAAAAGGCAGTTGAGTGAGTTGTTGGAAAAGAGGTTCGTGAGGCCAAGTGTTTCTCCTTGGGGTGCTCCAGTTTTGTTAGTGAAAAAGAAGGATAGGAGTATGCGATTATGTATTGATTATCGCCAGTTGAATAAGATGACGATTAAGAACAAATATCCGCTTCCAAGGATTGATGATCTGATGGATCAGTTGGTTGGTGCTTGTGTGTTTAGTAAGATCGATTTGAGATCGGGGTATCATCAGATAAGGGTGAAGGAAGAGGATATTCAGAAGACGGCCTTTAGAACACGTTACGGTCATTATGAATATTCGGTGATGCCGTTCGGGGTTTCTAATGCGCCTGGTGTGTTTATGGAATACATGAATCGTATTTTCCACGAGCAATTGGATCGTTTTGTGGTGGTGTTTATTGATGATGTTTTAATCTATTCTAAGTCTCGGGAAGAACATGCAGAGCATTTGCGTATTGTTTTGCAGGTTTTGAAGGAAAGGAAGCTTTTTGCCAAATTGTCCAAGTGTGAATTCTGGTTGTCTGAGGTGAGTTTTCTTGGGCACGTAATTTCAGGTAATGGTATTGCTGTGGATCCATCTAAAGTAGAAGCAGTTCTACAATGGGAGGCTCCTAGTTCCGTTACCGAGATTCGAAGCTTTTTGGGTTTGGCTGGTTATTACCGGAGGTTCATTGAAGGTTTTTCTAAGCTTGCACTTCCTTTGACGCAGTTGACTTGTAAGGGCAAAACATTTATTTGGGATATTCAATGTGAAGAAAGTTTTTGTGAGCTGAAGAGGAGATTGACGACAGCTCCTATTCTGATTTTACCTGATCCTAATGAACTGTTTGTTGTGTATTGCGATGCTTCTTTAATTGGTTTGGGTGGTGTTCTGATGCAGGGAGGTAAAGTGGTAGCTTATGCTTCAAGACAGTTAAGAGTTCATGAGAAAAACTGTCCTACTCATGATCTTGAGTTAGCGGCTGTGGTTTTTGTGTTGAAGATTTGGAGGAACTATCTCTATGGTGCGAGGTTCGAAGTCTTTAGTGATCATAAAAGCTTGAAATATTTATTTGATCAGAAAGAGTTGAACATGAGGCAGCGGAGATGGTTGGAATTCTTGAAAGATTACGACTTTGGCTTAAATTACCATCCTGGTAAAGCTAATGTGGTAGCCGATGCATTGAGTCGGAAATCGTTGCATATGTCCGCATTAATGGTGAAAGAGTTGGAACTTTTGGAATCGTTTAGAGATTTGAGTTTGGTATGTGAAGTGACTTCGGTTAGTGTGAGGCTTGGAATGTTGAAAGTTACGAATGAATTTTTGAAGTCGGTTAGTGAGAAACAAAAGCTGGATTTGAAATTTGTTGATTTGATGATGAATGAGAATGTGGATTTCAAGGTTGATAATTTCGGTGTTTTGAGATTCCGTGGTCGTATTTGTATTCCTGATGATGCGGAGTTGAAAAGAATGATTTTGGAGGAAGGACACCGGAGTAATTTAAGTATACATCCGGGTGCGAATAAGATGTACCAAGATTTGAAGAAGATTTTCTGGTGGTCTGGTTTGAAAAGGGATGTGGCTCAGTTTGTGTATGCATGTTTGACTTGTCAGAAATCGAAAGTGGAACATTTGAGACCTAGTGGTTTGTTGCAACCGTTGGATATTCCTGAGTGGAAATAGGATAGCATTTCGATGGATTTTGTGACGGGATTACCGAACACTCAGCGTGGGCATAATGCTATTTGGGTGATTGTGGACAGGCTAACTAAATCGGCACATTTTATTCCGATTGACATCAGTTTTTCTTTGGAACGGTTAGCTGAGATCTATATCAGTGTGGTGGTGAAATTGCATGGAGTTCCTTTGAGTATTGTTTCTGATCGAGATCCTAGGTTTACATCGAGATTTTGGGAAAGTTTACAGAAGGCTTTGGGTTCTAAATTGAGGTTGAGTTCGGCTTATCATCCACAGACAGATGGTCAGACCGAAAGAACGATTCAGTCTTTGGAGGATTTGTTGAGGTCGTGTGTTTTGGAGCAAGGTGGTGCGTGGGACAGTTATCTTGCATTGATTGAGTTCACGTATAATAACAATTTCCATTCTAGTATCGGAATGGCACCTTTTGAGGCTTTGTATGGACGAAGATGTCGAACCCCGTTGTGTTGGCACGAAACTGGTGAGAGTTCTGTGGTTGGACCGGAATTGGTGCAACAGACGACGGAAAAGGTAAAGTTTATTCGTGAGAATGTGAAGGCTTCTCAGAGTAGACAAAAGAGTTATCATGATCGGAGACGGAAGGATCTTGAGTTTCAAGAAGGTGATCACGTATTTCTGAGAGTTATGCCGGTAACGGGTGTTGGTCATGCTTTGAAATCTAAGAAGCTTACTTCTCGATTTATTGGTCCTTACCAGATATCTGCGAGAGTTGGTGCTGTAGCGTATCGTGTGGCGTTACCGCCGAATCTGTTGAATTTGCATGATGTTTTTCATATTTCACAGCTACGGAAGTATGTTCCGGACCCTTCACATGTGATTCCGATGGACGAGGTTGAGGTAAGGGATAACCTTACGGTCGAGACTTTACCGGTTAGTATTTTGGATCGCGAGGTGAAGCGGTTGAGGGGTAAAGAGATTGCACTGGTGAAAGTGGCGTGGGGAGGCGCTGCTGATGGTAATCTGACGTGGGAGTTGGAAAGTAGGATGCGGGAGTCGTATCCAGAGTTGTTTGTATCAGGTAAGATTTTCGAGGACGAAAATTTCTAAGTGGGGGAGAATTGTAACGCCCCGTTTTGCCAATTTTATTTTATTGAGTCGTTTTTGATTATTTTATTATTATTTTATTGTAATTTCGAATTTTGTGTGAAAATGTGTTATTTTTAGTCGTGAATATATTTTATCGCGTTTTGGGATCGTTTATGAGATATTTGAGTGTGGGGGTATTTTAGACATTTCATAGATATTTTTACTAAGTTAGTAAGATAGAAGAGAAAAGGGAGAGAAAATAGAGAGAAAGAAAGAAGAAAGAAGGGAAAAGAGAGGAAAAGAGGAGAAGAGAGAAAAGTGGAGAAAAAGTGTGAAAATCATCAAGATCAACTTCTAGAATCGAATTAAATCGGGTAAGGGTGCGAAACTCGATTATATTATACTTGTGTATGGTTATGTATGTGTGTGTATGTGTTTTGGTGGTGTTTTATAGCTTTTGATTTTAGGTCGGATTGTGGGAATCGATGGTTTAACGGTTGGAAATCGATGTAAAGGTGGTAGTTTGCTTCTTGACATGATTTGAATAGGTTTTGATTGAAATATGTTGATTTGGAAATGGTTTGGGTTGGAAAATATCACTTTTTGGGTTTTCAACAGCGCTGAAGGATTCTGAGATTTCGTAGGTTCGCCTAGCGAACCATTCAGCGAATGGTAGCGAAGGTTCGCTACGGGTATTCGCCTAGCGAAGGCATGAGCGAAGGTTCGCTAGAGTGTTCGCCTAGCGAACTTTGGGTGTTTTTGGTTCTGACTTGGTTCGCCAAGTGTTCGCCTAGCGAACTTTGTGTCTGTTTTTAGCTAACAGGTGGTTCGCTGGAATATTCGCCTAGCGAAGCAGCTAGCGAATGCTCGCGAGGGGGTTCGCCTAGCGAAGTAGCTAGCGAATGCTCGCGAGGGAGGTTCGCCCAGCGAACAGTGCTGTTCGTGTAATTTTGTTTTCTGTATAACTTTTGATCTGTGATTCGGTTTGAGGCGTGGTTGGATGCGTTGGAAAGCCATTGAGCTGTACTTTCTTATTATGATGGTTTAGAATTTGTTAGCCGATTTTATTTTGTCGGTAAATGAGAATAGTGTCAATGGTCGACTTTTGTCGTTTTAATGGTGCGTATTTGACTTGTGTTATGCTTTATGGTGTTGCTTCGAATGTGGGATAACTTATGTGCTGTTGTGATGATGATTTGTGGCCGTAAGGCAAGAAAATGCTAAGTGTGGTATTTGATGATATATGCATAATTGCGAATGTGTGCATGGATGCAATGTGAGTGTCATGAGTCATTGTATGCCAAGCATCATAATGTGCATTGTGGAAACGTCCTGAGAGACGGTTTGATTCCTGAGGGAATATGCTATACCATCGTGTGCCTCGAAAATATGAGGCGATGCCTGAGGACTTAAAGCGATGGGTATAGACGATTGTGGGCTCCTTTGGAGACTTAAAGCAATCCTTAATGTCGTGTGCCTCGAAAATATGAGGCGATGCCTGAGGACCTAACGCGACGGGTGAACATCGTAGGCCCGACGGGGAGTTACTTGAGATTCTCAGTAATGAGCGATGGTTCCAATAGTTCCTGAGTGGACTAATGACGTGACATAACGTGATAATGGAAGTCGGTACCGCATGGCATGTGCATAGAGTCGTTGTGTCGGTCTATGTGCATTGCATAAATCATGAATTAATTGTGTGTGAATTTGCGAATGTGATTAATGAAAGGGAATATGTGTGATTGTATTGTGAATGATTGATGTGCAGTGGTAATTGATACGTGTGAATTGTACTGTGTGTTGTTATAATTTATCTGGGTGCTTTGGTGGTGAGAATATGTTATTTGTGCATTTCGGTGTTAATATATAATCTTATGCAATTATATTATGGTTGTTTTTCTCACCCTTCTGCTGTTTTATAACGCACTATGAGGCGTTGCAGATTAGATTGCTGGAGGTACTCTTTTGTGAAGCGTTGCGTCTTCATTATTTTGGTCGGTCGGCTCTGATATGTGACTCCAGGTAGCATAGGGTGGCCGTTTGTGATTGTTTTGTATATCTGATGATTATATTTTGGTTGTACAGTTATAACTTGATGTATGACAGCCAAGTTTATATGTATGTGTGTTATTCAGATCTTAGATCTTTCCGCTTTAATTCTAATTTCTGAAAAGTGGGTGTAAGGAACGAAGTTTCCTCTTTATGATTGTTACCCCACGTTGCATATCTAGATGAGCAGGTGTTGCATGTTATGTGTATGTTTGGTTACTTTGATGTGATCCTCCCTTTCTATGCCATGATGTTTCAAATATACTCTGATCAATTTTTGAATTTTCTTTTAGTGCTTTAATTGCCTGTTATTGGGGGTGTAGATCGGGGGCGTCACACAAATCAAGGAAGGTACCAAACTTTGTGATTCACCGAGGAGTTCGCCGCCAATGGGTTGCCGTCGAGGTTCCGAAGATCGTTCATCAGTCAAAGTAATTGCCATCTTTAACCTTTCAACCTGCCCAGGTGAAACGGATGTTTTGATAGGGCTTGCTTTTTGTAAATTTTCCCTCTTCGCTTTGCCCAAAGCGACAGAGTTTTGTTTTATAGGGCTGTAGTTTCAAGATTCGACTTGTTCATTAATAAAATAATGTCGTTCTGTAATTTCCGCATTAATTGCTGTTTTCTCTTTTCGCTTTTTTCAGAAAATGGTAATCCTAAAAAAAACAATTCAAATAAAAACAAGCATTAAAATAAAAACACTGCACACACTTGCATTTTCTCTATCTCTTATAAACACGAATCATCACGTCATGCAGATTGCTTGTTTTAAACCCCGTTGAAACATACGATCCGATGCCTTCTCCCAACTTTGAGTTCCCGGTATTCGAGGCTGAAGAAGAAAATGACGACAAAATTCCAGAAGAGATCTCTCGACTATTCAGACAGGAGGAAAGGTCCATTGAACCTCACAAAGAGCCGTTGGAAACGGTAAACTTGGGTTCAGAAAAAGAGAGAAAAGAAATCAGGATTGGGGCACTGCTCAGTCCAACTGCTAGAGAGAGTTTGATAAAGCTTCTCAAAGAATTTCCCGATGTATTCGCTTGGTCCTATCAGGATTTGCCAGGGTTGGGTACCAGCATCGTGGAACATCACTTACCGTTGAGATCGGAATGTCCACCAGTAAAACAGAGGTTGAGACGCACTCACCCGGACATGGCCATCAAAATCAAAGAGGAGGTGCAGAAACAGATTGAAGCGGGTTTCCTCGCCACGTCAGAATATCCTCAATGGTTAACCAACATCGTACCCGTTCCCAAAAAGGACGGAAAGGTTAGAATGTGTGTTGATTACAGGGATCTGAACAAGGCTAGTCCAAAGGACGACTTTCCTTTACCACACATTGATATGCTGGTAGACAGTACAGCAAAGTTCAAAGTCTTCCCCTTCATGGATGGATTCTCAGGCTATAATCAGATCAAAATGGCGCCGAAATACATGGAGAAAACTTTGTTCATTACCCCATGGGGGACCTTTTGTTACAAGGTGATGTCGTTCGGTTTGAAGAATGCCGGGGAAACCTATCAAAGGGCCATGACTACTCTTTTTCATGACATGATACACAAAGAAATCGAAGTGTATGTTGATGATATGATTGCAAAATCAAAAACAGAGAGTGAGCACGTTGAACGTCTGTCAAAATTGTTCGAACGTCTAAGAAAATTCAAGCTCCGCTTGAATCCCAACAAGTGCACCTTCGGTGTCCGTCCAGGGAAACTACTAGGGTTCATCGTCAGCCAGAAAGGAATTGAGGTTGATCCTAACAAGGTCAAGGCCATTCAAGAAATGCCTTCTCCGAAAACTGAAAAACAAGTCAGAGGATTCCTGGGACGTTTGAACTACATCTCTAGATTCATATTCCTCATAACCGCGACATGCGCACCGATCTTCAAATTACTCAAAAAGAACCAGGATTGCGTTTGGTCAGAAGATTGCCAAACCGTCTTGGACAGTATTAAGGAATACCTGTTGAATCCTCTGATTCTATCACCTCCAGTGGAAGGAAGACCACTGATCATTTACCTCACAGTCCTAGAGGACTCAATGGGATGTGTACTTGGCCAACAGGACGAAACCAAACGGAAAGAGTCTGCCATCTACTATCTGAGCAAGAAGTTCACCGACTGTGAGACTCGTTACACGATGCTTGAGAAAACTTGATGCGCTTTGGCTTGGGCAGCCAAACGTCTTCGCCAATACATGATTCGTCATACTACTTGGTTAATCTCCAAAATGGATCCAATCAAGTACGTTTTCGAAAAGCCTGCTCTCACGGGAAGAATTTCCCATTGGCAGATGCTGTTATTAGAATATAACATAGAGTACCATGCTCAAAAAGCCGTTAAAGGAAGTATTTTAGCCGATCATTTGGCTCATCACCCGATTGATGATCAAGAATCAACCGGGTTTGACTTCCCAGACGAAGATGTCATGTATCTAAAGATGAAAGATTGCGATGAACCGCTACCCAGTGAAGGGCCAGAACCAGGTTCCCAATGGGGACTAATCTTTGACGGAGCAGTTAATCATTATGGAAATGGAATTGGGGCAATCATTGTTACCCCTCAGGGTACCCACATTCCTTTCACTGCCAGACTTACGTTCAAATGTACGAACAACGAGGCCGAATACGAAGCTTGTATTATGGGTCTCGAGGAAGCAATTGATTTAAGGATCAAAAACTTGGACGTATACGGCGACTCAGCCCTGGTTATCAATCAGATAAAAGGAGATTGGAACACATACCAATCAGGATTGATTCCTTACAAAGACTACGCAAGAAGGTTGCTACCTTTCTTCAACAGAGTTGAGTTTCATCACATCCCGTGTGAGGAGAATCACATGGCTGATGCATTAGCCACTATCTCTTCTATGATTAGTGTAGGTCAATGGAATGACATACCTAAGATTGACATAATGCGCCTTGAAAGGCCCGCTTACATCTTCACGATCGAAGCAGTCATAGACGATAAACCTTGGTATCACGATATCAAGTGTTTCCTTCAGAAACTAGAGTACCCATCTAGGGCACTAAGGAAGGACAGGAAAACCCTCAGAAGATTGGCTGGAAACTTCTTCCTGAGCGGTGACACTCTCTATAAGAGAAATTTTGACATGGTCTTGCTCCGATGTGTGGACAGACCAGAAGCAGACATGCTTATGAAAGAAATTCATGAAGGATCCTTTGGCACTCATGCCAACGGACACACAATGGCGAGAAAAATCCTAAAAGCAGGGTACTATTGGTTGACCATGGAATCTGACTGCTACAAGTACATGAGGAGGTGTCACAAGTGTCAGATATACTCTGACAAAATTCATGTACCGCCATCACATCTCAAAGTTCTCTCTTCCCCATGGCCTTTTTCCATATGGGGAATCGACATGATTGGCATGATTGAGCCCAAGGCTTCAAACGGACATCGGTTCATCTTGGTAGCCATTGACTACTTCACCAAGTGGGTCGAAGCAGCGTTATATGCTAATGTAACCCGACAAGTGGTGGTCCGATTTATCAAAAATAATATCATCTACCGTTATGGTGTTCCGAGCGAGATCATTACTGATAATGGATCTAACTTGAACAACAAGATGATGAAAGAGTTGTGTGCGGAGTTCAAGATTGAACACCATAACTCATCTCCCTACCGACCCAAGATGAACGGAGCGGTAGAAGCGGCCAATAAGAACATCAAGAGGATTGTTCAGAAGATGGTTGTAACCTACAAAGATTGGCACGAGATGCTACCCTTTGCTCTTCACGGTTATCGCACATCTGTCCGCACTTCAACAAGGGCAACCCCTTTCTCTCTAGTATATGGCATGGAGGCAGTGCTCCCCATAGAAGTAGAGATCCCGTGAATCCGAGTATTGATGGAAGCTAAGCTCACCGAAGCTGAATGGTGTCAAAGCTGACACGATGAACTGAATCTGATCGAAGAGAAGCGAATCACGGCACTATGCCATGGTCAGTTGTATCAACAGAGAATGAAGAGGGCGTTTGACAAAAAGGTCTGACCTCGTGTCTTCAGAAAAGGAGACCTCATGCTCAAGAAGATCCAATCATTTCTCACTGATTCGCGAGGTAAATGGACTCCGAATTATGATGGCCCCTATGTGGTCACAAAAGCTTTCTCAGGCGGCGCCTTGAGACTTGCAACCATGGACGGAGAGGAATTTGCCTACCCCACGAATGTTGATGTAGTCAAGAAATACTTCGCCTAAACTAAAAAAAAAAGAGAAAAAAAACGTCTCGGTGGATTGAAACACCGAAAGGGCGGTCCAGGCAAAAGTTAGAGACAGAGAAAAAATCATCCCGGTGGATTGGAAACATCACAGTACAATCCAGGAAAAAGTTAGGGATAATGGCAAGTAACTATGTTCAACAGAGGCAAGTCCCTCAGCAGCAGTTACATCATCCGTCGGAAAACTCCAGTCAAGGTCATCTTCGACAGAAGCTCAGGATGCCCCGAATTCAAAGTTGGTAGAAGGATAGTGGTCGTTATGTTTCAACGTAGCCCTTTTCCCTGTAAATTACCATTTTCTAACTTTGTATATACTCTTTGGAATCACGCGTTTGGCTGATCTCCATCTTATCAATAAAATTTGAGCCCTTGTGCTTTTGTTTGTAATTCTTATTTGTTTTAGCTTTACAGAACGACGTTGTTAACATGATTAACGATGCTTGAAATAAAACAAAAATGAATTTACTTGTTAAAATTTTTTCTGCTTTTAAATTAAAGATGGCAATTTCTTTTGACTGTTGAACATCAGAAGAACATCAACCGCTTCTCCAGAAGTAAGTGAACCTCAAAGTGCATAATCAAAGTACTCCTTCTAACCCAATACGCCTGAATGAAGGGATCAACTGTGTCAGAGACCTTTTTTCGTCTGACACGCCTCAGCCGAGTTCTTATCTCCTAAGCCCGATCAACAGTAGCTCCCAACAGGGACTATCTCGACTAAGCAAGGTGGAATTGCTATCTTGAACCAGCGACGTTTCTACACGCCCTGCAATGGCCGAGTATCCAGTCGTGTTCACTCGTCAGTCTGTATGTCGCGTCAGTTTTGTCAGCATAAACATACATGCATCATTGCATTATTGATTTGCATTCATATTTCATATTGCATCACTATCACTCTAGTCGGCCTTGTCCCCTAGTGATAAAAGTCCTCTCAATCGATTTGTCAGCCCTTTCCTCGTCAGGAAGTGTTACGTCTGAACATTCTCTCTCCTCCAGTTTTATTTCTGGATTGAAGTTGGCCCTTGACCACTTTGATAACTTGAACCTCTGAAAAACCATAGGAACCCTCAGCCAGCATCACTCTTCGCCATTGAAGATGATATCCTTGCTTTCCCGGATTAAGGAAAATCCACAGAGAAAGCCTTCTAAATCGGAGATTCAGCAGTACGGCAGTTTTCCTCCAAAAAACCCACTGATGAAAAGGTCATCGGCACCTCAAAATTGGATCACATCATATGGCATTTCTCCGAGAAGATCTCCGAGAAAAGTATGATGTAAAGACCCCAAACGAATGCAGTCTCTCAAGGGACTTGCATTCCCCGAGTAGAGTCAACAAATGGCATCTCCAACAAAGAAGTTTGTACACCTCTACAACTCAGACAACTGGGTTCCCCAGCAAGTCTGACATCAAAACTTTTTCCACTCAAATGGCATCTCCCCAGGAAAATTCGGCGAGAAGTTTGAAGAAAAGCCGCTACGAATAGCGTCCCTTGTCAGTAAAGTTTATTGACGAAAAAAACTAAGACCAGTTCCTTGGTAGGAAACCAGGATCGAGGGGAAGTTTACATCAGAAACTAAGACCAGTTCCTTGGTAGGAAACCAGGATCGAGGGGAAGTTTAAATCAGAAACTAAGACCAGTTCCTTGGTAGGAAACCAGGATCGAGGGGAAGTTCATCTCAAAAGAAAACTGAGACCAGTTCCTTGGCTGAAGACCAAGATCGAGGGGAAGTTAACCTTTTCTAAGCATCATTGCTTAGCAAAAGAAGATGAATGCGTAAGCTGCCATTCATAGCCATCAAAATTTCGGGTATTCCGATATTTAATCCTCTTGCACCCCGAATGCCCGAATACCTTCGTCATTCACACCTTCGTGTCCAAGAAGATTAAATAGGGGCATCTGTCATACCCCAAATTTTGACCACTAAGATTTCCCATCATTGTGAAAATCATCATCACAATATGGATGGGCCATCATACTTCATCAGTCTCCCCAAAGATGGGTGAGCATCCCCTACAATCAAAATTAGGGTTTCAAGCCCTCTCAGAGCTTTTAGGCAAAGGATCAATCAAGGAATGACATGATCTTCAACTTGTCTAACCTCTCAAACATCCACAATGGATCAAAAGGACTCCCACTTCAAGGATTAAGCACAAGGCTGCTCCCTTCTAGGTGGATTAAGTCTCAAGGTCGACAGTGTCACCAAATTAGGGTTTTGGTCGACCAGGGCCTCCAGTTGGAAATTTTCATCTGGGCATGAGCCAATGATCCAAAACATAACCTAGTATACTTCATGGGACCTCATGGACCCAATCATCAAGTCAATTTTGCCTCAGGGGATGCATACATAATAAATCAGGAATTAGGGTTTCTTGACCTAATTCACCCCTAAGTTGACTTTTAGGGAAAATCATGAGCCAAGACCTCAAGAGAGGATTTGAGGGTCTCTAATGAACTATATTGATCCATTTTGGAACAATGGATAGATCCAAGAAGCTTGAGCAACAAGTCTCAATTTCATCTACACCACAGTTAGGGTTTTAAGGGAAAAGTCAACTGTAACTTTGACTTTTGACCAGGACATGCTCCCAAGCCCTATGACATGCACCAATATACCCTATAAAACCCATGGAACATGTCCATCAAGTTTGATTTAGGTCAAGGACATGATTTCATGAGGAATTGCACCGTTTGGAATTCATCTGATAAAAAGTCAACTGTGCACAAAAGTCAACTTTGACTTTTTGAGATTTTTCACCAAAATGGATTTTTAACCCTAAAATGATGTTAATGTATGATTTGAATCATCATTCATCAAGAAAAATCAAGAAAATTTGGATAACTTGTAAAAGGGGTAACCATAAAAACTTATAAAATTTTCTAAGTTAAAAATAAAGTGACAAGGGTACCAACTTTGGAGGATCATAACTCCTAAGTCACAAAGCCATTTTTCCTCATCCAAAGATGGATTTGTAGCCCTCATTACCCTCTACAAAAACTTCAACTAGACCTAAGTCCAATTCATTAAGGATTTTGAGTTATGGAGTGATCAAAATGGATGAAAAATGAAAATGTCACTTTTTCCAACACTTAGTGAAATTTTCACTAAGTCCAAATCTGTCTTCATTTTTTTTCAAATGTAGGGGGATTTTTCACTTGGATTCAAAAGAGATCAAAACCAAACATGTTCAAACAGTTGTTATATCATGTAAGGGCTTTCCAAAATGGCCAAGAACATTGCCAAATTCCATTTGAGTCATGAGATATGACATTGTCAAATGGCCTTGTTGAATTCTGTCAAGGCAAGGCAGAATTTGCAATTTTGCTCGATTTGCCAAAATTGTGCAAATCCAAACACTCCTATCCACTTGGACACATCTGAGGATTGAATCTAAAGGGGACAATCACTGAGCCAAGCCTCCAAAGTCTTTGGAACAAGAAATAACATGTTGAACCTAGAATTGCCAAAATAGGGACAAGACTCCAAATTTGGATTGGAGCATTCAATAGAAGCATCAAGGTGGCATGGACTGAGCCATTTTCATTTGAATTCAGTCAAGACTTATCCAAGACCAAGGGAACCAGCAGCCTGTGTCCTAACCTCTAGTCAATGGCTAGAGGAGACTTGAACTTCCATTGGCCAACATTGAACAAACCTACTCAGCAGTTGCCATTCACTATTCCTTGCAAAACAAACTTGCTCTACTATAAATAGAGCTCAATTGTGGTCAGTTTAAGTACACAAAAGGCCTACAACACTTGCCTTTCTCAAAATCTCTTTCTCTTGGCAAAACTGCCTTTCTTAGCAAGGTAGCTATCGGGTTTTGAGCTAGAGGGCAATTCCACTCAAACCAATCACTCACACACCTCACATACATCATATAGAAGTGATCCAAACACTCACATAACATCAGGAACACAGATTTCACAAAATCACCATCCAATTGCTCAAGTTCTTGACATTTTTACAGTTGAGGTGCCATCTTCAACTCCAAACCATTTCAATCCATTCCAAGCACTCAGACACATCACTTGGCACCTAGGGAAGCTATCCACATCATTGGAACCAAGATGTAACACCTCCAACACCAAACACGATCACCAGCTGCAAGTGGTAAGCATGAGCTCTTCTAACTCTATGATCCATGCATTTTTTGCTGCACAATAATTTGGCCATATCTTCATAATCATGCATGGAATGTTTCCCCTCAATTAATTGCATTGTTTGAATCGTGTATCAAAAATCCTAGCCTTCATGCAGAAATTAGGGTTCTTGAGGATTTTTCATGATTTCTTGTTATATGTTTAATTTAAATGAAATTAATTGACATAGACATGATCGTGAGGTTGAGACGAGCATAATGATATATGGATTGCATGTTATAATCAAGTATTCAGTGAGATTGGAGAGAAAATGCAAATCTGGCCAAGCCCAGAACACGCGCGTGTTCTTGGTGTGTTCTTGGCGCCTTTTTTTTCAAAATTTGAATATTTGAATTATGTGATTTTATTTAATTGATTAAAAAATTAATGTCTCTCTGAGTTTTAATGATTTTGAGTTGATTCTTTTTTTAATAATTCACAAAAATGATAAAATATTTTATTTTCCCAAAAAATCCCAAAAATATTATTTATTTTATATAATTGATATTTTTGCAAAGAATTAATATTTTAATTGTTTTTGACATTTTAAATATTTTTTCCACCTTGATTTTGCAACTTTTAATGCCTTCTAATTATTTTGTAGGTCAATACTTAATTTTTGAAGCATTAATCCAAGATCACAATTTTTTTTTCCTGTGTTAAACAATTTTGATAATTTTAATTGAATTTTTATTCAATTAAATACATTTTTGAAAGCAAATTAGGGTTTTGGATTAATTCAACCCTCATAAATCATTTTCAAAACACTTTGGGCCTCTAATAGAGTGTAAGACCCAATCATTTTTTGACCAAATCATTTTTGGGCCTCAGTGTATTGTATAAGTCCCGATACCGTCAAAAACAAACGGCGCGATCGTCGCCCTTTTGAAAAATAACCTTTTGGGCCTCTAATAGAGTGTAAGACCCAACCCCCTTTTAACCAGAACAGTTGTGGGCCTCACTTATTGTATAAGTCCCTTCGCGTTAAAAGAAAATCTCGGCGCGATCGCCATTTCAAACGAAAAGTCAACTGGGCCTACCCTCGTGTTATAAGCCCCACTCTTTCTCTTTAAAACTTTTTGGGCCTCTTGAGAGAGTGTAAGACCCATCCCTTTGTACATAAAAACTTTTTGGGCCTTAGTCACTTGTATAAGTCCCTCTGTACAAATTCAAACAGTGCGCTCACTGATAAAACCCTGGGTCTCTCCTTGAGCTGTAAGCCCCAAATCTTTCTTTTTCAAAGCACTTTCCCCTTTGATTTTGAATATACTGTTGTTTTCAATCTTTCTTTGTTGAACAAATAACCAAACAGCATGGAAGCTCTACAACCGAGTAAGTGGTTATTGCTTTCATTTACCACTTTAATATACATATAACTGTATTGTGGGGCTGTTTCGCTGTAAGTCTTCTTTCATAAACTCATATCAACTGTGTAATAATAGTATAGATATTTAGAGTTTCCCCGACAACTACGTCTAGCACTAGCATTAAGCCCGTTGACCACTCTTAGAAATAGTCTAAACTAGATCCCCATAGGATTACCAGACACAGTATTCCCTCCTCTTGGGGTTAAATAATATGGAGACATGAAAGGAAGCATTCTCTATGAACCCTTTCATAGACTGTCACTCATAGAAGTTGTCAAGAAACTCTATTCCCCATAGATGATCTTTTCTCCGTGAATGGCATCTCTTGAGTTTCTTCCAAATTCTCGAACTTTCCTGGCTTAATCTATTCTCGGTGAATGGAATGTCTTGAACTTCTCGGGGTTTGGGGACCCACAGGCTTCTTAAAAGCAGTTGTCAAGAAACTCTATTCCCCAGAGATGATCTTTTCTCCGTGAATGGCATCTCTTGAGTTTCTTCCAAATTCTCGAACTTTCCTGACTGGATCTATTCCTTGTGAATAGCTTGCCTTGAATTTCTCGGGGTTTGGGGACCCATCGGCTTCTTAAAAGCATCGGCCTCCTCTTGGGCATCGTACAAGGACCCACAGGCTTCCTAAAAGCATCCCCGCCTCCTCTTGGGCTTAGTACAAGGACCCGTCGGCTTCTTAGAAGTATTCACAGCCTCCTCTTAGGCTTCGTATAATGATCTCTTCCTCCGGGAATGATAGCCTCCTCTTGGGCTTCGTGCAAGGACCGATCGGCTTCTTAAAAGTTTCCAGCCTCCTCTTGGGCTTCGTACAATTGTCCCGACGACCTCCTAGAGGTATAGGAACAGAATTTAATCATCTCCATAGAGCAGTCCTTTCAAGAGTCTACTACTGTTTCTCAAAGCATAGTACAAAAGATGAAACTCTAGACTTGGACAGTCTAATATCCTTGAGTCTCAAAGACATTCTCAAGTGACCCCTTCAAGAATAGGAATTAAACCCGTAGACTCGGACAGTCTCAATACCCTTCGGATTTCCCACTTCCTTAAAGAACAGGAACAACCTGGATCCTCGAATCAAATCCTTGAGTACAGTGTTTCTCATATAAGAACTGATTTTCTCTTTCAAAATCAGCATACTGGACCTGTCACTTAACTGAAACAGTCACCATAGCCTTCTCTTGGGCTTTGTACAATGATCCTCCCCAGCAGAGTCAAACAACGTTTAGCCTCTCTCTCGGGCTTTGTACGAGACACATAAGAGACTCCCTCGTTGAGTCAATTACCCCTTTCGCCTCCATCTCGGGCTGTATACGAGATACAAAAAGGTTCTTATTGAGCCAAACAAATTTTCGCCTCCATCTCGGGCTTCGTACGAGATACAAAAAACTCTCTTGTTAAGTCAAATAGCCTCCATCTCGGGCTTTATACGAGATACCAAAAGATTCCCTCGTTGAGTCAAAACCTTTTAGCCTCTCTCTCTCTCTCGGGCTTGGTACGAGACACATAATAGCCTCCTCTTAGGCTTTATATAAGAAAACTACTGGTTGATCCAATTAACCTTTTAGCATCAAAGCTGTGCCTCGTTCATAGTACATAAACATCAACAACTCTTTCCCCTTCATCTAATCGTTGTAAGTGCCAAGCCTCTGGATCATCTACATCCATGCCAGTGTCCCTCTTTTAGCATGAGAAATTCCTAAGGAAAGATAGCATTGCTCAACACTGAGTTAAAGTCTTCTCCTTCAGGTTGGAAATCCCCTATAAAGGAAATTATGGCATTGCTAGGATCCGCATATCCCGGTTAAAGTAATTCTCCTTTATAAACAGTTGTGACATACAACCCCCTCTTTAGAAATGAAAAATTCTCTCTAAAGTCAACCACTTTTAGCTTCACATCTTGGGCTTTGAACAAGATACAAATAGACCCTTCAGCTTCATATCTTGGGCTTTGAATAAGATACAAACCACTTTTCGCTTCACGTCTTGGGCTTTGAACAAGACACCAAAAACAACCATTTCCTCCCATAGAATAGGAGGAACTACGAATGCTCTGATTTCCCTGTTTTGATAAACGGGAATACGTAGGCATAAGATTGAAAGAAAAATCTTAGCGAGTACACTAAACAAAAACCCAAAATCCCATACTCTCATGTATCTATCAAAAGCATCAGTCCTAACATCCTAATCCTTGTTCCCCGCTAGAAACCTTCTGTCAAAATGAAAAGAAAGAAAACCGTATTGGCGAAAATACAAATAACCAGTACAAAGCCCCCCCCCCCCCCCACATTGATCGCACCCGTAACCTAACAGATCGCTGTTTAAACTCAGTATGCAAAGCAGGGTTAATTAGAGACATCTATTTCCCTTTCTTCATCAGCTTTAATAGGATAAAAAATGAATCGACCTGTAGTAAACTCAACCGCAGAGAGCGACCAGCGCTTAAGAACCGCGTCCAAAATCGCTCGCTACACCTGTACAACTACGATGAGTAACCATAGCTAGAAATCTCTTTGTTGGGGGTAGATGTAGCCATTATATATTCATGGTTCATTCGGTCATGGTGTTTTATGTAATTCTACATATGCTTTAATATTGATGGTTCTCCGTTCATAATGCTTATTTTAGATTGTATATCTAAAGTTTATTTTCATGGTGTGGCTTGACATACGAAAGGTGTTGGTTGTTACTAGATCAAAGTATCCATCTATTGAATGCTAATGACTGAACATGGGGTTAGGGTTAATATCCTTAGAATTCTAATTATTGATATTCCATGTCTTTTTATCACTGTTTGAATTTAACATTGTTGTATTTAATATTGTGAGACATTGACTATTAGGCAATACAACAGATTTCACTCTGTTGAGTAAGAAATGTGATATGGTGAGGGCAACAGGAGATAATATCAATAGCTAAGTAGAGGATCATATTACTAACCAATGAATATGCATGAGTATAATTATGACAAAATCTACCTCTAGCAAGTTTTCTCACTGTTAACGCCAAAATCTCCATTTATTTTTCTGTCATTTACTTTTCCGCATCAAAACAGCTTTAGAACCTTACTTAAAATCATAAAAACTATTGAAACCATCTTTAAGCACAACCAGTCTCTATGGATATGATAATACAATTGTTATTTTCAGTGCAAGAAAAATGGCGTCGTTGTTGGGGACTTACGTTAAAGGTGGAATATGAGAGAGAGGGGGGGGGGGGGGGGGGGGGGAGGGGGGGTTAAAGGCGGAAGCAGTGCTCGCGGTGACACTTGCAAATGGCTCTCTGAATTTGTCTTCTCGAGATTACCTATACAACTAAGATGAGTAAGAATAGCTAGAAATCTCTTTGTTGGCGGTGGGTGTAGTCATTATATATTCATGTTTTATTCAATCATGGTGTTTTATGTAATTATACTTATGCTTTAATATTGATGATTATTCGTTCTTAATAAGTATTTTGGATTGTCTATCTAGAATCTATTTTCATGGTCTGGCTTAACATACGAAAGGTGTTGGATGTTACTAAATACAAGTCTCCATATATTGGATGCTAATGTATAGACATAGAGTTAGGTTTATTAACCATAGAATACTAATTATTGGTAATCCATGTCTTTATGTTACTATTAGAACTTAACGTTGTTGTATTTAATAGTGTGAGACATTGACTATTAGGAAATACAACTGATTTCAATTTGTTAATTCGTAAATGAGATACAATGAGACTAATATGAGGTAATATTAATAGTTGCGTAGAGGAGCATATTAATGACCAATGATTATGCATGAGTATAATGATGATGACATCACCCCCAACATGTTTTCTGAATGTTAACACCGAAATCTCCATAAATTTTATGTCATTTATTTTATGTTATTTACTTTTCCTCAACAAAACTACTTCAAAACCTTACTTAGAATCATCAAAATTGTTGAAACTGTCTTTAAGCACAACTAGTCTATGTGGATATGTTGATTTTGCACTTGTTATTTGCACTGCAACAAAAATGGCATCGTTGTCGGGGACAAATTTTAGTTTTTAAAGACATCTGAATAGTTATTATCCTTTTAAGTTTTATGTTCATATATGTTAATATATGTATATTTTGTTTATAATCACTAACATATTAATTGTATTAGCTAATTTTAATTTTTATGAATGGAAAGGATCCAACATAACACCTTATGTTCGATCCTAAAATAAAAAAATCCACACGAAAACTAAAAAAGGAAAAGTTGAAAGCTAGATCATTAGAGAAGAGTCTTCTATCTTAAAACAGGAAAACGCAGTAGATGCAGATAACAAAAATCATAGCAACAATAACAACTTTGGTGGTATGCAATACCATAATAGTCCAAGATATCTTGCACACATAGCCATACCACAAAGGAATGTATGTCAACCTGAGATTAAAATAGGACTGTTACAAATTATGTATGTTAACCCATTTGTAGCTTTATATCATGAAGACCCGTACACTTGTCTTATAAAGTTTTATAAGATGGGTTAAATATACAACACCCCCTGCAATGTAGGCGAGTTTCGATTTACCCCCTGTAATATTTTTTTGGATTTCCCCCATTTAATATTTTTTTGTTTTAACATTTCAAGCGGGGAATTCAATTGTTTTTTTAAAGGGGTAAACTGAAACTCACCTACATTGCAGAGGGTGTTGTATATTTAACCCTTACAAGATTTATGGGATGCTAGATGCCTTTGAGATGGATGAGGAAAATGTATTCCTAAAGTTTTTTTTCAAATTCATTAATTGGAAAATAAAATAACTGGTGTCTAGATCAACCAACATTGACAATGACTGATTGGGATGTGCTAGAGGAACATTCTTAAACAAATTTCGGTGTTCTCTGTTGCACCAACCATTTCGGAGTTCTCTCAAGGTGCAGCAGAAAAACTCTGTGAAGCTTGGTAGAGGTACAAGTCCATGCTTAGAATATGTCCAAATCATCATTTCGATGAGCTTACACAGATACACATATTTTGAAATGGGCTACAACAACAACCAATGTTGTTGCTAGATGTTATTGCTAGGGGTTCTCTAATGTTCAAGAGCGTAAAGGATGCAATAACAATCATTTAGAAAATGGAGCTCAATGCTCATTAGGGACAACATAATAGAAACCCTGCTCAAAGAAAGAGTGGTATCATTGAGCTGTATACCAATGATGTTATTCTATCAAAAAATAAGTTTTTGACTCAAACAGTAGATGAGCTGATAAAGCACTTGTCTAAACTGCAGCAACAATTGAAAGAGATGCATGAAATGCCTCAACAAAGGTATATTGAATATTAAAAATTATGAAGCAGATATCATCCAACCGCCCCCACAAACTGACTCGGAAGTGAATTTTCTAGGGAATCAACAAAGGCATGAGTAATATACGAACACAAAATTTCAAAGAAACAACTTCAAAAAAGGATGGAGATTTGAAGTTGGTCCATCCAATAGAAAACCATTTCAGTATTATACACAATCACATCCACAGCCATATAAAATATTGAAGTTGGATGATTTACTTAACAAGTATATGCAGGTGTCTCTGGCTAGCTAGAAAACACTGAAGCCTCCATAAAAACCATTGAGATGCAAGTTGTCAAATTAGTGAAACAGTTAGATGATATCCTGAGTCCTACATTTAATGCTAATACTCAGACAAATCCAAATGATCATTGTAGTGTAGTGAGGAAAGATCAGAATGTTGTTTCGAAATTCATGCAAGAGAAGGCATAACAAGAACTAGAGGAAGAATAATCACATGAGGAGAAACGCGAAATCATTTAACAAACTCTACCCCAAAAGAAGGTATATCCAGAGGTATTCATATTACATTTCACTAAATGTAATATGGAAGTTGGAAATAAACTTGACACATGTGCAAGTGTAAACATAATACTATTACCAATGGTGAACAATATTGGGGGCCTCGAGATAGAGCAAACTGTATTAACACTGCAGATCAAAGACAAGACGTGCAGGAAGCCAGTGGGAACCATTAAATAAATGATAAATATTTAGAAGTTTCCATTTCTTGTATATTTCAAGGTGTTATACATTGGGGTCAGTTCAAAAATACCTCTCAGGACGACCATTCATGAAGATCGCCGGGATGTTGGTGGACATGGACAAAGGTCAGGTAATGGTCATAATCAAAGTTCGTGAGGTGTGTTTTAAGGTAATATATTATTTGACACTAACTATCATCAATCTATTGTTGTTAAACAAGCGCTTGTTGGGAGGCAAGTCAATCATTATTTATAGCTTGTCTTAGGTAGTCTCTTTTTTTAATTATTTCTTTTAAATTCATAATGATAAGATCAAAGTACCAAGGCAAACTAAATATGGGCTCGCTAAGTGCACTTGGTCTTAGGTAGTCTCTCCTTTTTAATTATTTCTTTTGAACAAGAACACTTAGAAAAATTTTCAACAAGTTTTGATTATGTCATGTAGCTGACTTTGCAAGCATTTTTCATCATGATCCCAATTGAATTAAGAAAAATGGTCAACATGAAAGATGTAGAGGATGTTTCAAGCTTTCCAAAAAGTCTAAGAACACAAATATATCATGCTTGAGCTAGGAGTTTCGAAGAGATGAATTTGGCCTCTCCAAGCTGAATTCTAAGTCATTTTAGGGAAAACTTCATGATCAAATCCATAGCCAAAGCTACATAATATTGTTTTTCAGGCTATCTGGATTCTAAATCTCAACATGATCAGAGAATTACACAAGTCTTTGGTGCATTACACAAAGAATTGAAGCTTTGTCCAAAGCTTGATGCCATTTATGGAATGTTTTGCATAAAGCTTCATAGCCATTTTGATAAAGTTTGCTTTTTGACAACCACTTGTACATTGAGCCTCCAAATTGTTTTCTCAGACCACAAGCAATCTCTAAAGGTCGGAAAAAATCTCTAGACCTCAGTAAAACATGTTTATGCTCCATGTTTCACTCCACCTTTTCATCACGATCAAGAATACATTTTGGTGCAAATTGGAACCAAACCTCTAAACCAGAATTCCAACTGAACTAAGCTTGATCTCAACAAGTTACATAGGTCATTTGGAGCCTCTATAAATAGAGGATCAAGCCTTCGAACTTGACACACTTGAACTTGCATAGAAAAACCAAAATTTGCATCAACCTCCATTGTTACAAAAACCTCAATTTCACAAAACTTGACAAAACTTTTCCTAACCACAAAACACTCAAACTACCTATCAACACACACCGCAAATCATCTATCAAAGCTGTTAAAACTAGCCATTCCATCAAAAAACCTCAGAATCTAAAAGTTGCCCCAGACCTTTTGTATATATATATAACAATGGAGGTTTTTGAAAAACATAAAAAAAAACCTCAAACACCAAGCACAATGACCAACACGACGCAACGCCCATTCGTTACACAACGCACAACCCAAAAATAATATAATAATTTAAGGTTTTAAAATAGGTCCTTCGCGCCATCATCATTTTCATCCTCTTCCTCCCCCATCCATCATTTTTTTCAAATTCTGAGAAACACAACTCTCTCATCTCTTGATGAAATCACATGGTGTAAACATGAAAATTGTTTGGTTTTTCACAAGGAACAAGATGGTGCAACTAAATTGTATTAATTTTCATCACATCTCAAATAATCAGACACGAACCAGAAAGAACCCTATATATATATATATATATATATATATATATATATATAAAGCATAGTTATAAATGTAGTATTTACAGTAAGTATATATAGTTATGAAATGTACAACTTGACTAAATATATATAGTATGAAATGCATTTATGTTTAAAACAATGTGAAAAAAAAAATATTATTTTGCATATATTAAAATCACATTTTTAATTAAAATGATAATGATTGTACAAATGTGCAGCATGGAATATTATCCGTACTGTCGTAGTTGGATGTACGATAGACTGTATCCAGGAAGACGTGGCACTTAAACCAAATTTTGAGGATGAAGTTAAAAGATTTATCACGTGGGCATTTGCTCAAGAATGTTGTCGAAGCGAAGGAGAAGTAAGATATCCTTGTCTTAAATGTGAATGTGGGCCTATAATTAGTGACCCAAAGAAGTAAAACGTGACAGATAATGAAGAAGAACTATCGAGTAACATACCAGAGACAACTAATACACATGCTTCAAGTAGTCGAGCGCATATGGAATATAATGGACAATTTAACCTGATTAATGAGATGGTTAGTGATGCTTTTGGGGTGAATGTGACCTATGATGAACCTGAAGATTTTCATGGGGAAGAGTTGTCGAATGAAGAAGCGCAAAGATTTCATCAGTTGTTGAAAGAAATGAATACGTCATTGTTTAAGGGGTCGTCATACTCAAAATTATCAATGTGTGTGAGATTATTGGCCGCCAAGTTTGATTGGAGTGTTCCTGATCAGTGTTTGGAATTCTTCGCAAAAATAATGTTAGAAGCGACTCCTAAGAAAGACAACATGCCTACAAGTTTTTATGATTCAAAGAGGTTGGTTTCGAAGTTGGGTTTAGAAGTAAGAAAGGTTGATTGTTGCATTAGTGGTTGCATGTTGTTTTATGACAATGAGTTTGATACTAATGATGAAGCGTTGGAGGAATGTAAGTTTTGTAAGAGTTGAAGATATAAAGTTCGCACTAAAGCCATTAATCGTAAGCAAAAACGTGTAACAGTGAAGTCCATGTTTTATCTTTCGATAATACCAAGGTTAAAAAGAATGTTTGTTTCAATGCACAGTGCAAGTCAAATGACATAGAATCATACAAACAAAACAAGTTCTAGCACTATGCAACATCCATCTGATGGTGAGGCATAGAAGCACTTTGATCGGATACATCCTAATTTTGCTGCAGAACCTAGAAATGTAAGGCTTGGATTATGCACTGATGGTTTTACTCCATATGTCCAAGCGTCGGGAAGTGGATATTCTGGTTGACCAGTTATTGCAACCCCTTACAACCTCCCTCCTGAGATGTGCATGACAAAATCGTATATGTTTTTTACTTACCTCATTCCAGGGCCGTCGAGTCCAAAAGTCAGAATTGATGTGTATTTACAACCTTTAATTGATGATTTGAAGAGGTTGTAGCTTGGAGAATGGACTTATGATATATCCTGTAAACAAAAATTTACTTTGGGAGCTACCTTGATGTGGACTATTAACGACTTTCCCGCATATGACATGTTGTCTGGTTGAGGCACACATGCCAAAATGGGTTGTCTGCATTGCATGGAATACACAAGGCGTTTACGTTGGAAAAATGAGGGAAAAGTTTATGGTTTGATTGTCACTGCATATTCTTACCAGGAAATCATATCTTTAGAAGAAACAAGAATGATTTCAAAAAAAACAAGCGAGTAACAAATTTGTCTCACCCTCGATTATTACCAGGTGAAGTATGGAACCGAGTTTGTGAACTGCCAAGATTCACACATAATGGTAAAGAATGTTACCTGTTTTAGATTTAATAATACTTATTCAATTTGTTATTGTTTAGTTTTGAGCCGAGTCGGATTGCTGCCCAATGTATAAGTTATGTTATTCAACAAATGTATAAAAATCTTGGAAGATGTAATGCCCCGACTTATTTTAAATCATTTTTCGTAATTTAATCATGTGGTATTTTGGTGATTGTGTTGTATGGTTTTGTGTTTTGATGTGTTTGGACTACCCTTAGGTGTGGGGTAGTGGCCTTAAGAATAGACTTTAAGATGTTGGAAGGTGTGTGAACAATAGAGTGGAGATTGGTGGTGTGGTGAGTATAACTAATTAATTTATATTGACTACTATTTAGTTAATTAAATAATATTAAGTGACTATTATTTAAATGAATATTTAGTATTATTATTATTATTTTAATTAGTGGGATTAATAATAATAATAATAATAATAATAATAATAATAATAATATAATAAGAAGAAGAAATAAGGGATAGTGGGAGAGAAACTATCAGATCATGAAAACAAGAGAAAAGTGGAAAGGAGGCTAGGGCTCAAAGGGGGAAGAGAAGAAACACCATTATTAGAGGTAGAAAGAACTTTTGCAAGAACTCTAAGGTAAGGGTGGAGTTCTGATTATCTAAGGGATTGTATGACGATGGTGGATAAATTATGTCTATGCTTTAATTGTTGTTTTCTTCTCTTTATGTTATGATCATGGCAGTAATTGTATGTTGTTGGATTGAATCTTTGAATTCTGAACTATGAGTGGTATGATGATGTTGTAGTTGATGTTTGATTGGTGTAATTTTTGTGTTGTTGTTGTTGTGATTATGAATTCGATGAAATTGTTGATGGTAGATGTCACATTGTTGATAGTTGTTGCGAGTCAGAGTCGGAACTTAAGTTGTGAACGATTTTATGAAAAGAGTTGAAGTTTTGATGTCTTAGAAAAGTGTTTTTTAGGGTAAAATCATGTGTTAAACAAATGGTATGAAAAGTGGGCTTTTGGGGTGTGTCAAAAATGATTTTCGTACTGATAAGCAATAGAAAAGTGCTTATGTTGCAGGTGTAATTGGTTTCCAGAAAAGGGGTAACCAGTTACATTGTTGTGAAAACGTGTTTTATGGGCAAATTGGGAAGGTGTAATCGGTTACCAGGATTTGGGTAACCGGTTACACTGTGTGTATTTTGCGTAGTGTGGCTGGTTACAAGGGGTGTAACTGGTTACCTCAATTGGTTTAACCGGTTACATTGGGAGTAGTTTTTGAAAATCTTTGAAAATTCATAACTTCAGTTCCGGGTGTTCGATTCGGGTGTCGTTCGAAGCGTCGGGAAGTTGGCGTGACAAACTTTATTCTAAAAATGGTTGATGTACCAGAAATTGAATAATTTTGTGTGTGATGGTGTTAAATGCATTGTAACTCTTATGTTGTGGTGTGACATAATTGTGAATGCATTGTTGTTGGTTGCTATATTGCTTTGTTGTTGTTGCTGAATTGTTGTAGCGTGTGTTGGTGCATGGTGGGAAGTATTGGAGGAGCACATTGACTATGGAGGTGTTGTTCATTGTGTTTGGTGTTGTTCTTGCATGTATAATATGTTGCATGCATTCAGGTTGTTGGACAATAGTCCATTGTTGGTGAGCCTCAACCCCAGGAGGTAGGGATTGGGTGTGAGTAGCTGATTTCAGAGGTGATGGAATCAGTGAGCGCTATCGGTGGTGATGGTAATGAATTGGTGAGCTATGATCCTAGGAGGCGAGGATCGGAGCGGTGAACCTGAGTGTTCATGTATTGGTACCGTATGCATTGAGTCAAATCGTGAGTCTCATTGCATTGCATAGTGGTTGCATTTTTTTTTGTTTTGGATAGTTGTGGTGTTAGTTGTGTGAATGTGTATTATGGAATGGATGATTGTGCATGTGATAAATCTGATGCTTACTTATTATCATGTTTTCTTTTATATAATTATGATATCTCACCCCTTCTGTTTGAATGTTGTCTTTACATGGGCATCGTGCAGATAATCCGCAGTGGATGTATGTGGAAGATTGTGTCTTCCTTTATTTTCTAGTGTCGGTGTCTGCTTTGATGTGTAACACCGAGAAATGAAACGCTTTTATGTCATTTATGTTTGTTGGAGATTATTTGGATATTTTTTAAGTTTGTTTTGATTATATTTACTTTAAAACATGTTGATGCTTTGAATCATTAAATTGTCAAGTTGTTGATGTTCCGCTGCAATATGTGTTGATTTTTTTAAGCATGTTTAATTGTTATTATTATTAACAATTTTTGAAAAAAGTATATGTGTTATATATCATGAAGTATAAGCAGGTTTTGGTGAAATGTGTCATCCTAAATGTTTATGTTTTGAATTTACTATGATATTTTGTATAAATTATGCGGGGGATATTTAGGGTGTTACATAAGAGATTTTGAGAACTTTCCAAGAGTGATAAAGATGTTTGGTTTAACAAATTTACAGTGTAATGAATTTATTTTCAGTTATTGTTATTTTAATTAATTTTTTAATTATAATTATCTAACAGTTAAATTTGAATGTCTTAAAATATTGCAGGAAAAGTGTATTTGGGAAACAATTGACGAGACTAGGATTCAAAAAAATTGGCGGCGTTGAATACCAGTACGACTTTCTGACATGCTACGACGTGCTAGAAGTCGTTAGGAAGAGCTAGGTATTTGTCCTAACTGGATAGGCTAGGAAATTTTTAATGAACTTCTTGTCTATTGGGATTCACCTGGTTTTAAGGCAAGATCTAAAAATGCAAAGAAAATGAAAGCATCTAAAAAGGGGGGTCACCTCAATGCAGTTGGAAGCATTAGTGTCGCTGAACATGCTCGCCGCATGATAATTATAACTACTTCTTTAAGTTATATTTTGATTTACTATATATTTTTAATTAAATTAAATTTTATTAATTACTCTAAGGAATTGGGGAGAAACCCGCGAATGAATGAGCTGGTTGCAAAGACCCGTACCAAAAAACCGGGGGATTTTGTTTACGAACGTACCAAATAGGCTTTGGTAAGTTGTTTATATTGTATTATGTTATTTAAATTAATTTTTGTATATGAATAAATTGTTTAAAATCTTTTAATATCTAATGATAAAGTTGTGGCATGATTTTCATGTGGCAACTAATTTAATATTTGTGGCGTGAAAATCACGTGGCTATATTTCATTATTTTATTTAATTTAATTATTATATATATTATTTAAACTATATTTAATAGACTTTTTTTTATGTGCAGAAGGACTATGAGACATTGTTTGCAGAATTTTTAGTTCAAAATCCTCAGTATACTCTGATAGGTTTAGAGAATGGGGGAATAGAACATTATTTGAAAGAGTTGCGGATGGAAAAGGATCGTCACGTACGTCCACAACATTTGACACCCCAAATGATGGAAACAATTCGACAATTGACTCTAACTGAGGCGAGACGTGAGACCGCAGAATGTGAGGCGACAATAAATGTCCAAATTGAGGAAATGAAGAAGAGACAAATTGAGATGGAGGAAATAATGCGACGATTGCTCTCACAACATGGGAACCAAACAAATATTTAATGGACGATGATGATGTGGACAAAGATATAGGGGATGATGTTGATTGATTTCTTTATTGTTATTTTTCTTTTAAATATTAATTTTTGTAAAATATTTGTAATTATTTTGAATTTAATTATTTTTAATTGAAATTTTATTTTTAATTATTAATTGATATTAATATTTTTTATAATAAATATATTTATAATTTTATATTATTAATTTTGTTTTTAATAAATTGAAATTATTAATAAATAAATTTGTAAATAATTTTTTATTAATTTTGTTTTTAATTTTTTTAAATAAATAATAAATCTGTGACATGGGAAACACGATGCTAATCATAAATTATTTTTTAAATTAGTGCCATGAAAAACACAACGCAAATAAGAAATTAGTGACGTGAAAGTCACGTGGTAAACCTGCAACCATATGCAATGGGATTTTGTGACGTGAAAATCACGTGGCAAATGTTTGTGACGTGAAAATCACGACGCAATTTGTGCCGTAATTTTCACGTGGAAAAAAATTGTCACAATTATTACTGTCTCATGAAATATTATGATGCTATATCGGCTTTGTGGCATGATTTTCACCTTTGTAGTGTGAAAATCACGTCGTAAATCACTGTTTTTTTTTAGTATTGTACGAGTGAATAAAAATTGTATTTATTATGACTCGTACCTGAGTTTATATATGATCAACGATTGAAACCAACCACTTCCGTTAATGGTGGTGTGGATTGCGAAAGACGATTGAATCGGATTTGACGGTTTGAGATTAACGTATGATTTGACTCCAATGTGTGGCTTCACCGCGAGAGTCTACTTGTTCAGCACTATTGAATGAAAGTACTCTAGTCTGAATCTTTAGTATTTGACCGTTCTTATTCAACACAGTTCTAACTAAAACTAATAAATTTATAATCTGTTTTTCACCATAAGTCCAAATATATAGTAATTCTACCTAACGTGCTTATACGAAAATCAACCTAAATGCAATTATTAATAAGTGATGTGATTCTTAAATGAATTTCAATTATTATTCCCTCGTGAGTGGCCCAAGACTTTACTTTAAATTACCTAGGCAAAAGTAATATTCTTGGGGTAAAGTCTCTTCGTAAAATAAATAAAAAACAAACATAGTGTACCCTAAGTTTTAAACTTTCTAACCTATAGGGTGAGTGGTCCACCCACTAAAGAACAAGGAAGAAAAAAGATCAAGCAACTTTTTGAAGCTCCACCTGATTTCTGAAAGTGAAGGCACACAAAACAACATTAAAGGAATCTACTTAGTGAGTACATATGTACTATTGATTTCATGCAACTATATCAGCATGAAGATTTTGGGCTAAGAAATGTTTGGTACGGTTCTAGGGTGGTATGCTTGCTAGCTGTCCATAAAGGGGAACAAGACATGGCCGGTGGCTTACCCTTGTTTGCAAAGGTTACTTTGTTAAGTTTTTAGAATTGTGATTGGTGCAACTTAGCACATGTGAGTATTTGTATATTGAGTTTAAATTTAATGATCAAAGATAGAGGCTATGGTCCCAAAGTTTTAAAAGTTTGCTTCAACAATTAGCTTAATTGAGTTCTAAGATTCACCGGAGTAGGTCTTTAGATTCATCCGAATCGATCTTAAGTTTAAAGAGTGATAATACGAGTTAAAAGTAAATTATAGAATTAATCTTACAAATTATTAATTTTTTATTTCACTTAGATTTTATAATTATATTTTATTTTGTTTTAGGCTAATAACTTTGCTTTGGTTAATCATATTAATAATTTTTGTTTGTTTTCGGCCCCACTCGTTATTAACTGTAACCTATTGTTGAATTTGAATTACAAAAGATAATTGAGGGAAAATAAGTGTTAGAAAAGATTGATAAGAGAAAGAAAGTGAAAAAAAAGTGGATAGAAAGTTATCAAAGTTACTTCACATAACTCTATTTTCTTCCTTCTAGATCAATGTCACAACATATGAAATAACCTAAACAACAACAATTAAGTCTTGTTTCACTATGAGAGATCGGCTACATGGATTAACTTTCGTCGTAATGTTATATCTAGTACCATGCTTTGTTTCGAATCGTTAATCTTGAGATCGTTCTTAATAACTTCTCGTATGGTCTTTCTAGGTCTTCCCATTCCTCTAGTTGTTTGACTTTTCTCCATCTAATCTACTCTCCTTACCACAAAATCTATAAGTCTTCTCTCTACATACCCAAATCACCTAAGTGTATTTTTCACCATCTTCTTTACTATAAGTGCTACCCCAAAACTATCCCTAATATTTTCATTTTTAATCTTATCATATTTAGTCTTACCACACATCCAACACAACATCCTCATCATTACTACACTTTATTCGCGTGTTGATTCTCAACCGCCCAACATTTTGTCCCGTAGAACATCACAAGTCTTACTATAGTCTGTGACGTGATGGATGATATGGTCTCTAACTTTCACATCTAGGTTAGAAATGCTTGTTTTTTGTTGAACTTACATTCCATATACTCCGTATTACTTCTAATTAAGCAAAAACAATGTGTTTCTAAAACTTGTCTCTAAGTCTCCAACCTCTCATTCAAATCCTCCTTCGACTCTCCAAGTAGGACTATATCATCTGCAAAAAGCATGCCTCTCAGTGCTAGTTCTTGGATGTGTTCAATGAGTACATCCAAAATTAAGGTAAAAAGGTAATGGTGTGCGGGTTAAACCATGATTCAAACCTATTGTAATGGAGAAATCGTATGTCTCTCCACCTTGTGACCGCACACTAGTTCATACCCCTTCATACATATCTTGGATGGCTCGAATATATGTAATCATAATTCCTTTCTTCTTTAGGGCTTTCCACAAAATTTCTCCAAGAACTCTGTCATACCCCTTATCCATGTTAATAAAATTAAGTGCAAGTCTTGTTGGTCCATCTGATACTGCTTCATCACATGTCGTAGTAAATAGATCGCTTATATGGTTGACCTTCCTCACATAAAACCAAATTGATTCTCAGTGACTTTTGTCTCTTTTCTTTGTTTTTGTTCAATTATTTTTTCCTATAACTTTATGGCATGACTCATAAGTTTAATCACATATAATTTGCACAATTTTGTATATCCCCCTTGTTCTTATAGATTAGGTCTAAAGTATTTCTTCTCCATTCATCTAACATTTACTTTGACCTCATAATTTCATCAAAGAGTTTGGTGAGCTATTCAATACCTCTATCTCTAAGAATTTTCCATACTTTAAGAGGTATGTTTTATGGCCCAACCGCCTTAGTGTTACTGATCTTTTTCAACGCTTTCTTTACCTTTTGTTTCTCAATCCGACGTGGCTATTATAGTTTCAATCCTCTTCTCTAATGTTGAGTCTGCTAGAGTCCGATGAGATATCATATCCTTTATTAAATAAATTGTATAAATAAATATTCCACATACCCTTTATATCTTTTTCTTGGACCAATACTTTGTCATCGTCATCTTTAACACACTTCATTTGATCCAAATCTCTTGTCTTTCTTTCTCTTCCTTTAGCAAGCCTATATATAGATTTCTCTCCCTCTTTGGTTCCTAAATATTGAAATAATATGTCAAATGCTTGGATTATTGCTTCACTCACCGTCTTCATGATCCCGTTCTTCGGTTTCTTATGCTTTCCCCATGTTTTGGTATTTTTACACCTAAAAATTGTCAGGGAGTTTGAAGAATTCTGCAAATAGAAAGCTTGTGAGGCGGTTTAGAAAACAAGCCTAGCTATTCTAGGCAGAATAGTGACATGTGTAGATGAGATGAAAAAATACTTTAAGGTGAAGGAACCTTAACTTGTGAGGTGAGCCAAACAAATCGCCTAGAAAATTATGGAGGTTTTACAACCCACGTGAGTAATTTGAAAAATACTCCAAGGTGAGGGAACATTAACTCACACAGTTAGCCAAATTTTGCTAGGTGAAACTCCATAACTCATATTCTATAAAAATGGGCCTAGATTAGAATTTTAAGGATAACATTGATTAGAAATAAAAAAAATAAAGGATGACATTTTCATATCAACGAGAAAAGGTGGGAGCCATCATACTCTAAGATTCAAGACTTTGGTGCAATCTTCATCTTTTGTAAGAATACCATCATCACGAGTAGTGATGATTTTCTTAGCAAGTGTACTAATTAAGTCGAAGTAATAAAATAAAGAACGTCTCCACAGGGATTGCATATTTTAACAAGGTTGTAATTGTGCTTTTAAAGGTTAATGCAATGGGTTTTCATAATGGTTTGCAAAAATAAATTGCGCGAATAAAGTTTATAAAAAATATGACATTGAGAAAGCGAATAGATCTTAGTTGAATCCCTTAATTTTCCCATCTTGATGATTGAGCATTATTTATTTATTTTGAATTAAAAAGAATATATTAACTAAAAAAACAATCCAATACAAGGTGATCAACTGATCCAACAAACAAAAAAAAAACTAGAAAAACTAAGTCATCAAAAGCGTTATATGTTTCCTAAGCTTTTTAGATCCCCAACCTCTATACAAAATGCTTTCTATAATACCTTCACAAGTATTTGTGTGCGTGTCCCCATGAGTATTCCTATCAAAAATCTTCTCATTCCTGTACTGCCACACCCCGTAAATAGTTTCTGTGATTGCAAGTTTCAACAAGTTGGCTTTCCAACCTTTCTTCGACACTTGATCCAATATCCATCTTTGTCCCGCTTCCCAACATTGAGGATCATGCTGAACATTAATCAAATGTAAAATACTCTGCCAAATGCTTTTAGAAATATTACAGTCAAAGAACAAATGATCCAAGGTCTCATCAGCCTCATTGCACAAGCTGCATCTAGTGTCATTAATAAAACCAAATTTCACTAGTATATCTTTAGTACCAATTTTACCATGACAAACTAGCTAAGTTGTATGGATGGCTCTAGGTCTGGCATTGTTTACCTTGAATAAAAACCTCCAAGGAACTCTACTATTGTCATCTATTAAGGCTTCATAGATAGTCTTCATTTTGAACTTCCTATTAATGATCAGATTATCCCAGACAGGTTGTATACCACTTATCTGATCCCTTAGACTCATGATGTTCTTCATTACCCAAGAGCCATTGCTTATAACTGCCTCCATGACAAGTTTACCCTTCAGGTAATGCGCGTGCACCCATTTCACCCAAAGATTGTTAGCTTTCTTACACAAATTCCAAAGGCACTTCAACAATGTTGCCTTGTTCCAAACTCCCAAGTTGAAAATATTGAGACCACCTTGTCTTCTTGGGCTGTAAATAGTGTTCCAGGATATTGGACTTTTCCTGCTAATTTCTTGGCTGCCAGTCCAAAGAAAACTCCTGCACATTCCTTCAATCTTTTTTATGACAGTTTTGGGAATGGGAAGGCATTGCATCCAATATTGAATGATAGCATTGATCGTGTTCTTCACCAATTGGATCCTACCAGCCAAAATTAGGAGTTTAGAGGTCCAATGTCGAATTCTAGCCATGGCTTTGTCAATAAGAGGAAGATAATGATTGAAATTAAGTTTCTTGCAGGTCAGGGGTATGCTAAGGTACCTGACTGGAAGTTGCCCTTCCTTGAACCCAGTCATGTTCTGCATCTTTTCCTTAGTTTCCCTATCCACACCACCATAGTAAATCTTGCATTTACTTAGATTCACAACCAAACCAGTAGTTACAGAGAATTTATTAACGGTATTAAGGAGCATTTCCACTGAGACAACATCTCCTCTACAGAATAATAAAAGGTCATCTGCAAATGTGAGATGGGTGATTCCCAGCCTCTCACACTTTGCATGGTGATTAAAGTTTGGGTCCAGTTGCATTTTCTCCAATAGTCTTATCAAATACTCCATCATCATTACAAAGAGCAGGGGGGATATAGGGTCCCCCCTGTCTGATTCCTCTTTTGGCCTGCAAGACATCAGCAAATTCACCATTAACATTAAAGATATAAGTAACAGTGGTTACCATATTCATGATCCAATGAGTGAATCTACTAGGCAGTCCCATTTCTGTTAGGATAGTCTCCATAGCATGCTAATCCGCCATGTCATAGGCCTTTTGTAAATTAAGCTGGATCATTGTCCTTGGAGTACCTCCTTTTCTAGTATACCCTTTGAGAAGTTCATATGCAAGCATTATGTGGTTGTGAATAGTTTAACCTAGAACAAAAGCAGCCTCTGATAAATTGATGAGACTGGGAAGCATCTTCCCCAATCTGGCAGTTAGGACCTTAGGAATTTTTTGTAGAATGTAGTGCATCCTACTATTAAGGGTGGACAACGGGTCGGGTTGGGCGGATTCGGGTTCAAAATACCCATCCGACCCAACCCGCACTTCCAATACATAGGCCCAATTCCGCCCATTTTCTCTTGCGGACTAAGCTGGTTACAGGTTAAATGGTTTGCGGGTAAACAGATGTGTTCATGCGGTTGAAACTTCAAACAACCAAAAATCCAAAATGAAGAAAATGAAGGAAATTTGAAAAAAAATATTCAGATCTATATCAAGTCATAAAAAATATGGTATCTTTAACTTAGATCTAGATCTGAAGATTTAAAAATATAAGCTTAAAAAAAATTAATAATTAAAATAAAAATAAAATTGAATTTTTAGAAGAATAAAAAGAAGATGATGACCGTGCATTGATTTCTATGGTTTTGCAATGTTACTTTTTTGGAAATAAGAAGTGAGAGAGATTCTTGAAGAGCCAAAAGAAAAAATGAGACAGAGGCATGAAGAAAGGAGAGAGACGCATATTCATCTGTGTTGTTTAGAAACAATGATTTTAAATAAAACAATAAATATATATTCTTTAATTAATAGTAATAGATAACAATTGTGTGATGATAAAGTCTGAGTGTTTGAAAAGATAATGTCAAATAGCTTACCTAAAAATAATACCTAGCCTATATGCATTAATGATGGCTAGTGAGTAATTGTTAAAAAAATAACAGGAGTATTGTAGTATGTAAGTGTAAGAATGTGATATATGTTGAAATTCTGGCATATGCAGACAGCAGATGTCCTAACACATGTCAAGACATTGTGCTACATAATCATTTAAACACAGAGGCGCAACAGCAGACTGATACCTTGAATATCAGAACTGCAACAACACAGATGTTACGACATCTATTCCAACATGTTTATCCTGAACCCTAACAAAAAAGTAAATCTGCAGAAAGATAAAGAACACAACAATTGTTAACCCAATTCGGTGCAACTCACCTACATCTGAGGGATACTAATCCAGGAAGAAAACTTCAATATCTTGTAGTATTACCCTAAAGCTAAACTCCCACGTTTATAACTTTATTCTAATAACTACCCTTAATGAACATCTTTACCAAAGTTAAACTCCATCGTTTACAACTCTGATATGAGAGACCTACTCACTTCCTTAATCACAACCTGTGATATCTAAACCATCCTTGTCAATACAGACTTCTGTCAACCATTATTGACTCACAAGTTATCTTGAACTTGCTTCAAAGCTTCATCCAAGAACAATACTCAACTCTTGCTTAAAAGCTTTGAGTGAGAACAATATACAACAATTTATGTCGACCACATAGTATCAAAAGATACATGGGTGACTTACAAACTACACGAGAGACTCTCAAAACCCTAAACCCTTGTGTTGCACCGACGGCTTGTTGTTGTGTATTTTTTATTAGGTCTAGTGATCCGCTGTCGCGCACAGATCAAAAACTAGTGTTTTTTAAAACAGTAGTAAAGCGACAATGACTCGAGTATCGTATCGTGAGTATTCTTGATTTAATTAAACTAACTAAAACGATTATGGGGTTTGTTTTGTTTTAGAATTTGATTAAGAAAAAAAACAAAGTAAATAAGTGATTATTGAAATAAGTGATTAAAACAGGTTAATCTACCAGTTCGACTACCAACTTATCATTGGTCATTACAATTCCAATTCCCTAAGCGGTTATAATTCCTATTCGATTGCAATATTGAACAAACAAGCGTCGACAATATTACACGAGTTATGTCCCTAATCACCGAATTAAGCAAACGGTTCACCGAATTAAGCAAACGGTTAAAGATAGCGCGAAATAACGAAAAAGCTAAGTTAAACGCGATTAACGTAAAGAACGTGCATCAACCGAATTAAATCCAATCAATTCTATAAGAAACTAATTAAGCAAAGGAAATTTATAGAACAAATTAGAAAGGAACTAAATTAAATTGAAATTGATAAGAACCTCAAAGTTTTACGAAATTCGAATCCGGCAGATTTCCCCTCGGGATTAGTTCTACATGGAATACGTGAAAGTAAAAAGTTAAAATTTGTGAAAGCTAGGTACCCACTATGGTTGTACAGCTAAAAACCTTATAAACAAAATAAAGTTTTCCATCACTAACTCAAACTGGGTCGGAAACATAAACCAGACCTATAAAACAATTCGAAACAAATTGTTTTCTAAAATCAGAATTCGGGCTCTGACTTCAACGACTTATTTGACCATCTTTCACTCCGAATCAACTTCTGCGTAAAACACAAAAGTTGTAGCTCTATGTTTTAGCTTTCCGTCGACTAGTAGAACATGTAAATTCGATTCTCGTAGATTAGGTTAAGACCTGCGCATTGAAAGGTATCAAATAAGTGTTAATGCTGAAAAATAAGCTGCGAAAATAAAATAAAGGTAAAAACAAACTTAAATATGAAAACACATTAAAATAGTAAAAATACTCAAATAAACTTTAGGAATGCCTAATTACAAACATAAGAGAAAGTGTATTAAAATGCACTGATCAAATTCCCCCACACTTGAACTTTTGCACTCCGAGCAAAATAGAAATCAAAACTCAAGAAACACAACAGCATTCAGATACTCATTCTAGGCTACAAACTCTTCTTCGGTTAAGATAGCATCGATAAGTACTAATCTTGCATAATAAGGATATCGTAAGAACATTAATCCGCAATTGTGCAGCCATAAGCCTCCCTCCTATACAGACCAATCCGAATCATGTTATTATGCCTAAGCCTATCTTACTCATCCTCCTTTTTACTCTCTTTCATTCTAATGTAATCACATTAAGCCCGTTATCTATTCATGTTGGAATACAAATAGAGTTAGGGTTTTGTTATCGTTCCACAAAGATTGTTAGAGAAATTACTTCCTTTCTACATTTGTAAAGGTTTGAAACTTTAATCGGAACAAAGGGTTTTGGTTGTTTTCAGTCGAAACATTTGCATTCAAAGTTAAGTAATGAGCGGTAAAAAGATTTGTTTTAACGATTTATAAAAACATGTCAAGATTAGTAGCCGGTAATCCGCTTTCGAATGTATATCTTCAAAAAAGCGTGTGAACTTTCTAACGATAAATAAACTCACATATCCTCTCAACAAGTTTCTCTCGAACACTTGTTGTGGGATTTATCATATTGATCCTTTGTTGATCTCTCACACAAACTATCAATATGACAACATTTAAGAACAATATTTATGAACATCAACATTCAAAACTATCTCTAGCTTCATGAATAATTGATGGATTGAAACCTAGGTCAAGTTTTAACACATATCTCTCAATCATGAATCAAAACAAAATATGAACCATAAAAACAAATTTTCTTCTCTATATTTATCATTAACAAAGTTCACAAGCTTAATACAATATCAATACATACAAAAAATGATGGATTACCTCCACCAATCTTAACACTAGAAGTGCTTAGCTACCCATTGTCATGGTAGCTTCACAAACAAGAGAAATGGAGAAGAGAAACAAGCATCAACAATGATCTCTCGATAAATGATGCTCCGATTCTTAGAAAATATGATACTACAGTGTTTACAATGTTTTTTCTCTAAGAAAATGAATAGTGATCCCCAAAAAATCGGATCTAATCTATTTATAAGGGAGCTGAGTTACGCAGAGCGCGCTAAGCACGCTATCTTTAATTATCAAATCTCCCTTGACCGCGCTTAGCGGGCTACAGACCTCGCTAAGCGGGCTACCTGCTGGAAAATGCTCCCAGTCCGCGCTAGGAGCGTGCTAAGCGCGCTTGCAGCATGCTTCAAAAATCCAATTTCTTCAAAACTGCTCCTTAAGAGCCTTCCATGCTCCAAGCTTCCATTGAAATGCTAAAACCTACAATTATAAACACAAAAGTTAAATAAATAATTCTAATAATGCAATTAAACTATACTACGATTATTTACCGAAAACACGGGAAAAGGCATCGATTATCAAATAAAGATCTCAAAAGTGCCAAAAACTAAACTAAATATTAACACATTTTAGCACCTAACAACTCTCCCCAACTTGCTTATTTGTTTGTCCTCAAACAAAGGTAAGATAGAATAGAAACAAGAGGAATATCGGATAAGCAAACACAATCAAAAATCAATGGTTCAAACTAAATTGATGCGATCGCAAGTACTGCTCAGCTTCACAAAGAATCAAAACATGTCTACGAACTAACTTCTAAACAGAAATAACAAGCACTCATCAAAAGCAAACAAATGTTCAAACGGGAATCACCTACTTATTTAGATGAGCCACGCTCAATATTTACAAGGGACAAAACACACTCAAAAGCAATTGTGCCACATCCAAAACAATTTATGCAATCATCTCACAACTAATGAAAACAATGGAAACAAAGATCACAAAAGGACTTTTATCGGTTGTAACTTGGCCGGGGTTAAGAAACAAAGGGCATATGTATACGGCCATGGAAACAAGAAAGGGCAAATTTCAAGAAGAGCATTTTCTTTTCTAAACAACCATTCTTGCTCTAACTTCCAACTTATTCTCACAATGCATTCTATTTCTTTCTTTGATTCCCACAATTTTTCTTTTTCTTTCTTTTTCATTCTATTATGATTTTTCCTTTTCTTTCTTTTTCAATCTATTTTTGATTTTTTCTTGAGAATACATTGTCCACAATTCCTTCTTCTCTTTCCTCAATGAACCAACCTCCCCAACTTCAACAATACTATAAATTTAAATCAAAATACTCTTCAAAACGGTTAAAGTCCGGGTTCATGCTTCAAAGATACAAAAATTTTCGCATTAGGCACAAGAGAGGTTTCTAATGTTCACACACTCACAAGGTAACTTGAAGTGGTTTTTGGAAAAGTGGTTCTACTCATAGTACTAAAAAAATTGCCTTGATCATTTCAATGTTTCCAAAATTTCAAAACTACAAGCAAGATTAAACATAAACCATTTGAGTAAGCAACAACTACTTGAATCCCTCAATAATTTGTGAACAATGAAGGAAACTCACATTTGTGGTAATGTCCTAATTGATTCCCACATGAACATACATGCTAAATGAAGCAAAGCTTGAAATTTAGGTAAAGCAAAAAGTTCATACACATGCTAACATTCTACAAAGCACAAACAGAGTACCTTTTTGTGCAACAATCCAGAATTATATCATCACCATCAATGATTGGTGTAGCACATCACTTTTGTTCAAAGAAACTAAAACTTGCTTCATCAATCAATTACCTTAAATAGAGAACAAACACAAAAAAAATTTGTACCAAAAATTATAAACAAAAACATCATCCGTCCGGATGGAAAATTCACAAATAATAAGAAAATATTTTAACAATTATCCAAAAATCAACATCCGTCCGGATGTGAACTACAACAATATCTTAAACAAAAGTAAAAAAAAAACTAGCAACAAACTAAACATAACAAAATACAAAGGTGAAACAATCAAACCCATCATTAAGAACTCGAACTTGAAACTCTATCATCACCGCCATCATCATTATCAGCTGCCCCCTCCACAAAACCTGGCATGGCCTCAGGCCACCTAGCATATGCCATGAGGTCCTCTCTAGACCTCAACGGGTGATCAACATGAGGCTCTCGGATCTGAAGTAGCATCTGTATCATAGAATCATGCATAAACAAAAAGGCACGCTGGTGAGCCCCGTACATGGGCCAATTGGCCTCAGCACTCGAATCACGAACACGCCCTACAGGGGCAGCAGTAGCAGGGACATCTTCATTGTGTGCCTGAAAACAATGACGGGTGATAAAATTGTCATCCAAAATAGCTAATTTCACATTCCCATGGCTTGGAAGGGTGACTCGCGCCTTATGGCACAATGCCATAATAAGCCCAGGATAAGTCAAAGTACAAGCCACCCTATCACCTAATGGTGTAGCGCTCACAGCAATCCTCTTCAGCTCATTAGAAATGATCCGTGTTAAATCCACAGTTTTCTCGTCGTCAAGAATATAAGCTAAGAGGTCTGCTGTCTTCATGGGAATGGAGGATGTGTGACTCCGAGGCTTTAGGTTGTGCAAGACAACCGACATTACAATTTGAGTCTAGGTAATCAACATTGATCGCGACTTTATGAGTCTATCGAGATTACTAACTACAAGCTCACAGTCTATCGCGTAGTTTTAAAAGATATCGAACCCACAGGGACCGATAATCAAACTAGTGCTATCGGGTTGTTACTATGTTTAGCTAAGGCAGATGATTTCTCGAAGTTAAGGTGCAAACGGGAAACTATAATTAAACTAGAATTTAGATTTGATTAAAGTATAACGGAATATCGGTACGTAATTCATCAATCATCGGGAATCCAATAGATCGTCGGCCTATTAGTCAAAATAGTTTTCAGTAGAGAAATATCAATTTAAAAGTCTATACCTCGCACTCTCGTGTTATTGACTCTGACTATACTCCTAAATTAGAATGTCTACTCTCGCTAGCCCATTTGAGTTTAAAAATACTTTTTGAAAATTAATAAGTCCTAATTGGTTTTAAAGCGCTCTCGCTGTATTTAAAACCAATGTCCAGTTTCAGCTATCCGGTTAAAATCTCAAACTCCCGTTTCATTGATCGTACCCTTCGTTACTTTCTTACTCTCGTAACAAAAGTCAATTAAAATAAGAAATCGGAACCAGAAAATTAAAGTGTCAAAGTTTACCTACGATCGATTGGAACCCTTTCCGATCGACTTAATTACATACCGATATAAATAATTTAGCCGGACATTTTAATAGACATACACAAACTTAAACAATAAAACATTGATGCAGACATGATATTTAAAAGTAAATGGCAACTATATTAATTGAATAAAAACCTGGAAACAACGAATCTTAAGTACGCGATCCTCTACACACCGGCAGGATTCGCTTTGCTCGAGCAATAAAAACTTAAAATGAAATAACTACTAAACTAACTAATTAATTCAAGTGCAATAGTTCCCCAGTGTAGGAAACTATTGCTTTGGAAAGTGAGAAAAATGGGAAAGGTAATGCAAGGAATGAAAAGCTCTAAACTTAGGAAAAATCTCGTAAAAATTGGGGACCCCTCTTGTGAAGTAAACTGCTCCATTTATAGCCTTTGAGAGTTGACGTGAAACAAGGAGAGAAAATCTCAGGTAGGTGCACATGACCGAAAATGTCTGAGTGACTGGTTGATCGTGGCTTGCGTTAAGTTGTAACCGTTTGAGAGGCCACGTAGTTAAAATTAATTTCTGAGAAGTTGGCTTGTGCCGGTCATCATGGCCTTGTGCCGGTCGTCATAGCTTAAAGCTTGTCCCGGTCGTCATGCCTTGTGTTACAGTCGTAACGCTTCCTTAATGTAGAATCTTATTTCTGCTGTCAAAACACCTTATTTTCTTCTATTTTCTTCTATTTTCCTCTTCTTTCTTCTTGCTGGTTGACTTAAAGAGAATACCTGAAAATGAACTTAATACTCACAAATACAATGTTAACAAATGAAAATAACGAAATAAATCAATGTAATTCGAGGAAAAATATGCTATGTAAAATCGCATTATCAAACTCCCCTACACTTGAACCTTTACTTGTCCTCAAGCAAATAATCATTTCAAAAGCATTGATCCAGTGCACATACCCGACACTCCTCTGAATCGTACATAGTTGTGCGGCCTTTTGTTTGAAACGATAGATACTCAAACAAACACCAGAGATACATTAATGACACAAAACATATAACAAGGTCATAAACCTCTTTTTTTACATACCGGTCCGAATCATGCTATTATAGCTTCACCTAATGCTTCTATTTCGCCCGTCTTCATTCTGACGCAATCACATTAGACCCTTTGCCTTTGCACGCACATAGTAGAGTAGCCTGTTAGTGATTTTGATCCTTTAAACGAGGGGTCTGGTACACAAGTGAGATACCCCTTTTTGTACATATTCTGCTTGCAAGTTGTGGGGGATCGAAGTGTAGTCCGCCCTACCGAGTTCTGTACCAGATACCTCTGAACCAACTAACAACAGATTTCTATTGCCTTTTTGCATCACTTGCATTCTTTAGCTTTGGTGCATTTCTATTTCCACAATCAAAGGCGTGAAAATTTTAAATTTTTAGCAACTTGAGGTATCAATCACTTATCTTCGTCGGCTCTCCACATAGCTTGTGCTTAGACGGTGCTAACTGCTAATATAAATTATTAGGGGCTAATTAGAATTTTCAGCTTAAGGTAACGGTATAATAGGTACTCAAACTGATGACGCAAATATGAGAGGTCCAGGGTGTCAAGATGGTATCAATTTTGTTTATACTTTCTCAAGTCTCCAACATATCCTACTCGTAAGACAACCTATATACTCTAAAGGCGTGTCGAGTTATGCAACGAATCAATCAAAAAAAAAAATTTATGTTAAAGTAAAATAAAGTGAGGAAATTGAATAGTACGAAAAACATATTCATATACTAGCCATGAAGTACATTAAAGTTAATAAAAAGGAAATAACAACATAAACTAGCAAATAAACTAAAACGAATGTTTCCTCTCCCACACTGAGTCTAACATTGTCCCCAATGTTTCAAAATAGTGTAAAAAGAAAGGAACATGAAAATAGAAAAAAGAAAAGAAAAACTACTGAGGTCCTCGTGATCTGCCACGAGCTCGTCCCTGTCCACCCTGTGCATGGGGATGTGGCATACCGACATGATAGACATAGTCATACAAGCTGTCCACCCTCATAGTCAAAGCTCTCATCTCATCTATGATGCTTGATATTCTTTGATCCATCCGCTCTCCATGCTCGCATTGGTCTTGTTGAATTTTTCGTATGAGTCCCATCATTTCAGTGTGTTGAGTCTGGTGTCTCTGGTCTCGCTGGGCATCTAACTCATTTCTCTGCATGATGGCCGTGAGGATGTCATCAGTAGTGGCAGGGGCGCGGTTGCTTCGTCGACGGCGTCGGGAGGTTCAGCTAGCTGGTTACGTTTCAGGTGGCTGGGGGTTATTTTCAGGGAGGTCATTCTCCAATTCATCAAAATCATCTCTTGCCTGACTTTCTAGTGCAGCCATATCAAGCTCAGGTGCATCCAAATCAAATAACCAGTTCGACATATTTTTTGGATCTATTCAAGCAGCACAGGGCAAGACAATACTCTTCATTACCCTGTTTCGTACCACAGGGTTGTATTTGTTATCGCGTCGAAGTCTGATCAGGTGTGAGCTGCGACAATGTTCCAAATCTAGATACACCGCCGGCACAGAAGGTAAGTGGGTAAGCTTGTCTCCCAAATTCAAAGCCAGCGCGATAGAGGTAACTATTCCTCCAAAATAGAAAACAGTGGTACCTCTCGCACAACTGGAGCTAATGTGTGACAGCAGGAATGAAATGGCATTGACCGGTACGGGTGTAAATACACAATGCATAAAGAAGAGCTCATTTGAATTTACCTTATGATTATTGACTCTTTCGAAGATGGTGTCCCCCAAAATGCGTTGATAGTACCGTATAGCTGGGTTATGGATATATGTAGCATTAAGTCCCTCCCAGCTATCAGCTCTTTCGCCTGTTAAAGTTCTCCATACTTCAAATGCCATGTTTGGCCAGTTTGGGTTGCGTGGCACACGGTACTGCACATTGTCGACTTGTGGAAATTTTAGCATTGTGGCAAGCTCGTCTTGAGAAAGAGAGTACTTGGTGTTGAACATCCTAAAAGAGGCGGATCCTGTGAGAAAATGTGTGTCGTCTGAAGGGGTGTTGCAGGAAAAGGAACTGAGGAATTCTAATGTCAGAGCTTCGTATGACGGAAGGTTTTGTGTGCAAATGTGAGTTAGCCCCGAATTATGAAGCATCCAATGAACTCCTTCCAACAAGCTGAGCTCTTCAAGATAGGTAATGTCAAGATAGCGCGTTGGTTGAACGGATCATTTGTGGAACTTGAGATACCTCTCCCTTTGATACTCACCTGCTTGGCCATCGCGAAAAATTATCTGTGAAAGGTCTGGTTGTTGAGCCATTGTGCATGCAAGGGTTTTTGGTTTTAAAATGTGGGTTGGTTATGGAACAGAGGTGGAATTATGAGTTTGGGGTGAATTGACTCAGTTTTAATAGAGAAAAATGTGGTGAGTGGGTGAATTAGTGGTGAATAAATGGTGATATTGAATGGTGTGGAGTTATGATGGCAATGGCAATCAATGGTGAGTGGGACGGTTGCAGGAAAATGGAAGAAGGAAGGTTACGAGGGTTCTGTTACGAATATAACAGGGTTTTAGTCTGTGACGGTCGTCACAGATATTATTACGATTGTCATTCATGTGAGGCCTGTGACGGACGTCACAGAGCTGTCACGGTCGTAACGGCTTAATTTCAATAAATTTTATGAAATTCAACTAAACTTCCGGTATTGCATATATTAGGAAATGGCACACAACATTCCACGCAGTAAATTATATTTGAACCACACATAACATTCACACAATAGTAATATATTTGAACCACAGTAGTATGAAAATAATTGCAATTGACAGAGTATAAAATTAAATACCAAAGAAATGAAATTGCATTAACTGAAGCCAAATTGTTCAGTATCCAAAAGTAACAGTAACAGATGCAAATGCATCAGTGAGTTTAATTTTAAATCCAACAGTGAAAAATAAATACTTCAAGGGAAAATGAAAATGCAGTAAATAAGTCAAAAACAGTAAAAAATCAACTGCGCCCGCGTCTCAATGATTCCACCGCTTGGTTCAGGTGGTCCAGTTGCTCAACGGTGGTATCCATTAGACCGATAACGTCAAGACGGATAAGTTGAAGTTGGTCTCTCATGGCATGAAGTTCAGTACGGAAAGTTTCAAGTGTAGCATGCATGTTAGCAGGAGGGACAATATTAGTATCATTCATGGGATGCTCAGGAAAATCATGATAGTGAGGAGGTGTTTCAGGGTCAATCTCAATATCAGACACATGACTATCAAGTTTTTTTTCAGGTTGTGGCTCATCTAAATCATATAGCCAGTTGTGGTGGTTATGCACACTAGTTCGCTCGTGATCAGGCAGTGTAAAATGTGAAACAACTTCATTATTGATCAGGAGTTGAAACGGGGGTGGTCCAAGATTTCTAGTAAGTCCTCGGTTAAAACAGAAAGTGATATTCATTGGCCTATATCCGCCTAGAGGGTTCACTCGGGAAAGACGAATCCTAAATCCCATGGCTTCAGTAATTTTTGTTACAAGGCCACCTATCAAAATGGGACCATGATCAGCTTGAGCAATCCTGCGGAGATTGTCAAACATAAAAGTAGCCCCATTAACAGGTCGGGACTGAAACACACAAAACATAATAAATAGCTTATCTCTAGAGACTAGGGTGTCATTCTCAGCTTTTCCAAAAAGGTTGTAGGCTAAAATCATATGAAAGTATCTTATGGCCGGGTTGTGAATTTCAGTGGACACCATAGGGTGCGGGTTATGATACGGTCGTTCTGAAATACTATTCCAGTAAAAGTTCAGTTCATCTTCCATTAATAAATCCTCCGGTGCCATGGAGAAAACGTCGGGTCCATTGGGGAAATCCAACAGTTCCGTAATCTCTCTGATGTTGAAACGGCACATGTACCCAAATAGCCTAAAGGTTATCTTACCCCTATTAAATCCCATGCCATGGTTAGGGTCGTAGGACTGTGAGCTTAAAAATTATAGGGTCAGTCTGTGGTAAGTCGGATGCTTTTTCCTAACAAAACCCTCCCAGCCTATCTGGCTAAGCATAAAGTCTATGTTATCTCCTATGCCTAAGGCAGTCATGGTAGGTCCATGGGGGAATTTGGTTAGGGCCATGGGTCTAAGAGAGAGCCTTATAGCGGTGCCATTGGACAGTGTCCCTGAATAGCACAACCATGGTATATTCATTATCCATCTTATCAATTAATCAGAAAAGTAAAGCAAATGGAGAAGGAACAAGGTAGAAAAATATGAGAATCCTGGAGGCATAAATCGAGATAATCGGTACTGATTTTTAAAATAATTGAAAAATACCGCATCGGTAAGTAAAGTAAATTTTGACAAAAATAATAAGAAAAATAACAAAGTGAAAACAAAATAAAAGATAAAGATAAAGATAAAAATAAACAAAGTAATAAACAAAAACAAATTTTGTGGGTTGCCTCCCACTCAGCGCTTCATTTAACGTCGGGAGCTCGACAGTTTTTAAGAATCATTAGCTTAAGGGGAATGTAGGCAAATACAATGTTAACAAATGAAAATAACGAAATAAATCAATGTAATTCGGGGCAAAATATGCTATGTAAAATTGCATTATCAAACACCCCTCGCATGAACTTCAGAGGGGCACCAGTAGCACTTAACTGAAAAGACTGATCTGGCACACACAAAACCTCTCTTAATTGCTCGACATTCCATCTTCCTCGAGCTAACATTTTTCCATAGTCACACAACTCATCCTCAGCCAACTCTAAGTAGTTCCCAAGGTAGGTGTTAATTGCATCCCTAGAAAAATCAATCTCCTTGCCCCTTACCCAAGTTTTAAAATTGAAAGCCTCATTTCCCGAAGGTAAGGCATTAGCAAAAATTCCCTAACAATATCCAGATGATATTCGGGGTAAGGTTCAGAGAGCTTGTCCCAGCCTCCTCCTTGCACCAGAGAAGCTGTGCGTTGATAACTTCCTAAGTGATCAATCTGTATAATTCTTTCAGGCCAAACAGTTCTTCTCTCGAGTTGCTGATATCTCAGCTGCTGTTCAAGACCAAGAAATCGATTGTTATCAAATTGTCCTGATGGAGGTCGTCTTGCTGGGTTTGATGTCGAACCGATACGCTGTTTCTTTCTTCCAGAAATTTGGAAAAAAAACACGCAAAACATCCACAAAAATAGACAAATACATTAACAAAAATAACATTAAAATATGTCTAAATTCTTAAGCAAATGCAAAAAATAATCCAAGGGATCAAAACAGAATTCTGGAAGAGGGGAATTTTTCTGAAAATCCCAGACCGCAGTAAGCGCGCAGGACCGTGCTAAGCGGGCTTTGCGATTTGCAGAAAAATTCCTCTCTGCAACAGACAGCCTCCAATGGATAAAACCCTAATCCTAAAACAGAGACATATTTAGATAGATTTTTCAATCACGAATACATAAAATTAAAACCCTAATATCTTCAAAAACCTAATTTCTACAATCAAAGTTCCTATCCACGTGCAATTATACTAATCTAGTGAGAATAATGGAAAATGACAACAAAAAGAAGAACAAAATGAACAAGAACATTGAACATTAAAGCTACAACCCAAAATGGGTTTGAACATTGAACAAGAACATTAAAAATAAAATGAAAACTTACAGTTATTGATGATGATAATGAGCAAGAAAATGACAAAGATGAAGCTAAGGCACAAGAAATCCAAGGAACTCTCACAAAATTTGGAGAAAAATGAAGTTGGGAAGAAGAAGAGAGAACTTGAGATTTTTAAGAAAAAGGGGGAAATGAGGCACAACCTCAGAGCCCTAGCTTCTAAAGCCAAATTTGGGCCGGGTCAGCACTATTGGGCCCAGACAAAACCACTTTTTTTTCAAAATTTCGCAGACCGCGCTAATCGCGCTGCTCACTGGAAGTGGGGGTGACTTTTTCTTCAGAGCGCGCTAAGCGGGCTCTGCAACACACAAAATATTACCAGCAGCTCAAAACATGGTTCCAGCAGCACAAAATATCATTCCAAGCAGCAAAATCACACCAACTTACAAAAAACACGATTAAACAGTAAATTGACCAAAAAACGATAAAAACTTACAGAATTGGGGTGCCTCCCAACGAGCGCCTGTTTAACGTCAGATAAGCTCGACGGTCCAAGATGATCAATGAAGAATGTCTAGGAAAACAGAACAATTTTCTCGATCGAAATTACCTCCAAGGTAGATTTTCAAACGTTGACCATTTACGGTTCAACAGTCTTTTTTCTGCATATCTTCGATCACAATTGCTCCAAAATTTTTAACTTCTTTAACAAGGAAGGGTCCTGACCACTTCGATTTTAACTTTTCTGGGAAAAGTTCCAACCGGGAATTGAACAATAATACCGATTGGCCAACCTTGAAATCCTTTTTTTGGATATTCTTATCATGATACCCTTTCACCTTTTCCTTATACAACCAACTAGAATGATATGCGGCATTCCGCATTTCCTCCAATTCATGCAGTTGTATTTTCCTTGTTTCTTCGACCAAGTTCTTATCAAAATTCAACAGTTTCAGGGCCCACAATGCTTTATGCTCCATTTCAACGGGTAAATGACATGTTTTACCATAGACCAATTGAAACGGAGTTAAGCCAATTGGAGCCTTGTAAGCGGTACGGAACGCCCAAAATGCCTCGTCCAATTTTTGTGACCAATCTTTTCTTGAACTTGACACGGTTTTTCCAGAATATTTTTCACCTCACGGTTGGACATTTCGGCTTGACCGTTCGTTTGCAGGTGGTAAGGGGTCGCCACTTTATGCGTTACACCATAATGTTTCAAAACACTTTCAAGGGATGTATTGCAAAAGTGTGACCCGCCATCACTTATAAGAACCCGAGGAGTGCCAAAACAGGCAAAGATGTTTTTCTTTAAAAATTTTATTACCGTTTTTCCATCATCCTTAGGTGAAGCAATCGCTTCAACCCACTTCGAAACATAATCAACCGCCACTAAAATATACTCATTTCCAAAAGAGGGTGGGAATGGACCAACAAAATCTATGCCCCAACAATCAAAAATTTCAACCTCTTGGATATTTTGAAGGGGCATTTCATCTCTTTTTCCATTTCCACCAGTTCTTTGGCAAGTATCACAACTTCGCGCATGGAGATTTGTGTCTTTAAATAAAGTAGGCCAATAAAAGCCTGATTGCAAGACTTTTGTGGCCGTTCTTGAACCATTAAAATGGCCTCCATAAGGCGAGTTGTGACAGTGCCAAAGAATACTCTGAGCTTCATCACTCGTCACACACCTTCTTAAAAGGTTGTCACCTCCTAACTTGAACAAGTAAGGGTCATCCCACACATAATAATTAGCATCCGACAAGAACTTCCTTTTTTGATTCCAAGTTAGGTCTTCGGGTACCAACCGGTTGCTTTGTGGTAGCAATATCCGCAAACCAAGGCCTAACTTGGACTGGAAACAATTTTTCATCAGGAAATTCCTCTCGTATTTCCTTTTCTGTTTTGGTTACCTCTACATTGATCAAGCGGGACAAATGATCCGCCACCAAATTCTTTGAACCCTTTTTATCCTTTATTTCCAAATCAAATTCTTGAAGTAAAAGGATCCAACGGATGAGCCTTTGCTTCGAATCCGATTTAGTGAGCAGATATTTGATTGCCGAATGATAAATATAGATTACCACTTTTGACCCTATTAGGTAAGAACGAAACTTCTCAAGTGCGTATACAATCGTAAGCAATTCTTTTTCGGTTGTGGCGTAATTCACTTGCGCCTCATTTAATACTTTGCTTGCGTAATGTATAGCATGAAAATTTTTGTCCTTCCTTTGACCTAACACTGCTCCAACAACATAATCACTCGCGTCGCACATTAGTTCAAAATTTAAAGTCCAATTTGGCGCGATGATTATTGAAGCGGTAATTAGTTTTTCTTTCAAAATTTGGAAAGCAATAAGACATTCATCGTCAAAGAGAAATACCTGATCTTTGTTGAGCAAATTTCTCAGTGGCCATGCTTCTTTTGCAAAATCTTTGACGAATCGCCTATAAAATCCCGCATGCCCTAAAAAGCTTCTGATTCCCTTGACTTTGGTAGGAGCAGGCAACTTTTCAATCACTTTAATCTTCGCCTGATCGACTTTAAGGCCTTTGGAAGGAACTTTGTGCCCAAGCACAATTCCCTCCATCACCATAAAGGAACACTTCTCCCAATTCAACACCAAGTTTGTCTTTACACACCTCTCGAGGACGGTTTCCAAATTCTTCAAGCATAAATCGAAAGATGCTCCAAACACGGAAAAATCATCCATAAACACCTCCATTGTCTTTTCTATGAGGTCGGAGAAGATAGCTTGAACACACCTTTAGAAAATTGTCGGCGCATTACATAAACCAAAAGGCATCTTTCGATAAGTAAAAATGCCAAAAGGACAAGTAAAAGTCGTTTTCTCGTGGTCCGCCGGGTCAACCGCAATTTTATTGTAGCCCGAATAACCATCCAAAAAACAATAGAATTGTTGCCCGGATAACCTCTCGAGCATTTGGTCCATGAATGGTAGTGAAAAATGGTATTTTCTTGTTGCGGTATTCAACCTTCTATAGTCAATACACATTCTCCACCCCGTCACAATATTTGTTGGGATTAACTCATCCTTCTCATTTCGGATAACGGTCATGCCACCCTTTTTAGGAATAACGTGCACGGGGCTTACCCATGGATTATCAGAGATCGGGTAGATCATTCCCGCATCCAAAAGCTTCACAACTTCTTTCCGAACAACCTCTTTCATAGTAGGATTCAAACGGCGTTGTAGTTGAGCAACCGCCTTGAAATCCTCTTCCATTAGAATATTGTGCATACAATACGATGGACTAATTCCTTTAAGATCAGAAAGAACCCACCATATAGGTTCTTGATTTCTTTTCAACACTTGAATCAAACATGTTTCTTCTTTGTCGGACAAAACGTTGCTAATAATAACCGGCTTGTTCCCACTTTCATCAAGGAATGCATACTTCAAATTAGAAGGAAGCACCTTCAATTCAAGTTGAACTTTCTCATCACTTGGTTCTTTCTTCAACTCTTCATTCTCAACTTCCCATGGTTGTAATTCTTTGAGAGATTCAAGCTCTTTCAAACATTCTTCAAGAGCTCTTTCTTCTTCATCTGAAAATACTTCAAAAGCATCATCAAGAGCCATTTCCAAAGGAGACACTATATAAACATGCTTAGAAACCTCCAAAGTTACTTCTTCTATTGTATCTAGATGAAAGTTATCATGTTTGTCTTTTGAATGCTTCATTGTTTCGAATAGATTAAAAGATACCTCTTCATTTAGAACCCGCACTTTCATAAGGCCATCATCGACATCTATCATCATGCGAGCAGTCTTCATAAAAGGGCGACCAAGAATTAGAGGAGCATCATCATCCTCTTCCATATCAATAACAATTAAGTCCACTGGAAATAAAAATGTATCAACTTTCACCAACACATCTTGTGCCAACCCAATCCGATGAGTGGTTGTTTTGTCGGCCAATTGCAATGTCATCCAGATGCCCTTAATTTTAAAGTTCCCAAGATTTTTCACAATAGATAATGGAATGAGATTGATTCTTGAGCCTAAATCAATAAGGTCATTTCCAACAAAGACATTACCAATTGTAACGGGTAAGGTAACTCGCCCCAGATCGGCTTCTTTCTTTGGAAGAGTTCTTCGAATAATAGCACTACAATTTGCCGCAAGAACAACGGTTTCTTGCTCTGAATATTTCCGCCTCTTTGTAAGAATATCCTTCATAAATTTGGCATACTTTGGCATTTTCTCTAGAGCTTCGGAAAAAAGTATGTTGATTTGTAGTTGCTTAAAGATATCCATGAATCTTGAGTATTGCCTAGCATTTTCTTTCCTTGTCGGCACATGTGGGTAAGGCATATTTTGAGTCGGCATCAGATTCATCTTCTCCTTCTCCCTCTTAACTCTCATATGTTTCTCTTTTTTCTTCACTTCCTCCACACTCTCATTTTCAACTTCAACAATATCATCATTTTTCTTTTCAACTTCAACATTATCATTTTTCTTTTCAACTTCTTCCTCATCACTGTCCTCCTCAACAATACCATCAATTCTTTCTTCATCCACCCTTTTGTCATTTTCTCTTGCTAACTCCTTCCCACTTCTAGTAACGATTGCTTTGCAATGCTCCTTCGGGTTTACGTGAGTATTTGCAGAGAATGAAGGACCCGATTGTTGCTCGGCTAGTTGTTTGGCAAGTTGCCCAACTTAAGTTTCGAGATTCTTTATTGCTGCATCGCTACTCTTTTGGTTGGCCATAGACATTTGAATGAATTGATTCAAAGTGTCTTCCAACTTAGAGCTAGAAATCGGAGGTGGTGGAGGTTGATAAGGATTTTACCGGCTTGAAGAACCGCCACTATAACCTTGATTATTTTGATAGTTTCCCCTCGGTTGATATCCTTGATTATGTTGGTAATGTTGTTGAGGATTGTTTTGATAAGGTTGTTGTTGTTGTCTTCCTTGAAAATCTCGTTGATTGTTCATGTAGTTCACTTCTTCAAATCCCAGTGGAGGACAAAATCTGGTGTCGTGCACTCCTTTGCAAAGTTCACAACATGCAACTTGTTTACTCTTGCTCGGTTGCTCCTTCATTTCCTTAATTTGTTGAGTCAAAAGTTCCACCTATTGAGATATAAGCTTGTTTTGTGCAAGGATTGCATCATTAGTTCCCAATTCAAGTACCCCGGGTTTCTTTTGCGAGTTGTTACGGCTTTGACTTTGAAGATCATTGAGAGCCATTCTTTTGATGATATCTGTAGCTTCTTCGACACTCTTTGATAACAAAGCTCCACCAGAAGTGGCATCCAATAATGTCTTGAAATTTGGTTGGAGACCATTTCTGAAGATGTGAATTTGAGTTAACTCGTCAAACCCGTGGCCTTTGCATTTTCGGATCACGGATTTAAATCTTTCCCATGCTTCATTTAGAGACTCATTAGTACCATGAGAGAACACATAAATAGCAGTTTTTGATTCCATAAAACGATTGTGTGAAAAGAACCTTTCTATAAATTTCTCCTCTAGAACATTCTAATCGGTCATCACAGTAGAAGTTTGGTCAAGATACCAATAGTCTCTTGAATAGTGGTAACTCTTGCGCTTGATCCACTCCGGCCACTAACGTTATCTCGTAAAATTTGGTGAGAAAAGCGAAAGGGTCTTCATGATCCATTCCCGTGAACGGACTTCCATATAACAAATTTAGAGTTCCCGTTTTCATCTCAGCTTGCCTTCCATTGTTTGGATTGCGAGCAAACTGAGTGGTGTGACGAGGACTATTTACACAAGGTGTGGAAGCGGGAGGTGGAGGTGGTGGGTGTTCCATGATTGGCGTGAACTGTGGTGGTGGTGTTGAAGTAGAACTTTCCTCTCGTTCTTGCCTTTGCCTAGCTAGTTGCCTCCTTCGCCTTGTTTTTCTATTTAACTTCCTTGCGGTTCTTTCAATCTCAGGATCAAAAAGAAGTTGGTCTGAGGGAAGTTTTCCTCGCATAAAACAAAGTCTGCACACTAAACCAAACAAATTAACAAGCACAAAATAAAATTAAACAAGCCTAAAACTTCACAACTATTGCAATGCTTGCAATATCAATTAACAATCCCCGACAATGGCGCAAATTTGTTGGAATACATATAGAGTTAGGGTTTTGTTATCGTTCCACAGAGATTGTTAGAGAAATCATTGCCTTTCTACAGTTGTAAAGGTTTGAAACTTTAATCGGAACAAAGGGTTTTGGTTGTTTTCTGTCGAAACGTTTGCATTCAAAGTTAAGTAATGAACGGTAAAAAGATTTGTTTTAACGATTTATAAAAACATGTCAAGATTAGTAGCCGGTAATCCGCTTTCGAATGTATATGTTTGAAAAAACGTGTGAACTTTCTAACGATAAATAAACTCACATATCCTCTCAACAAGTTTCTCTCGAACACTTGTTGTGGGATTTATCATATTGATCCTTTGTTGATCTTTCACACAAACTATCAATATGATAACATTTAAGAACAATATTTATGAACATCAACATTCAAAACTATCTCTAGCCTCATGAATAATTGATGGATTGAAACCTAGGTCAAGTTTTAACACATATCTCTCAATCATGAATCAATACAAAAGATGAACCATAAAAACAAAGTTTCTTCTCTATATTTATCATTAACAAATTTCACAAACTTAATACAATATCAATACATACAAAAAATGATGGATTACCTCCACCAATCTTGACACTAGAAGTGCTTAGCTACCCATTGTCATGGTAGCTTCACAAACAAGAGAAATGGAGAAGAGAAACAAGCATCAACGAATATCTCTCGACAAATGATGCTTCGATTCTTAGAAAATAGGATACTACAGTGTTTACAATGTTTTTGCTCTAAGAAAATGAATAGTGATCCCCAAAAAATATGATTTAATCTATTTATAAGGGAGATGAGTTACGCAGAGCTCGCTAAGTGCGCTGTCATTAATTATCAAACCGCCCTTGACCGCGCTTAGCGGGCTACAGACCACGCTAAGTGGGCTACCTGCTAGAAAATGCTCCCAGTCCGCGCTAGGAGCGCGCTAAGCGCGCTTGCAGCATGCTTCAAAAATCCAATTTCTTCAAAACTTCTCCTTAAGAGCCTTCCATGCTTAAAGCTTCCATTGAAATGCTAAAACCTACAATTATAAACACAAAATTTAAATAAATAAGTCTAATAATGCAATTAAACTATACTACGATTATTTACCGGAAACACGGGAAAAAGCATCGATTATCAAATAAAGATCTCAAAAGGTGCCAAAAATTAAACTAAATATTAACACATTTTAGCACCTAACAATTCACATACATGGTAAATAAGCTTGTTAGTGGCTATGATCCACATCTTTTCAACAATTCAAAATTAACTACTTTTTTTTTCTTTTTTGAAGGTTTCACAACCGTTAGCCTAAGTGACCGGGTAAGGGTCACCTAACTTAAAAGGCGGATTCCTATTTAGATTTCTTATTAAGTACGAGATCATTCACTTATTTGCATCAACTTAATTACTTAGTGTGTGCTTTTTAGATGGTGCTGACTGCTAAGATTAACTACTTAAGAACTATTAAAAGATGAGAACTCAAGGCTATGTCATAACAAGTATTCAAAATGATTTCCATATTCAGGAGACTTAAGGTGTTAAAACAATATCGATCTTGTAAAGTTTTCCCATGTCTCCACAATCTAACCTCAAATTAATCTATAGCCTAAAACTTTCAAAAAAATGCAATTTTTTTATTTTTTATTTTTCACTTAAAGAAACGAAAGCAAAACAAAACAAAACAAATAACAATATAGAAAACAAAAAATAAAACAAATAAACTAATGATTCCCTCCCCCACACTTAAAACATGCATTGTCCTCAATGAAAGGACATAACTGCTAAATAAGAGTGAGAGAAAGAAAGGAAAGAACACACTCGAGCAGTCAAGGAGGATATGTGATCACATAAGCAGCCTTTCCTAAAGAAAACTCTTCTACAATCTCTTCTTCCAAAGTGGGGATCTCATAGAGTAGCTTTGGGTAGCATCCATTAATCTTGAAATTTTTATTAATGCCTTCACCTTTTATTCCAGGATCAAAGAAGAATCTTTGATAAGTAAAAGTGTTGAATGGGCACGTGATAGTGATCTTCCTTTCCACAACATTAGAGATTAAAGGATTAAGGGGCTGCCTCACTGCTTTTCTTCCATCTTCAATCGAGGTCCATCAAATTCCCTTCTTATGTTTCTTCAAAACCTACAAAAGCTTATTTTCTTGATCGAAATCAAGGTTAAAAGAAATTATAACTGGAATATTTTCATCCATCTCTAAATAAGCATCTTTCAGATTAATATGAAGTGGTTTAATCTCTAAGGGAGGAGATTGTTCAATGGATGGCGAGGTTGGGGCAGCAGGGATGTCAAGAGCTTCATCTACATGTACAACTTCATTTGCAACCTCATATGTAGTAAGAATATCAACTTGTAAGGCAACCTCAATTTCAGCACAAACAGAGCAAATTTTAGTGTCAGTACAAACATCACAAGAGTAAACATCATCAAAATCAGACAATGATGGAAAATCAGCTGCAAATAAATCAGTACAAGTATCATCAACAGTTTTAGAAGATAACTCTATTTGAAAAATAGAATGCTTTTCCAAGGGCTGTTGATTTGATCCTTGAGCTTGTTGCATGGCATTCATTGAAGTGGTAAGCTGTCCAATATGTATTTCCAAAGTCTGGAAATTAGAATCTATTTGTTGTTGAGACTTGATATTATTTGTAGCCATTTGGTTGACAAGGTCCTCTAGTGAAGGTTTGGAAGGTGCAGAGCACACAACTTCTAATTCATTCAGATGCTTATTCGGATCCTCACCTGCAAAACCATTAAAACTTGGCAACAGGTGTGTTAAACCATATTTAAATTCGAAAGGAACAGCAGCATCAGTATATTCAATACTTAAATCATTGTAATTCACATAAAGTGCAACCAATTCTCTCAGAGTCATTTGATTAGCCATGATATGATTATCAATTTCAACACAGAATCAAATAAAATTACTGCAGATTTAAAAAGAATGGAAAATAATAAAAGTGATTAAAATAAAATCTAAAAAATATAAAAATAACACACAAAATCTAATTAAATCAAATAAAGATCGCACAATTTTTTTCAGATTTTTTTGAAAAATATGAAAATAGAAAATAAATCAAATAAAATAGAAAAAAGCAGAATTTACTATTTTGAGGGTCGAAATCTTTTAGAATTTTATTCTAAATGAGTAATGTTCGTCTATTCTTTTCTGATTTTCTGGAAAAAAATTGGAGCAAATCAAAACAGTAGCTTTCAAACATATCTGTTAGGCTGACACACTTATCACTGCACTGCAACCCTGAAAATCAACAAGCAAAAACAAAAAAAAAAACAAAAAACAAAAAATCTAACAAAACTCTAAACTAAAATTCTAAAATTGGTTAAAAACTACAAGAATCCCCGGCAACGGCGCCAATTTGATCCGCTGTCGCGCACGGATCAAAAACGAGTGTTTTTTAAAATAGTAGTAAAGCGACAATGACTCGAGTGTCGTATCGCAAGGATTCTTGATTTAATTTAACTAACTAAAATGATTATAGGGGGTTGTTTTGTTTTAGAATTCGATTAAGAAAAAAAACAGAGTAAATAAGTGATTATTGAAATAAGTGATTAAAACAGGTTAATCTATCGGACTACCAACTTATCATCAGTCATTACAATTCCAATTCCCTAAGAGGTTATAATTCCTAATCGATTTCAATATTGAACAAACAAGCGTCGACAATATTACACGATTTATGTCCCTAATCACCAAATTAAGCAAACGGTTCACCGAATTAAGCAAACGGTTAAAGATAGCGGGAAATAACGAAAAAGCTAAGTTAAACGCGATTAACGTAAGGAACATGCATCAATCGAATTAAATCCAATCTATTCTATAAGAAACGAATTAAGCAAACGAAATTTATAGAACAAATTAGAAAGGAACTAAATTAAATTAAAATTGATAAGAACCTCAAAGTTTTATGGAATTCGAATCCGACTGATTTCCCCTCGGGATTAGTTCGCCATGGAATACGTGAAAGTAAAAAGTTAAAATTCGTGAAAGCTAGGTTCCCACTATGGTTGTACGGATGAAAACCTTATAAACAAAATAAGGTTTTTGACCACTAACTCAAACTGGATCGGAAACATAAACCAGGCCCATAAAACAACCCGAAATAAATTGTTTTCTAAAATCAGAATTCGGGCTCTGACTTCAATGACTTATTTGACCATCTTTCACTCTGAATCAGCTTCTGCGTAAAACATAAAAGTTGTAGCTCTCTGTCTTAGCTTTTCGTCGACTGGTAGAACGCATAAATCTGATTCTCGTAGACCAGGTTATGACTTGCGCAGTGAAAAGTATCAAATAAGTGTTAATGCTGAAAAATAAGCTGCGAAAATAAAATAAAGGTAAAAACAAACTTAAATATGAAAACACATTAAAATAGTAAAAATACTCAAATAAACTGTAGGAATGCCTAAGTACAAACATAAGAGAAAGTGTATTAAAATGCACTGATCATCTAGCAAATCCTTATTTATAGACTCCTACAGTATGGGCTTGGACTCTTCAATCAGATCCAATCTTCACGTTTTAAATCAGCTGCAAGATCTTCACATAGGAACATTTTATTGTTTCTAAAAAGTCTCAAAGATCCATTTTATGAAATCCAATAAAATATGCACTTTGTTTCTAATAAATCTCCTTGACCTGCATATAATGATGATGTATATCTAAAACATTCTCATCAAATAAAATCAAATATGTTAAGAGATGTAAAACAGCAGCGCCTGCTGTATCAGACAAAGATGTCATCACATTGACTTCGACATCTGTCTGAAAATTACATAACAACAGCGCCTGCTGTAGCAGACCAAAATGTCATGATAGTTGATGAAGATGCTTCAACAACTTGCTCGATCTTGCTCGACATCTTTCTGTAAACTTGTTTTAGCCACAATACTGCAAATCAATGACTTAACAATCTCCCCCTTTGGCAAATTCAGGCTAAAACAACCTATGAATAACGCATCCATCTTCTTACTTCTCCCCCTTTTTAGCCATAATATGACAAACCAGACAGTTATGCTATAAGAGAAATCAACCAGAAGCAAGCAAGTCAGTAGCAGAACACATCCAACTCAGAAGCTTGTATGACTTTGATTCAATCCATTGATTCTTTAATAGTAGTATCTTCGCAGACTGCCAAGTCCCCCACAACCTGCAACAATAGTATAATGTCAAGACATCCTTCTAGACATCTCATCTTCACAGTTTGCTTGACCTCCAAACAGACTGGATTCAGAACTGGACCCCTGCAGTAATGCATCTTATATCAAGGAGAAACTCCCCCTATCTAAGATAACCAGTGCTCCACCAAAGAACACTTATGTTGATGAAAAGAAAACATAAGACGCATCTTCATGTCTTCATGAGCGCACCCTCTATCCAACCTACCTGCTGAACATAATCATCAACTGTACTTATTGCTTCTTCTGACAAGAACCAATAATCACTCACACATGAACACCATCATGCTACCCGTGAAGAAATATCAAGATTACCATCCTACCATAACAAACTCTTGGATTGAGATCAAAGCTCCATTGATCCCTCTCTTCCAGAAACTATCCATACACCACACGAATTCCTTATGAATTCTCATGTATAGATCTCCTTGTTCCCTGAGATACAACCCAATTGATCTGGAATGATCTACATTCCTCAAAGAGATACCTTACCTCTTAGTTTGTTTTCTTCCAACGGTGTCAAATACCGTATACATGCTTAAGAACTTCACAACTGCCAAGCTGATCCACTTCCCTTTAGCACCACTTGCCAATAGGGGCGTTATCCCTTCCACAAGCTTTTCATCTGACCTTAGCAAGGTCAATCAATAGATAGACACCCAACAATCCAAGATAGTTATTCCTTCATCATTCTCCCATATGATAATCTGGAATACTTCTGATCAACTAGTGAATATCCATATTTAGACTTTCATGCAATCAACACATGATCCACTTTAGTCTTCTCTACACCATCCTTCCAAGGCAGTTCTTCTACTCCATCATTCTCTCGTATGACAAGATAGATACTCCTTAGACACGATGTAGGCAACAAGTTCCTAGACCAGAACTTAAGAATCCTCCCCCAAGAATAACCAACTCAAAAATGTTCTAACATCAGTTAGGACATCCTTCACACATCATAGACACCAAACACCATGGTTCTTGATATGCTCCACCACTGGACTTACTATCAGCATAGTAATCCAAACTGAAGATCTTCACACAACACTGCGCCACCAGCTTGAATAAAGAGAACTTCAGAAACCTAGAGAGAAATAAATTCTCATCCACTAAAAGAAGGTAATCTTCCATAACCTGAGAACTTCTACCACAAGCTCCAATATGAACCAGATCTTCCTTACGTTTTCAACCAACTACCCTTCTACACAAGAGCAATTAGTTTCAAGCATCCTGCTTGAATGCACACTATGAAACTAACAAAATGCCACCTTTTGATTGATCTCACTCTTCTTTAGAACTCCCACAAGATACACTGATCCACTAATGAAATCAGATCTTCAAGTCACATGAACTACTTGCACCATAGCAAGACATCTTGGATCCACCAAGCCTCTAGACATGTAACATCTTCCCATCCACAGCTCTCGCAAACTGCATGAGATTGACCTTTTTGAAGCATCCATAACTTCCATTCTCCTGTAGATCACCTTATCTTAAGCTGGTATGCCACATCACCAGCTGAGACTCTGATGTTAAGCTAGATGTCAAAACATTCTGATACGACATCCAACTACTGAATTCAGCTCCTCCTTCTGTCACTTAGAAGAACCTCTTCCCTTTGCAGAACATGAGTTCCATGCTCTCATAGACTTGATTCAACAACCAAGATTGAGTAGACAACCTCCATCCTGCTTTAAAACTCCAAATACTTCACACCTGCCACGTCTGAATTTTCAGAAGATAAGTAGTCCTAGACTACCATAGCCATACCAAAGAATGCCACTTTCCTTAGTAGAGCAGACTGTAGAAAGTCAGAGATAACTGCCACTTAACTTTGACCTTCAAACTAAGTAAAATCCCATGCTCCCAAGTATCTAGATCAGAAATAAACTGATCCAAGCAGTAACCATCAAGATTATGATGTCTTCATCTTCATCTTCAATAGAATCAAAGTCCAGACCAGTTTCTTGCCAGGAAACTCTCCAGAGAACACATGCTTCTGTCACACCCAACTGAAGCAACTTCTTAGGTCACCACCTAAGATCAAAACAGATGCTAAAGCGTATGCAGTACTCCTTCCATGATTCCGCACAAACTCTGATGATGAGATGTTCCAACATCTTGTTGAACATCAACAATCTTGACTTTCAAGGATAATCAATTAAATACTTATGAATTCCACAAATAGCAATTGATCTTAAATCCTTGTCCAACAACCCTTCTTCACTGTTGTAGCTAAGCTCCACCAGATCACTTCATGAACACTTATCAAGTATTCAATCTTTTGCAAGTATCTTCTTTGACATACAGTGTTGAGATACCAAGACTGCCACCCTTGACTCAAGTAACTAAGATTCTCTCTGAACAAACCTTATTTACCTCAACAATTCTGAAAGCTCCAATTAGAATAGATTCACCCTTAGGGTTAAGAGAGATGAATCCTTCCTTGATGTTTTGGATAGTGAAAATAAATCACCTCCACTTTCTTTAGATTGTGTTTCAAAGAAACACCTTCTAGTCAGAAGAGTAACTAGAAGACTCCATATGCACGACTGAGATGCCTTTATGAGTGGACTTGAGATAATTCTCAACTATCTTTGACAAACCAGCCGATCAATAATTTATCAAACTCCCAGAGCAAGAACTTGATAAACTTACACTCAACTCATCTCCTCTTCAAGTGACTTCAACTGCACCAAGAAACCAAGCTTCCAAGTACCAAGTCACCATACCAGATATTTACCAACAACTCCCCTCATTCCATCGTTCTCGACTTTCGAATAAAAGAATGCAAATATCTTCACATATAGAGGCCGACGATTGAGATCTTCCACCAACCGTATTCAATAACAACTCCAGAATCCCATAATTCTAGAGCTCTTCCATCAGAAACACATGCAGTGGAACCACCAAGGAACAGATCCTGCTTACCCTAATAAGATGTCAGAACATCTTATAAGACACCCTAACAAGAGAGCTAGCCACTTCTCCTACAGTTATTGTAGAACCTCCTCAGCAACATGAACAACCAACGGGTTGTTACCTTCGATCCAGAACATCCATTTCATCCATTAATACCCTTGAGTATGTCTGAGTTGATTGATCTGATCTTCAAAACTCCTCCTTGTTTAAACGCCAGAAAGTATCTCCCAAAGATTTCATCCAGAACCAGACATGATGCCTGCTCTGATACCAATTGAAATTCTGGCATATGCAGACAGCAGATGTCCTAGCACATGTCAAGACATTGTGCTACATAATCATTTAAACACGGAGGCGCAACAGCAGACTGATACCTTGAATATCAGAACTGCAACAACACAGATGTTACGACATCTGTTCCAACATGTTTATCATGAACCCTAACAGAAAAGTAAATCTGCAGAATGATAAAGAACACAATAATTGTTAACCCAGTTCGGTGCAACTCACCTACATCTGGGGGATACCAATCCAGGAAGAAGACTTCACTATCTTGTAGTATTACCCTAAAGCTAAACTCCCACATTTACAACTTTATCCTAATCACTACCCTTAATGAACATCTTTACCAAAGTTAAACTCCATCGTTTACAACTCTGATATGAGATACCTACTCACTTACTTAATCACAACCTGTGACATCTAAACCATCCCTGTCAATACAGACTTCTGTCAACCATTATTGACTCACAAGTTATCTTGGACTTGCTTCAAAGCTTCATCCAAGAACAATACTCAACTCTTGCTTAAAAGCTTCGAGTGAGAACAATGTAAAACAACCTATGTTGACCACATAGTATCAAAAGATACATGGGTGACTTACAAACTACACAAGAGACTCTCAAAACCCTAAACCCTTGTGTTGCACCGATGGCTTGTTGTTGTTGTGTATTTTATATTAGGTCTAACAAATCCTTATTTATAAACTACTGTAGTATGGGCTTGAACTCTTCAATCAGATACAATCTTCACGTTTTAAATCAGCTGCAAGATCTTCACATAGGAACAAATCTTTTATTGTTTCCTAAAAAGTCTCAAAGATCATTTTTATGAAATCCAATTAAATCTGCACTTTGTTCCTAATAATTCTCCTTGACCTGCGTATAATGATGAGGTATATCTAAAAGATTCTCATCAAATTAAATCAAATCTGTCAAGAGATATAAAACAGCAGTGCCTGCTGTATCAGACAAATATGTCATGACACTGTCTTTGACATTTGTCTGAAAAACACATAACAGCAGCGCCTGCCGTACCAGACCAAGATGTCATGATAGTTGATGAAGATGCTTCAACATCTTGCTCGATCTTGCTCGACATCTTTCCGTAAACTTGTTTTAGCCACAATGCAGCCAATCAATGACTTAAAATATGTTATTTTAATAAAGTATTCGGGCGGGTATAGGAACTGCTGGGTCCAGAATTTTAATCTGCACCCGCCCAAAACACCTGTGACAGTTTGCAACTGTTCACCCGGACACCCGTTAACCCGTTTAAATCCGCCCAAATGCTTATTGGATCAGTTGGGTTAGTCGGTTTACGTGCCTGCTATAGGCCTGTAGTCCCTAACAAACTTAGCATCATCAGATTTTGGAATTAATGTAACAACAATTTGGTTAAAAGGTATATAGATCCTGTCATGTTTAAAAAAATTCATGGTTACTTCTATAACATCCTTGTTAATAATGTGCCAGCATGATTTGAAGAATTTGGATCCATACTCATCCCCACCTGGGGATTTCAAGTCACCTATACCATGCAGGGCCTCTTATATTTCTTTAACATTGATAGGTTTCACTAGGTAATCTCTTAGCTCCATAGTGAGTTAGTTCCCCCTTCTAAGAGCCTCTATATCTACATGATTGAGTTCCTGACTGTTACAACCCATTAGATTACCATAGTACTCCTTTACCTCATAAGAAATATCTGATTGAGTTGTTAGAATAGTTTCATCTAGTTTTTGAATCACCCTCATGCTTTTGGAGTTGTGCCTAGCCTTCAAGTAAGCATGGAAGAAAGCAGTATTACCATCACCCATTTTTAGCTAATCAATTAGAGTTTTTTTCATCATCATTTTGTCCTCTATCTCATTCCATTTTATGATCTCCTCAGTCAAATGCTTCACTTTATCTATCTTGGCAGCATCCATCTTGTGATTTCTCAGATCAGCATAAGCCTTATCAAGGTCTTGCCTGGAAGAGATTATTTTTTGCTGAATATTTTTTGTATGCTTATCTAACTTCATAAGAAGTGGTTGAAGTCTTTTTAATTTGTGCCATAGCCTCTGCATAGGTGTACCTCTTGCAGGTTCAGCCCAACTCTTACTCAAAATTTCATAGAACCCAATAACATCCACCCAATAGTTATTGAATTTAAAGTGATGCTTTTTCCTCACATCTCTAGGTTCAGATATATATAAGACAACATGGTCTGAGACATGAGGTGGAAGGATGTTCAGAATAGCCTTACTGTTCTCTTGGAACCAAGCCACATTTGCCAAGACTCTGTCTATACGAGACTAAATAGGGCTCCCAGCCTGCTTGTTGGACCATGTAAAGAACACCCAGAGCTATCAATTTCACACAAGCCAGTATTAGTCATCATAGTCTGCAAGTCTCTATATTATGTTTCTGTCACAGTCTTCCCATCACTCTTGTTATGGCTAGTGGCAACATTATTAAAGTCACCAATGGCACACCATGATCCCTATTGATTAGTGTGTATCTTCTCCATATCTTTCCACATAGTTTTTCTCCTCTCAAGTTGGTTGTGAGCATATATAGCTGGCATCCAGAAATTGAACTTACCAGACAGTTCATAGACCCCATAATATATATGTTTACTAGAACTACCCTTATTTCTAATTTCCACCTTGGTGTCATCCCAGGCTATCCAAATTCTACCATTCCCATGACAGACATAGTTATCAATATATTTGCCTCTTAGATGAAGTTTTTTCCTAATATTAGCAGTCTTGTTTTCCTTTACCCTAGTTTCAATCAAAATAACAATAGTTGGCTGTAGCTTTAGGAGATGGGAGGTGATATCCCTTAGCTTACCAGCCTTGTTAAGCCCTATCATATTCCAGAAGACTAACATGGGCCCTTGTCATAAGGACCTTGTGGGGCATTCAAATCCCTCAAAGTATCAAATCCATTCAAGCAAGATACAACATTAGATGATTTAGCATATAATATACCTTTTCCTCCATCTCTTGATGGTTTGCTGATAGTTGTCCATTTACCTTCTTCGTCTTCAGCTCCAATCTTAGGTTGCATTGTAGGTGTGGATATCTCAGGCACATTCTTATCTTGAGGTGTTATAGCCACATCCTCTTTCTCCTTTACTGGAACATTTTGCTTGACTCTCCAAACTTTTTTATTTTGTGCAGCACCACATTGATGACCAATTTTTTGGCATTGATCACTGAACTTTGGCCTCCATTCATACTCAATGGGTTGTTTTCTCTTCCTTCCTAAACTGTCTGTGATTGCAATTTCATCAATCAGCTTCTGTGTGATATCTACTTCTATCAGTATCCTCGCATAAGACACTCTCAGCTTATACGTAGTACATTCATCTGTGACCAGAGGGGATCCTATAGCGCTTCATATCTTATTGAGGCTTTTTGCTCCCCCTAGGTGTAGGGGGAGTTGAGGTAGCTTAACCCAGATTGGCATGGTTCTCAGCAGATATGTTTTGAGGTTAAAATCAGGTCGCCATTCTATAATTATCATCGGCACATTTCGTATCGAATAAGGTCATTTCATCAACATAGCTTCCATATAATCACGAGTCTTGAATCGGAGGATGAAATTGCCCTCATCATGATAGTAAAGCTCTGGGAGACGGACGAAATTCCACGTTTTCACCATAAAATTCTTCATCATATTCATACTTATATATTCCCCATAAACATATACAATTAGGGTATTTTCCCATAATTGTAACTTTGATGCTACATTCATCAATTTCAATCTCTAATACACCATTCACGACCTTAGAGGCAACATATTCCATAGCTCTTCCCTTTGTCGGATTCCTATTCTCGCTAATTACATCCACCCATAACTTTCAATTTTCCTCTTTCGCATTATGGTCCTTGGTTAGGGTTTTCTCCGTCGCGTCTTCGTCTTTCTCCCCGTCTGCAGTCTTGTTAATTTCTGAGTCACCTGTTTCATCTTGCTTCTCTGAATCCACCACCAGTTGGGCCACCTGTGGTGAGAGTTGGGTTGGCACCGGAGATAATGTAGCTTTTGGATGCCCCCGGGACCTCTTCGCTCCGGCCATTAAGAAAAACTATAAATTATATGCAAACTTCTATTTTAATGTTTACTTTTTGATCATTATTTAAATCGAATTAATTTTATAATTTTACGATGAATTAACAATACCATTGTGCCTAATTGATTAGAATACAACTCACAAATTAGGACCACAATTCCCTAATTCCTTTGAAAAATTCAAAGTAAACTTAGGCGATCTAAGTGCGTTAATCATCTAGCCACAAATTATAATTACTTATTCCTAGTTAATTTCTAAGTTGAACAATTGCTTTATTTTCGATTGGTAGATTTGTGATCAATAATCCCAACTCATCTAAATTCACTTTGCGTGCTCATCAACAGTCAAAGAGTAGCAAACATAAAAGCAATTGAATAGAAATTATATAATCAAAACATTCAAATAACATCAAACAATCATATGATCCAACATAGTAAAATCAAATTCATATACTAAGACCTAATTAATAGAAATCTCGCTACTCATAGTGATACAAGTTATTGTCGTGAGTTTGGATGAAGAGTACATAAAAATCAATGAATAATAATGTCTCCAATGACTCCAATACTCTAAAAATCCTTGCAGTAGAACTCTTTGTCGTCAGATTCTATTCTCAAATTTGGAACCCTTACAAAAGTCTCCATTTTTTCCTTTTAAACTAACAGAAAACGTGTCCATAAATTGTACCATTGCGACCACTGTGTAAAGTATTGTGATCGCAATATGTCTTCATTGCGACCACGATCGCGAAAATTCTAGAGGCCAAAATTGTTGTTTTTCTTGCTTTTTCTTCTTATTTTTTCTAAGTCTACAATTTATCTCCCTTTGGCTATTCTTCTTATTTCTTCATCACTATAGCTCGTGTTTTTCTAGAAATTACATCAGTTCCATTGAAATTTCTCGTAAATATCATACAATGACAAAATGACATCAAGTAGCTTAGTTTTCTAGTGTTTAAGATAATATGTGTTTGGTTGTGATTCAATTGTAAACTCCTTGTTTGAAGGTTATATAAAATACTATTTCGTTATCAATAATGTTATTTTTGTTCTTAATATGTTTCAGACGTTAATATCTAAATTTGATATTTTGATTTAGAAAATGTTAGAAATATAATTTTTACTTAACGAATCTAAAATAAAGATATTTGAAATCAATAATTGGTCGGAATAAGGTTGGATTTACAATCAAAATACACTATTGGATTGGAATGTCAATTAATCTATTACTTGAACAAGGAACCAATAATTACTTTATTCAATATATCTCACGTCATTGGTGGGGAACGAAAACATGCATTAAGTGATAAGTGGAAATATACTTAGGAAACTTTAAATCAGGCCAACTAGACTCTTATGCCACTTTTTTTAATGAAGGCAAAAGGTGAAAATGTAATACCTAAAACATCTCAACCGTTGACTCCCTAAAGAGACCATAATTGAAGCACCATAATGAAATATATTTATAAAAAACAAATAAATCGATTTGTTTAAAGATGTCATTTTCCCACATTCATACAATTAAATAGACAACCAATAAATTCAATTCCAAGACACAATATTAATGAAAAAAACAAGGACATCAAATTTTAACATGATTTTTTTTCCTCAAAATGAGAGAATTAAAACCATAAGATTTATTCCGATAAAATCTTTTACTAAATGCCCTAAAAAATCTCACTAAAGAAAAACAATTGCACCAAGAGTTGAAACCAAACAAGAGAGCAAGACTTCTACAAAAACATGTATACCGAAATAACCTTTATAAATTACTCGTAACATATATCAAGATAATTAATTGACTAATAGAAACATTGTATTAAAATTTTAGCAAAACTCAAATAATTTTATGCACATCTATTTATCGCAAAACAAAACAAAAAATCTTCTCAACCGAAAACCTCCTTGTTTCTCGAGAACTTATTTTCTTCTTGCTCCTACTATTATGTTGGTTTTCAGATTATGGATTTAATATAATAAAAAAAATTTATCTCAAAAAATTCGAGAACTTATATCGAATTTATTTATGAACATTTATCTCAAAAAAAAAAAATTCATCTCTTTCTCCATAGTATTGTATGTATTTCTCATTTCTTTTTTGTATGATGACAAAAGGGGGAAAATAATTAAGGAAGAAATATTTTATAATTAGAATATAAAATAAATAAAATTATAAATGCATAAATTAAGGGGGAGCATAAACATTATATTATGCAAAAATTGAAGGGGGCCCAAAATTTCTCCATTTCTGAAAAATAAAAATCATAATTACAAGAAGTTTATCATCATAAAAAAAGGAAAGATTTTTATTAAGGAAAAAATATTTTTTGATGTTTTGAAGATGACAGACTTTTGTGTAAATAAAATTAAGATTAATGATCTTGTTTGTTATTTGATGTGTGCTTTTAAGTTGAAATTAATAAGACATGTATGTATAAATGTTATCATCAATGGGATGCGATAAGAAATGGTTATCAGGTTTATTATTAACAATACAAGAAAAGAAAAGCATATGTTTGAAAGGAACACAAAATACCAAGTGTGACAAAGAAATAATACACACAATGACATTTTTGTAATTCTGCGTCATATTGAATAGCAAGAAAAGGTATTGGTGGCATTATCGTAATTCTGAACTAATAAAGAGGACTAGCTTTTGAACAAATTGCAAAGTTGTTATTATCCTAGAGAATCAGATTATAACTATTAAATAATACCAAATGGCAGTCTCGTAAATACATGAAGAAGTTGAGTATCAAAAATCACACATGAGTATTAGTTTCTCTTAATGACAATTCTGTAAATAAATGACCTTCTCATTTACACTATCAATGACAAAATCGTAAATACCAATGGCAGACATGTAATTTCAAATATATACTCATAGCAGATCGGGTACTCAAGAAACTAGAGAATCAAAACCTCTATAAATAGTCATTCACATTCTCTTCATTTAAAATCAATCACTCAAAAATTGTGGGGACTGGAGTAGCCAAGTTTGGTGAACTGGGATAAATCTATGTGTGTTCTTTCTTAAACTTTTTCCTAAAAATCATATTCCCACTAAAATCATATTCATAGAATCATGGATATTCCTTTTTAAGAATATTTGTCTTAAAATCGCATCATTCATTCAAGGAAAAATCAAGAGAGAAAACACATTCATTCAAGGAGAATTCAGGAGAGAAAATTCATCATATTCTTCCAAAATTATATTCTCAATAAAATAATAATCATAGAATCAAGGATCTCTATTTCTAAGATTATTTGTCTTAAAACCACATCTTCTCAACATTTGTTGAGGAATTGTGAATATGATACTATTTACAAATCATTCTTAATACTTTTGTATATCCTTAAGTCAAGGTTGATCTTTGGTGATAGTGTAAGCTAACTGAAGCTTTGTAATTAGTATTGTAAGCTTAACGAGGCTAAAGAAAATACATCTTGGTGTAAGAAAAGGATCAAAAGATATTGATCATTAACTGCAAAATCTCACAAAATGTGGGGACTGGAGTAGCCAAGTTTGGTGAACTGGGATAAATCTATGTGTGTTCTTTCTTAAACTTTTTCCTTTAAAGCTTGCTTATTTATACACAATTCACACACTACAAACACTTTAATTGATTATATTCATGATTTATTTTGATAAAGCTTGTTTCAAAAATTAAAAAGCAAGATTTTAAAGGGGTCACTATTCAACTCCCCCTTCTAGTGAGATTTCTACCTACTTCACCTCTGTACTCAACTATGGTGTTTTTATTCATTAGATTTGATATTGTTTTAAGCCGACATATTTTAGTTCATTTAAGGCCAACATATTTTAGGTCATTTTAGGCCAACATATCAAAATATCGACCATACAATTATCAAAATATCGACCATATATGAGTTGTTTTGAAAATACAAAATAATACAACCAAACAAAAACCTACTAGATATGTCTAACCTTCTGCCTTCTCCTCTGCCTGTACTGCAAGGCATTTCGTGCCTCGACACTCACGCATTCTACAAGGGCCAACTGGGGACTTCCTTTGTAATACCCCCATATTCCCTAAATTGCTCAATTGGGTGTCAGTTATGATCAACAAAGTTCCTATGTACTCTATTGTTTGGAAGTTAGGACAATTGGAACTCCTAAGTGCTCTAAAAGTTATCAATTGGTACCAATAGAGTAATTAGTGAACTATGAAGAGAGAGCAATTATTAATGAAATAGACAGATCAATATTAATAAGTAGAAATAGGACATTTTGGTAACTATAATATTTGGTCAATTCGTGTCAGATGATAAAATATCAAATGGAGATATTTTACACCATTGTATAATATATATATATATATATATATATATATATATATATATATATATATATATATATATATATATATATATATATATATATATATATATATATATATATATATATATATATATATATGAAGAAAGAAGAAAAGATAGTAAGAAATAAGAAAAGAGGAAAAAGAAGAGAAAGAGGAGAGAAAGAGAAAGAGAATAACTCTTGGTGGAAGAAGAGGAAATTCATCAATAATATTCATCTCCATCATCAACCTTCTTCATCAAGGCGAGTTCCATTAGTTAGTATAGCATTGGGGGAAGAAAATGAAAACATTGGTGGGTTAGGTTTTGTGTTGAAGTTGAATTAAATGTTGTGTTCACGATATTTTGATAAAATTCATGCTTAATCATGTTGTGCTAAGTTTATTTGAGTGTTTGTATGCTTCATGAACATGTGGGTTTGATGTTTTTGGCCATGAATGACCTGTTTTCGTGCTGCTAGAAATCTTGACTTCTTATGAGTCACACAGCGAGCTGAAAGCGAGTAGCTGTTCTACTACCGTCGCACTGTGAGCTGAAAGCAAGCTCCTTGACTAGAGATCGCATAGCGACCATGGTCATGATTTAGTTCTGTCCAGGCCTCGCCTAGAGCTTTCACAGCAAACTCAAAGTGACCAACCTCGCTTTCCCGTCGCACAACAACCATGACAGAATCCTGTTTTTTCCCGTTTTTGTTTTCTTCATAACTTTTGAGCCGTAACTCGGATTGAGATGTAGTCGGAAGCGTTGGAAAGTTTGGTTCCAATGCTCTACGTGACAAAAAGTGTGGTTCGTATATCCACCTGAAAATATGGATATAGATGTTTGGTTGATAGATTAGCTTTGAATGTGAAAAGTGTGGGTCGTATATCCACTGTAACTCGTGAATCGAGAGTCCGATTGACATGGAACTTGAGGAATGGGAAAGATAATCCAAAGGGGGTACTTAATGGTGATGTGGTACCATTAATTGACCAAGGATGCTTGGTAGAGGATATAAATGATTCATATACCCTAATGTTGTATGTGAAATACTTGTTTTGATTGTGTGTGACTTATTTGTGTATAACTACTTAAATATGCCTAAGAATTTGTTGTGCATGATATATATATATTGGTTGGATGTTTGTGGTGTGACAACATGCTTAAAACACTATAAAGATGAGTGAGGAAACCTAAGATATAACCTAGGTAATTGAATTAGAAAGATAATTAGGTTATGGAATTGCCTTAGATGCCGATGCTTGGACACAAGGGTACCTTGGTGTGTGTCGTGGACAATTAGTCGCTAGAACCATAATTTAGTATAAACTAATGTGCTTTGTATGGAGCATGTAGGCTAACATGTGATGGGTGGATATGATCACCTGGTAATTGATGAATAATTGTAACTCTGTTAAGCGTATTCCATGTAGTGGAGGTCTGGACTTTGTGGACAATATCTATTGGATTATGAGATCTATATAGTGGAAGTTCGGTATCCATTGACCATATATGGTGGAAAGGGCTTGGTGCATTCCTTTAGTGGAGGTTTGGTATACATTGACCATATTCGATGGCGAGTTTAGTCCATGCAGTGGAGGTCTGGTATCCATTGACCATATTTAATTAGGGGAGTGTGTTCTACATAATGGAGGTCTAGATTCCATGGACAATATCTGATGGTGGATTCCATGTAGTGGATGTCTGTTATCTATGAACTATATTTGGTAGATAGTTAATCCGTGTAGTGGAGGTCTGGTTTGTTCATTGACAATATCTGACGGATGATTATTTAGATCCTTGTGATCAGTTTGGGCTAATCACCCTTGCGTTACAGTTTTCTTTTTCCGATTATGATTATTTGAGTTGATGAACTCAAGAGATAAGTTTCTATACATTGCAAGCCTTGTGAACTCAAGTCTTATTCCCTTTCCCTTTTGACTTGAGATATAATTTGAGTAGAACCCTGTAGAGCTGAGTGAACCCATAAGATAAGGGAACTCAGTGAGATTATTATCTCACCACATTATTGTTGTCATTTTTTAGGTATTGTTTGCAAGTTTAGTATGTCAGAGGAGTTATGCATTGATGTTTTGAGGAAAACTTGTTTTGGGATTTTTCTGCTGTGTATTGTGTACAATGGAGGATATTGTACCTAGATCTTAGATTTTTATTTTGGCATTTTCCATATATTGTACCATGTGTTGCCTTTTATGTTTTGTAAATGGTCAAGTATGCAAATTATGCCAGTAGGTACTTATGATTGTGTTAGTATCAGTTAATAACGCTTGTATGATATTATTCTAGATATATATTATATGAGGTGTTACATCCTTCCTCATAAAGTCTTGCCTCTATGCGTTATCTCCCCATCTCCACAATACCTCAATAGACTGCCGACACGTACTTCATGTGGTCATCCCTAGCCTCAAGTACCTCCTGATTAGCTAGCCTAGGTGGTTTTCCAGGAGCATATGGTATCATGATAGGTTCTGACACCTTATAGAACCATGTCATATAGTTGTTTGCATATGCTCAATGTACAGGAGCTATCACCCCGTGATATTCCCCTAGTACCAAATGACTTTCGAAATCCTCAAGTATCACATCGAGATCTCTGCGGTAGACGGTGGGAGGACCGGACTTTGAGGGGGGATCTCATAATAATCTACAAATAGCCAAACTCATGCATCACTCGCTCAGGAAGATGAGCATACAGCATACCTGACCCATATGTTAGCCATCTGGAGTATGAGGAAATGACATCCAACTGATACGTCTCACGGTGACCCTTGTATGGGCAAAAGGCAATGTCATATGCAAGAGTACAATCAAGATACACCTGAAATGGCTTGATCACATTACTCCCTTTGTACAGCACAAAGGCGACACAACACTTAGACAATCCTCAGTGTAAGTGAACACAACTTCTTACCTGGTGATGCAAGGAAAGTGGGAGATGATCCATACCAAAATACGGTTCAGATAAAATATTAAAAACAAGTGTAAAAAAATAATTATGAAAATATTAGTAACAATAAATTACCGTAAGCAGCGTGAAGCTCTCTATCATCTGTTTTGTCTTCCAAAGACGACCCTTTCCCAGCTTCGAGTACAGATAGACCAAACAGACATCCCCAGTTGTACTTGTGAATCACCGACAAGTCGATGAAGTACTTAAGGTAGACCGCATCGACGTAGTTTTCCCTTTTGTCCATAAAAATAAACGTGTCAACCAAGAACAATAGGTACACATCAATGCACAAGTCTGATGATTGTCAACCTGCATATCATCACCTTCATCTTCCTTAGCCTACTACAGGTGGTCTTTATAAAGCTCTTCCAAAAATTTAAATCTAGCATGAGCACCTCTGGTGTCAGCAACCTCTTTTTTACATGGCTTACGACTTTATTCATATGCATGCATTTAGGAAGCATTTATATCATTCATCATGCATATGTAGGTTTCATTCATTTCATCGGCATACATTGTATATTTCACCATTCCATGTTCATTTACAACAATTAGGTCAAAGGCTCTTTAATGATGATGTTTTGCTTAAATCGAGAAGTACTTTGAATTTGGAAAATGGAAAGTAAAGAAGTGGTTAACTTTTGGTCAATAGGGTCGCCATTGTTGACTAGATGTTTGACCGCTATCCTAGACATTCCTAAACATATTCATCCTCCTTCTCTAAGTCATTACATCGTGTACAAAAAGAATGTACCATGTGCATGGCTATCATGCTTTACAAAAAGATAGAATTCCTACTTACATCCAAAGCATGGTTTTGACTCGCTTCGTGTATTTGAATCAGAATGTTTAAATTAAATCATCAAGCATGCATCTCACATTTTTTAGATAACCTGTATTGTAAGCCATTCAACCAAACTTGCATTTTCATTTTTTGATACATTTTCAATTTCTAAGTGATTCACTAATTCACTTTTCACTTCAAGGGTAAATTCCCTAAGCATTCATTGGAATTCATTTCATACATACACTTTGAGTCATAGTTCTCTTTCATTCATGGTCTTTCAATCCATATACATAAGGTTCAAAAGTCACTAAAAAGTGTCTTTACATTTACATAACTTAACTTTACATCACTTTATGTTATTACAAGCATATTACATAGTCTCCATGCACAAAAGAATAAAAATAATTCCAATATCTTCAATAGCCTTAATTCATACTCCATTTTTGACCATGCTTGTTCATGCTCCATTACCATGTACCATGTTGCAAAGAAAACAATAAGAAAAAAGCCAGAAATTACATTCAATTGTAAAATTCAACACTTACATAACATTATATATTCATATTAATGAACAAAATTCAGTATCATGGGCATTTACAGATACACATGAAAAGTCATCTTAAATTCATATCATTCATTTCTAAAAGGGTTAAATAAGTATTAGGTCCCTGAAAATAATCCAACATTTAAGTTTAGTCCCTAGAAAAAATTTCTTCAAGGTTTGGTCCTCCTATAGTTTTCCGTTTCTAATTGTAGTCCCTCCCGTTAGTTTCCACTAACGGAGGATGATGTGGCACACCAAATGTGCAATAATCCCTTTCCAACTGTGTATTCTTATGCCACGTCAAAAATGATTTTCTCCTTCTATCCAACTTAATAAAAGCAACGGTGGATGAAGCACCAATCATTTGCCAACAAAACCTTTTCTCTCTCCGCATATCCCTCTCCTTGAATACTCCTCTCTCAGCAACTAAACAAATGCCTAAACCCTAAAAACCCACCGTCCTCCTCCGTTCAAGGCCGCAGCTACAAGATCTGATGACGTTAATGGCGACTCGTTAGGTACTCCGTTTCGCTCTTCACTTACTTCTGTTTGCGAATTCTTCTACCTTCAATTTGCAAATTTTTCTTCTCCTTTCCGGTTTGGATCCCTTGCAAATCGATTGTGTGTTCTGTTGATGAATGTTGTTGCACGTTCTTCAATTTGGTGAAAGAATCTTGATGAAGGTTATTACGATTTGTGGATGGGGATGAGGATTAATGGAGGGTTTGTTACAGAGGAAGGAAAGAGTTGAAGAAAATTAGAGAATCTCAAGTATGGGAAAAGGTATCAGTAATACAAAATTCAGTTTTACTTATTTCTCTCCTCTCTCGCCCTATGCAGCGGCTAGCCCTCTTCTTCTTCTTCTTCTTCCGAAACATCTCACGGATATGCTTTCTCTCGCAAGCTTCTTCCACTCATGGCAACACAAGCACATTGAAGCGAGTCGCACCCTCAGCGTCGGTTCCTCGAGGAAAAACGGTGTCACACAAGCTCGTTGCAACCATCAACATCAGCTAGGGTTCAAGGCCATCAACTCAACAGCCACATTATGAAACATGTAATTAAAACGAGAATTGTTTTTCTCACCGTTGGTTCCTCAATTTTGCTAACTGTTTGTATTGTTTTTCTCAAAAGGTTATCTGAATCTGAGCTTCCAGCATTGGATTTGTTTGTGACAACAGCAGATCCAGTTCTTGAACCGCCGATAATCACAGTGAACACAGTGTTATCATTGTTGGCACTTGATTACCCTTCTAACAAGCTAGCTTGTTATGTTTCTGATGATGGTTGTTCATCTCTTACCTTTTATGCTCTTCAAGAAGCTACGAAATTTTCCGAATTTTGGGTACCTTTTTGTAAGAAGTACAATGTACAATGTAGAGCACCTTTTAGATACTTATGCGATGAAGCCGTGGATAACGAAGACTTGCCAGAATTCAAACAAGATTGGTTGGAAATGAAGGAAGAGTATGAACAACTTAGCAGTAGAATTGAAAATGCAGCCGAAAAGTCGATTCCATGTCAGCTTATGGGAGAATTTTCTGTATTTTCAGAAACACAAGTCAAAAATCATCCAACTATAATCAAGGTACATAAACATTCATCATATAAGGGATTTATTAGATTTATGTGTAACAAATGAGTACATTCAAGTTAAATTCGTTCTCTAAATGTGTTTCTATTGACAGGTGATTAGAGAAAACAAAAGTCGTTTTGATACGATGCCTCACATAGTCTACATTTCTAGAGATAAGAGTTCGAAACACTCGCATCATCACAAAGCTTGTGCAATGAATGTCTTGGTAAGACAAATATCATATGTATGGTTAGAAATTGTACATTTCACTTGATTTTGATCTAAAAGTTCGAATGATTTGTGTTGTGTACAGACAAGAATCTCTGGATTGATGACAAATGCTCCGTTTATCCTGAACTTAGATTGTGACATGTATGTGAATAATCCTAAGATTGTACTACATGCACTTTGCATTTTGTTGGATTCAAAAGGAGAAAAAGAAGTTGCATTTGCTCAATGTCCACAGAGATTCTATGATGCTGTAAAAGATGATGCTTATGGAAATCGGCTTGTGGCTTTGCCTATGGTGAGTCAATTTCTCTTCTGAAAAAGTTAATTAACAATAAATAAAAAAATAATCATTTCTTGTTTTACCTGTTATAGTACATAGGGGGTGGATTTGCTGGACTTCAAGGGATTATATATGCAGGAACAAATTGTTTTCATAGAAGAAAAGTTATTTATGGTCTTTCTCCTAATAATGACATTCAAAATGTAAAGGATCAAGGCTTCACCAAAGGTATTAAGATATATTTACTATGTTTTTTTTGTTATTTCAAAATGAATATTATTATGATATGGTAATCTCTTGTGCAGGAACACTGTTATCAGAAAAAGAAACAGTGCAAATATTTGGAACCTCTCTTATTTATTACACTTGTAAGAAACTGTTGTGTATTTGTTTTATAAAATATCTGTTTAAATTTTCTGTGTAAGATTAAGAGTAAATTATATTTATGAACTTTGTGTATTCATGAAGTTCTAGCTGTAAAAGATGATGCATATGTATTTACTGTCTGGTTGTAGTGTGTTTTCCTGATATTTGGAGCAATGTTATAAGATGACAGTAAAACTATGTTAGATAATTATAAGTGGTATTATTTTTTTTCAACACTGGGGTTATAATGAGAATCAATGAGTTGTGTATTACTAATATAATTGTGGGTTTAAATTAGCTAGACATTAGCTATAAAAATGGTGTGTTTAAATTAGCTACAGATTAGCTATGAATTAGCTACAAAAATTGTGTGTTTAAATTACCTAGAGATTAGCTAGGAATTAGCCAGGAAGTAGCTACAGATTAGCTACCATTTCTGGGTTCAATTATGATATTAATATAAAAAAAATTAAAATTGAAACAATTGTCACGTGGCATACATGTCAGCAATTTTTGCCACGTTGGCATTGCCACATGTAAGTCACATCATCAAAAAATTTCCACGTGGCATGCCACTTAAGCCACCGTTAGTGGAAACTAACGGGAGAGACTACAGTTAGAAATGGAAAACTTTAGGAGGACCAAACCTTGAAGAAATTTTTTATAGGGACCAAACTTGAATGTTGGGTTATTTTTAGGGACCTTATACATATTTAACCCTTTCTAAAATTCAGCATATTCACATACATTCACATCATATGCAAAACCATTCAAAAACAAGTCAAATTCAATGCTAAGTTATAAAAATTCAGCATGTTATACATATACCATAAATACAAATTCCATAATATGCATCATTCCCATTCCATTTCTATACAACAAGTAAAACCCCATAAATCATGTGTATTGAAAAAAATACAACATTCATATAATACATCATTTCATCCATGAACATCAATTCAAATTCATCTATAAGTCATTCATTCAAACCATGTAAATATCCAAACATGTATTCAAGTGATGCCATGTAAATTCATTCGATTTCCCTCACATTCATAAAAAATTCAACATATGCACATACATCCATGATTTAACCACCTCAACTACCTTAAAACTTCAACAAACTAACTTCTAACCACTTTGGGCAATTACCCAAAGTGTCCAAAATAGCCCCAAATAACTTCTAACCCGTTCTCAACCTCTAATCATCCCTCACACAGTTCTATATAATCATTCATCATTCACCCATTAAAGGGAGATATTTCTTCACTTTTTGATTCCACCCATTCTTCACTTTATCTCAAGTTTTCACTCTTTATTCTCCAACTTTTCCTCACTAGAGCTCAAATTCATGATTGTTGAAACTTCTCATTGAAGTTTCAATCAACTTGAGCATAAACCTTCACCGCACTTCACATCATAGTTTTTCATGATTCAAGCATCAAAAGAATCAACAACAACAATAAAACAAATGTAAGATAATAAAGGGGATGAAGAAGAGGCGAAGAGGAATTGAATCGGAAGAATTAACAAGTGAACGCAAAGAATCGATTACCGTATTTAAATTGCACCGCCATTGAAGAACCATCGGAGGATCTCCGATCAGTAAGCCTCAAACTCTATTTATCATTCCATGAATACTTACTTGCTTGTGCCTTCTATGTTTGTTTGCTTGTTTGAGTTATCTTTGTATGCTTGTTTATGTATTCACCTTGCTTTTCATCTTGAGTGGATGATCACTGTGAGAATCCAAACCTTTCCATAAACACAAACCATAGAAAATTCAGTATCTCGTCAATACCAAAACTTGACCTCCTTCATCACCAATTTCAACCTTCATCAAACTCACCATAAACTGCAATAAACGTCACCAAGAATCAGTATCGCAACCCTTATTAATACCAAATTTAAACCCGGTTGAAAATTCAAAACCACTCAAAAAACCATTACTAAACTTGGCAATCAATTCATAATCCAAAAATAGTGAGTGAAAAGAATCCGTAACGGAACCTAAACAAGTCAAAAATAGAGCAAAACTTAGTTGAAGCAATTCATGAAACACTTGGTATGTGAGTTACAAAACTTAGTTGAAGCAATTCATGAAACACTTAGTATGAGAGCAAAAAGAGAGCAAAACTTAGTTGAAGCAATTCATGAACCACATACACTTTGTACTATTGAATTGTGTAAATAATGATACAAGCTAGGTCTATTTATATACAACCCTAATTGGGCTAACACAACTTGGATTATATCTAAATATTAAATCTAATCAAATCTAATCATATCAAATCAAATCTAATTTAATATTTCAACACACCCCTATAATCCAAGTTGTTGAACCTACGCTAGTCATAGTCGATCTGAACTATTCCTAATTTCTTTCTCAAATTCAGGAATCTGTCGATCTTCAATCCTTTGGTGAAAATGTCGGTCAACTGTGCTTCACTTGAGCAATGTCTAACTTCAAGTTCACCTCGATTTTGTGAGAGCAAGAATTGTCTCTACAAGTCAATCTATGTTTTGATGATAACAATAAGTATTTGTGAAAGAACCATTTTATGGTCTAACGTGTGTTGTGTGCAGATCATAAGAACTAAAGACATCAGAACCAACATACACCAGCTAGATGTACTATGATTGAATATACACATATGCGAAGTTACTATGTATGACTAAAGTCGCGAAAAGCAAGAACGCTTGTTTATCTAGTCATGATCAGTCAGATCCAAGGATGCCAAGATTGTTGTTGCAATGCTCTCTGAAAGTGATTAAGATTATGAAGATAGCGAAGCTTCTGAAGAAGTACACTCAGAAAGAACCAAAGTTATGAAGACTCCTATAACTTAAAGTTCTGATGGCTGAAGGCGCTGAAGACCAAGTGCAGAAAGAATCTGAAGACTGACGAGTTATAAAGATCATGGTTTCAAACAAGAAGTTCTGAAGACTCTGAAGACAGGCTCTGAAGATTCGGAAGACTTAAAGCAGAAAAGGATAACGCTCTTAATGACCAAGTGTTGAAGTTCTGAATACTGATTCCTAATGGACTTCTTCAATTAACGGAAGACTTGAAGCATCAGATATTCTGCTATAAAAACTCCACTCATGCTTCATCAAACTAACATCAGAAGACACTGAAGTTTCGAAGTCTAAATATTACCGTTGTGAGTTAAATGTACACACTGCCCAAGAACAGATGTCTGGTCACTTCCTCCTCTGCAAAAAGAAGATGTGTCAATACAACTCATTATATCACAACGTCTCTTTTCCAAACAACCAACAGTACTCTCTAACGGCTATATTTCTACTGGAAATTTAATGGAAAGAGTTTTTGCTTCTGATGTGTCGATCACCTGTAGAATCATGAACTTAATGTTCATCTATAAATTGACCAAGTCATTGTGGGAAGATAGCAACAACGATGAGTTCTCGTTGTAACACTTAGAAGACTCAAAGCTGTCAACATTTCACTCATGACCATTGTTGTTGGAACTGGAGAAGATAAATCAACACAACAACAACAATCAAACAGAAGCTATTGATGAAGAAAACACCATTGAAGATCTGTCAAGTCATCAACCGTACTTTCTCGTCAGGATCTCATTGAAGATCTGAAGCAAAGAGTTGCTGCTCAAGCTTGCTCAACAAAGAAGATGAAGAAGAAGAATATCTACAAGATGTCAACCATTGTAATATCTAAATACATCTCTGTAGTTTCTTAGGAAAGCAAGGAACTGTTGCTCAAATCTTGCTTGAACACTGAAGTGTTCTTTGTACTTAAACTTAGGAGAAACCTGCTTATTAAGAAGCACAAGTTGTAATCTCCAGTTTGCCAATTCAACTAAATGAATTGAGACTCCTCAAGTGAACATTATATTCATTAAGTTGAATCCCTGAACGGTTCAGCTGTGAGTTTAGGCCCTTGAGTAGATCACGTGGTGATCAGATACTTGAGATGACAATGGTTGGGTGTCATTGTGGAAAATCCTAAAATAGGGTCAGAAGCGTTATATTCATTAAGTTGAATCCATGAACATCTAGCTGTGAAAGCCTAGCAGTAGATCTTGAAGAGATTGGAACCTGTAGGTCAATGTTCTTTATATTCATTAAATTGAATCCCTGAGCGGTTCATTATGTTGTTAGTCACAGTGCGGCTGTGCAAGTTGTTAGTCACCGGCGTGGCCCGTGCAAGTGTAATCATGATTTGATTATAGTGGATTAAGTCCTTGTGTTCAAGGCAAAATCACCTGAGGAGGGTGGACTGGATTAGCCTTTGTGGTGAACCAGGATATATCGTGTGTTCTTTACTCTTATGCTTAATATCTTTGTTTATGTTTCTATGTTGAGTATCAGAACCCTACCTAAGCAAGTCAGAACCTTGCGACTCTGATAAAGCTTCCGTACTGCAAGTTCTAAGGAACGTAGTTTATGTTCAGACTCTCGTTAGTTCTCATGCCTCACGCAAAGCAAGTCTGAATGTAACTTCATTAGTCATAGTTTCTCAACAAACTCTGATGTTACCCTAAGTGCTTTAACGATAAGAATCGAAAATTTATCAAAGAGTAAATACACAATTCAACCCCCCTTTCTTGTGTCTTTCTCGCACCTTCAATTGGTATCAGTGCCTGGTTCTGTTAGTGATGGATATCAAGCACTTAACAGTGTCAGAAAAAGATCCATATGCGGTGCGTAGAAATACTCTGGGTGAGATTGAAATCCACTTACAATTTCTGTAACAGTTTAGAAGATGACTGTGTATAAAATTGTAACCAATCTGAGTACTTGAGCAAATCACTGATTCTAGAAGTCCTGTAGTTATCAAACAACAAAAATCTTCCTCACTTAAGTTTTAATGAAGATTGGAGAATCAACTGATAAGATAGATTCATCAGATAAGAAGTAGTATCTGTTGAATGCTCATCTTGAAAGATACGTATGGATGAACCACGTATTTGCTCAAAGTTGAATCATCAGAAAACAAGATGTCTTATTTGCTGAAGATTAATTCTTTATGTGTTTTTGAGATGTTTTCAAGAAACGGATTAGGTCCACCCTTGACTTTCTCGTTTGAAACTCATTCAGAACCTCTTCATGTAAAGAAGAAAGATTGTTGTTCTATGATTTTGAATTTCAGAATGAAGTCTACTGAAGTCAGAGAACTGAAGAAATCAAAATGTTGGAAATGATTCAGCATCTGAATCCTGACCATTCAAGAAGTTAAAAGATTCAATGAAGAACTGAATATTGTTATCTTGGAAAGTATAAACTGAAAGAATATTCAGGAAGAAGAAATTAAATGATTCATCAAGTACTTGATCAAAATATATTCTAAGTCTTGGTTGAATAAAATCAATTGACATTCTTTTAGAAGAGGATATGCTGTTGATCTTTAATGGACTAGGTCTATAGTCAAGTTAAATTAGCATTGTGAGATCAAAAAGAATTATGCAAATTATATGTTGTGCTTCACACATGCTTGATGATACTTGTATCTGATCATGATCTGCATTCATTGAAGAAACATAGTCAGAAGATGTCAATCAATTCTCCTTAGCTCATAATCTCGCAAGCAGTTTATGATCAAGCTAAGTTTTATTGATGTTCTGAAAATTTGAACTGTATTGAAAGATAGTTATTCTGATGTTCACGTTCAGAACCTCTGATTGGTTGTTCTCAGATGTCAGATGAACAACTCTGAACAAGAAGAGAATGGATCATTTGTGAAATTCTGGTACCAGACGTGTGATGTTAAGGTGCGATGTCACAACAACACACTCTGCAATAATGGACAGAATAAGCAACAGGAAAACACAAGGAATTGTTCACCCAGTTCGGTCTAACTACCTACGTCTGGGGGCTACCAAGCCAGGGATGAAATTCACTACTTGTAGATATAATTTACAGACTCAACACACCAGTTGACAATCTCCTAAACTTATACTCTACTAGTGACTTTCTACCTAAGAAACCACTTAGATATGAGAACACTACTCAATCCCCTAAAACACTCAAAGAACAACCTCTTTGAGATCCCTTGATCTTGCTTCCTAGCTTCGATCAATCAACAACTCTCTATTGCTTCACAGCTTCTAGAGAGGACAGAAAATTCAACACCTATTCAACCTAGAATAGTGTGATTACAAGTACTCTAAACAAACCCTAGACTCTAAGCCTCCAGCTCTTGATCTTCAATCTGTTTTCTGTACCTTCTTCCTTGGTCTTGTGCGCTTTATATAGCTCCTTGAATTTGGATTGGATTTGTCACAATATCTGATCAGATTTGTTAATTAAAAACTGAATCTTTTAAAACAGATTTTATCCCCAAAATCTTTTTAAATCTTCCACATTTTAATTCTCAACACTTCTGCAGTCCTGCACTTTTACCTCAGACATATACATAGTCTCCCGTCAATGTATATTGTCATTAGTTGAAGGCAGACAAATACTCAACATTTGGTCTAGTCTGACACCCTTTTCCTACACACTTGAGGCACTAGCTGATCCCTCTTATGCTAATTCACACCACTGATCACTATTTTTCTTTGGCTGGAATGATGTGTCAACATCAGTTCTGACACCAGCAAGCATCTACTAAGGCTTTGGAGACAACAGACATAGTAATCCACACATATCTCTTGCGGGGGACACAATAGGACATATCAACTTCTGATCAACTTCCAAGATCACACTCTTCTTAACACTTCTTCTTATAAGCACAAGGTTCAGACCTCTTGTCTAACTTAAGAGTGATAACTGCCATCCTTCAACATACCCTAGTCGATCTGCCACTTCCAATTCTTCAAGCCACAAAACTGAAGGAGCTCAAGTAAACACCAATTGACCACAGGCTGAATTACCCTGCTACTGTACACAACCTCTTGGATGCCTTTTTCCCTTTTCTTCAACCAGCTCCTGCATACATCTGGTAGGACATAAGTTCTCTTCACAGAAACACACCAAAAGATCCTTTAACACAGCCCAGAGATTGACCTTGTAGGGTTGAAGGCAATACTAAATGGCTTCTAACTTTCTTCAGATCTCTTTTCAACAAGCTCATATAAGAGTTCCTTTATGAGTGGACTTGGGATGAACCACAAGTATCTTTGGCAACTCTATCAAGTTAGTTGCAGATATCCTCAAGTATCACCACACCATGTCATACATCTTCAGAGGAGAACAGAATGTTGCAGCCTTAACACAAAACCACCAGGAATTTTCCATCAGATATATATATATGCAGCGGAACACATACCAGAAAACTCCTCTACAACCTTCAGGCACAACATAATAACCCTTGCACAAACACGACACTCCATGTGCACTAGGTCAACATAGGTTTGAAAAAAGTCAAACCACAAAGCAGCTCACCACCAAAGCTGATAACTTCATTCTCCAATTCAAGGGATCTCTATGAACTGACCAAGTCCATAACTATCTTCCTTGCTCACGAACCAGAAAGTATCTTCCCTAGATCTCATCCAGAAACAGACAGGATGCCCGCTCTGATACCAATTGAAATTCTGGTACCAGACGTGTGATGTTAAGGTGCGAAGTCACAACAACACACTCTGCAATAATGGACAGAATAAGCAACAGGAAAACACAATCAATTGTTCACCCAGTTCGGTTCAACCAACCTACATCTGGGGGCATACCAAGCCAGGAAGGAAGTCCACTAATAGTAGTATCAAATTACAGACTCAACACTCCAGTTGACAATCTACCTAATTCAATCACTACCCAATGACCCTTCTACCTAAGTCCTCCCTAGGTAAGAGACTCCATCTCACTTCCAATCATCTCGATGATGTCTAGCAGTCAACTACACCGTCACTGAATTAACAACTTGACTCCTTAAACTTTTCTATTACATAGACTTTGGAAGACACACTTCCATGACAATACCTAGACATGACCCTCATGACTAAGACCAATACTTAGAGTTGCTTAACAGCTTCCTCCAAGAACAATACATCTCTTACCTACAGGCTTCGAGATAAACACGATGACCATCCCACAAACCGGGTGGTTCATCAACCAACACAACCCTTATAATCTACATGATGGCTGGCCTCCTAAAACTAGGTTACAATGCTTCTATTTATAACCTATTTCCCAACTGGATTTGGGCCTTCAAATCATATCAAATCTTCTGTTCCAAATCTCCAACAGATTCTGCTATTAATTGGATCTTCAATCAAATCTTCAATTTAAATCTTCAATAATTAACTCTAAATATTCTCCATATCTTTATGCATTAAATTCAGCTCCACATAATATTTTCAGGATATTATGTATCTTTTAAATCTTCTCTTTAAATCAGCTGCAAGATCTTCTCCACACAAATAGGAACAATCTTCTCCACACAAATAGGAACAATCTTCTCCACACAAATAGGAACAATTCTCCATGTCTATTTGCACAAAAATAGTAACAAACTATTCTCCACAAGATATGCAGAATTAATTGTATCAGAATAAATCTTCTCCAATAAATTCGCATCCAATCTAACTAACAGATCTCCTCAAATCAAACTAATGCGCGCAGCCCTAAAAACATCACAACCTGATGTTTTAATGTTCTGGTATAGTGATGTCAAGACATCACATGTGACATCACTCTTCAGCACTTTAACTCTTCAACACCTTAACATTCTGCAATACAGAAACCACAACAGATGGTTTTCTGATGTTCTGTCAACTGATGTCAAGACATCATGTATAACATCAGACCACACAACTGCAACCCTGCAACAGCTAATGATAAGAACCAATGTTATGACATCAGACATATGACATCAACATTGTTCAGTTTTGTTTTACCAAAATTCCAGCCAATACAAGAAGTAACAATTTGGTATATGATTCTTATGATCACAATGTAGGAGATATCTACATTGTTCAAACTCAGAGTTATACATATTTCTGCCAATATCCGGTAGCTCTCTCTGAAGGAAGTTGAAGATGAAAGATGATGATCAGTATCGGGAGTTCAGAAAATGTTCATATTCTTCAGAAACCAGAATGCAAGTAATTCTTGAAGAATCCAAGAACCCTCAGTAGTTCACTCAGAAAAGGAAAGACCAGAGTCAAGATGAAAATATATTCAGATAAGTCTGTAAAGATTCCAGGTACCATTCTTCCTTCATTTATGACTTATTTTCATGACAACAAATTTCTTATCAAAACCTTTAGTTATGCTGAGATAACTAGAAAAGTTTTGAGAAAATCCTTTATTTGTCTGCATATGCCTTTTTAAATAATTTAAGAAAAGAAACTCACATAAGTAAGATTCTCTGCATCATGTCATTCACTCTGCGTGATCACTTCCTATAACCTATAAGTACACTCCAACTAATACTCCTATTCCAGACCTAACACTCTCTCTCTCTTAGAGCCCCTTTACCTAACCTAGTTAGTCTAAGAAACCAGGATATTCAATTAAATTGTAGCACATTTCTTGCAGCCATCCAAATCTCCTTGATGTACTCACATTGAATGATATCTGTTCAGTCTTGGAATAGGGAAACGTGCTACCTTGACCAAAATAGCTCTTCACCTAAGCTACTAGCTTTAAGCAGGCATGATTATGCTCTGACAAGTTAGGATTCTCTTTAAATGTTGGAAATAGTGAAAAATCCCTTTACCTGCATTCTTGGTCATATGCTGTTTAATGATTAATAAATAAAAAACCTTTAAATTAGAAAGTGTGTCATTTGGTTCCTTCTTAGAATTAATGACTTCATAAAGCAGTTACTGCATCCACCTAACTTTTGCTAAGAATAAAATGCATATATATCTCTTTGATCTTCCATAGAATAACAAACTGCTTAGTTGTCCTCAGCCTTTAGACTTCTCCTAAGAATTCCAATTTTCTTAAGTCATCATTGACCTATCCAGTTCAAGCTCCTCCACTCGTCTATTTAAAACCATAACAATTCCGAAAGAATTCACCACTATCTCCTAGTCCTAACCTTCCTTTCATCCTAAACTTAATCTAAAATGACTCTAAGAACCTTTTATGGCAATGATGATCTCCTTAAAGTCATCAATGAAAAATGACCAAATCCAATGGATACTAATTGTAACGCCCCAGTTTTAGTTATTTTTATTTAATTGAGTCGTTTTGATTATTTTATTATTATATTATTTTATTTTTGACTTTTATTTGAAAATATGTTATTTTTCGTCGTAATTATATTTTATCGCGTTTTGAGAGCGTTTGCGAGATATTTGAGTGTAGGGGTATTTTGGTCTTTTTGTTGGGTTAGATATTTGTTTTATTAAAATAGAAAGTTAGAGGTGAGAAAGAGAGAAAAAAACAGAATTTTGAAAGAAAAAGAAGAGAAAGAAGGAAAGAGAAGAGAAAGAAGAAAAGAGAGAAAAACTTGTGGATTTAGGAACCGATTCAACCGACTTTTCAAACGCAATTTAATCGGGTAAGGGTGTGAAACTCGATTATCTTATGCTTGTGTATGATTATGTATGTGTGGGTTTGAATGTTTGTTTGTTTTCCAAAGTTTTCACTTTTAGGTCGAAACGGTAGAAATCGATAGAAACCGATGTTTTTACGGACGAAAGTCGGAATAAATTGTGTAGATGTGTCGAGTAATGTTAGGCCGTGATCGAGTATACTTGTTTTATCGAATTTGGTTGATTTTGTAAGTTTTTGCATTTTTGGAGAATTGAGAGTTTAAGATTTGGAGTGAAATCGAAAGTCGTAGAATTCACGTTTAATGGTTCCAAATCACTACTATATGGTTGGTATGAATGAGTATGTGTTTGTTTCGAAAAAAAAATTGAACCGGTCGGATTTTCGGACGAAAATGCATAAACCCGTAGGGCTGTTAGAAGAAAAATTCTGATTTTTGCAAAACTTCAAAAATTCATAACTCTTGAACCGTAAGTCGGTTTTGACCCCCGTTCGAAGCGTTGGAAAGCTAACGAGATGTTCTTTCTAGGAAAAATGGTTTTGAGGTCTGTATATGGTTCAATTATAGCAGAAAATTGAAACCGTATCGTTGTGTTAATTTTTACCGTCGTGAATGCGTGCGATTGAGGTGTTATCGTGCAATATGCTTTTGTTATATAACGTATAGCTTGTGTGTACTGTTATACGATGTGTTGTGGGTAGCCTTATGGCGTGAATCCTAGATTGTGGAAATTATTGTGAATTGTGGCCTTTTGGCAAATAAATGCATTGTTTAAATTAAATGTAAATGCATGTTAATTGTGAAAGAGTTCGTTGCCGTTTGGGTGGTAAAGCGATGCTCGTTGCCGTTTGGTGTAATTGATGTGAATTGGTGTGAATGCATATGATAATATGCTTGTTGTTGTGATTTGTGGTTAATGATGAATGCATTGTTTGAATTGATTTTCAATGCATGATTATTGATGTTGAAATGGTTCACATGGTTGTATATATGTATGCATTGGATTGTCATGAGTCATTTGTATGCCAAGCATCATGATATGCATTGTTGTGACGTCCTGAGTGACGGTTTGGTTCCAGAGGGAATCCGCTATAACATCGTGTGCCTATGTGAGGACCTAAAGCGATGGTTATAGACGATCGTGTGCCCATGTGGGGACCTAAAGCGATCGGATTGTGTGCCTATGTGAGGACCTAAAGCAATCCATAAACGTCGTGTGCCCATGTGGGGACCTAAAGCGACGGGTGAACATCGTAGGCCTGACGGGGAGTTATTGAGCGATCCTCAGTAATGAGCGATGGTTCCAATAGTTCCTGAGTGAACTGGTGTTGAGACATTGGAATTCGGTACCGCATGGCATGTGCATAGAGTCGTTGTGTCGGTCTCTGTACAATTGCATAAATCATGAATTAATTGTGCATGGAATTGTGAATGTGATTGATGAGATGGAATATGTGTAATTGTATTGTGGATGATTGATGTGTAGTGGTATTTGATACGTGAGAATTGTACTGTATTGTGTTATATTTGTTTGTAGTGCATTTGTGGTGAGAATATGTTTACTTGTGCATTTCTGTGTTAATATATAATTTTATGCAATTATATTATGGTTGTTTTTCTCACCCTTCTGCTGTTTTATAATACTCTATGAGGCATTGTAGATTAGAGTTGCTGGAGGTATTCTTTTTGTGAAGCTTTGCGTCTTCATTCTTTTGTCGGTCGGCTCTGATATGTGACACCGGGTAGCTAGGGTGGCCGTTTGTGATTATTTTGTATATGTGATGATATCTTTTGGAATTGTACATGTATAACTTGATGTATGACAAACTTTTTATATGATATATGTATATATGTTATTCAGATTTTAGATTTTCTGCTTTTATTCTAATTTCTGAAAAGTGGGTGTAAGGAACTGAGTTTCCTCTGTTTGATTGCTACCCCACTGTTGCATATCTTTATGAGCAGGTGTTGTATGTTATCTGTATTTTGTTTTCTATTGATGTGACCCCTTCGGTCTATGCCGTGTTTTTAGATATACTCTGACGAAATTTTGAATTTTTCTTTTATTGCTTTAACTGTTTTGGGGTATAGATTGGGGGCGTCACATTAAGTGGTATCAGAGCCAGTCTGTGTCAGTTTGTGTCAGTCCGTGTTGGTCTTTGTGTTTGGGTGAGCTGTTTGTTTAACCATAGTTGCTGTTATTGGAAATGAACGGAATATGGCTGGTAGGAATGACGCTGCTTTGGCTGCTGCTATGCAAGCTATGGCTCGGGCTGTACAGGGTGCACCTAATGCTGCGGGAAATGATGAGTTCAGGAAGAATAAGCTAGTAAGGTTTCCTTCTCTTGAGGAAGACGAAGACTCGAGTTTCTTATCTACCAAAGAGTTGAAGAAACTTTTGGCGGATGAAGCTCAGTTGTTTGGTTTGTTTGCATCATTGACTGTAGATAGTCAAGTTTAACTTGATGTGTTTCCTGCTGTGTGTGATTTTCCTGAAGTGTTTCCTGAGGATATTTCAGATGTACCGCTAGAGAGAGAGGCGGAGTTTTCTATAGATCTAGTTCCTGGTACTAGATCTGTTTCTATGGCACCTTATCGAATGTCGGCATCTGAGTTGGTGGAGTTGAAAAAGCAGTTGAATGACTTATTGGAAAAGAGGTTTGTGACACCAAGTGTTTCTCCTTGGGGTGCTCCAGTTTTGTTGGTGAAAAAGAAGGATGGGAGTATGCGATTATGTATTGATTATCGCCAGTTGAATAAGGTGACGATTAAGAATAAGTATCCGCTTCCAAGGATTGATGATTTGATGGATCAGTTGGTTGGTGCTTGTGTGTTTAGTAAGATTGATTTGAGATCGGGGTATCATCAGATAAGAGTGAAAGAAGAGGATATTCAGAAGACGGCCTTTAGAACACGTTACGGTCATTATGAATATTCTGTGATACCGTTCGGGGTTTCTAACGCGCCTGGTGTGTTTATGGAATACATGAATCGTATTTTCTACGAGCATTTGGATCGTTTTGTCGTGGTGTTTATTGATGACATTTTAATTTATTCTAAGTCTCGTGAGGAGCATGCAGAGCATTTGCGTATTGTTTTGCAGGTTTTGAAGGAAAGGAAGCTTTTTGCCAAATTGTCCAAGTGTGAATTCTGGTTGTCGGAGGTGAGTTTTCTTGGGCACGTAATTTCAGGTAATGGTATTGCTGTGGATCCATCTAAAGTAGAAGCAGTTCTACAATGGGAGGCTCCTAGATCCGTTACTGAAATTAGAAGCTTTTTGGGTTTGGCTGGTTATTATCGGAGGTTCATTGAAGGTTTTTCTAAGCTAGCTCTTCCTTTGACTCAGTTGACTTGTAAGGGCAAAGCGTTCATTTGGGATATTTAGTGTGAAGAAAGTTTTAGTGAGCTGAAGAGAAGATTGACGACAACTCCGATTCTGATTTTACCGAATCCTAATGAACCATTTATGGTGTATTGTGATGCGTCTCTGATTGGTTTAGGTGGTGTGTTGATGCAGGAAGGTAAGGTTGTGGCTTATGCTTCAAGGCAATTAAGGGTTCATGAGAAAAATTATCCTACTCATGATCTGGAATTAGCGGCTGTGGTTTTTGTGTTGAAGATTTGGAGGCATTATCTCTATGGTGCAAGGTTCGAAGTCTTTAGTGATCATAAAAGCTTGAAATATTTATTTGATCAGAAAGAGTTGAACATGAGGCAACGGAGATGGTTGGAATTCTTGAAAGACTACGACTTTGGCTTGAATTACCATCCTGGTAAAGCTAACGTGGTAGCCGATGCATTGAGCCGGAAATCTTTGCATATGTCCGCATTGATGGTTAAGGAGTGGGAACTTTTGGAATCGTTTAGAGATTTAAGTTTGGTTTGTGAAGTGACGTCGGTTAGTGTGAGACTTGGAATGTTGAAAGTTACTAATGAATTTTTATTGACGGTTAGTGAAAAACAAAAGTTGGATGTGAAATTTGTGGACTTGATGACGGTGGGAGAGGAAAGTGTGAATGAGGACTTTAAAGTGGATGTTAATGGTGTTTTGAGGTTCCGAGGTAGAATTTGCATTCCTGATGATGCGGAGTTGAAAAGAATGATTTTGGAGGAAGGACACCGGAGTAATTTGAGTATACATCCGGGAGCGAATAAGATGTACAAAGATTTGAAGAAGATTTTCTGGTGGTCTGGTTTGAAAAGAGATGTGGCTCAGTTTGTGTATGCATGTTTGACTTGTCAGAAGTCGAAGGTGGAACATCTGAGGCCTAGTGGTTTGTTGCAACCGTTGGATATTCCGGAGTGGAAATGGGATAACATTTCTATGGATTTTGTGACAGGGTTGCCAAATACTCAGCGAGGGCATAATGCTATTTGGGTGATTGTGGATAGGCTGACAAAATCGGCGCATTTCATTCCGATTGACATCAGTTTTTCTTTGGAGAGGTTAGCTGAGATTTATATCAGTGTGATTGTGAAGTTACATGGTGTTCCATTGAGTATTGTTTCAGATCGTGATCCGAGGTTTACTTCGAGATTTTGGGAAAGTTTACAGAAGGCTTTGGGTTCTAAATTGAGGTTGAGTTCGGCTTATCATCCGCAGACGGATGGTCAGACCAAAAGAACCATTCAGTCGTTGGAAGATTTGTTGAGGGCTTGTGTTCTTGAACAAGGTGGTGCGTGGGATAGTTATCTTGCATTGGTTGAATTCACGTATAATAACAGTTTCCATTCGAGTATTAGAATGGCACCTTTTGAAGCATTGTATGGAAGAAGATGTCGAACACCTTTGTGTTGGCACGAATCTGGTGAGAGTTCGGTGGTTGGACCGGAGTTAGTGCAACAGACTACGGAAAAGGTGAAGCTTATTCGTGAGAAAATGAAAGCTTCTCAAAGTAGACAAAAGAGTTATCATGATCGGAGACGGAAGGATCTTGAGTTTCAAGAGGGTGACCATGTATTTTTGAGAGTTACGCCGGTAACGGGTGTTGGTCGTGCATTGAAATCTAAGAAGCTTACTTCTCGATTTATTGGTCCTTACCAGATATCTGCGAGAGTGGGTGCTGTGGCGTATCGGGTGGCGTTACCGCCGAATCTGTCGAATTTGAATGATGTGTTTCATGTTTCACAGCTTCGGAAGTATGTTCCGGATCCTTCACATGTGATTCTGATGGACGAGGTTGAGGTAAGGGAGAACCTTACGGTCGAGGCTTTACCAGCTAGTATTTTGGATCGCGAGGTGAAGCGGTTGAGGGGCAAAGATATTGCACTTGTGAAAGTGGCGTGGGGAGGCACTGCTGAGGGCAATTTGACGTGGGAGTTGGAGAGTAGGATGCGGGAGTCGTATCCAGAGTTGTTCGTCTCAGGTAATATTTTCGAGGACGAAAATTTCTAAGTGGGGGAGAGTTGTAACGCCCCAGTTTTAGTTATTTTTATTTAATTGAGTCGTTTTGATTATTTTATTATTATATTATTTTATTTTTGACTTTTATTTGAAAATATGTTATTTTTCGTCGTAATTATATTTTATCGTGTTTTGAGAGCGTTTGCGAGATATTTGAGTGTAGGGGTATTTTGGTCTTTTTGTTGGGTTAGATATTTGTTTTATTAAAATAGAAAGTTAGAGGTGAGAAAGAGAGAAAAAAAACAGAATTTTGAAAGAAAAAGAAGAGAAAGAAGGAAAGAGAAGAGAAAGAAGAAAAGAGAGAAAAACTTGTGGATTTAGGAACCGATTCAACCGACTTTTCAAACGCAATTTAATCGGGTAAGAGTGTGAAACTCGATTATCTTATGCTTGTGTATGATTATGTATGTGTGGGTTTGAATGTTTGCTTGTTTTCCACAGTTTTCACTTTTAGGTCGAAACGGTAGAAATCGATAGAAACCGATGTTTTTACGGACGAAAGTCGGAATAAATTGTGTAGATGTGTCGAGTAATGTTAGGCCGTGATCGAGTATACTTGTTTTATCGAATTTGGTTGATTTTGTAAGTTTTTGCATTTTTGAAGAATTGAGAGTTTAAGATTTGAAATGAAATCGAAAGTCGTAGAATTCACGTTTAATGGTTCCAAATCACTACTATATGGTTGGTATGAATGAGTATGTGTTTGTTTCGAAAAAAATAATTGAATCGGTCGGATTTTTGGACGAAAATGCATAAACCCGTAGGGCTGTTAGCAGAAAAATTCTGGTTTTTGCAAAACTTCAAAAATTCATAACTCTTGAACCGTAAGTCGGTTTTGACCCCCGTTCGAAGCGTTGGAAAGCTAACGAGATGTTCATTCTAGGAAAAATGGTTTTGAGGTCTGTATATGGTTCAATTATAGTAGAAAATTGAAACCGTGTCGTTGTGTTAATTTTTACCGTCGTGAATGCGTGCGATTGAGGTGTTATCGTGCAATATGCTTTTGTTATATAACGTATAGCTTGTGTGTACTCTTATACGATGTGTTGTGGGTAGCCTTATGGCGTGAATCCTAGATTGTGGAAATTATTGTGAATTGTGGCCTTTTGGCAAATAAATGCATTGTTTAAATTAAATGTAAATGTATGTTAATTGTGAAAGAGTTCGTTGCCGTTTGGGTGGTAAAGCGATGCTCGTTGCCGTTTGGTGTAATTGATGTGAATTGGTGTGAATGCATATGATAATATGCTTGTTGTTGTGATTTGTGGTTAATGATGAATGCATTGTTTGAATTGATTTTCAATGCATGATTATTGATGTTGAAATGGTTCACATGGTTGTATATATGTATGCATTGGATTGTCATGAGTCATTTGTATGCCAAGCATCATGATATGCATTGTTGTGACGTCCTGAGTGACGGTTTGGTTCCAAAGGGAATCCGCTATAACATCGTGTGCCTATGTGAGGACCTAAAGCGATGGTTATAGACGATCGTGTGCCCATGTGGGGACCTAAAGCGATCAGATTGTGTGCCTATGTGAGGACCTAAAGCAATCCATAAACGTCGTGTGCCCATGTGGGGACCTAAAGCGACGGGTGAACATCGTAGGCCCGACGGGGAGTTATTGAGTGATCCTCAATAACGAGCGATGGTTCCAATAGTTCCTGAGTGAACTGGTGTTGAGACATTGGAAGTCGGTACCGCATGGCATGTGCATAAAGTCGTTGTGTCGGTCTCTGTACAATTGCATAAATCATGAATTAATTGTGCATGGAATTGTGAATGTGATTGATGAGATGGAATATGTGTAATTGTATTGTGGATGATTGATGTGTAGTGGTATTTGATACGTGAGAATTGTACTGTATTGTGTTATATTTGTTTGTAGTGCATTTGTGGTGAGAATATGTTTACTTGTGCATTTCTATGTTAATATATAATTTTATGCAATTATATTATGGTTGTTTTTCTCACCCTTCTGCTGTTTTATAATGCTCTATGAGGCATTGCAGATTAGAGTTGCTGGAGGTATTCTTTTTGTGAAGCTTTGCGTCTTCATTCTTTTGTCGGTCGGCTCTGATATGTGACGCTGGGTAGCTAGGGTGGCCGTTTGTGATTATTTTGTATATGTGATGATATCTTTTGGAATTGTACATGTATAACTTGATGTATGACAGACTTTTTATATGATATATGTATATATGTTATTCAGATTTTAGATTTTCCGCTTTTATTCTAATTTCTGAAAAGCGGGTGTAAGGAACTTAGTTTCCTCTGTTTGATTGCTACCCCACTGTTGTATATCTTTATGAGCAGGTGTTGTATGTTATCTGTATTTTATTTTCTATTGATGTGACCCCTTCGGTCTATGCCGTGTTTTTAGATATACTCTGACGAAATTTTGAATTTTTCTTTTATTGCTTTAACTGTTTTGGGGTATAGATTGGGGGCGTCACACTAATCATGATTTTCATCTTAGTATTCACTTCCAAAATTGGAATGGATACATTCAAATGCTAAGCGGCTCAATTTATCCGAACCTCTTAAAATCCTTTTGGATGAATGCCTCCGTTAGCAGTAATGGTCTGACTATCTCCTCTGACATTTATGGTCTTCCAGTCACCATCAATGCCACAAAAATCTCTGAAGCCATTAACTGTCCACTAGGAGGTGTCACTCCCAACCATGCATCCATTCGATGCACCTCTGATGCTGAAATGCACTACATGTTTGATAAAGGATCTGCTTTGAGCCCTCAAATCCTAAAAAACTTGTGCCAATTGCCAGAGGATGGTTCAAATTCATCTTAACTAATATTAAACCTCGCAATACAAACAAATATTTTCTGTATCATGATGATAAGCTCCTCATCACGTGTCTCTTTAGGCCAACTCCTATTGATCTTTCTCAAATAATCTTTGATCATCTAAAGGAATCAATTCTTATGTCAAGATCTATGGATAAGTCCTTCATTCCCTATGGAAAAGTCTTATCTGAAGTACTCTTCAGAGCTGGTATTGTGCAAGCGATTTGCAGAATTCGGTGTGGACCAGACACTGCTCTGAATAGGAATTTTTGAGAAGCCTTCGACAGCAAATGGCTCTCATAAAACTAGAAGACTATTTGTCACATTTAGGCTAAGTTATTAGTGTGTAAGATCACATGCTCATTTGTGTAATTGCAAATTAAATTAATGAAGTATGTGTCACTTTTAATTCTTTATGCCTACTCCTATATAAGTACACTTATAAAACATATAAGACAAAATTCTTGAAAGAAGAAGATATGTTTTCAACACTAGAGAATGATAACACTCTCAGATATGCACTTATTGCGAATCCTTGACTCTCGTCAAGAATTAATTAGAGAATCCTACGTGTGATCTCTTGGTTTTTCCAAGAATTGTAATTTGTCAGTCTCTATACTAGTTCTAATTCCCAACCTAAGATGTCTAGGAAATGACGAACCTGACGGTTGGAGTCACGAGCTTTTAATTGACTCTCTATTCATTTCCTACTTAAGGCACAGTGTTCACTCCTCTATCCATCATTCCAAACCATCTCATTTATTACTTTTCCTTAGTATTTTCTCCAGGATGTCCACCTCTCGTTCAAAACCTACTGAGAATGAAATTTCTAAGTTAAGAGTCCTAAATGAATTCTCTGTGAACACCAGTTCTCTCAAGGAACTTGGCTTCACCAGAACTTCGTCCGAATTAAGATGTCAGAACTGGGAAGGTTATCTTGAGATGCTTCCAGGTCTCATTTACACAGATCTTGGTAAAGAATTCTGGGCAAATTCTGATGTGTTTTCTAACGAATACAACCAGTACATCATTTAGTCAGTTGTCTCTAGAATTCCAGTGGTAATTAAACCCTCTGTCATTGCGAAAGCAATCAAGTGCGATGAAAACAGTGACACCACTGAAGACTACAAGAAAAGGAAAATCTTCAATGATCTCATCTATAAAATTCATTGTGAAAATGGTCCCTCCAACTATATCTCCACACTCAAACCCTCAGCTAAAGTCTGGCATAGAATAATGGAAACAAACCTTCGACCTAGAGAAGTAGGAGAACAAGTGCTAACTCATTCAGATAGACTATTCATCTTCTTTCTGATCTACAGAAGGAAAATAAACCTTCCCCTAACTATGTTCAATCATTTGAAAGAACAATTTATGTTGTCTAAAGACAAACCCTTTCTCAGTATTCCATTTGGAAGAGTCATATCTCGAGTCCTAGAAATTCAAGATGTGATTACCAGGCTGAACCACTTAGGAGAAACCACTGAATGTTCACCCATAGATCTTACAATTCTATCTGGAAGTTCATAAGGAAAAATAGAATTAAGTTATAAGATTTCTGTCTTGATATGATGTCTCCTACTCTATGTACTCTTATTAATATTATAAAATGAAATATCTATGTTTTGATTATCTTGAACCTCTCAAGATTAAGCTCAACCTATGCTCTGCATTTTAAAACTATTTTATGTTGATGCTTCTATCTGATTGTTCATAAATAAAGTGCTATAATTAATCTCTACAGATGATCTAAAACCTTCAATTGGTAATCAGATAATTTCATCTAATTGTCCTTAAAACGAATATGCTATAGTTATAGATGGTTATCACTAAATGACTCGGATTGTTCTTAACTGCTCAAATGCTGGCTTTATGGTTCTATGTTGTTTAACATATCCAGAATATATATAATGATGTTGGTATGCTTACATGCTTAAATGCTCATATGCTCTAGCACTTTTTGAAGATGTCAAAAAGGGGGAGAAATATAATGATTTTGATTGAGAAAAGGAAATCTGAAAGGAGAAGAAAGAATGCAGAACTCAAACAAAGTATTCTTATAAAATGCGTTACTACTAACATTTGTTGTTTGATGTTATCCGAGGAACTCTAAACAAGTTCACTAGGCATTCTAAAGACAGGATAAGAAGAAGAACTACGATCATAGAATAAAGAATCAGAATCTATAAGAAAACTCTGAAAGCAGTCAAGGTAAAATCTACATTTCAAGATGCTCACTCAGAAGATCTGTGCAAATCAGAAGTCAAGAACTGTCTAAAGATCAGGATTAAAGATCCAAGCAAGAAACCATTCTATCATGAACCATTTGAAATAAAGACGATTTGGTATCAAATTAAATCATCAATTGGAAATCAGATTCAGTACACAAAGATTAGTATCAGACTCTCAATCAAAGCAAGGCTGTGGATTACTGTCAAAGTACCTTCGTTGGTATCCTATTAGCACACAAAGGAAATACTCTTCAAAGTAATATCAAAAGAACTCCTTCAGCATCAGAATCAACAAACTCTGGTATAAGAGTCAGCACATCTTTTTACATACGACTAAAACAAGATGTACTAGATTCAGAATCAAGCGTTGATTAATCACGAGTTTTAATCTTCAATTGGTATCTGATCAAAAAATCAAGCTTTGATAATTTAACTGAGTTGTGACAATAACAAGGTCTGAAATAAACCTGTGTTCAGAGTCAAACTCTGAAAAGTCATGATCAACACTGATGATTAAATTTAGAAACGCTGAATTTCGATTCTAAAAGATCCCAATATCTGACTTATGGAAATTAGGGGGAGACTACCCAGAAGACTAAAATGCAAATTCTAAAATCTTCATATAGCCTGAAACTCAGGGGGAGTATCTTAAAAGACAGTTTCTGATATACATCGAAGCTATGTTTATCAATCGAAGAACTGCTCTAATTCTGTGCTCAATTGAATCTCCTGAAAAGTAGAAATGCTTCAGATGACTCTGAAGATAACAAGCTCTAATATGACAACAAAGGAAACTGAGTTCTAAAGATCTGAAGATGAAAGTTCTATTGAACTAGTCCAGATGCTAAAGACTTCTCGTTTTCCTAAAGACAAGATAGAAGAGTAACTCTTTTCTATTTTTGTTCCGGCAACTGAAGTTGTTACTCTGTATATCTTTGGATTATATAAAATCCTAGATGATCTCAGATAAAGCTTTGAGGATAACTTATTCAGGGGGAGCTGTTGTTCCATACTCTTAATTTGTTTGTTTTTGGTGATTACCTTGTATAAAATGTTCAATCAAAATACTTGGTTTTTGTCATCATCAAAAAGGGGGAGATTGTGAGAGCAAGAATTGTCTCTACAAGTCAATCTATGTTTTGATGATAACAATAAGTATTTGTGAATGAACCATTTTATGGTCTAACGTGTGTTGTGTGCAGATCATAAGAACTAAATACATCAGAACCAACATACACCAGCTAGATGTACTATGATTGAATATACACATGTGTGAAGTTACTATGTGTGACTAAAGTCGCGGGAAGCAATAACACTTGTTTATCTAGTCATGATCAGTCAGAACCAAGGATGCCAAGATTGTTGTTGCAATGCTCTTGTGGGTGCTCTCTGAAAGTGATTAAAATTCTGAAAATAACGAAGCTTCTGAAGAAGTACACTCAGAAAGAACCAAAGTTATGAAGACTCCTATGACTTAAAGTTCTGATGGTTGAAGGCGCCGAAGGCCAAGTGCAGAAAGAATCTGAAGACTGACAAGTTCTGAAGATCAAGGTTTCAAATAAGAAGTTCTGAAGACTCTAAAGACAGGCTCTGAAGATTCGGAAGACTTAAAGCAGAAAAGGATAACGCTTTTAACGACCAAGTGCTGAAGTTCTGAAGACTGATTCCTAATGGACTTCTTCAATTAATGGAAGACTTCAAGCATCAGATATTCTGCTATAAAGACTCCACTCATGCTTCATCAAATTAACATCAGAAGCCACTGAAGTTTCGAAGTCTAAATATTACCGTTGTGAGTTAAATGTACACGCTGCCCAAGAAAATATGTCTAGTCACTTCCTCCTCTGTAAAAAGAAGATGTGTCAGTACAACTCATTACATCACAACGTCTCTTTTCCAAACACCCAACAGTACTCTCTAACGGCTATATTTCTACTGGCTATTTAATGGAAATAGTTTTTGCTTCTGATGCGTCGATCACCTGTAGAATCACGAACTGAATGTTTATCTATAAATTGACCAAGTCATTGTGTGAAGATAGCAACAACGATGAGTTCTCGTTGTAACACTTAGAAGATTCAAAGCTGTCAACATTTCACTCATGACCATTGTTGTTGGAACTGAAGAAGATAAATCAACATAACAACAATAATCAAACAGAAGCTGTTGATAAGGAAGACATCATTGAAGATCTGTCAAGTCATCAACCATACCTTCTCGTCAGGACCTCATTGAAGATCTGAAGCAAGGAGTTGCTGCTCAAGCTTGCTCAACAAATAAGATGAAGAAGAAGAAGATCTACAAGATGTCAAACATTGTAATATCTAAATACATCTCTGTAGTTTCTTAGGAAAGCAAGGAGCTGTTGCTCAAATCTTGCTTGAACACTGAAGTGTTCTTTATACTTAAACTTAGGAGAAACCTGCTTATTAAGAAGCACAAGTTGTAATCTCCTGTTTGCCAATTCAACTAAACAAATTGAGACTCCTCAAGTGAATGTTATATTCATTAAGTTGAATCCCTGAACGGTTCAGCTGTGAGTTGAGGCCCTTGAGTAGATCACATGGTGATCAGATACTTGAGATGACAATGGCTGGGTGTCATTGTGGAAAATCCTGAAATAGGATCAGAAGCGTTATATTCATTAAGTTGAATCCCTGAATGTCTAGCTGTGAATGCCTAGCAGTAGATCTTGAAGAGATTGGAACCTGCAGGTCAATGTTCGTTATATTCATTAAATTGAATCCCTGGACGGTTCATTGTGTTGTTAGTCACAGTGCGGCTGTGCAAGTTGTTAGTCACCGACGTGGCCCGTGCAAGTGTAATCATGATTTGATTATAGTGGATTATGTCCTTGTGTTCAAGGCGAAATCACCTGAGGAGGGTGGACTGGATTAGCCTTTGTGGTGAACCAGGATATATCGTGTGTTCTTTACTCTTATGCTTAATGTCTTTGTTTATGTTTCTATGTTGAGTATCAGAACCCTACCTAAGTAAGTCAGAATCTTGCAACTCTGATAAAGCTTCCGCACTGCAAGTTCTAAGGAACGTAGTTAATGTTCAGACTCTCGTTAGTTCTCATGCCTCACGCAAAGAAAGTCTGAATGTAACTTCGTCAGTCATAGTTTCTCAACAAACTCTGATGTTACCCTAAGTGCTTTAACGACAAGAATAAAAAATTTATCAAAGAGTAAATATACAATTCAAACCCCCCCCCCTTTCTTATGTCTTTCTCGCACCTTCAGATTTAACTTTTCCCTTAAGAAGTGAAATCTGGCTTCGATATGCTTACTTCTTCCATGTAAAAATGGATTCTTCGCCAGATTTATAGCTGACTTGTTGTCGATTTGTAACACAAGAGGTTTCTTTACTTCGACCTCCATTTCTTCAAGTACTGATCTGATCCAAATTGCTTGACATGCAGCATAAGATCCTGCTATATATTCAGCTTCACACGATGGCAATGCCACCACAGGTTGCTTCTTCGAACACCATGAGATTGGGGCACCAAATACTTGAAAGAAATAGCCAGTTGTACTTCTTCGATCTTCCTTATCTCCACACCAATCAGCATCTGAAAAGCAATTAACTATTGCGTCTTTGCCTTCAGAATCTCGTCAAAATAGAATTCCAAAATCTGTTGTTCCTTTTAAGTGTCTTAGAATTCTTCTTGCAGCTTTCATGTGTGACACTCTTGGTTCGCTCATGAATCTGCTCACTAATCCAATTGCGAAACCTATATTAGGTCGACTATTGCACACATATCTCAGAGATCCAACTATTTGTTTGAATAAAATTACATCAACTTTTTCTTCCTCTCCATGCTTCTCCAACTTCAAGTTTGGTTCGACGGGTGAGGATGCATGATTCGAATCATCCATTTTGAATCTCTTGAGTATCTCTTTGACATACTTCCTTTGATGTAGCACCATACCTTGCTTCGACATATGAAATTCCATGCCTAGGAAATAAGGCAATTTTCCCAGATCTGACATTTCAAATTCCTTCTTCATTAGCTCTTTGAACTTCGACAAGTTCTTCAGGCTATTTCTAGTTACTAACAAGTCATCGAAATATAAGCATATGATTGTTATATCTTGTGCTACAACCTGAACATAGACACCATACTCAGACTTGCATTTGACAAATCCCAATTCGACTAAGTATGAGTCGATCTTCTTGTTCCATGCCCTAGGTGCCTGCTTGAGACTGTAGAGCGCTTTGTCCAACTTATATACTTTACTCGCTTCCTTCTGAATCACAAACCCAGGAGGTTGTGTGACATAGACCTCTTCGTCTAACAGACCATTCAGAAAAGTTGACTTTACATCTAAGTGAAATATCGACCAACCTTGGTTACATGCCAATGCTACCACTAGTCGAATGGTCTCTAGTCTTGCTAATGGAGCAAATACTTCAGAGTAGTCAAGTCCTTCTCTTTGAAGAAATCCTCGAGCTACTAATCTTGCTTTATGTCTTGCTATTGACCCATCAGCATTTTGTTTCAACTTGAACACCCACTTTACTTCGATAGCTTTTGTATGTGCTGGTAATTCGACTAACTCGCATTTGTTGTTTGTTTCGATTGCCTGTAACTCTTCGACCATAGCTAACTTCCACTGTTGAATTTTTAAAGCTTCATTATGGTTGATTGGTTTTGCACCTGCAAGTAAAACAAAATGAACTAATTCTCCATCAGGTGTGACGTCATCATCACCAGTCACTTCATAATCATGAAGTCTTGTTGGAGGAACTCTATTTCGTCGAGGTCTTTGACTTGTTTCAGCCACAACCTCTATTTCGGGAATGTCAGCAACTGCTTCTACTTCGACTTCGACTTGATTCTCAGCAATTTCTTCAACTTCGACTTCATCATTTTCATCGTCGAAATCAGAGCTCATCAATGGCTTGTTAATTGAATTTCCAGAATTTCAATCCCATGCAAAATTTTCATCAATCACAATATCTTGACTTAACACAATCTTCTCATTAATTGGATTGAATAACCTATATTCACCTGTCTTATGATATCCTACCAGAATCATAGCTTCACTCTTGTCATCAAGCTTTCTTCTTCTTGCATCAGGAACATGCTTGTAACACATAGAGCCAAACACCTTCAGATGATTCACTGATGGTCGTTTGCCACTCCACACTTCTTTAGGAACCTTGTTCTTTAGCTTCTTGGTAGAGCACCTGTTCAGAATATAAACAGCTGTCAAAACAGCTTCACCTCATAAGGATTTTGGCAAATTCTTCTGCTTGAGCATACATCTCGCCATATCCACTATGGTTCTGTTTCTTCTTTCAGCAATTCCATTATGTTGAGGAGTATAAGGAGCAGCTACCTCATGATCAACACCATGTTCTGCACAGAATTTTCCAAACATCTTCGAAGTGTATTCGCCACCTCCGTCTGTTCGCAAAACTTTGATCCTTTTCTCACACTGGTTTTCGACAATCATCTTGAATCTCTTAAAGATTTCAAATACTTCGTCCTTTCTCTTGATCACATAGATCCACAGCTTTCGACTAAACTCATTGACAAACGAAACAAAATATCTGTTTCCACCAATGGTATGTTCTTCGAATGGACCACATACATCTGCATGTACAACTTCGAATATGCAGAATGATCTCATTGGCATAGTCGAAAAAAAGAATTTATGGATTGCTTTCCGACTAGACAACCTTCACAGAGTTTGTCAGGCATCTCAAGACTTGGAATACCAGATACCATATCTTGAGTAATCAGCTGTTTGAGTGATCGAAAGTTTAAATGTCCAAACCTCAAATGCCACAACCAACTATCCTTGTGGTCGACAACAGTTTTTAGACATTGTACTTCAGTCGAACTGATCATGGTCTTAAACGTCATGTTCTTCGACAACGGAGATTTCAAGACCAAATTGTTCTAGGTGTCGAACAATTTCAAAACTCCATCTTTCATGACAACTGAGAAGCCTTTTTCGACCAGTTGTCCAACACTTAACAAGTTGCACTTCATTCCAGGTACATAGAACACATCTCTGATCATAGCTTTCGCTCCATTACTCAGTTGAAAAACTATGTTTCCAGTACCTTATGCTTACAAGAACTGTTATCAGCAAGTTTTATCTTTCTCTTCTTCGACTCATCAAAATCTGCCAATCACTCCTTTCGACAAGTCATGTGATTTAAGCAGCCTGAGTCGAGAAACTAGACCTTGGCATGCAAGGTTCGCTCCTTCGTCCTTGCCTTTTTTCTGATTCATTGTCTTTCCTGTACCAACAATGTTTGGCCAAATGACCCATATTTTCACTGTTATAACACGGTATACCTTTCTTATCTTCTTTGTCCTTTCGATAGTTTCCTCCTCCTCCTTTCGAGGATTCAAAAGCTCTATCTTCAACCTGATTTTTGTGAGGGTTCGACCAAGACTTCTTTCCTTGAGTCTTGTCGACTTTGCCTTTGAATTTGTTGGAACCACCATTCTTTTTCCATGACCGAACCTGCAGTGCTTGTATCGAATCCTGAACTCCCTTTCTTTCGATAATCCTCGTCTCATGCGCCTTCAACGAACCAACCAAATCTTCCACTTTTAGGGTTTCAAGATTGTTGGATTCTTGAATAGCTACGATAATGTGATCAAAGTGAGAGGTCAACATTCTCATTACCTTCTCAACTATCATCTTATCAATTATGGTTTCACCACAACCCTTCATGAGATGGACGATTTTTTGAACCTTCGACACATATTCTGCGACTTTTTCATCTTCTCCCATCGACAACAACTCATATTGTCGACGCAAGGTTTGCAACTTGACAGCCTTGACTTTCTCACCTCCTTCATAATACTTCACCAGAATATCCCATGCCTCCTTCGCCATTTCAGCATGAGAGATTTTGTCGAAGTTAGCAGCATCGACCGCCGTCTGAATGCAATAAGCAGCCTTGCAATCTTTCTTCTTGACTTTGTTGTGGGCTTTTTTCTGTTCTTCGGTTGCATTTTCAGCCAACACAGGAACGCCACCGTTAACCACTTCTAGGATCTCATGGAAGCCAAATAAGGATTGCATATGTTTTTTTTTTCATTGGATCCAATTCTTGCCGCCAAGCATTGGAAGGGAACTCGAAATGCTCTTATCACCAGTTATCTTCGCAGTGGCTGATTCACTTGCCCTGGAAACACGATCTCTGACGTGAAGTTCTTGAAAACTCGATCAAGAACAATAACCGGAAGCTCTGGATACCAATTTGTTAGTGCGTGAGGCACTTTTAGTTAGGAGAGAAAGAGAGAGAATAAGGAAATGAGGATTTGTACTATTGAATTGTGTAAATAATGATACAAGCTAGGTCTATTTATATACAACCTTAATTGGGCTTGGGCTAACACAACTTGGATTATATCTAAATATTAAATCTAATCAAATCTAATCATATCAAATCAAATCTAATTTAATATTTCAACAGTTGCAATATGAGACATAGGTGGAAGATTGTGGTAGAGTATTTTTTTTTCATAAAGCCAAAAGTGACGGACTGAAACCCAATTTGTAGAAGCCCTAAAAGGAAAAACACTTCCAAACATTTTCTTTTATATTTTTTGGCTAAAGAACCCGACCCACTCAATAAAAGAAGAGAAGCAAAATTTATAAACCTAATGTTTGTTAGAAAAACCCAAGTGACGAATCCCGCCGTAAAAGCAATCGGTGTTGAAACTTCAACGTGAAAGGTGTGGAACTTCCATTTCCTCTTTTTTTCATCTTATGGAAACAATAAAACTCAAAATGAAGCAAAGAAAAAAAAGTGTTGTTGTGATAAGGAAGATGAAGAGTGCAAGCTTTAGAAATGTCAGATTTGGAGATAACATTGCAAGGTAGAAGAGTATGTGATGTCGAAATATCCACCGGGATCAAAATTAAAGAGTAGCACATGTGAAAGTGGCGCAGTTAAAGCGTCGACGTTCACAACATTTGGATTTGGAAGTCTTGGTGGCGGTGGTATAATTGTATTTGAATATGAGGGCCGCAGTAGTTGATTTGCACGCATTTGGGGAGCAATGGGAGATGGAAATGATTTATGAGAGAATGAACATGAAGCTGGTGGTTTAGCATGAGGTTGCTGTAAAATCAAATCTGTGAAATTTCTATAACCAAAATTTTTTATGATGGTTATCGATTTTTTCACATAATGGATAACACTAGTCACTGTTTCTTCTTTTTCTATAGTTCTCTGCACAAGATATTTTTCTTTCAATTTTCGTTGTGAATCAGAAAACTTTTGAGAAAAAGTTTGAAGTTGTTCTTTCAACTCTTCTGTAGATTTTTTTTGAGATTTCATGAGTTTCTTTCAAAAAGTTTTAAAGAGTTTCTAGTGTATTATGAAATGTTTCTGGTTGTGAATATGAACTTTGAAGTGTGGGTGGAATAATAAAGTTGGAGGATGATTGTTGATGTGGATCAAGGATTAGGTGGTGTTGTTGGTATGGAGTGATGGTTGATAATAGAGTATTTGAGAATGAATAATAAGATGTAAGGTATGGGTTTATGGATGGTGGAGAAGAAATGGTTGTTGTAGTGGAATAATATGAGTGAGTGAAAGTGGGGTAAAATCAATGATTGTAGTAAGAATATGCCATGGAAAGGAGATCGAGTGCAGTAATGAAAGCACCAATTGATAGGAAGCTAAATCTAATTTGCTAGAAAATAAAAGAAAGACAAACTAAATAAAATAAAGGGTTAATTGTGATTTACCCCCCTGACATATGAGCGTGTTTTGGTTTACCCCCCCCCACCGTTGCCATAGGCAGGTTTTGGCAACGATTTTTTCAAAAAAACCGTTGCCTAAAGGCATGTAGGGGGGTAAATCAAAATTCGCTCATATGTCAGGGGGGTAAATCACAATTAACCCTAAAATAAAAGATAAATTTTTCATTTCATTCATTGATTTGCAAGAGAGGATAATGCATTTGTTATATACTATTCGAAACAAATGCTAACCATCCAAGTGTCTCAATCTTAAGGGTCCTAAGAACATTCTAGAAAACATAATAATATAAAATAATTCCTAATATATCAAAATACTAATAAAACTCATTTAACTAATGATAAATTATTCTATTAAACTCCCTATAAAATACAATAGCTTAGGTTAGGATAATGCTTTAGCTTTTTTTTTTTTTTTTATACAGTAGCTTGGTTTAGAAATGAATATTTTAGCTTTAGTTTAATATATATAGTTGCTTTAGTTAAATAATGCAATAGCTTTAGTTTAATACATTAGTTTAGAAAATAATACATGATTAGATTAGATATTAATTAGACTTTAATTGGATTTAGCTTTATAATTTCTCTTTAATTTTTAATTAATTTAATTAGAGATTAGGGTTTATGCAAATTGATCCTAATTTCGATGACCTTAACTCTTAATTAAATCTGTGTGTTTATAATATGCCTTTATCATGGTCATTCCATTTTGATTAGTTGATTCGATTCATTCTTGATCAATTGATTACACTTGATCCTTGACTCTATTTTGACTTTGTCCTGAACAATTTCCTAATCCCCTTAGGACTCATATTCAATTGAGTGATCATAAGTCTCTTGATCACATGATTGAGTTGAGACCTTTACACTTGCATCTGCCTTCATGTCAAGCTCAAGTTCAAGACTGCATACACAAGACCTTGGAGACAGAAAGGACATCAAGACTTTGATCACTACCGAGTTTCATCCTTCAAGCACACCAAAAAGACTCTTACTTCAAACACTTGTTAGTTATGATGCGAGTTGTACCCCATGAGCCTTAAGCAACGGAGAAGAATGAGAGGGATCATTCCTATCCTTGTTCTGAGTATCTTTGAATACGGGATGTAGGCCCTAATTATTCAAAGTATTTGCCTTCTTTCATAGACTTTAGTGCAATTCAAATCAAATAACTTTCAAGTTGTCTTCCCCATAGACAACACCTCAATAATCAACATCAACTATACTTTTCTCTTTGGACCAAACACAATATTCTTTGGACATCCATACATTCTTTGGGTTAATCACCCCATGGTTAAACACCCATCTCTGAACCAATCACCTTCATGCATTGCCCTGTGAGCTTTGTGCTCAGGCAATTTTCATGCATTGCCCTGTGAGTTCCGTGCTCAAGCAAATCATTCATGCCCTGTGAGCTCTATGCTCGGGCAACCTTCATTCATTGTCGTGTGAGCTCCGTGCTTAGGCAGATCCTTATCTTTTATTTTTCCTTGTAAGCTTTATGCTTAGGCAACTCATGCATGCCCTATGAGCTTCGTGCTCAGGAAAATCATTCATTCCCTGTAAGCTTCGTGCTTAGGCAACCTCATTCATGCCTTGTAAGCTTCGTGCTTGGGCAAAAACCCCTCATTATAGGTCTTGATCCCCGGATCTAGAAAAAACCCTACAAATTTGCATTGGCTAATCACCATCTATTGGTTAACGCTACACTCTTTAATTCATATACACCTATCTATGGGTTCAAACAACACATTCTTGGTCCAAACAATACTTTCACAACACTTTCTCAATTCAAGAAACTGTTTCTTTTCCTTTTTATCACACAAACCTTTTCCTTTCTTTTCATAAAAGAACTATTATAATTTGTTCCTTAGCAGTCAGACTAAAAGCTTAGAGCATCCTAGAAAGGATCAGATCAGCTAACATTTACACACTTCTAGGATATGATTATAACTGTTCCCTAAAATCAACCAACACATCCGTATTTTCTACCACAAACTACAGAGCTCTGATTTTCTCATTGCACTATGAGAATAAGTAGACATGAGGGTTCGAATCCTTAGCGAGCACATTAATTAAAAACTTATTTTTTCCCAAAATTAAAATCAATTGCAAGTAACCTTTAGATAATAAAACTCATCTGCATAAAGAACAAATAAATGGTTCTCGTTGAGTACAACAAATGTGATGGAAGTTAATACCTTCCCCTCGCATAACTGACTCCCTTACCCGTTTCTCTTTCCATTGGATTTTATTGATATTTTCCCTTTTTTTCGAAATAAATAAAGTTTGGTGGCGAATCTATTGTATCATCGAGCGTCCAATTCACTCGGGTTTTTTTTGTGCCGCGACACCCTTGTATCGGCAAAAGACAATGTCATATGCTAAAGTACTGTCAAGATACACCTGAAATGGCTCAATCACATTATTCCCTTTGTATGGAACAAAGGAGATAACACTTGGCCAATCCTCAGTGTACGTAGGCACAACTTCCCACCTGGTGATGCAAGGAAAGTGGGAGATGATCCATCCCTAAAATATGGTTCATATATAATATTAATAATAAGCGTAACAAAATAATTATGAAAATATTAGTTACACTAAATTACTGTAAACAACGTGCATCTCCCTGTCATTTACTTTGTCTTTCAAAGATAACCCTTGCCCAAATATACGCCCTCCAATTGTACTTGTGAATCACCAACAAGTCGATGAAGTACTTAAGTTAGACCACATCAACATAGGTTTCCCTTTTGTCCATAAAAATAAACGTGCCAACCAAGAACAATAGGTTCACCTCAATGCATAATTATATTGGCAGTCAACCTAGATATCATCACCTTCATCTTCCTCAGCCCACTATAGGTGTGTAGCGAGCGATTTTGGACGTGGTTCTTAAGCACTTCTGCTCTGGGGTACTACATGTTGATTCATTTTTTATCCTATTAAGATGACTAAGGAAGGGAAATAGATGTCTCCAATTAACCCTGCTTACATACTGAGTTTGAACAACGGTTTGTTATGTTACAGATGCTATGTGGAAGTGGGGCCCAATCTTTGGTTATTTCGCTTGAGAAAACGGTGTTTAGACAATTGGTGAGGTTGTTAGGACTGATGATTTTCGATTGATGTGTGAAGGTACGGGATTTTGGGTTTTTTTATTAGTATGCTCGCTAAGATTTTCTCAATCTTATGCCTACGTAATCCCGTTTAATGAAACAGGGAAATCAGAGCGATCATAGTTCTTCCTATTCTATGGGAGGAAAAAGGTCGTTTTGGTGTCTTGTTCAAAGCCCAAGACGTGAAGCTAAAGGGAGTATATGTATCTTGTTCAAAGCCTAAGATGTGAAGCTGAAGGGTCTATTTGTATCTTGTTCGAAGCCCGAGATGTGAAGCTAAAGATTTTTGACTTTAGAGAGACTTTGTCATCTCTAAAAAGGGCGATTTGGTCTGTTTGTCACAACTGTTGGGTGACTGATTATAAAGGAGAATTACTTTAACTGGGATATGTGAATCCAGCAATGCCATATTTCCTTTATAGTGGATTTTTAACCTGAAGGAGAAGACTTTAACTCAGTTTAGAGCAATGCCATCTTTCCTTAGGAATTTCTCATGCTAAAAGAGGGACAGCGGCGTGGATGTAAATAATCCAGAGGCTTGCCGCTTACAGCAATTAGATGGGGGAAAAGGAGTTGTTGATATTTTGTATACTGTGAACGAGGCACAGATTTTGATGCTAAAATGTTGATTAACTCAACCGGGTTTTCCTTATACAAAGCCTAAGAGGAGGCTATTGACCCAACAAGAGGGTGTTTTTGGTATCTCGTACGAAGCCTGAGAGAGAGGCTAAAAGGGTTTGACTCGATAAAAGAGCGCTAACAAGTGACTGACTCAACAAGATAGTGCTTTTATATGTGTCTTGTACGAAGCCCAAGACGGAGGCTAAAGGTGTTTGACTCAACAAGAGAGACTTTGTACCTCGTACGAAGCCCGAGATGGAGGCTGAAAATGTTTGATTCAACAAGAAAGTCTTTTATACTCAACAAGAGAGTGTTTTTGTATCTCGTATGAAGCCCGAGATGGAGGATGAAAGGGAAATGACACAACAAGAGAGTTTGTTATACTCAACAAGAGAGTGTTTTTGTATCTCGTACGAAGCCCGAGATGGAGGCTGAAAAGGTTAGATCCACTGGGGAGAATCATTGTACAAAGCCCAAGAGGAATCGGGGACGCTTTTAAGAAGCCTGTGGGTCCCCAAACCCCGAGAAGTTCAAGACATGCCATTCACCGAGAATAGATCAAGCCAAGAAAGTCTGAGAATTTGGAAGAAACTCAAGAGATGCCATTCACGGAGAAAAGATTATCTCTGGGGAGTAGAATTTCTTTGACGATTTCTAAGAGTGACAGTCTGAGAAAGGGTTCACTGAGAATGCTGCATTTCCCGTCTCCATATTTTTTAACCCCAAGAGGAGGGAAGACTGTGTCTGGTAATCCTATGGGGATCTAGTTTCGACCGTATTTAAGAGTGACCAACAGGGTTTTACCTAGTGCTAGACATAGTTGTTGGGGAAAACTCTAAATAACTATACTAGTATTACACAGTGGATATTTAACGAGTATATAAAAGTTTGTGAAAGGAGACTTACAATGAGCATCCCCACAATACAGTTATATATATATATATATATATATATATGAAAGCGGATAAAGAAAGTGAGTAAACACTTACTCGGTTGTAGAGCTTCCATGCTGTTTGGTTAGTTGTTCAACAAAGAAAGCTTTGATAACAATATTATATTCAAAATCAAAGGAGAAAGTGCTTTGAAAATATTGTTTGGGGCTTACAGCTCAAGGAGAGGCCCAAGGTTTTATCAGTGATTGCACTGTTGTTTTGAAATTGTACAGGGACTTATACAAGTGACTGAGGCCCAAAAAGGTTTTTTTGTACAAGGGGATGGGTCTTACACTCTCTCAAGAGGCCCAAAGGTTTATTTTTGTACAAGTGGTAGGGCTTACAGCTCTAGGAGATGCCCAAAAAAGTTTTGTTTTAAAAGGCGACGATCGCGTCAAACTTTTGGTTGTATCGGGACTTATACAATAAGTGAGGCCCAAATTATTTTGGTCTTCAAAAAGGGTTGGGTCTTACACTCTACTAGAGGCCCAATGATTTTTAAAGAGTGGGGCTTATAACACGAGGGTAGGCCCAAGGGTTTAATTTTTCAACTGGCGATCGCGCCGAGGTTTTCTTTTAACGCAGAGGGACTTATACAATATCTGAGACCCAAAATTATTTTGGTTAAAATGGGATTGGGTCTTACACTCTATTAGAGGCCCAATGATTTTGAATGGGTCTTATAGCTCGAGGAGAGGCCCAAATGATTGGTTTTTAAGGGGAGATGATCGCGCCGAATTTTTGAAACACAACGGAACTTATACAACATTTGAGGCCCAAAAAGGTTTGTATTTACAAAGGATTGGGTCTTACACTCTATTAGAGGCCCATTGTGTTTGAAAAAGTTTGATGAGGGTTGATTTAATCAAAAACCCTAATTTGTTTTCAAAATGTATTTTAATTGAATAAAATATTCAATTAAAATGTCCAAAATTGTTTAACATGTGGAAAACAAATTGTGATCTTGGATTAATGTTTCAAAAATTAGGTTTTGACCCACAAAATGATTGGAAATCACTAAGATTTGAAAAATCAAGAAAGAGAAAATATTTTAAATGTCAAAAACAATTAAAATATTAATTCTTTACAAAAATATCAAGTATATAAAATAAATAATATTTTTGGGATTTTTTGGTAAAATAAAATATTTTAACATTTTTGTGAATTATTAAAAAAGAATCAACTCAAAATCATTAAAACTCAGAGAGAAATTAATTTTTTAATCAATTAAATAAAATCACAAAAATTCAAAAATTCAAATATTTGAAAAAGGGCGCCAAGAACATGGCAAGAACACGCGCCATTCCTCTGTTTCTGCAGATTTGCGTTTTCTATCCAATCTCACTAAATACTTGATGATATCATGCAATCTACATATCAATCTACTCGTTTCAACCTCACGATCATGTCTATGGTCTTTAATTTCATTTATTTTAAACATGTAATAAGAAATCAAAGAGAGACCTCAAGAACCCTAAAATTTGCATGAAGGTTCAGAAATTCCATACATGATTCAAACAATGCAATTGATTGAGGGAAAAAACTCCATGCATGATTATGAACATGTGGCCAAATTATTGTGCAGCAAAAAATGCATGGATCATAGAGTTAGAAGAGCTCATGCTTACCTCTTGCAGCAGGTGATCGTGTTTTGTGTTAGAGGTGTTACAGTTTGGTTCCAAGGATATGGACAGCCTCCCTAAGTGCTATGTAGTGTGTCTGGATGCTTGGAGTGGATTGATTTGAGCTGGAACTTAATTTGGCACGTCAGCTGCTAATCTGTCAAAGGCTTGAGCTGTTGGCTGGTGATTTTGTGATTTTGGTGTTCCGGATGTTGTGTGAGTGTTTGGATCACTTCTACATGATGTTTATGAGGTGTGTGTGTGTGATTGGTTTGGTTGGAATAGCTCTCAAACTCAAAACCCGGTAGTGACTTGCTTTGGAAGGCAATTTTGGAGTGAAGAAGGAGATTTTGAGGAAAGCATCTGTTTGATGGCTTTGGTGTAATCAAACTGATCACAAATGATCTTTATTTATAGTAGAGCAAGTTTGTTTTGTAAGGAATAGTGAATGGTAACTGCTGCATAGGTTTGGCCAATGTTGAGCAATGAGAATCCAAGTCTCCTCTAGCCATTGACTAAAGGTTAGGGCACAGGTTGCTGGTCCCCTTGGTCTTGGATAAGTCTTGACTGAATTCAGTTGGCAATGGCTCATTCCATGCCACCTTGGTGTATGCATTGAATGCTCCAATCCAAAATTGGAGTCTTGTCCCTCTTTTAGGCATTTCTAGGTTTGGCATGCTATTTTTGGTTCCAAAGACTTGGGAGGCTTGGGATCAAAGTTGGTTCCACCTTGGTCCCTCCTTGAGGTGTTCAGATGGATAGAGTTGCTTGCCCTTTGCAAAATTTGAGAAAATCGAGCAAAACTCTAAAATTTGCCTTGTCATGATAGTTTGCAGCAAGGCATATTGGCATTGTCATATCTCATGGCTCAAGTGGACTTTGAGGGAGTTCTTGGCCATTTTGGAAAGCCCTCATATGATACAACAACTTTTTGATCATAATTAGTTTTGATACTTTTTGGATCCAAGTGAAAAATGGCCCTACATTTTTAAAAAAGTAAGACAGATTCTGACTTAGTGAAAATTTCACTGTGTTGGAAAAAAGTGACAATTTCACTTTTTGTGATTTTGATCATTCCATAACTTAAAATCCATGAGGAATTGGAATGCGTTATAGTTGAAGCTTTTGTAGAGGGCCATGAGAGCTACAAATCCAGCTTTGGATGGGAAAAATGGCCTTGTGGTTTAGGAGTTATGATCCTCCAAAGTTGGTACCCTTGCCACTTTATTCCATAACTTAGAAAATTTCAAAGTTTTTTATGGTTACCCCTTTTACAAGTTATCCAACTTTTCTTGATTTTTCTTGATGAATGTTGATTCAAATCACACATTAACATCATTTTAGGGTTAAGGAACCATAATTGTGAAAAATCTCAAAAAGTCAAAGTTGACTTTTGTGCACAGTTGACTTTTTATCAGATGAATTCCAAACTGTGCGATCCTCTATGAAATTAAGTCCTTGACCTAAATCAAACTTTATGGATTGATTTCATAGGTGTCATAGGGTGTATTAGATCATGTCCTAGGGTTTGGGAGCATGCCCTGGTCAAAAGTCAAAGCTACAGTTGATTTTTCCCGCGAAACCCTAACTGTGGTTCAGATGAAATTGAAACTTGTTGCTCAAGCTTCTTGGATTTATCCATTATTACAAAGGAATCAATGTGGTGTATTAGAGACCCTGAAATCATGTCTTGAGGTCTTGGCTCATGCTTTGTCCCAAAAGTCAACTTAGGGGTGAATTAGGTCAAGAAACCCTAATTCCTTATTCTTTGTGAATGCATCCCCTGAGGTTAAATTGACTTGATGATTGGGTTTATGATGCACCTTAGAGCATCATAGGTTATGCCTTGAAGCATTGGCTCATGCCCAGAGGAAAATTCCCATCTGGAGGCCCTGGTCGACTAAAACCCTAATTTGGTGACACTGGCGATCTTGTGGATGCTCACCCATCTTTGGGGAGACTAATGGTTCAACCATATTGTGATGATGATTTGCACAATGATGGGAAATCTTAGTGGTCAAAATTTGGGGTATGACAAGGTGGTCTTTATAAAGCTCTTCAAAAAATTTAAATCTAGCATGAGCACCTCTTGTGTCAGGAACCTCATTTACGACCTTAGTTGGGTCCGTTCTTAAATGGGTTACCATCATCTCCACGACATCCTCTTGACCGAGCCTTATTGGCCCAACAAGTTTTCCCTGATGTGAAGATGCAAGAGGAATGTGACTTCATCCAAGGTGATGTTCATCTCGCAAATAGGTAGGTGGAAAGATGATGTCTCTGAATGTCATCTCTATACAAATTTCCCATGCATGGCATGGTTTATGATCATGTATGCAACAGTACATAAGTCGACAAAACTGGAATGGCTGATGGCATTCCTGAACCAATCAATGTTAGATTGTGCCAAATCCAATATCTTCCTGTTGTGGTTTACCATTTTTAAACACAAATGCTACTGTAAAAAGATATATCACTATCAGTCGCAATTTAATTAGTTTAAAACATATGTAATGGAAAAGTAAATAAATATATCTCTCATTCCCAGACATGCCTAACATCATGGTCTTTATAGAAATGAAGGAGGTTTCAAATGGCCTCCTAGATAACTCTCTAAAAGAGCATCAATAACGAGTTCCTCTAGGCTTCAGGGGCTTCAGTTGCTGCTTCATCATCTAGGGACTCATGGCCTCGTGAAGTAGAAGCATGAGACAGTCAGCTACGACAAGTAGAACCAGATGTTTGGGAACATCAGCGATGTGAACCATCGAACGAGGTTTTATCAACTTGTGGCCTCATGTTTGGTTAGCGTCCCTCTCACGTCGTACAAACGCAGTTTGAGACACACGACTGAGTTTAATTCTTTCAGAGTTGTTTTCATCTATTGCACCTACGTTAAAACCATATACTCAAATAAAAAATGCAACCAAAATTCTTCAAGATTAAAATTCGGAGATACATCTTTGAAAACAATTCAGAAAGATTTCGAAGAGGCATCTCCGACATAGTTGCGATTTTGCAGAAATGGCAGAGATGCCATTGTTGCCATAAACTCCAAACAACTTTCAATGCATGTCCATTTAGGCTACCTATTTCGATTTCAAACTACCTAATGTAGCTTAAACAACTTATGTTTCCTAAAACATGATTCAAAATAAGAAAAAAGGAATAATTTTTTAAAAACTTAGCAAATCTAAGTTATGGGGAAGAAGCTTGAATGAAGTGAGAAGCTTTGCAGCAAATGGAGTGTGAAGCTTGATCGGATGAGAAGCTTGAATGGCTAAGGAAGAGCACTCGTAGGTTTTTTTAGGTTGAGTGAGTTTTTATAAAGTGAAGGAGGTAGAGGGAATGTTATGGTGCAGGTTAATGTATTAAATGTGTTCGAAGATGCATCTTCGTACCACTCACAGAATTTTGAATTAATGGTGTTTACGTAGATGCATCTCCGGACTCACATTTTTATGCATCTCCAGATTAAATTTTGGCAAAATAAGAGCTTCTCATCAATTTGCACTGAGGAGTGTATGAAAAAAGGGCGCCCGGAGATGCATCTCCGAATGTTATAAACAATTGTGACTTTTCACGTTGGCGGGGGAGCACCCCTAGATATGGGAAAAGTAACTCTGTAATTTTTTTAAGTACACTAAATATCATAATAAACTTTCAAAAAGGTCAATCTCAAATTTATTTTTTATCAGGTTTGACTTGAACCTTGTGAAACCTATCTCAAACCAATATATTTCTATATTTATTCATAATCTTTAAAGATGTTTAATTTAGTGGTTCATCATCTATTGCAAATAATAAATTAATCAAATTAAACTCATACGAAACGGGAAGTGGAGAGAATAAAAACTTTTTTTAATTTTGATAAATAAAATGGGAAGGGAGTTGTTTTGGACCGGTCAGAGGCACAAATGACCAAAATTCAATTCATTTTAAATTTATTTTACTTGATCTAAGGTATAAAAATCAATTCATGTGCTAAAGGTGAGGTACATTCTCTAATTTCCAGTTTTTCAAACACACATTTTGAATCTTGAATTAACTTAGGCGTTAGAGTATTTACCATGTAGGTCCACTCAGTACTATCGTGACGGAGATCAGCACCACCAATCTAGATCATTAGCCCTTCAACTACATCCATTTTTGGTTCTTGAACGAAAAAAAATGAATGTGCAAATAAAAACCTACTACTATAATAATAATAACTATTATTATTATTATACTAATAATACTATTAGTATTATTATTTATTTATTTATTTATTTGATGTAAAAAAAATTGAAACTGAAAAAGAAACATAAAGTCAATATATATTTATTCTACCCAGACAAAAGTCATTATTTTATCACTTCGTATAAATAGTATCAAAATACACTAAAAAAAACACACTTTTTTATACCAAATAAACGATTTGATTAAAAGAGAGCCAAAGAGGCATTACAAGGGGACTCACTCAGGTTGGGAATATGACCAATTCAGGTTCAAGACCCCAAGGGTTTTCCAATTCCCACCATGTAATGGGCATCCAAATTATAGACCCTACTGATAAAAACCAAAGTAGCATTACAGAATTCATTAATAAGAGCTTTACAATCAAGCACATCATGATCTAAGGCATCACTAAACTCATAACCATTAATGCAATCCACTACAACAAGAGCAACTCACTGTAAGATGAAGTTATCTAGCTTGAAATTCTTTGCCAGCTGTAAACACCAACGGATGGCCAAAATCTATGTCGTGGATGCGTCTTTAATGCCCTGTTTTATATAAATTATTTTCCGTAATTAAAATTATGTGATGTTGTGTGTATGTATTTGATTATGTGTGTTTTATTATGTTGGGGTACCCTATGGTAGAGGGTAATGACCTTAGAATTATAGGCTCTAAGGGTGAGGGGTGTATGGCTAATTATGTAGAACTTAGTGGTGTGGTGAGAATGACTAATTAAATAATATTAGAAATACTAGTTGGATATTGCTAATTTAAATAATTAGGGATTATTATTATTATTATTATTATTGGATTTGTGGAATATTAATAATAATAATAATAATAATAATGATAATAATAATAATAATAATAATAATAATATAAGATTAGAAAAGGGGAAGTTGAGAGGAATATTGGTCAGTACATGTTTTTGAAAGAAAGAGGAAGAAAGAACGTGAAGTGAGAGATAGGGCAAAGGAAGAGGAATCCATTGTTGAGGAAGAAAGAATCGTTGCAAGAACTCTAACGTAAGGGTGGGGTTCTAACTAACTAAGGGTTAGTATGATGATATTTGTGGGAAGACTCTTTCATGTAGGTATTGTGTTGTTTTTTTCTTTATTCATGTTTCTGATGGAATGTTGTTGTTGAATTGGTTAATTATGAGGAATGTTGTTTGTTGTTAGAATCGTAGTAGATGATGAAATTAATGCAATTGCTATTGTTGTTGATTCGTTAAACTGATGGTTGATTGTTTTTGTGGTTGTGTCGTTGTAAGAAATCATGAATTAGAGTCGGAACGATTGTTTTGAGTGTTTTTCGGGGAAAGAAATCAGGGTTTTTGTGTTGATGAAAACTGGTTTTTGAGTAGAACAATGGATTACATGTTTTGTATGAAAAGTGGGATTTTGGAATGGGTTAAAACTCACTTTTCGTATTGATAAGCAGCAGAAAAGTGATTATGTTGCAGGTATCATCGGTTACCAGATATAGGGTAACCGGTTACACTGTTGAAAAACGGTGTTTTTGGGAAAACTAAGGGTGTAACCGGTTACCCTGATGGATGCTTGCCATGTTGTATGACATTGTTGTTAGACTATATGGCATGTTGCTGTTACTGGCCTATAGTGTCATGTTACATAGTTTAGATGGTCGTCATTGTTGTTGTTGTTGTCATGCATTTCATGGTTGCATGAGTTGTGAGATAAGTCGTGTGCCCATGTGAGGTGTGAACGTCTTATCTGAATTCTAATTGTGAAATCATATCATTGTTGATGTTATTAATATTGAGGTGATTATGTGCTCATGTGGGGTGTGAGCGATCACAGTGATTCGTGTGCCCATGTGGGGTGTGAGCGATCATGGAAGTCGTGTGCCCATGTGGGATGTAAGCGACATTATGCAAATTCTGAAGGGAATTGTGATCCTAAAATAGAGACCAGGTTTTGAAATAGGAACCGATGGCACCACATGCATTGAGTCTGGTTGTGAGTTTCATTGCATCGTATATTGGTTGCATCTGTTGTTGTGTTGAATATTGTAGTTGTATGTGGAATATTGTAGTTGTATGTTGGATGTTGTTGTTGTTTGTTGGATGTTGTTGTATGTTGGTTGTTGTTGGTTTTTGTGTTGGTTGTGTGGAATGAGTGATGTGCATGAAATAGTCTAATGCTTGCTTTACTATCATGCTTTCCTTTATCTATATATGACATCTCACCCCTTCTGTTTGAATGTCGCCTTTACATGGGCATCATGCAGATAATTTGTAGTAGAGATGTTGAAGTAAGTAGAAAATGAAGTCTTCTATTTTCCCTTTTGTAGTGAGCAAAACTGGACGTGTTTCTTAAGCACTGCCGCTCTTTTGGGGGTACTACAGGTCGATTAATTTTTTATCCTATTGAGCTGACTAAGGAAGGGAAATAGATTTCTCCAATTAACCCTGCTTGCATACAGAGTTTAAACAGCGGTCTGTTAGGTTACGAATGCGATATGGAAGTGGGGCCTCTTTCTTCTTTCTTTGTTTATAACGGAACACCGGGAATGTTCATGGGTAGGGGGTTTGGACTGATACTTTTTAATTGATGTATGTGGGTATGGGGCAGGAAAATCAGAGCGATCGTAGTTCCTCCTATTCTATGGGAGGAAATGGTGTTTTGGTGTCTTGTTCAAAGCCCAAGACATGAAGCTAAAGGTGGTTTATATCTTGTTCAAAGCCCAAGATATGAAGCTGAAGGGTCTATTGGTATCTTGTTCGAAGCCCAAGATGTGAAGCTAAAAGGTTCATCTTTAGAGAGAATTTGTCGTCTCTAAAGAGGGGTTTGTTTGTCACAACTGTTGGGTGACTGGTTAAAAAGGAAGATTACTTTAACGGGACATGTGAATCCGGTAATGCCATAATTTCCTTTATAGGGGTTTTTTAACCTGAAGGAGAAGACTTTAACTCAGTGTAGAGCAATGCCATCTTTCCTTAGGAATTTCTCATGCTAAAAGAGGGACAGTGGCATGGATGTAGATGATCCAGAGGCTTGCCGCTTATAGCAATTAGATGAAGGGAAAGGAGTTGTTGATGTTTGTATACTGTGAACGAGGCACAACTTTAATCCTAAAAGGTTGATTGGTTCAACTGGGGTTTCCTTATACAAAGCCTAAGAGGAGGTTATTGACCCAACAAGAGGGTGATTTTTGTGTGTCTCATACGAAGCCCGAGAGAGAGGCTAAAAGGGTTGATTCTACAGGAGAATCTTTTATATGTGTCTTGTACGAAGCCCAAGACAGAGGCTAAAGGTTGGACTCAACAAGAGAGTCTTTTATACTCAATAAGAGACTGTTTTGTATCTCGTACAAAGCCCGAGATGGAGGCTAAAAGTTGGACTCAACAAGAGAGTCTTTTATACTCAACAAGAGAGTGATTTTGTATCTCGTACGAAGCCCGAGATGGAGGCTAAAAGTTGACTCAACAAGAGAGTCCGAAAAGTTTAACTCCGCTGGGGAGAATCATTGTACAAAGCCCAAGAGGATGCTAGGGTTACTGTTTTAGTTGAGTGACAGGTCCAGTATACCGATTTAAAGAGAAAAACAGTTCTTATGTGAGTACTGTCTGCACTCAGGGATTTGATTCGAGGATTAGGGTTATTTCCTGTTCTTTAAGGAAATGGGAAATCCAAAGGGTATTGAAACTGTCCGAGTCTACGGGTTTCATCTCCTAGTTTTGAAAGGAACTTGAGAATGTCTTTGAGACTCAAGGGAATTAGACTGTCCAAGTCTAGAGTTTCATCTTTTGTACTACGTTTAAGAAACAGCAGTAGCAAGATCTAGACTTTTTGAAAGAATGTTCTATTAGGATGACTAATTTATGTTCCTATACCTCTAGGAAGTCGTCGGGACAATTTGTACGAAGCCCAAGAGGAGGCTATCATTCCCGGAGGAAGAAATCATTTATACGAAGCCTAAGAGGAGGCTGTGAATACTTCTAAGAAGTCGAAGGGTCCTTGTACAATGCCCAAGAGGAGACGCGGGTGCTTTTAAGAAGCTTGTGGGTCCCCAAACCCCGAGAAGTTCAAGACATGCCATTCACCGAGAATGGATCAAGCCAAGAAAGTTCTAGAATTTGGAAGAAACTCAAGAGATGCCATTCACGGAGAAAAGATCATCTCTGGGGAATAGAGTTTCTTTGACGATTTCTAAAGGTGACAGTCTGTGAAAGGGTTCACCAAGAATGCTGCCTTTCACGTCTCCATATTTTTTAACCCCAAGAGGAGGGAAGACTGTATCTGGTAATCCTATGGGGATCTAGTTTTGTCTATTTAAGAGTAATCAACAGGGCTTAGTGTTAGACGTAGTTGCCGGGGAAACTCTAAATATCTATACTATTATTACACAATCGATATGAGTTTATGAAAGAAGACTTACAGTGAAACAGCCCCACAGTACAGTTATATGTATATGAAAGCGGGTAAAGAAAGCATATAACCACTTACTCAGTTGTAGAGCTTCCATGTTGTTTGGTTAGTTGTTCAACAAAGAAAGATTGAAAACAACAGTATATTCAAGATCAAAGGAGAAGGTGCTTTGAAATGAAAAATTGGGGCTTACAGCTCAAGGAGAGGCCCAAGGTTTTTATCAGTGATCGCACTGTCGTTTTGTACAGAGGGACTTATACAAGTGACTGAGCCCAAGAAGGTTTTCTGTACAAAGGGATGGGTCTTACACTCTCTTAAGAGGCCCAAAAGGTTTAATGAAAAAGAGTGGGGGCTTATAACACGAGGGTAGGCCCATATGATTTTTCGTTTGAAATGGCGATCGCGCAGAGATTTTGAAAACGCAGTGGGTCTTATACAATGACTGAGGCCCAAAATGGTTTGGTTTTCAAAGGGGGTTGGGTCTTACACTCTAATAGAGGCCCAAAAGTTTTGAATGGGTCTTATAGCTCGAGGAGAGGCCCAGATGGTTTATTTTTAAACGGGCGATGACCGCGCCGAACTTTTCTTTTAACGCAGAGGGACTTATACAATATCTGAGGCCCAAAATTTTTTTGGTTAAAAGGGGATTGGGTCTTACACTCTAATAGAGGCCCAAAAGATTTTGAATTTGTTTGATGAGGGTGAAAATCAAAGAAACCCTAATTTGTTTTCTTTTAAAAGTAAATATTAAAAGAAAATCAATGAAAAATACCAAATGACTTTGAATAAACCACTTGTGACTTTTGTCTAAGGTTTGAAAAATGAAGTTTTAATCACAAGAGATATTAAAACTCATTTGGTCTTGATTTTTCAAGATTAATGTTCATTTTAAAATGTTTTAAAACAAATAAAAAATGAATTTATTCACAAAAATACTAATTATATTAAATAAATAATATAAACTTAATTTTTTGTTGAATAAAACATTTCAACATTTTTGTGATTTTTTGCAAAAAGAACCAATAAAAAATAATTAAAATTGAAAGAGTTATTAATTTTCCAATTAATTAATAAAACATGAAAATATTTGAAAAATGGCAAAATGTGAAAAAACACAAAATGGCATGGGTGGGGTTTGAACCCACGACCTCAAGGTCACAAGGCGCGCGCCTTACCACTGGGGTGGTGATACATCCATAGTTTTGAGTGAAAACACAAATATACAAGTCATACCTTGGTTTTAGGCCTGGCCTAAGGCAAGGCAAGGCAAGTTTTGGCTCAAAAACGTGAAGGTCATAATTTTCTCAATTCTTAATGGTTTGAGACAAAATTTATATGCATCTGGACCAGAATTTCACAAGGAATCCAATGGTGGTGGTAGTTTTTTCAGATCACACTCCCTCCTCAAAACCCGATAGTGGTTTTGAAAAAGGCCTATAATTGCATGTTCTATGCTACACTTTGATACAGGCATGAATTACATGATCAATTGGTTCAAACACAACATATATAACATGTATGAGGTATGCATTATCAGTGGACTTCAAAGCATTTCATATTTTGGAAAGTTCAAGTCATGAGGCTTACCTCTTTTTGAGCTTTTTGAAGTTTTTGTGCAATCTGTCAAGCCTCTTGTTCCGGAAATGATTTGATGCTTTAGACACACTCAAATGATCCCTTAGAAGCTTTTAGGATGATTGGAATCAGCTGGTACCTACAAAAACACAAACTGGCCCTTTCTTGCAAAAGGGGTTAAAAGTGACCAAAATATCAACTCTCTCAAATGGTATTCCAGATGTGTGGCACTATTTGGGACAGTTCAAGGATGATATTTGGAGTGTGTTTGAGGTTTTATCTGGTTTGGAAAGTGACTGAATAAAGACATGGCTTGAAAAATGCACAAAAAGCCTATTTTGAAGTTTTGAGAGGTGACATTGTGATTACAGGTCACTTGTGAGAGTTTGGATCACCTACATAGGATGTTTATGAGGTGTGAGTGTGATTGGTTTGATTGAAAAATCTCTCAAACTCAAAAACTTAGAGTTGCCTTGCTAAAGAAGGCATTTTTTCCAAGAGAAAGGGATTTTGAGGAAAGCATTTGTTTGATGGCTTTGGTGTACTCAAACTGAGCACAAATGAGCTCTATTTATAGTAGAGAAAGTTTGGTTTGGGATCAATAGTGAATGGTAACTACAGCAGAGGTTTGGCCAATGTTGGTAAATGAAAATCCAAGTCTCCTCTAGCCATTGACTAGAGGTTAGAGCACATAGCTTTGGTTCCCTACTTGTTGGAGGAATCTTGACTGAATTCAGTTGCAAATGTGTCAGTCCATGCCACCTATAAGCATCTATTAAATGCTCCAATCCAAAATTGGAGTCTTGTCCCTCTTTTAGGCAATTCTAGGTTTGGCATGCTACTTCTTGTTCCAAGGACTTTGGAGGCTTGACTCAATGATTGTCCCCTTTAGATTTGATCCTCAGATGTGTCCAAGATGATGACAAGGCTTGAAATTGGCTGATTTTGGCAAATTGGCCAAAAATACAAAATTCTGCCTTGCCTTGGCAGTTTTCAGCAAGGCATTTTGCCACTACCATAACTCTTAGCTCAAATTGAATTTGGTGATGTTCTTGGCCATTTTGGAAAGCCCTTATATGATACAACAATTGTTTGATCATATTTGGTTTTTATACTTTTTGGATCCAAGTGAAAAATATCCCTACATTTGGAAAAAAAGTGAAGGCAGATTCTGACTTAGTGAAAATTTCACTAAGTGTTGGAAAAAAGTGACATTTTCACTTTTTGTAATTTTGATCAATCCATAACTCAAAATCCATGAAGAATTGGAATGAGGCCTAGTTGAAGTTTTTGTAGAGGGCCATGAGATCTACAAATCAAGCTTTGGATGGGGAAAAATGGCTTTGTGGTTTAGGAGTTATGATCCTCCAAAGTTGGTACCCTTGCCACTTTGTTCATAACTTAGAAAAGTTTCTAAGTTTTTATGGTTACCCCTTTTACAAGTTATCCCACTTTCTTTGATTTTTCTTGATGAATGATGATTCAAATCATACATTAACATCATTTTAGGGTTAAAAATCCATAATTGTGAAAAATCTCAAAAAGTCAAAGTTGACCTTTGTACACAGTTGACTTTTTATCCTATGAATTCCAAATTGTGCAATCCTTTAGGAAATCATGTCCTTGACCTAAATCAAACTTGATAGACATGTTCTATGGGTGTTATAGGGTGTATTGAATCATGTCTTAGGGTTTGGGAGCATGTCCTGGTCAAAAGTCAAAGTTACAGTTGACTTTTCTCGCGAAACCCTAATTGTGGTTCATATGAAATTGAGACTTGTTGCTCAAGCTTCCTGGATCAATCCATTGTTAAAAATGGATCAATGTGGTGTATTAGAGACCCTCAAATCCTCTCTTGAGGTCTTGGCTCATGATTTGTCCCAAAAGTCAACTTAGGGGTGAATTAGGTCAAGAAACCCTAATTCCTGATTTTTGACGTATGCATCCCCTGAGGTCAAATTGACTTGATACTTGGCCCCCATGAGGTTCCATGGAGTATATTAGGTTATGCTTTGAAGCATTTGATCATGCCCAGAGGAAAATTTCCAACTAGAGGCCCCGGTCGACCAAAACCCTAATTTGGTGACACTAGCGATCTTGAGGCTTGATCCACCTAGAAGGGAGCAATCTTGTGCTTAACCCTTGAAGTGGGAGTCCTTTTGATCCATTGAGTGTTTGAGAGGTTTAGACAAGTTGAAGATCATGTCATTCCTTGATTGATCCTTTGTCTAAGAACTCTGAGAGGGCTTGAAACCCTAAGTTTGATTGTAGTGGATGTTCACCCATCTTCGGGGAGACTGATGAAGCATAATGATACACCCATATTGTGATCATGATTTTCACAATGATGGAAATCTTAGTGGTCAAAATTTGGGGTATGACAGATGCCCCTATTTAATCTTCTTGGAGCCGAAGGTGCGAATGACGAAGGTGTTCGGGCATTCGGGGTGCAAGAGGATTAAATATTGGAATACCCGAAATTTTGATGGTGGTTATGAATGGTAGCTTACGCATTCATCTTCTTTTGTTAAGCAATGACGCTTAGAAAAGGTAAACTTCCCCTCGATCCTGGTTTCCAGCCAAGGAACTGGTCTTAGTTTCTGAAATAAACTTCCCCTCAATCCTGGTTTCCTACCAAGGAACTGGTCTTAGTTTCTGAAATAAACTTCCCCTCGATCCTGTTTTCCTACCAAGGAACTGGTCTTAGTTTCTGAAATAAACTTCCCCTCGTTCTTAGTTTCCTACCAAGGAACTGGTCTTAGTTTTCTAAAATAAACTTCCCCTCGTTCTTGGTTTCCTACCAAGGAACTGGTCTAAGTTTCTGATATAAACTTCCCCTCGTTCTTGGTTTCCTACCAAGGAACTGGTCTTAGTTTTTCTGAAATAAACTTCCCCTCGTTCTTGGTTTCCTGCCAAGGAACTGGTCTCAGTTTCTTCTGAAATAAACTTCCCCTCGTTCTTGGTTTCCTACCAAGGAACTGGTCTAAGTTTCTGATATAAACTTCCCCTCAATCTTGGATTCCTACCAAGGAGCTGGTCTTAGTTTCTTTTGTCAAATAACTTTATTGACAAGGGACGCTATTCGTAGCGGTTTTCCTCAAACTTCTCGCCGAATTTTTCTGAGGAGATGGCATTTGATGAAAAAAAGAATGATGTCAGACTTGCTGGGGAATCCAATCGTCTGAGTTGTAGAGGTGCATAAACTTCTTTATTGGAGACGTTATTTGTTTCTACTGGGGAAAGCGAGTTTCTTGGGAGACTGCTTCCGTTTGGGGTCTTACATCATACTTTTCTCGGGGTCTTCCCGGAGAAATGTCATATGATGGGATCCAATTTTGAGGTGCCGATGACCTTTTCATCAGTGGTTTTCGGAGAAAAACTGTTGTACTGCCGAATCTCTTCTTAAGAGGCTTTCTCTGGGGATTTTCCTTAACCCGGGAAAGCGAAAATATCATCTTCAATGGCGAAGAGTGACATCGGTTGAAGGTTCTCTTGGTCTTTCAGAGGTTCAAGTTATCAAAGTGGTCAAGGGCCAATTCTGATCCATAACTAAACTGGAGGAGCGAGATTGTTTAGACGCAACCTTTCCTAATCGAGGAAAGAACTGACAACTCGATCGAGAAGACAGCTATCACTAGGGATAAGACCGACTGGAGCGATAGTGATGCAATATAAATGAGAATGCAAATAGAATGCATGATGTATGTATGTATATGCTGACAAAACTGACGCGACATACAGACTAAAAGATGAACATGACGGGATACTCGGCCATTGCGGGGTGAAGTCATACCGTTGATCCAAAAGTAGTAATTCTTCCTTGCTTAGGAGAGACAGTCCCTGCGGGGAATACCGTTGGTCGGGCTTAGGAGATATGAACTCGGTCGAGGGTTTTAGATGGGAAAGCCGCATCTGATACAGCTGACCCTTCATTCAGGCGCACTGGCTTAGAAGGTGTACTTCGATTCTGCACTTTGAAGCCTGCTTATTTCTGGAAAAGTGAGCGACGTTCTTTTGCGGTTCGACAATCAAAAGAATTTCCATCTTTATTTAAAAAGCAGAAAAAGTTTAACAAGTAAATTCATTTTTGTTTCATTTCAAGAATCGTTGATCATATTAAAATGTCGTTCTATAAAGCTAAAACAAATAAGAATTGCAAACAAAAGCACAAGGGCTCAAATTTTATTGATAGGATGGAAATCAGCCAAGTGCGTGATTCCATAGAGTATTTATAAAGTTAGAAAATGGTAATTTACAGGGAAAAGGGCTACATTGAAACATGACAACCGCTATCCTTCTACCAACTTTGAATTTTGGACATCCTGAGCTTCCATCGAAGATGACCTTGATTGGCGCTTTCTGATGGACGACGTAACTGCCGTTGAGGGATTTGCCCCTTTGTTGAACGTAGTTACTTGCCATTATCCCTAATTTTGCCTGGATTGTACTTTGAGATTTCTAATCCACCGGGATGATTTTTTTGATCATGTCTCTAATTTTTACCTGGACCGGCCTTTCGGGTTTTCAATCCACTGAGACGTTTTTTTTAGGAGAAGTATTTCTTGACTACATCAACGTTTGTGGGATAGGAAAATTCCTCTCCGTCCATAGTTGCAAGTCTCAAGGCGCCGCCTGAGAAAGCTTTCTTGACCACATAGGGGCCATCATAATTCGGAGTCCACTTGCCCCGAGAATCAGTGAGAAATGATTGTATTTTCTTGAGCACGAGATCTCCTTTCCTGAAGATGCGAGGTCAGACCTTTTTGTCAAATGCCTTCTTCATTCTTTGTTGATACAACTGACCATGGCATAGTGTCGTTATTCATTTCTCTTTGATCAGATTGAGTTCGTCGTGTCAACTTTGACACCATTCAGCTTCTACAAGCTTAGCTTCCATCAATACCCGGATTGATGGGATCTCTACTTCTATGGGGAGCACTGCTTCCATGCCATATACTAGAGAGAAAGGGGTTGCCCCTGTTGAAGTGCGGACGGATGTACGATAACCGTGAAGAGCAAAGGGTAGCATCTCGTGCCAATCTTTATAGGTTACAACCATCTTCTGAACAATCCTCTTGATGTTCTTGTTAGCCGCTTCTACCGCGTCGTTCATCTTGGGTCGGTAGAAAGATGAGTTATGGTGTTCGATTTTGAACTCAGCACACAACTCTTTCATCATCTTATTGTTCAAGTTAGATCCATTATCAGTAATGATCTGGCTCGGAACACCATAACGGCATATGATATTGTTTTTGATAAATCAGACCACCACTTGTCGGGTTACATTAACGTACGACGCTGTTTTGACCCACTTGGTGAAGTAGTCAAGGGCTACCAGAATGAACCGATGTCCGTTTGAAGCTTTGGGTTCAATCATGCCAATCTTGTCAATTCCCCATATGGAAAAAGGCCAAGGGGAAGAGAGAACTTTGAGATGTGTTGGCGGTACATGAATTTTGTCGAAGTATATCTGACACTTGTGACACCCCTCATGTAATTGCAGCAGTTGGATTCCATGGTCAACCAATAGTACCCTGCTCTTAGAATTTTTCTCGCCGTTGTGTGTCCATTGGCATGAGTGCCAAAGGATCCTTCGTGAATTTATTTCATAAGCATGTCTGCTTCTGGTCTGTCTACACATCGGAGCAAGACCATGTCAAAATTTCTCTTATAGAGGGTATCGCCGCTCAGAAAGAAACTGCCTGCCAGCCTCCTGAGGGTTTTCCTGTCTTTTCTGGATGCCCCAGGTGGATACTCTTATTTCTGAAGGAAGCACTTGATATCATGATACCAAGGTTTGTCGTCTATGACTGCTTCAATCTTGAAGATGTAAGTGAGCCGTTCAAGACGCATTATGTCGATCTTAGGTTTACCATTCCATTGACCTACGCTAATCATGGAAGAGAGAGTGGCTAAAGCGTCAACCATGTGGTTCTCATTACGAGGTATGTGATGAAACTCGATTCTGTTGAAGAAAGGTAACAACCTTCTTGCATAATCTTTGTAAGGAATCAATCCTGATTGGTATGTGTTCCAATCCCCTTTGATCTGATTGACAACCAAAGCTGAGTCGCCATATACGTCCAAGTTCTTGATCCTTAAGTCGATCGCTTCTTTGAGACCCATAATACAAGCTTCGTATTCAGCCTCGTTGTTTGTGCACTTGAATGTAAGTCTGGCAGTGAAAGGAATGTGGGTACCCTAAGGTGTTAAGATAATTTCCCCAATTCCGTTTCCGTAATGATTGACAGCTCCGTCAAAAATAAGTCCCCATTGGGAATCTGGTTCTGGCCCTTCACTGGGTAGCGGTTCATCGCAGTCTTTCATTTTTAGACACATGACATCTTCGTCTGGGAAGTCAAACCCGATTGATTCTTGATTTTCAATCAGTTGATGAGCCAAATGATCGGCTAAAACACTCCCTTTAACGACTTTCTGAGCATGGTACTATATGTCATATTCTGATAGCAACATCTGCCAACGGGCAATCCTTCCCGTGAGAGCAGGTTTTTCGAAGACGTACTTGATTGGATCCATTTCGGAGATTAACTAAGTAGTGTGATGAATTATGTACTGGCGCAGACGTTTGGCTGCCCAAGCCAAAGCGCAGCAAGTTTTCTCAAGCATTGTGTACCGAGTTTCGCAGTCGGTGAATTTCTTGCTCAGATAGTAGATGGCAGACTCCTTCCTTTTGGTTTCGTCTTGTTGGCCAAGGACACACCCCATTGAGTCTTCCAAGACTGTTAAGTAAATGATCAGTGGTCTTCCTTCCACTAGAGGGGATAGAATCGATGGGTTCAACAGGTATTCCTTGATACTGTCGAAGGCAGTTTGGCAGTCTTCTGTCCAAACGCAATCCTGGTTCTTTTTCAGTAATTTGAAAATCAGCGCACATGTCGCGGTCATGAGGAATATAAATATGGAGATGTAGTTCAAACGTCCCAGGAATCCCCTGACTTGTTTTTCAGTTTTCGGAGAAGGCATTTCTTGAATGGCCTTGACTTTGTCAGGATCAACCTCAATTCCTTTCTGGCTGACGATGAACCCTAAGAGTTTCCCTGAACGGACACCAAAGATGCACTTGTTGGGATTCAAGTGGAGTTTGTACTTTCTCAATCTCTCGAATAGTTTTGACAAGTGGGTCACATGCTCCTCTTCTGTCTTAGATTTTGCAATCCTATCATCGACATATACCTCGATTTCCTTGTGTATCATGTCATGAAACAGAGTAGTCATGGCCCTTTGATAGGTTGCTCCGGCATTCTTCAAACCGAACGGAATTACCTTGTAACAAAAGGTACTCCATGGGGTAATGAACGAAGTTTTCTCCATGTCTTTCGGCGCCATTTTGATCTGATTATAGCCCGAGAATCCATCCATGAAGGATAAAACTTTGAACTTTGTTGTACTGTCTACCAGCATGTCAGTGTGCGGTAAAGGAAAGTCGTCCTTTGGACTAGCCTTGTTTAAATCTCTGTAATCGACACGCATTTTGACTTTTCTGTCCTTTTTCGGAACGGGTACGATTTTGGCTAACCATTAAGGATATTCAGATGTGGCGAGGAAACCCGCATCAATCTGTTTCTATACCTCCGCTTTGATTTTGATGGCCATGTTTGGATGAGTCCGTCTCAACCTCTGTTTGACTGGCGGACATTCCGATCTTAACGGTAGATGGTGTTCCACGATGCTGGTATCCAACCCTGGCATATCCTAATATGACCAAGCGAATACATCGGGGAATTCTTTGAGAAGCTTTAACAAACCCTCTCTGGCAACTGGACTGAGCAGTGCCCCAATCCTGATTTCTTTTCTCTCTTTTTCCGAACCTAAGTTTACCATTTCCAACGATTCTTTATGAGGTTCAATGGACCTTTCCTCTTGTCTGAGTAGTCGGGAGATCTCTTCTGGAATTTCGTCGTTAACTTCTTCTTCAGCCCCAAATACCGGGAACTCAAAGTTGGGAGAAGGCATCGGATCGTATATTTCAACTGGGTTTAAAACAAGCAATTTGCATGACGTGATGATTTGTGTTTAGAAGAGATAGAGAAAATGTAAGTGTGTGCAGTGTATTTCTTTTACTTCTTGTTTTTATTATTTGAGATGTTTTTTAGGATTACCATTTTCTGAGAAAAGTAAAAAGAGAAAACAGCAATTAGCGCAGAAATTACAGAACGACGTTATTTTATTAATGAACAAGTCGATTCTTGAAACTACAGCCCTATAAAACAAAACTCTGTCGTTTCGGGCGAAGCGAAGAGAAAAATTTACAGAAAGTGAGCCCTATCAAAACATCTGTTTCACCTGGGCAGGGTGAAAGGTTAAATATGGAAATTACTTTGACTTATGAACAATCTTCGAGACATCGACAGCAACCCATTGGCAGCGAACTCCTCGGTGAATCACGAAGTCTGGCACCTTCCTTGATTTGTCTTCAGAAATGACGCTGATTTCTGGTGGAGCAGGATCATTGGAATCTGTCTCCCAGGCAGAGTTGTCGTAGGAGGATTCCTCTGTTGCCTTTTGCATAACATTTGTGCTCTCAAGTAGATCTCCCCATCCAGTTGGTTGGATGTCTTTGAGCCTAATACGAGAGCTTTCGGGAGCAGTGTACTTGACGAAGTAGTCGAACTTACCACTCGGTTGTCCCAAGGTGTCCCACACTTCTTTGGAATTGGAGGAGTCATCCTTCTCGATGACGTTGACCTCTGGAAAAGCATAGTTGATGAATTCAGATCCTGCAAACATTGTGAATTCATCATCGTGCGGGGTATTTTCAAGATACCCTGGGTGTTGATCCCATGACATGGTGGGGACACAGGTATTTTGTTCAATGATGCTCAGCTGATTTTCTTTGTTCGGCTGATTCTCTTGCCCCAAGTTTCCTGGATACGGCTGCCACATTGGCAGGCTATCCATCGGGCCATGATAGTTGTGGTCACAGTTATCTTTCATCAGAGTGTCTTCCTCTAATGAGTTTGGTGGAGCACGGCATCCTTCCGGATCACAATATCCATATATTATTTCGCCATCCGACCGGGGTATAAATCTCGAGCTCTGTGTAGGAAAGCAAAATGGAGTCTGCATTTCATCCTGAGACATAACCATCCTCGTTAAGATAGTACTCCCATTCTTCCTCCATATCAGAGGAATCATCTTTATTGATGGTATGCACTTCTTGAGGCACTGGGTGAAGGAAACCTCCACTGTGGAAGAAGTCTTGAATGGGACGAAGACTTTCATCGCTGGTAGTAGCTGTCTGGGTACAGGTTGCAGAAAAACCAAGACCCTTCTTTGTTTTATTGTCAGTAGGAATGACTAGCTATCCCCATCCTGTTGTATTGGTACTCTCGACCGCTTTGATAGCATCTTTGTATGAGGAAATGGAAGTTCTCTCTTCGAATTAATTGTCCTTGCTCACCGAAAGCGCTTGGAACTGAGTTCCAATAACCTCCTCGGGTTCTACACAGGTAGATGATGATAAGCTACACACGAGCAAGGCTTGTTCTCCACAGACCGTGACGAGCTGGTTGTTCTGGACGAACTTTAAATTTTGGTGGAGGGTCGAGGTGACCGCCCCAACCTGATGTATCCAAGGTCTTCCTAATAAACAACTGTACGTTGCCCAGATATCCATGACCTGGAAAGTGACTTGGAAAGTGTGAGGACCGATGGTTATGGGAAGGTCGACTTCGCCAATAACCATTTTTTTGGATCCGTCGAATGCTTTGATGATGACCTCGCTGGTTCTCATCGGAGGGCCTTTGAATGGTAATTGCATCAAAGTGGACTTCGGCATGACATTCAGGGCTGACCCTGTGTCTACCAGTACTCTGGCTAAAGCATCGCCTTGGCAGTTGACTGTAATGTTGAGCGCCATGTTATGACGGCGACCTTCTTCAGGTAATTCCTCATCGTTAAATCCCAAATTATTGCAAGAAGTTATGTTAGAGACAATGCTATCGAACTGTCTGATTATTACATCATGTTCCACAAAGGCTTGCTCCAAGACTTTCTGTAGAGCCTCCCTGTGCGCTTCTGAACTGGGTAAAAGTTATAGCACAGAGATCTTTGGAGGATTTTGTAATATCTGATCAACAAGGTTGTATTCACTCCTTTGGATGAGCTTCAGCGTCTCATCATTGTTTTTCGAAAGGTCGGGATTACTGGATTGACCGACTGGTGAATTGGGAACTTCTGTTTGAGGTTCCTTTTCTTTGCTGGACTCTCCAACTCCTCTGTTGAATATTCTACCGCTCCGTGTTACACGACTGATGTCTGCAATATTCACGGCGGAGGGTAATGGAATTTCCTTTCCATTTTCAATTATCGCTGCACCGTATTTGTAAGGGATTGCCCTAGTTGATTCATACGGTAGTGGTCCTGGTAGATAGATGACTATGGGAGCCTTCTGATCTTTCTGACTGTCGTAAGTAATTTCAATTTGTTCCTGGTTGGGAACTCTCAATACGTCAAGTAGAGGAATGATGGCACAAACATCCTTGTTCTTCTCATAATCGGAGATTACAACAACGTCCTCAATTTGCTCAGCGAGGTAGTCCGGCGCCCAGTTAATTGGTCCGGAACCCAGATATGGGCGAATCTCTCTATGATCCACCTGACCCTGAAGGGTTGCTCGCACAAGATAACATCATTGGTTACTTTCCGAACAGACTCTACAACGTTCATAGTTGTGTGGTGGCACCTGGCCATGCCTACTTTGAATGCAATGTAAGCTCACTAGGTTAGCTTCCACAGATCGAACATCCTGACTTTGACGCCGAGTAGGGTTCCTGCTATTGATACTAATTTGCTGGGTATCTTCATCCATATAGATTGGCATCCACCAGTGATTTAATAAGTGCTGAAGCGCCTCCTGGACAAGGGCACAACCTTGATCGTTTTCGCAACCCGCTTTACAGCTTTGATAGTTATGTGAAATTAGGAACCCGAGTCGGACCTGCTCAGCATGTAACTTTACCAGGTTGGTATTCATTAAGCGAATATCGAAGATCTGAACCATGTTGATCTGATAGTGGTTCCTATCATGGTAGTCCTGGATCCATCCAAGATCCATCTGACGCTGGAGGGCTTCTTGTACAAAAGAGCATCCCTGTTTGTTTACCGAGCAAGTCAGACAAGAACTATAATCGTGTCGTGGCAGATTATGATATTGGCTTTGACTTGAGTGCATTTCCACCAGGTTAACATTCATCGCACGAATGTCATGGTTTTGAATGACGTAGGAATTCATATAAACCATGTTAACTCCACGAACTCGATGCTCTTGGATCCATCCAAGATCCATCTGTTCCTGTAGAGCTGGTTGCACCACAGAACATCCCTGATTGTTCTTAGAGCAGATATCACACTGGTGATAATTATGAGGTGGCACGTGGCCATACCCACTCTGTCTACAATGCATCTTGACCAGATTGGTCCTTAACAAGAGTACATCATGAATTTGATAGACATTGTTAGACTCTTCCTCTATGAGGTTGACTGTAGCTTTCTCATGTTGAGACAGCGGGTTCGTGAGAACATTTGGATTCGTATCTTTGAAAGATAAGACCCCGCTCCCAATAAGCTTTTGCACGTCGGATTTGAAATTGAGACAGTTTTCTATGTTATGCCCTGGTCCTCCTTGATAGTAAGGGCAAGTCTGGTCCACCTTAAACCAAAAAGGCAGATTTTACGGTACTGCAAGAGGGGATTTAGTCTGGATGTGCCCCTTGGCTAGTAGTAACAGAAATAGTTCTGCGTATGATACGGGGATAGGATCAAATCCTAGTGGCCGCGTTGTACGGTTGTTGTTGTATGGAGGACGAGCCTGCTGAAGAGGTTGTTGTGTCCTTTGCTGAAATTGCTATTGATTAGGTTGGCTCTGTGCAACCTGAGGTTGTTACGTAGGCGTGGGACTGATAGCAGGAGTCACAGCTGCTACTGGTTGATAACGTCACCTTTGCTTTCCGAGAGAGATATTCCCAATATCTTGCTCTTTTTTCTTAGGGAGAGCATTACCATATCGTTTTGTACTACTTGATGATCCAGCGTCTTTTACTAGACGTCCTTCTCGGACGGCTTCCTCAAGACGTACCCCCATACCGACCATTTCGGTGAAGTCACTGGGCGCACTGGCAACCATTATGTCATAGTAAAATGAGCTTAAGGTCTTTAAGAAGATTTTTGTCATCTCGTTTTCCTCAAGAGGTGGACAAATTTGAGCAGCAATTTCACGCCATCTCTGAGCATATGCCTTAAAGGTTTCTTTGTCCTTTTGCGACATTGATCTGAGCTGATCTCTGTTTGGTGCCATGTCCAGATTGTATTTATATTGTTGGACGAAGGCAGTGCCAAGATCTCTGAATGTGTTGATCGTAGCGCAGTTTAAACCCATGTACCATTTGAGTGCGGCACTGGTTAAACTATCTTGAAAGTAATGAATCAGTAAGTCCTGATTCTCTGTCTGAGCTGACATTCGCCGAGCATACATTACTAAGTGACTCTGAGGGCAAGAGTTACCCTTGTATTTTTCAAAGTCGGGCACTTGGAACTTGTGCGGAACTTTCACATTGGGGACCAGACAAAGGTCTGCGGCGTCCTTTCCAAATAAATCCTGACCGCGAATGGCCTGCAGCTCCTTCTGCATTTCCAAGAACTGCTCCTGGAATTCATCCATTTTGTCGAACATAGTTTCCTTTCTACTAGAAGGTATCTGTGGAATCTGTCCTTCCGGGATAGTGTGCACCACAGGGGGTGGTACCGTGACAACGACCGTGAATCTTGGTGTTTCCCGAAGTTTGTAACCTTCAGGAGTCCTCAATATGCCTCTGGCATCTTCGTTTTCCCGAAATTTGTAACCTTCAGGCCCAGCGGCTTCTGCTAAAGTTTCTGGATCTCCAGTGATCGGCGAAACATATCCTTCCGGGATATAGTTAACAGGCATGCCCCAGGGACGATCTTTCGGCAGTTTGTACCTAGGATCATACTTCTCCACTATGGGCGTTGAGGTGATCTCTGAGATCACAGTTCTTTGTAGTTGAGCTTCTACCATGGCTTGCATGTCGTTACGAAGCTTTCTCATATCCTCTCTCAGAGTGTCGATCTCTTCTTTCAACTCTCTGTTCTCTTCCTCAAGATCATCCATCTTTTTCTGACGATTGGCCCTAGTATTGTACGAATGAGACAGTTTGACTCTAGAATCGAGACACAAACGTGAGACTCGTAGGTAAGGAGAATACGTGATGTGAGAATGATGAATGCAATGATTATATTAATTGTTTTTTTTGTTTAATCAAAATAAACTTCGACAATTAGATTGCAAATATCAAACAGTGGGGAAACCCCGTTTGTTTGAATTCAAAGGATTGCGAAAATAGAAATACAGTAGATTACAAGGTGCGGAAACAGAAACCTAAGCTAAGGGGTCCCGAGTCCTCTCTGAGGAGAAACCGGGTGCTGATTCTGGTACTTTCCTTTTCTTGGACCGGGGCTCTTGGGCCGTTGTCGGGTTGTCATTCCTTCGCCAGGTGAAAGGAGCGAGCAAATTCCTTTGGTCATCTTGATTATCCACAGCATGCTGCTCCAAAATTTCAATCAGGGCATCTTTATCTTTCAGTAGTTGCTGTATTTTGATACACTCCACATTGAGGGTGCGGTACTTGTTCTTCCAAGACCTCCTCTCCCGCTGAACTTTGTTGAGAGTAACCTAGAGTTTTTTGGTTTCAGTCATGAAGTACATGATAGACTCCCTTGGTGGAAGAACTTCGTGACGAGGATAAGGCATCTTTAGCTTGAGAGCTCTAGTTTGTACCCAGTGGAGGTAAGGCTCCACCGAGACACAGTCTGGTTTTCCTAGAGACTCTCGTCCTTTCTTATGAACATGTTTCCAAGCGTGCACTATTTCCATATTTAGTGCTCTGTCATTTTCCCCTTCTTTGAATGAAAGACCTTCCAGATGAGCATTCAGCGGGACTGCCTCATTGGGTATCCAAATTGACGACGAACCAATACTGGATGGTAATTGATTCCTCCCTTAGTTCCTATGAGGGGTACGTTGGGGAAGTTTCCAAAACGGTCAATGATCCTGATTCTCTCATAAATCCTATTGCACCAATCTATGTCAGAGTTGGTAAGAGACATGATTCTCTGCAACCAACGTAAAGTATTCTTTTGATCCCAAAAAGCAGCAGACTTAGGCAAATGGGAGATAAACCATTTGTATAGCAGAGGTACACAACATGTGATCTCCCCTCCGCTGTACAAATTCCCTAAGTGTACAGAATGATATGCGTCCGCGAGCAAAGTCGGCACAGGGTTTCCAATGAGAAAACCCTTAATGGATTTGATATCGACGAAGCTATTAATGTTGGGAAACATAAATAACCCGTAAGTGAGTAAAACAAAGATGCTTTCAAAAGCAGTCACGTTCCCTATACTAGCGAAGTACAGGGCCTTCTTTGTCAAGAACTGGGCTGACAAACCTTGTATGCCACCCTTAGTGGTCATGTGAGTCCTGACCTCTGACTCGTCCAAATAAATTGCTCTTGCAATGGTCTGATCCTTTGGAATTTCTTCCAGTCCAGAAAAAGGAGCCCGATCAGTGATGTGTAAATCAATCAGATGAGAATATTCCTCCAGCGTTGGTGCTAGTTAATAATCCGGGAATGTGAAACAGTGATAGACCAGATCGTAAAACTGAATGAGTGCATCCATGATTCTTTCAATTACTTGGACCTTTAACAGAGGTAGCAGACCTCCGTACTTGGCTCTGAAAGCTTCAGGGTTAGTGACCATTCTCGTCAACCCTCTTAAATCCTCTAACTTTGGAACCTTGAAAGTGTAATGATGAGTTCTCCTCCTATCGAAATCCATGAGTGCAATCCTTTTCTCTGACATTTGCAATCATTGTCATAGTTTAATTTGAAAAAAAGAGAGACTAGAAGAGAAGATTTTCTTTGATGTAATGTTTTTTTTAAATGAATGCATGAATGCAGCACACAAAAACATAGAAAAAACATGGGGTCAAAGGGTCGGTGTCATGGAGTTAAGGCTCTACCTGTCCCAAAGGTTTATACTAGTGATTTTTGTACCTGTCTCTCAACATCATCAACTCTTGTCGAGAAAAACACCAGCGGGCCAGGAACCGTGCTAGGTGGTGTTTTTTCGAAGAGTCCTTAGAAGAGGGTGGTATCGCGTGACAACTATTACCGATAGCTTTCGCACCACTAAAAGGGTTTTTCCTAGGTGTATACTCAATCTTTCCACATGCGGCATCACACGCATTCCCATTAGCAGAAGAATAAACACAAATATCAATTAGGAAAAGCAGTATATATATATATATATTTGTCCTAATGTCCTAGACTTTGAAGAGCTATGAATCCTATGTTCTTGACAGAAAATGGCTCCCCGGCGGAGGTGCCACTCTGTGGTTCCTTCCCAATTTAAAGGTTTTGACCTAAGATCCTAGTGAAGTCAACAAAAAGTCCAATCCCAGTGAAATCCCAAAGAAAGAAAGCAGAGCCCCACGGTGGGCGCCACTTTTCTGTAGCGAGCGAAACTGGACTTGTTTCTTAAGCACTGCCGCTCTTTTGGGGGTACTACAGGTAGATTCATTTTTTATCCTATTGAGCTGACTAAGGAAGGGAAATAGATTTCTGCAATTAACCCTGCTTGCATACCGAGTTTAAACAGCGGTTTGTTAGGTTACGGATGCGATATGGAAGTGGGGCCTCTTTCTTCTTTCTTTGTTTATAACGGAACACTAGGAATGTTCATGGGTAGGGGGTTAGGACTGATACTTTTTAATTGATGTATGTGGGTATGAGACATGGGTTTTTGTTGAGTGTGCTCGCTAAGATTTTTCTTTCAATCTTATACCTACATATTCCCGTTTACCGAAACAGGGAAATCAGAGCGATCGTAGTTCCTCCTATTCTATGGGAGGAAATGGTGTTTTGGTGTCTTGTTCAAAGCCCAAGACATGAAGCTAAAGGTGGTTTATATCTTGTTCAAAGTCCAAGATGTGAAGCTGAAGGGTCTATTGGTATCTTGTTCGAAGTCCAAGATGTGAAGCTAAAAGTTTCGTCTTTTGAGAGAATTTGTCGTCTCGAAAGAGGGGTTTGTTTGTCACAATTCTTGGGTGACTGGTTATAAAGGAGGATTACTTTAATGTGACATGTGAATCCGGTAATGCCATAATTTCCTTTATAGGAGTTTTTTAACCTGAAGGAGAAGACTTTAACTCAGTGTAGAGCAATGTCATCTTTCCTTAGGAATTTCTCGTGCTAAAAGAGGGACAATGGCATGGATGTAGATGATCCAGAGGCTTGCCGCTTACAACAATTAGATGAAGGGAAAGGAGTTGTTGATGTTTGTATACTATGAACGAGGCACATCTTTGATGCTAAAAGGTTGATTGGTTCAACCGGGGTTTCCTTATACAAAGCCTAAGAGGAGGCTATCGACCCAACAAGAGGGTGATTTTTGTGTGTCTCGTACAAAGCCCGAGAGAGAGGCTAAAAGGGTTGATTCTACAGGAGAAACTTTTATATGTGTCTTGTACGAAGCCCAAGACGGAGGCTAAAGGTTGGACTCAACAAGAGAGTCTTTTATACTCAACAAGAGAGTGTTTTGTATCTCGTACAAAGCCCGAGATGGAGGCTAAAATTTGGACTCAACAAGAGAGTTTTTTATACTCAACAAGAGAGTGATTTTGTATCTCGTACGAAGCCCGAGATGGAGGCTAAAAGTTGACTCAACAAGAGAGTCTGAAAAGTTTAACTCCGCTAGGGAGAATCATTGTACAAAGCCCAAGAGGATGCTAGGGTTACTGTTTCAGTTGAGTGACAGGTCCAGTATACTGATTTAAAGAGAAAATCAGTTCTTATGTGAGTACTGTCTGCACTCAGGGATTTGATTCGAGGATCAGGGTTATTTCTTGTTATTTAAGGAAATGGGAAATCCAAAGGGTATTGAGACTGTCCAAGTCTACGGGATTCATCTCCTAGTTTTGAAAGGAACTTGAGAATATCTTTGAGACTCAAGGGAATTAGACTGTCCAAGTCTAGAGTTTCATCTTTTGTACTACGTTTAAGAAACAGCAGTAGCAAGATCTAGACTTTTTGAATGACTGTTCTATTAGGATGACTAATTTTTGTTCCTATACCTCTAGGAGGTCGTCGGGACAATTTGTACGAAGCCCAAGTGGAGGCTGGAAACTTTTAAGAAGTCGAGGGACAATTTGTACGAAGCCCAAGAGGAGGCTATCATTCCCGGAGGAAGAAATCATTTATACGAAGCCTAAGAGAAGGCTGTGAATACTTCTAAGAAGCCGACGGGTCCTTGTACAACGCCCAAGAGGAGGCGGGGATGCTTTTAAGAAGCCTGTGGGTCCCCAAACCCCGAGAAGTTCAAGACATGCCATTCACCGAAAATAGATCAAGCCAGGAAAGTTCGAGAATTTGGAAGAAACTCAGGAGATGCCATTCACCGAGAAAAGATCATCTCTGGGGAATAGAGTTTCTTTGACAATTTCTAAAGGTGACAGTCTGTGAAAGGGTTCGCTGAGAATGTTGCCTTTCACGTGTCCATATTGTTTAACCCCAAGAGGACGGAAGACTGTATCTGGTAATCCTATGGGGATCTAGTTTTGTCTATTTAAGAGTAATCAACATGGCTTAGTGCTAGACGTAGTTGTCGAGGAAACTCTAAATATCTATACTATTATTACACAATCGATATGAGTTTATGAAAGAAGACTTACAGTGAAGCAACCCCACAATACAGTTATATATATATGAAAGCGGGTAAAGAAAGCATATAACCACTTACTCGGTTGTAGAGCCTCCATGTTGTTTAGTTAGTTGTTCAACAAAGAAAGATTGTAAACAACTGTATATTCAAGATCAAAGGAGAAGGTGCTTTGAAATGAAAAATTGGGGCTTACAACTCAAGGAGAGGCCCAAGGTTTTTATCAGTAATCGCACTGTCGTTTTGTACAGAGGGACTTATACAAGTGACTGAGGCCCAAGAAGGTTTTCTGTACAAAGGGATGGGTCTTACACTCTCTCAAGAGGCCCAAAAGGTTTAAAGAAATAGAGCGGGGGCTTATAACACAAGGGTAGGCCCATATGATTTTTCGTTTGAAATGGCGATCGCGCCGAGATTTTGAAAATGCAGTGGGTCTTATACAATGACTGAGGCCCAAAATGGTTTGGTTTTCAAAGGGGGTTAGGTCTTACACTCTAATAGATGCCCAAAAGTTTTGAATGGGTCTTATAGCTCGAGGAGAGGCCCAGATGGTTTATTTTTAAACAGGCGACGACCGCGCCGAACTTTTCTTTTAACGCAGAGGGACTTATATAATATCTGAGGCCCAAAATTGTTTTGGTTAAAAGGGGATTGGGTCTTACTCTTTAATAGAGGCCCAAAAGATTTTGAATTTGTTTGATGAGGGTGAAAATCAAAGAAACCCTAATTTGTTTTCTTTTAAAAGTAAATATTAAAAGAAAATCAATGAAAAATACCAAATGAATTTGAATAAACCACTTGTGACTTTTGTCTAAGGTTTGAAAAATGAAGTTTTAATCACAAGAGATATTAAAACTCATTTGGTCTTGATTTTTCAAGATGAATGTTCATTTTAAAATGTTTAAAAACAAATAAAAAATGAATTTATTCACAAAACTACTAATTATATTAAATAAATAATATAAACTTAATTCTTTTGTAGAATAAAATATTTCAACATTTTTGTAATTTTTTGCAAAAAGAACCAATAAAAAATAATTAAAATTGAAAGAGTTATTAATTTTCCAATTAATTAATAAAACATGAAAATATTGGAAAAATGGCAAAATGTGAAAAAACAAAAAATGGCATGGGTGGGGTTTGAACCCACGGCCTCAAGGTCACAAGGCACGCGCCTTACCCCTGGGTGGTGATACATCCTTTGTTTTGAGTGAAAACACAAATATACAAGTCATGCCTTGGTTTTAGGCCTGGCCCAAGGCAAGGTAAGGCAAGTTTTGGCTCAAAAACATGAAGGTCATAACTTTCTCAATTCTTAATGGTTTGAGACAAAATTTATATGCATCTGGACCAGAATTTCACAAGAAATCCAATGGTGGTGGTAGTTTTTTCAGATCACACTCCCTCCTCGAAACCCGATAGTGGTTTTGAAAAAGGCCTATAATTGCATGTTCTATGCTACACTTTGATACATGCATGAATTACATGATCAATTGGTTCAAACACAACATATATAACATGTATGAGGTGTGCATGATCAGTGGACTTCAAAGCATTGCATATTTTGGAAAGTTCAAGTCATGAGGCTTACCTCTTTTTGAGCTTTTTGGAGTTTTTGTGCAATCTATCAAGCCTCTTGTTCCGAAAATGATTTGATGCTTTAGGCACACTCAAATGATCCCTTAGAAGCTTTTAGGATGATTGGAATCAGCTGGTACCTACAAAAACACAAACTGACCCTTTCTTGCAAAAGGGGTTAAAAGTGACCAAAATAGCAACTCTCTCAAATGGTGTTCCAGATGTGTGGCACCATTTGGGATAGTTCAAGGATGATATTTGGAGTGTGTTTGAGGTTTTATCTGGTTTTGAAAGTGACTGAATCAAAACATGGCTTGAAAAATGCACAAAAAGCCTATTTTGAGGTTTTGAGAGGTGACTTTGTGATTTTGTGATTACAGATCACTTGTGAGAGTTTGGATCACCTACATAGGATGTTTATGAGGTGTGTGTGATTGGTTTGATTGAAAAAGCTCTCAAACTCAAAAACTCAAAGTTGCCTTGCTAAAGAAGGCATTTTTGCCAAGAGAAAGGGATTTTGAGGAAAGCATCTATTTGATGTCTTTGGTGTACTCAAACTGAGCACAAATGGGCTCTATTTATAGTAGAGAAAGTTTTTTTGGGATCAATAGTGAATGGCAACTGCAGCAGAGGTTTGGCCAATGTTGGCAAATGAAAATCCAAGTCTCCTCTAGCCATTGACTAGAGGTTAGAGCACAGAGCTTTGGTTCCCTACTTGTTGGAGGAATCTTGACTGAATTCAGTTGCAAATGTGTCAGCCCATGCCACCTCTAAGAATCTATTAAATGCTCCAATCCAAAATTGGAGTCTTGTCCCTCTTTTAGGCAATTCTAGGTTTGGCATGCTACTTGTTGTTCTAAGTACTTTGGAGGCTTGGCTCGGTGATTGTCCCCTTTAGATTTGATCCTCATATGTGTCCAAGATGATGACAAGGCTTGAAATTGGCTGATTTTGGCAAATCGACCAAAAATTCAAAATTATGCCTTGCCTTGGCAGTTTTCAGAAAGGCATTTTGCCACTACCATAACTCTTAGCTCAAATTGAATTTGGTGATGTTCTTGGCCATTTTGGAAAGCCCTTATATGATACAACAACTGTTTGATCATATTTGGTTTTGATACTTTTTAGATCCAAGTGAAAATGTCCCTACATTTGGAAAAAAATGAAGGCAGATTCTGACTTAGTGAAAATTTCACTAAGTGTTGGAAAAAAGTGATATTTTCACTTTTTGTAATTTTGATCAATCCATAACTCAAAATCCATGAAGAATTGGAATGAGGTCTAGTTGAAGTTTTTGTAGAGGACCATGAGATCTACAAATCAAGCTTTGGATGGGGGAAAATGGCTTTGTGGTTTAGGAGTTATGATCCTCCAAAGTTGGTACCCTTGCCACTTTGTTCATAACTTAGAAAATTTTCTAAGTTTTTATGGTTACCCCTTTTACAAGTTATCCCACTTTCTTTTATTTTTCTAGATGAATGATGATTCAAATCATACATTAACATCATTTTAGGGTTAAAAATCCATAATTGTGAAAAATCTCAAAAAGTCAAAGTTGACTTTTGTGCACAGTTGACTTTTTATCCGATGAATTCCAAACTGTGCATTCCTTTAGGAAATAATGTCCTTGACCTAAATCAAACTTGATGGACATGTTCCATGGGTTTTATAGGGTGTATTGAATCATGTCTTAGGGTTTGGGAGCATGTCCTGGTCAAAATTCAAAGTTACAGTTGACTTTTCTCGCGAAACCCTAACTGTGGTTCAGATGAAATTGAGACTTGTTGCTCAAGCCTCCTAGATCAATCCATTGTTGCAAATGGATCAATGTGGTGTATTAGAGACCCTCAAATCATCTCTTGAGGTCTTGGCTCATGATTTGTCCCAAAAGTCAACTTAGGGGTGAATTAGGTCAAGAAACCCTAATTCCTGATTTTTGACGTATGCATCCCCTGAGGTCAAATTGACTTGATAGTTGGGCCCATGAGGTTCCATGGAGTATATTAGGTTATGCTTTGAAGCATTGGCTCATGCCCAGAGGAAAATTTCCAACTGGAGGCCCTGGTCAACTAAAACCCTAATTTGGTGACACTAGCGATCTTGAGGCTTGATCCACCAAGAAGGGAGCAACCTTATGCTTAACCCTTGAAGTGGGAGTCCTTTTGATCCATTGAGTGTTTGAGAGATTTGGACAAGTTGAAGATCATGTCATTACTTGATTGATCCTTTGTCTAAGAACTCTGAGAGGGCTTGAAACCCTAAGTTTGATTGTAGTGGATGTTCACCCATCTTCGGGGAGACTGATGAAGCATAATGATACACCCATATTGTGATCATGATTTGCACAATGATGGGAATCTTAGTGGTCAAAATTTGGGGTATGACACCTTTTAGTGTCGGCGTCTACTCTGATGTGTAACACTGGGGTCAGGGAACGTTGTGTTATGTTGAGTTTGATGAAGAATTTTGGATATTTCTAGAATAATTGATGTTTATGTTATTTTGAAGAATAATTATGCTTTGAATAATTATTTATGTTGATGCTTCCGATATTTCAATAAATATTTGAAATTAAGACATGTTGAGTTGTTTTAGTGATTTTAAATAATTTGCAAACAAAATTGAATGTGTTACATATTTTGTTATATAAGCAACTGGTTGTGTTGAATTGTGTGACATCCTAAATATGAAATGTTCGAATTTACTCTGATTTTTAATTAAATGTGTGGGGTATATTTGGGGTGTTACATTAGTGGTATCAGAGCAGGTCGGTTCGTCCGACTAGGTTGTTTAAATGTGGTTGTTACCTAGTATGTGACACGTGTACAAAAATACTATAGATGCTTATTTTGTTTTCCATTTGCAAGTTGGGAATGAAATAAGTAGGGGAGAAGCGTCTGCTTCTTGTGGATATTCCAAATGTAGAGAGATTTGATATCGTGTTGCTGCATGCGAGAGTGCAATGTTGGCTACTTCAACTGTTTTGAGAATGTTGTGTTGTTCCTAAACCCGAATGGAGGTCGGATTCGCGGATAATGTTAGTTGGTAAAATGGTGCGATCCTTGAGGGAAGAGGGTCAGGTGTTCTCGTTGTTCGCTTCCTGGTGAAGGGGGAGGCGATGTTTTGACTGGAGATGGGCCAATGGTGTGTTAAGTATCCTGACGTGTTTCCTAAGGATGAGCACGGTTTTCCTTTCGTTGTAACAAGTTAACGTTATTTTTTGTAATGAATTAGTTGGAGTTTAATTATAATCATATCAATTGTTATAACAAGTCAGTGCGATTTTTTGCTCCTGATGATGAGGAAGAAATTGGTTTTTTGTCTGCTAGAGAGTTGGGAGAGCTTTTGGAAGAGGAAGCTCAGGTGCTTGCATTGTTTGTGTCATTATCTGTGAAGAGTTAAGCTGTGATTGATGAGTTGCAGGTAGTGCGTGAATTTCCATATGTGTTTCCAAATGATATTTCTGATGTGCCATAGAAGAGAGAGGTGGAGTTTGCGATTGATCTTGTCCCTGGTACCAGACTTGTTTCTATGGCACCATATAGGATGTCAACATAGGAGTTAACAGAGTTGAAGAAGCAATTAGAAGAATTCCTAGAAAAGAAATTTGTGAGACCAAATGTATCGCCTTTGGGAGCTCCGGTGTTGTTAGTAAAGAAGATAGACGGTAGTATGAGGTTGTGTGTGGACTACTGACAGTTGAATAAAGTGACAATTAAGAACAAGTATCCGCTTCCAAAAATAGATGACTTGATGGATCAGTTGGTGGGTGCATGCATGTCTAGTAAAACTGACTTGAGGTCGGGTTATCATCAGAATCGAGTAAAGGATGGAGATATTCAGAAGACGGTGTTCAAAACTCGGTATGGAGATTATGAGTACTTGGTGATATTGTTCGGCATTTCTAATGCACCTGGAGTATTTATGTAGTATATGAATCGAATCTTTCATACTTACATGGATCAATTTGTAGTAGTTTTTATTGATGACATTCTGATTTATTCTAAATCAGAAGAGGAACATGTTGAGCATTTGCGAATTATGTTGCAAGTGTTAAAAGAGAATAAGCTTTATAAGAAGTTGTCGAAGTGTGAATTCTGTTTGCAAGAGGTGGGTTTCCTTACTCATGTTATTTCAAGTGATGGTATTGTTGTGGATCCGTCCAAAGTAGATGCAGTTCTACAATGGGAGGCCCCGAAGTTTGTTAAGGAGATTAGAAGCTTTTGGGCTTGGCTGGTTATTATCGCAGGTTTATTGAAGGTTTTTCTAGGTTGGCACTTCCGTTGACTCAGTTGACTTGCAAAAGTAAAGCTTTTGTGTGGGATATTCACTGTGAGAAGGGTTTTATTGAGTTGAAGAAGAGATTGACTACAACTCTTGTTTTAATTCTACCTGAACCGAATGAACCATTTGTGGTGTATTGTGATGCTTTCTTGATGGGTTTGGTGGTGTGTGAAGGGAAGTCGCGATCTAAAACGCAGTGAAAAATAAAAATTTCCCTTTAGTGATCATTACAAATGGTCATGATCAATGATTGAACGGTTACCTCTTGTGGAGATGGAACCTTTAATTCTGAATCGAATGAGTGGTCACGAGCGATGTATGATGACCAACGCCTCTACTCAGTCCACACGAACAGATTCCTTCAATCCCACAGCTAGCTGCTATGATTAAAGGCTTTGAGTGATAGAGAAAAAGAGAGTAATACGACCAGGGTTGTATTTATAGAACCACTTGTGTGGGCTGAAAGCTAAAAAGGCCAACTTAAGTGCACCATATAATAATAATAATAACCATTATTATAATAAACATATTTTATTATTATTATTATTATATTTAATAACTACTATAATAATAATAATAATAATAATATTAATAATAATAATAATATTAACTCTTATTATTATATTATACGATGTTCCATATTTCACTTAAGTACACCGTACCTTACGGTGTTCCATAGTTCTCTCAAGTACATTGTACCTTACAATGTACCTTATTTGTTATATCTCTCATCAATCTGTCCTTATGTATGTGACCCCGTAGGTTCTCGTGATGTTTACAATTATATTAAATCATATATTTAATATAATAAATAGTGAGCGGTATCTAGCAACACATCACTGCTACCCAAGTCACGAAAATGTCATGTGAAATGACAAAACCTTTTGTGATAGTACTTGTGTGTACAATTACCTTTTTTCTCTTATGTTTATATTGAACAGAAGGCATATACCATGTCATCCTTGTCCATTTCAATATTGGGCCCTTAGACATTTATCCTATTATGCAGGATGGACAAATTCTATCTTGGTCACTCATGTCCCTCAACATGCTTTGTGGAGTATCCATCAACTGTCTTTATGGTCATCCAGTTACGAACAACGTTAGATCGGTAATAAAGTACTCAACTCTACATCTAGGGTCCATAGTTGTTTCAGGTCGAAGGGTGGTATACACCACTATCACCATGAGAGTAACTTATGACACTTTGCATAACATTCTATGTAGTACTATAGAAAAGCATATGGGTGATAATTCTGTTATATTATTATGAAGAAAAATGGGCTCCTTTTATAGGAGAGAAAATACAAAATTAACTCCTTTATTTTAGGAGTAATATAATGAACCTTAAACAAGAAAATAAATAGTATTAAATAAGAAATATTAGTATTAAATAAGAAACATTTCATTGTGCTTTATTGTGAACACCCACTTACATCCCACAGTTCTTTTACCTGCCGGCAGAGTTGTGGCACTCCATGTTTTATTCTTTTCAAGAGCTTTAATCTCCTTAAAAACAGCTTTCTTCCACTTTGGAATTTCTAGAGCCTCATGTACTTTCTTAGGAATTTTGACACTAGATAGATTAGAAGTAAATGCAGCAAAAGAGGGAGACAAGTTTGAATATGATACAAAGTTAGACAAGGGGTGTTAAGTACATGGCCTACCTGGCTTCCTAAAGGCTATGGGAACATTAAGATCAGTATATTGTTTCCTAAGTTCTATGGGGACATCAAAGTCGGTATATAGAGAATTTGGATCAAGGAGAGATTTAGCTGTCTGAGTCGATTGACTTTCACTCGGTTTAGATTCTTGGCTGAGCTGAAGAATAAGGTCTTCTACTACTTGATCATTATTTCTTCTGGCATAAATTTTGCCTTTCCAAATTGGATTTCCTTCCTCAAATCTTTTTTTTGTTTCATTATAAGGATCTTTATCTGGTGCATTTTGATTAATTTCAGAAAAACATTTGTTTTAATTTCATGGAAGGAGTAGGTTCATCTAATTTTTTCAAGGCATTTTCTTTAGGTGCAGATGTACATGGAACAGAATTATGTGATATATACACATCTTCTGAGATAATTAAGTTTTTAAAAAATTCAGGAGAACCTTCATTTGTTTTTCCCCTGAAGATGATCGTTACCAAAGAAAGGTTTGTTTTCAAAAAAAGTAACATCCATTGTTACAAATATTTTCTTTGTATTAGGATCAAAACATTTATAACATTTTTTAGAAGATGAATACCCAATAAAAACACATTTGATTGCACGGGGTTCAAGTTTACCAAGATGCTTGTGTTCGTGAACAAAAGATGTGCATCCAAATATTTTAAGTGGTAAATCAGATAGAACGGAAGCAATTAGAAAATATTTCAAGAAACTTTGCAAAGGAGTTTTAAATTTCAAAACACGGGATGGCATACAGTTTATTAAATGTGCAGCTGTCAAGACAGCTTCACCCCATAAATATTTAGGGACATTGGTAGAGAACAGTAGTGCTCGTGCAACTTCAAGAAGGTGCCGGTTTTTCCTCTCTGCAATCCCATTTTGTTGGGGTGAGTTAACACATGAACTTTGATGCACAATTCCATTTTCAAGGAAAAAATTTCCAACAATTTTATTAAAAAATTTAGTACCATTGTCAGTTCTAAACACTTTGTATTTGGGTGTTAAACTGTGTCTGCACCAATTTACAAAAGTTTTGAATTATTTGACCTACCTCAGATTTTTCTTTCAACAAGTATACCCAACAAAGTCTAGTATGATCATCTGTGAAAGTGATAAACCATTTTTTGTTGGATAAAGTACTTGTTCAATTAGGCCCTCAAACATCACTATGAATCATTGAAAAAGGTTTTGAAGGTTTATAAGATTGAATTGGAAAATAACTTCGATGATGTTTAGCAAACTCACAAACCTCACATTGAAGTGAAGAAATGTCTTGTTCAAGAAAAAGTTTAGGAAACAATGCACTTAAATACTTAAAACTAGGGTGGCCTAACCTTAAATTCCATAACATAATGTCATCCTTATTATTTGAAACAAAAAAATATTTAACAAAAGAAAAATTTATTGGTCCAAATTGATGTCTGGTTTTTTATTCATCTTCCAAGTAGTAGAGTCCACCACTTTCCTCAGCAATGCCAATCGCCCTCCCTGAGATCAAATCCTGAAATACACAATGAGTATCAAAGAAATGAGCTTGACAATTTTTATTTATGGTTAGCTTACTGACAGATAATAAGTTGCAAGACAAATTTGGGACATGTAACACATCTTGGATGGTTAGTAAGGGAGACAAAACAATAGAACCTTTTCCTGCCACGGCTGAAAGAAAGCCATCAGCTATTTTAATTTTGGAATTTCCTGCACATGGTTTATATGAAGAAAATAAACTGGATTCACCGGTTATATGATCGGTGGCTCCAGAATCAACGATCCATGTACGATTAGGAATGACACTAAGATGGGCTATGAGCACGAAGGTGTTTGAGACTCAGGGAGTTTATGCATTTAGTCTAGCTATTCCTTAATGAATGGAAATGCATTTGAGGAGGACTGAGGCTCTTGATCAGAAGTTGCTTGAAGTGCACGACCTTCACCCTTCTTTTTTCAATTAGAAGGTCTTCCATGAATTGTCCAACAAGTCTCACATGTGTGATAATAAAGTTCGCAGTGATCACACCAGGGTTTACCATCTTTCTTACCATATTTCTTCTTATTGGTGCAGTCAATATTGACGTTGGCGCCTCCGCCGGATTTGTTGTTGGCGCCGCCGCCGCCGCCTCTACGACCTCCTCCCGGAGGAGGTGGTGTTTGGATAGGGTCCAACATAGTTTGGATCAGTAGGGTCGAATAAAAGAACGGGTCGTCAGAAAAAAAAATTCGGGCCGATGCTCCGAACCCTACTAATTAGGGAAAGCTTTACAGTATCACCCTAGCCCTAACAGAGCTCATGATACCATGTAGAAAAGCATATGGGTGATAATTCTGTTATATTATTATGAAGAAAAAGGGGCTCCTTTTATAGGAGAGAATGTCGCGGCCGGCTAAAAATTTTCGAGTCGCCATCATATTTTTTAAGGAAAATAATGATAAACCTAAAAATCCTTATCCCAAGGGCAGAGATTCTACGGTTCGGGAGTCGGTTAAGTGAGGGGAAGGTGTTAGGCACCCCTCACCTCCATTGTACTCAATGGGATCCACCTTTGAATTTAGGGTATACTTGTTTGTCTAAGTTACAGGAAAACCTAAATTTTTTTATTAATTATACTCGCTAGGGTTTACAACCCTATGCCTACGTACCTTCAATTTGAAGGATCAGAGTAACCGTAGTTCACCTCCCTTATTCCTACCCCCTAATCCTATTCCTAAATCCAAAAACCTAACCCTAAACCCTAATCCACTATTTATACTCTTGGATAAAGAGTTCTATCCCTTAAATCTAGTGTTTATACTCCTAGATGAGGAGTTGTATCCCTTAAATCCCCTATCCATTATTTATACTCTCGGAGGAAGAGTTTTATCCCTAAAATCCAAATCCCATCCCTTATTTAGGCTCTCGGACCAAGTGCTTTATCCTTTAATCCTTTTGTTTATACTCTCGGATATCAAGAGTTCTATCCCTAAGTCCAAATCCCATATCCCATCCTTTATTTAGGCTCTCGGACCAAGAGCTTTATCCCTTAATGTAAATCCTTTAAAAAAGAACCTTACATATCCTTTTAAATACCAATTTCTAATTTTACAAACAAAAAAAAAAGAAATTAAACCAAAAGTTAAATAATTTTAATATGACAAGAAGACAAAATTGTCCCAAAATAAAGTCCATATTCCAATAATTCTTAAGAGAATATTTTTATCCCAAAAATAAGGTTAAATTTTTTTTTTTAATCCCCACCCCATATTTATCCTTTTTTCTAAAATAATTTTCCTACAAAAGCAAACCCTTATATATATATATATATATATATATATATATATATATATATATATATATATATATATATAATCCTAAAATAAAATTTATTTACATAATTGAACATAGAAAAACTTAATTACATGAAAATTAAAAAAAGTTAAGTTAAATAATAAAAAAAACTAATTTAACAAATTAAGAAAAATACTTTTTTATTTATTTCACAACTTGAATCAAGGAATCGATTCAATTGTGATTTTTTGAATAAAAAGAGCTAAGAACAAAAACAAAATCCAAAATAATAATAAATAAATAAACAAAAATCACAAAATAAATCCTAAACCCTTAATTTATTCTAAAAAACCCTAAATCTCCTAATTAACCCTTAAATATAATTAATAATCAAATTAAATTAAGTGAAACAACTTAATTAATTAAATTAAATTACCAGGGGGTGTATTTCCAGTTAATAATAGCGAATGGGCTATTGGGTGGGGTGCCAAAAGCATTGGGCGTGAAAGCCCAATGGCCAAAGACCCAAATCAGAGAGGAGGGGTCCATGATGGAGAGAGTCTGACTTTGACTCTCTCCTGGACGCAAGATGAAGATCAAACGAACCCCTTGTACTCTAATATCCACCTTTGATCTCACAGTATGATGAAAGAATGGTCAGGATGGAAAGTCATCCTGGGCTATGATAGGAACAGTCAACCAATCCAAAGAGAATAAAGAACGCCACTTGGCGTGAATCTAATGCCGGAAACATGAAGTATAAAAACCCAACCCTCTTCATTTCATTTTCATTTTCCTTCTCTTATTCTCTCTCTACCCTTCCGTCCTTCTCTCTAAACCCTTCGCTCTCCCCTCTCTCCTTTTTCTCTCTCGTTCCGGCGACCACCCATGGCCTCCGGCCACCGCCCAAAAAAAACCCAACCACCGTGAATCCCAGAATCTGGTTGAGGATTCAACCAGAACATTGATACACCAAGAACCCTAACCCCAAAATTACATGAACCCTAACCCTACATTCAACCAGAAACCCAGATTTCCCTTTAACCCCATGAACCCTAACCCTCTACCCCATGAACCCTAGGGTTCACATGAACCCTAACCCCAAACTGCACGAAGCCTAACCCTAAACTAACCCAGAAAAACCAGAAACACAAAAAAAAACCAAATTTAAAACATCCAAACACAAACAAATAATGATTCAGATTCAAATCTCCAGAAAAAAAGCTAAGTGGGTTTTTTTTGGGTTACCTCCCCTGTCGTGAATCTTTTCGTAAAACTTTATCCTTTTCCGATTTTGTTCTAATCTCCTCTTTGTTGTTTTTTCACAGGTCAATCCAAGGTTCGCAAGTTCGTGCTTAGGGTTCGTCCAAAGAAAATCCGTCCAAAGAAAATCCCTCCACAATTTCTAATTTCTCTTTTTCTTTTATAGTTAGATTTAGGTTAGAATTAGGGTTAGAGAATTAAATTAGAATAGGTTCAATTTTAGGAAATCTTTGATGTAGTTTGATTGATTCATGCAATTTGGTCTGAGATATGATCTGTAATTGATTTTGTATTTGATTTGGATTTGATTTTAAAAAGATTTGATTTTTTTGTTTGATTCGATTTTCTCAATTTGCGCAGTTAGGGTTAGGGAATGGGGGAAAGAGACGGCCCACTTGGGTCAACCCATTTACTATAAAATAAAAACCAAAACTTATTAATAATATGTACTTTACCCTATTAATAAATAAACAATAAAAACAATAACCATAATAAAGCAACTACTGGTCCCTCTCCCAATTAATTTGAACATCACTAAAACCTTAATTAATAAAAAAAACCCTAATTACTAAATAGTAAACTTTGATAACATCTAATTAATCTTAATTAATAATAAAAAAGAAATTTAATGAAATATAAAAGATACTAACAACATGTTTAACACTAAAATAAAACCTGATTATTAATCTAAACCCAAATTCTAAACCAATACCTAATTAACTCTATCATACGAAAAAAATAAATTCTAAAAACAAAAAATCTAAAAAGCCCAACTCTTTTCTAACAAAATAATAACCTAATTACTTCTACTCCAAAAATTTAAAATAAGTGAAATCCCCAATAAATTCCTATACTCAATAAAAATTTAGAATAAAACTTTTACCTTAAAATAAGTGAGCAAAAATGAAATAGAAAATAAATCTAAATCCTAATTAAATGTAAAAAAATTTATAAAAACCCAAAAAAAGGCCCAAACGCAATGACACACCCCAAAGCCCAAATGACCCCCCCCCCCCCCCCCTAGTGACACAAAAAAAACTATAAAAAGAAGAAAAATCACTGGTCAAAATTTGGGGTACTACAGCTGCCTCTATTTAATCAGCTTCAAACTGGGATGATGATGACGGTGAGTCTTCATCTTCGCGAGGAGGAGATGATTAAATATAAAGGAACCCTAATTTTGACCGCAGAACCCCATAAAGCGCTAAGCTAACATCCTATGATCCCTGGTAATAAACCCTTAGCAAAAAACCCGATTAAACCCCTTGATAAATACCCTTTTGAGAAACCCCTCTCGATAAAACCCAACGATGAAATATAGCGTCACCCCTTGTTAGAATCCTTTGACAAAATCCCCTGATAAAAAACCCTTGGTGAAATCCCTCTGGTAAATCTCTTTGGTAAATTCCTTTGGTGATTATGAACCTGATGCATGTATGCATGTTTGTGTATATGAGTGCATGTTAGAGCGTAGCGACATGATTGATGCATGACTTGGGCTAACGCCTCTTTTATGATATGCAATGCACGCGTTTGTCTGAAAAACTTTCCATAACGTCCTGACTCCCTGGCCCTTGAGACCTTGATAATTGTAGTAAGCCATGATACCCTTTATTCATGTTTAACACGTCATTAAAGAATCTCCCCTATTGGTTAGATCGTAATGTATATTCATGTCAGTGTACAGACCCTATATCCTGCTTTGGAAGAATATGATCCCTTTGATGATTCCAAAAACCGAAGTAAAGTCCCTTTTCCTTTTTCAAATCTTTTATTTATACCTGATATTTCAATGCATTATCTCACAATTAATTGACACCTTGTAATCAAGCGGAATAATTTAAGAGGCAAAGAAAATGTATTTGAAAAGCAAATTTGCTGAGAATTGGCCCGCAAATGGGCAATGATAAGCAAGGAGGGTAATTCTCATAAGGAGATATTACCGAAAATCCAGGAAAATGTAAAATGGCAATAAGAAAACAAATTTATTTATGATCCTATTAAATTTAACACCAGCTAATATCCCTAAGACTCCAAGATCACAACACTTCGCTTCTGAAGATGACGGCTGGAATGATCGCTCCCTTCTGAATCCCTGTTACGAGGTGACTTGAGTGTTTTCAGTCATATGCCTTTTGGATATCCCTAACTTTTTCCTGAACCGCTCTTTTTAGAGTCTTAGTCCACCGGGATGATATACCATTTTTTTTCGACTAAGCCGCCCTTTAGGGTTTTTGACTTGTCGGGTATCATTTTTATCCAAATCCCTAATTTTTGCTTGGATTGCTCTTTCGAGTTTTCAATCCACCGGGACGCCCTAATTTTTACCTAAGTCGCCCTTTAGGGTTTTGGACTTAACGGGCTTTTATCCTCTTTTTCTAGGCATAGTATTTTTGAACAAATCAGAGTTCGCCGGTCGCGGTAAATCTGCTCCATCCACGGTTGTTACTATTAGTGCTCCGCCAGAGGAGGCACTCTTCACGACATATGGTCCTTCATATGGTGGGGGCCATTTGACGTGGTGGTCTTTATGGATGGGTAATATTTTCCTTAACCCCCAGTCTCCCTCTTCGCGTAGGCGATGACGAATTTCTTTGTCAAACGCTCTCTTAATTCCATGTGGATATAACTGCCCATAACCACACGTTTCTCTTATACGACGTTAGCTGATCGAGCCTAGTTCGCACCCATTATGCCTTATCCAGATAAGCTTCCTTCACGATCCTAAATTCCTATTGATTGCCCCTGTCCTTATGCAAATATAAGCTTCCCTCGAGCTCCAGGTCCAGGTCCTTCATAGGAGTCCGAAGTTTCACAATCCATTGGATTCTCAAGTATTGTTAAGTACATTATGAGTGGTCTCCTTGGGACTAGTAGCACCAATATAGGTGGCTTTCATTTTGTCCTTTATTCCCTTGTGATTGGCCATGGACCCTGATATTTTCCAGATCTGATTCCATAGGTACACCTTGTGGGCCTTAGTTGTAACTTGAATTTCCTTAACTGATCCAACAACTTTTGCAAGTTAGTTATGTGATCTTCTTCCTTTTGCGACTTGGTAATCGTATCATCCATATGAGCCTCTATCTCCTTATGCTCCTTATTACCATAGTCCTTTGATAAGTTACTCCTACGTTCTTTAACCCAACATGCGTGACAAAAAGTTGAGTTGCTTCTTGACTTCTTCCCTGATCTGGAGGATCATCTCTGATCTAGTCCTCCTAAGCTTTTGCTTGATTGGCGTGCATTCTAGTTTGAGTGGTGGTTTGTGCTCGATGATGCTTGTATCAAGCACTGACATATCTTGGTATGACCATGCAAACACGTCGGAGTATCCTTGCAATAGCTCCATTAGTCTTTCCTTTACATCCTTATCCGGAGAAGCACAATTTTGACCTCTTTCCTATCTTCCTCAGTTCCCAGATTGATCACATCCACTGGTTCCTGATGAGGTTGTATTTCCTTGTCCTCTTGCCTCAACAGTCTGGCTAACTCTTCGGGAAGCTCACACTCGTCCTCATCGCCCTCTTCCACTTGGTTAATCGGTAATTCGGAGTCATTCGAGATTATAGCGGTGTTATTTTTAATAGGTCCATTTTTAAATTTGCATGAGGAGGATTTTTTTTTTTTTGAATGAAGTGCTATAAATGAAAATATCGAAAGAAGGTATATTTCCATTTTGAATAAACAGAAAATGAAGGAAAAAGATCTTGATTGAAAACAAAATGCAATTTTATTGATAGAAATAAATCCAATGAAATAACAGGTGGCCCTACAAAGCTTTGTCCACTTGCCTTGGGCATAGCAAGGGACTTATTATTATTTTAAGGAAAAAGTAAATTACTTCGAAACAAAAATCGTCTCAGAAATCCTGATGGTTCTCCAATTGTTGAAATTAGGTATTCCTTTCTTCCTCTTCCATTGCAGCCATATGGTCCCCAATTCCAAATCCCACGCCATGGAAATTGCCTTCTAATCCTTCATTAGCCGGTTTGTAACCCAGCCCAAACAAGTCCTTCTCCTTAGGTGACTCCCATTGTTTGCCCCAGTTTGTTAGGTCTTCCTTATTAATAAGGAATTCATCTTCCATCCCTTCCATAGCGTTGATTGTTGCCCCAATGTGCCCCAGTGACGCATTATCTCCCAGATTTGGATATTCAGGGTCTATAACACTGACATCATTTTCCTTTGAGTTGTTTTCGGGGTACCCCCTATTGTTATGTTGGTCGGAGGATGACTGCCCAATCTTTCTTGTCTTTAAACCGTTCTCAATCCTCTCTCCAATGATAACCAAGCCAGTGAATCCTGTTGAGACTGCCCTAATCATCCTTTCATAGTATAGTCCTTGCAGAGTTCCCATGAATGTATCTACTAGCTCGCTTTCCCGCAATGGAGGTTGAACACGAGAAGCAAGCTCCCTCCATCTCTGGGCGTAGTCCTTGAAAGATTTGTTCCCTTTTTTAGACATGTTTTGTAATTGTATGCGATCAGGGGCCATGTCTACATTATATTGGTATTGCCTTATAAAGGCACTTGCCAGATCCTCCCAGTTCTTGATGTGAGTCCTTTCTAGTTGTACGTACCAATCCAAGGATGCCCCACTAAGGCTGTCTTGGAAAACATGCATCATCAGCTTTTCATTTTCACCATGAGCCCCCATCTCTCGGGAAAACATCCGAATGTGATTTTTGGGACAACTAACTCCTTTATACATCTTGAAGTTAGGTGCCTTAAACTTAGGAGGTACGACCACATCGGGCACCAGACACATTTCCAAGGCATCCACTTCAAGAACATTGAGCCCTTCCACGACCTTTAGCCTTTCCTCAAGTGCTTTGTACTTATCATCAATCCTTCTCCTTTCCCTAACAGTGGTTCCTTTATTTTCGAAGGCCACTTGTCTCGGATTTTCACCCTCGTAGTTCTCACGTGGGGTAGGTTTGTAAGTAGTACGAGGTGCCCCATTGGAAATAGGTGGGGAGATGGTTCCCTCGAGAGGTTGGTCAATAGTTTTGTGCTTAGTAGTTTCAGTCTCCTCACGTTCCAGATCATGAACAAACCCTAGTAGGGTGTTATTGTCTTCAACAACAAGTGTCAGTTGATCAATCTGGCTTTTCATTTCTTCCACGTTCTCCTTGACAATATCCATTTCTCCTCTTAGAGTAACCATATCCTTCTCCATCTGATCCATGGCTTTCCCTTGGTGAGTGCGAGGTCGGGAAGTCAGATTGTTATGACTGAGACGAAGTTTGAAAAAAAAATGATTTTTTTTTATTTTTCCTTATATTGAATGCATGTTGGTGATGAATGTATGAATATGCATGATGTATGCTAAATAATTTTTAAAATTTTTATTTGGGGGGAATTTCAAAATCCATTGTAGTCATAGATGAATATATCCAAAGGATGAAACCCATACGCCTAGAATATCAAATCCAAATCCATTAGCCAATCCCAAATCCAAAATTCCTTATAACAATAACTCCTCGAGAACAACCCAAAACAATAATCCCAAGATGGAAGCTCCTGAACTTAAGAAGGTGTAAACTAAGTGGATGCCCCCAATGCCTTCTTCAAATGAGCTTTAAACTCCTCCAATTATCCTTTCTTAAGCCCTTGCACTTCCATATCCTCCTTGTAGTGAGGTGATGGATCTTCAAGGGGTACAGCTGAGTGTTTTTGCTTGACCATTTTTCTTTTTCTTTTGATTATTATTTTTTGCTGTTTTTTCCTTTTTTGCCCCCATGCCCCTTTGTAAGTTTTTCTCCTTGTAAATCCAAGTATAGCGTAAGAGCTAGTTGAAAATCCTTGAAGAGGAAGTCACATAGGGAAGGATCATAAAGTTGTGCAAAAGCAATTATGGCCTCTACCTTCCTAGGAGTCCCTAAGAGATCGAGGATCCTTCCATGCTTGTGTATAACCATCCCTTGGGCAGATTTGGCATTAAGTCTTAAAGGCCTTTGAGACTTTGTAAATCAGCACTTAGCATTCTGATGCGTAGGGTAGCTCTTTTATTTGAATCAATCTTTCCCATATTCCTACAACACATCTTGGAATTCCCCACAAAAATGCATATATGCAAAAAAAGTTTTTAAATGCATGATGACATGGACACCTTGTTCTTTGGTTAAATATTCTTTGGGTTAGGGTAAGGTGAAAATGCAAGCATGACCCTAACTAGGTAGGCTCTCTATAATAGGTTTAGATCTAAAGCTTGTCTACCCAATCCCCTCACATGTAGGTTATAAAAATTTGGACAGCATAACGACCCCAACATGTTCAGACTATACCCTTGTTTTACCATGAGAAGGAGCAAGCCTTCCTACGGTAATCCTTCGGGATAAGTCTCATTTGGGGTAGGAGCCTAGTAACAGCCCTTGAGGGTTGAATGCATAGGGTCTCTATAGATTGGTGTGGGGTAGGTTAAGGTTCTCAGAGTCACGGACCACATCCAAATCATTCCACTACGAGAGGGGCTAGCCCTTTCGCGAGGACGACTTTGGAAGGATCTACTCTGAGTGTGGCATTAATGCTTTGTTGGGGGTGTCGCATCCCCCCCAAAAACATTTCCGTTCCACTTTATGTTCTAGGGTTATCCTCCAAGCTTTGGGTTTTAGCTTCACTCCTTTTTTTTCGTTTGCCCCAATCCCTTGTATAATGACAAAATAAAAAACAAAGGGTTAAATAAATAAAAAATATAAAAAATACATAACAATAAAATAAAAACAAAATAAAAACATCCAAGACAAATAAATCCCTAAATCCTAAGGCTAGGAAGGACTCTCTCTAGGAAGGAATCCCCAGCAGAGTCGCCAGCTATTGCGGCCGGCTAAAAATTTTCGAGTCGCCATCATATTTTTTAAGGAAAATAATGATAAACCTAAAAATCCTTAATCCCAATGGCAGATATTCCTACGGTTCGGGAGTCGGTTAAGTGAGGGAAAGGTGTTAGGTACCCCTCACCTCCATTGTACTCAATGGGATCCACCTTTGAATTTAGGGTATACTTGTTTGTCTAAGTTACAGGAAAACCTAAGTTTTTTTATTAATTATACTCGCTAGGGTTTACAACCCTATGCCTACGTACCTTCAATTTGAAGGATCAGAGTAACCGTAGTTCACCTCCCTTATTCCTACCCAATAATCCTATTCCTAAATCCCAAAACCTAACCCTAAACCCCAATCCACTATTTATACTCTTGGATAAAGAGTTATATCCCTTAAATCTAGTGTTTATACTCCTAGATGAGGAGTTATATCCCTTAAATCCCCTATCCATTATTTATACTCTCGGAGGAAGAGTTTTATCCCCAAAATCCAAATCCCATCCCTTATTTAGGCTCTCGGACCAAGAGCTTTATCCCTTAATCCTTTTGTTTATACTCTCGGATATCAAGAGTTCTATCCCTAAGTCCAAATCCCATATCTCATCCTTTATTTAGGCTCTTGGACCAAGAGCTTTATCCCTTAATGTAAATCCTTTAAAAAAAAACCTTACATATCCTTTTAAAAACCAATTTCTAATTTTACAAACAAAAAAAAAAATTAAACCAAAAGTTAAATAATTTTAATATGACAAGAAGACAAAATTGTCCCAAAATAAAGGCCATATTCCAATAATTCTTAAGAGAATATTTTTATCCAAAAAATAAGGTTAAATTTTTTTTTTAATCCCCACCCCATATTTATCCTTTTTTCTAAAATAATTTTCCTACAAAAGCAAACCCTTATATATATATATATAAAATCCTAAAATAAAATTTATTTACATAATTGAACATAGAAAAACTTAATTACATGAAAATTAAAAAAAGTTAAGTTAAATAATAAAAAAACTAATTTAACAAATTAAGAAAAATACTTTTTTATTTATTTCACAACTTGAATCAAGGAATCGATTCAATTGTATTTTTTGAATAAAAAGAGCTAAGAACAAAAACAAAATCCAAAATAATAATAAATAAATAAACAAAAATCCCAAAATAAATCCTAAACCCTTAATTTATCCTAAAAACCCTAAATCTCCTAATTAACCCTTAAATATAATTAATAATCAAATTAAATTAAGTGAAACAACTTAATTAATTAAATTAAATTACCAGGGGGTGTATTTCTAGTTAATAATAGCGAATGAGCTATTGGGTGGGGTGCCAAAAGCATTGGGCGTGAAAGCCCAATGGCCAAAGACCCAAATCAGAGAGGAGGCGTCCATGATGGAGAGAGTCTGACTTTGACTCTCTCCTGGACGCAGGATGAAGATCAAACGAACCCATTGTACTCTAATATCCACCTTTGATCTCACAGTATGATGATAGAATGGCCAGGATGGAAAGTCAACCTGGGCTATGATAGGAACGCGCGTATTGGACTCTTTGGTTGACTGAAGAGTCAACCAATCCAAAGAGGATAAAGAACGCCACTTGGCGTGAATCTAATGCCGGAAACATGAAGTATAAAAACCCAACCCTCTTCATTTTATTTTCATTTTCCTTCTCTTATTCTCTCTCTACCCTTTCGTCCTTCTCTCTAAACCCTTCTCTCTCCCCTCTCTCCTTTTTCTCTCTCGTTCCGGCCACCACCCATGGCCTCCGGCCACCGCCCAAAAAAACTCAACCACCGTGAATCCCAGAATCCAGTTGAGGATTCAACCGGAACATTCATACACCAAGAACCCTAACCCCAAAATTACATGAACCCTAACCCTACATTCAACCAAAAACCAGATTTCCCTTTAACCCCATGAACCCTAACCCTCTACCCCCATGAACCCTAGGGTTCACATGAACCCTAACCCCAAACTGCACGAAGCCTAACCCTAAACTAACCAAGAAAAACCAGAAACACAAAAAAAAAAAACCAAATTTAAAACATCCAAACACAAACAAATAACGATTCAGATTCAAATCTCCAGAAAAAAAAGCTAAGTGGATTTTTTTTTTGTTACCTCCCCTGCCGTGAATCTTTTAGTAAAACTTTATCCTTTTCCGATTTCGTTCTAATTTCCTCTTTGTTGTTTTTTCGCAGGTCAATCCAAGGTTCGCAAGTTCGTGCTTAGGGTTCGTCCAAAGAAAATCCCTCCACAATTTCTGATTTCTCTTTTTCTTTTATAGTTAGATTTAGGTTAGAATTAGGGTTAGAGAATTAAATTAGATTAGGTTCAATTTTAGGAAATCTTTGATGTAATTTGATTGATTCATGCAATTTGGTTTGAGATTTGATCTGTAATTGATTTTGTATCTGATTTGGATTTGATTTTGAAAAGATTTGATTTTTTTGTTTGATTCGATTTTCTCAATTTGCGCAATTAGGGTTAGGGAATGGGGGAAAGAGACGGCCCACTTGGGTCAACCCATTGACTATAAAATAAAAAATAAAAATAAAAATAAAAACTTATTAATAATATGTACTTTACCCTATTAATAAATAAACAATAAAAACAATAACCATAATAAAGCAACCGGTCCCTCTCCCAATTAATTTGAACATCACTAAAACCTTAATTAATAAAAAAACCCTAATTACTAAATAGTAAACTTTGATAACATCTAATTAATCTTAATTAATAATAAAAAAGAAATTTAATGAAATATAAAAGATACTAACAACATGTTTAACACTAAAATAAAACTTAATTATTAATCTAAACCCAAATTCTAAACCAATACCTAATTAACTCTATCATACGAAAAAATAAATTCTAAAAACAAAAAATCTAAAATGCTCAACTCTTTTCTAACAAAATAATAACCTAATTACTTCTACTCCAAAAATTTAAAATAAGTGAAATCCCCAATAAATTCCTATACTCAATAAAAATTTAGAATAAAACTTTTACCTTAAAATAAGTGAGCAAAACTGAAATAGAAAATAAATCTAAATCCTAATTAAATGTAAAAACTTTATAAAAACCCAAAAAACCTAAAAAAAAAAGGCCCAAACGCAATGGCACACCCCAAAGCCCAAATGACACCCCCCCTAGTGACACAAAAAAAAAACTATAAAAAGAAGAAAAACCACTGGTCAAAATTTGGGGTACTACAGAGAAAATACAAAATTAAATCCTTTATTTTAGGAGTAATATAATGACACTTAAACAAGAAAATAAATAGTATTAAATAAGAAATATTCGTATTAAATAAGAAATATTTCAACAAGTACTCTCATAGCGGGTCAATCTGGTATAAATATTATTCCTAATATTCATACCTATGTTAAGACTTGATAACTCTTTATCCATGATCCATGAGATGTGATCATCAGTCTATCTACATAATAGTCTTAATGCTTTATGGTTATCCCACTTCACAGTAAAGTTCGACTACAGATACTTTAAGAATAGTGTCCTTATGTTTAATGGGATCTCATCATTAAGTCACACTTAATATTTCATTAAACGAACTAGCTATGCTAGGGACTTTATTATTCTGGAAAAACAACCATAATAAAGAAATGCCTTTAATTAATAATAAGTAATTCGATACAAGTACCGAAAGTATTAGCCTCTAGGGCATACACCAACAATCTCCCGCTAGCACTAGAGCCAAACAAGCATACCCCTAATACCCATAGATCTAGTATAGCCATCATGCTTCTGCTACGCAAGAGGCTTTGTTAGTGGGTCAGCAACATTGTCAAGTGTATGTGCTTTTCATATCTTTACATCTCCCTGATCTATTATCTCTTGAATGAGGTGATAACGTTTAACTATGTGTTTGGATCGTTGATGAGATCTAGGCTCCTTAGTTTGTGCTATAGCACCATTGTTATCATAATAGAGATCAATGAGATCCATAATGCTAGGGACTATGCTAAGTTCACTAATGAACTTTTTGATCAAAATAGCTTCCTTTGTTGCATTTGAGGCAGCAATGTACTCGGCCTCGGTTGTAGATCAACAATTGTTTCTTACTTTGAACTTTTCCAACTTACAACGCCACCATTTAAACAGAACACATAACCAGATTGCAATCTGAAATCATCCTTATCTATCTAGAAGCTAGCATCGTTGTATCCAATTACAACAAGCTCTTCCTGACCTCCATATACCAAGAATGAGTCCTTAGTCCTTCTCAAGTATTTAAAGATATTCTTAACATCTACCCAATGAGCATCACCGGGATCATATTGGTACCTACTAGTTGCACTTAAAGCATACGAGACATATTGCCGAGTACATAACATACATGATAGATCTTATTTCAGATGCATATGGAATCTTATTCGTGCGATCCATTTCTTCCTTAGTTGAAGGGGATAGTGTTTTTGATGGACACAAGCCATGTTGTATAGGTGATGCGTCCGCAAGTGCACGAATTTATGGAAGTAATATAAAAGATTGTCGAACCCACAGAGATCAATGTCAACCTACTGTAATCTATCGTCGCTTTGTAAAGCTAAGGCTAATGATAATTGATAAAAGGGAAGCTAATACTAGAACTAAAATAAAACTAAGAAAATATAACAGAAAAGAGAGACCGGAATGTGGATTCTGTGTACCTCAGGCACTCTACAATTGGTTAGCGTTAATTTACTTATGTTCCGTAGAAAATATTGATTTAAAGACTCCGCCTCACACTCTCGCGGTATTGACTAAAGCCACATCTCCTAACCACAGGATTTTGCTCTCGCTCGCCCGTTTTAATTACAAAACCTATTTTGAAAATCAATTAGATCCTAATCGATACCTAAAGCGCTCTCCCTGTTTTTAGAATCAATGCCTCGTTCCCACTATCTGGTCCGACCCCCACGCTCTCGCAGTGTCGGCTCTAATCTTTACTTGCTTCTCACTCTCGTGACGAAACAGTGTTAAATAACCTCTCACTCTCATGACAAAGCTATTTAAATTAAACTTGGAAACAAAGACCAAAACATAATTTATTATAGGTTAACGCTAATTTAATTACCGAGTCCCGTCGGAACGACGATCCTCATATACCGGACTCAAGACAATTTAGAAAGACATGGAATTAAGCATAAACAAACTAAACATGATAATTTCAATTGAAAACAACATGATAATTAATTAAAGCGTACAAAAACGATAATAACAAATAATGCGATAAAAACCAGTAAAAGCCGGAAATAAATTACGGGTCTTGGAATAAATGCTGATCTGAAATTGCTTTTATTAATGGCGGCACGCTTTGGTCCAAGCATTACACAAATTATAGGCCTAATACTAATTGTGTAGTAGTTCCTCAATGTGAGAAAACTACCACTTTTACAATGTAATTTCTGCCTAAAACTATGAACCGCGCTTCCGCGCATAAAACTTGGGCTCCCTAAACTCAAGACGAAAACTCCTATTTATACTCAGTGGTCTTCGTAGGTTATGGGCGGTTTCTCCGTGAAAATAGGAACAATTAGTTGAATGAATCAGTCTGGAGAAAATGGCGTGAAAATAGGGGAAGTGGGGCTGCGTGGCATTCACCACTCATCCTTCTCTCAAGTGTGGCCCCCGCCACACTTTTTTCTCTCTTTTTTTTCATGTGTGGCCCCCGCCACACATTTCTTCTCCTCCTTGTGGCCAGCGCCACATTCTTGTGGTTTGTGGTGTGGTGGGCGCCACACCTAAGTGTGTGGTGGCCCCCAGACCTATATATTTTTTTCTTTTCTTTTCTTCAATTCTTTCCTTCCATTTTCTTTCCTTCCATTTTCTTCAATTCTTCTCTTAATTCTTTTCTTTTATTTCTTTTGTACTTTAATCCGATTTAATCCAAGTCACCTGAAAACATGATAATCGAGACATAAATTGAAGCATAAATGAAATAAATTAAGGGAAAACATAACTAAAATTTATGTAAGTCAAGTCAAATAAATGATACATTTACGTGTTATCAATAGGTATGAATCCTTTCTTGGAATCATGCATATTAAAGCGTCTCAGTACTTTGTCTATGTATGTACTATGACTTAGGCCAAGCAGTTTTTGTGATATGTCTCTATAGATCCTGATTCCTAATATATAGGTTGGTTCACCAAGGTCTTTCATAGAAAAGCATTTCCCTAACCAAGTTTTCACTTGTTTCAAGGTAGGGACATCGTTTACAATGAGTAATATGTAATCTACATATAATACCAGGAAAACGATCATGCTCCCACTAACCTTCTTGTATACACAAGGATCATCTTTATTCTTTATGAATCCATATTGTTTTACAGTTTCATTAAAATGAAGATTTCAGCTTCTAGAATCTTGCTTCAATCCATAGATTGATCGAGGTAACTTGCATATCTTTTGGGCTTCTTCTAGTATGTGAAATCCTTTAGGTTGTGTCATGTACACATCCTCAAGAAGATTCCCATTAAGGAAAGCAGTCTTGACATTCATTTGCCATATTTCAAAATCATGATATGCAGTGATATCAAGTAAAATCCGAACAAATTTAAGCATTGCAACTGGTGAAAAGGTTTCATCATAGTCTACCCCATGAATTTGTTTATAGCCTTTAGCAACCAGTCTTGCCTTATAAGTATGTACCTTACCATCCATGTCAGTCTTCTTTTTGAAGACCCACTTACATCCTATAGGATTAACTCCTACAAGAGGCTCTACCAAGGTCCAAACCTGGTTTGTGTACATGGAATCCATTTCAGATTTCATGGCTTCTAGGCACTTCTCAGACTCAGGACCAGTTATGGCCTCTTGGTAAGTTACAGGCACATATTGATCCATGAGTAATACATCACCTTGATCAGTTACGAGATATCCATATCTTTGTGGTTGGTGACGTATCCTGCTCGACCTACGTTGGTCTTGTTCTACTTGAGCAGGTTGCTCTTCCACAACTACTTGTGATTCCTGCTCTAATTCCTCCATAGGTGTATCAATGCTTTGTGATTTTTGAATTTCTTCAAGCTCTACTTTCCTCCCACTGATTCCTTTGGGGATAAAGTTCTTTTCCAAAAAACTCATGTTCGAGTGACAAACATTTTGCCCTTAGAAGGATTGTAAAAGTAATACCCTCTTGTTTCTTTAGGATAGCCCACAAATAAGCATTTATCAGATTTCGGCTCAAGCTTAGTTGAAATTTGTCGTTTCACATAAACTTCACAACCCCAAATTTTCATGTAAGACATATGTGGTTTCTTACCACTCCATATCTCATATGGTGTCTTCTCAACCTTTCTGCATGGAACACGATTAAGTGTGTAAGCTCAAAAGTGCATGTCCCCAAAAGGAGTTTGGAAGATCGTCGTGACTCATCATGGAACGGACCATGTCTAACAAGGTTCGATTTCTTCTCTCAGATGCACCATTTCATTGTGGTGTTCCGGGAGGAGTGAGTTGGGATAGAATCCCAAACTCTTTTAAATGGTCATCAAACTCTAGGCTTAAATATTCACTGCCTCGATCTGATCGAAGAGTTTTAGTATTCTTACCTAGTTGGTTTTGTACTTCATTCTTGAACTTTTTAATGGATTCAGATTTGTGTTTCATTAAATACACATAACCATATCTACTGAAATCATCAATAAATGTGATAAAGTATTGAAAACCTCCTCTGCCTGGTATGTTCAATGGTCCACATACATCAGTATGTATGAGGGCCAAAAGATCATTAGCCCTTTCACCTTTTCTTGTGAAGGGGGACTTTGTCATTTTTCCAATTAAACAAGATCTGCATGTATCATATGATTCATAATTAAAAGAGTCCAAGAGTCAATCTTTATTGAGTTTGGAGATGCGCCTCTCATTTATATGGCCTAAGCGACAATGCCAAAGGTAACTTGGATTTAACTCGTTAGATTTCATCCTTTTAGTATTAATGTTATAAATTGGTATTTCAAGATCAAGGACATACAATCCATTGTTCATTTTTGCAGTAGCATAGAATATATCATTCAAATAAATGGAGCAACAATTGTTCTTTATTATGAATGAAAAACCAAATTTTTCCAAATAAGAAATGTAAATAATATTCTTGCTAGTTGCAGGTACATAATAACAGTTCTCTAACTGAATTATTATACCACTATGTAAAGTCAATACATAAGTTCCTACAGCTAAAACAGCAACCTTTGCTTCATTGCCAACATCACCTTTTGCCAAATCTCTACTCCTTTTTAGCCTCTGCACATTAGTACAAATATGAAAACCACATCCAATATCCAATACCCGTGAGGCAGAAGTAGATAAATTTACTTCTATAACAAAACTACCTGAATTCGAAGTCTCCACTCCATTCTTTTTATCTTCCAGGTACTTTGGGCAATTTCTCTTCCACTGTCCGGTCTTACTGCAATAGAAGCAAGTGCACTCCTTTTCTATGCCTCCTTTGGGCTTCAAAGCATGAGCAGTAGGTTTGGGTATGGCAACTTCCTTGCCCTTCCCTTTACCACCCTGCTAGGTGACCTTTTGTTCTGTTTCTTTCCATTACTGACCATCAGAATAGACTTCCCTTTTGACTTCATATTCTGCTCAGCAGTTCTTAACATGCTTAGCAGCTTTGGAAGACTTTTGTCCATATCATTCATGTTGAAATTCAGGACAAATTAACTGAAGATCTCCGACAACGATTTCAGGATCAAATCAGTCGCAAGCTCCTTTTTAGGAGAAAACTCAATCTTTCAAGGTTCTCTGCATACCCGATCATCTTGAGTACATGGGGACCTACTAGGGATCCCTCAATTAGCTTGCCTTGAAAAGGACTTTTGAAACTTCAAATCTCTCATGCCTTGCCTGCTCTTGATAGAGAATTTTCAAGTGTTCGATCATATCGAACGCTACCATCTTTACATGTTTCTTTTGCAATTCAGAATTCTTGGTAGCCATCATGAGGCAAGCAGTTTCATTGGCATCATCGACATATTTTTTATAAGCATCTCTTTCAGCCTTAGGAGCAGAACAAGGAGGCTCCTCTTCAGAAACAGGTGTCTCTAAGACATACAATTTTTTTATCATGTTTGAGGACAATCCTCAGGTTTCGGTGCCAATCCAGAAAACTTGTCCCATACAATTTTTCCTTATCAAGGATTGATCGTAAAATGTTGTTAGAGGTGTTTGTTGTCATGGTAATCTACATAAAAAAATGTGAAATTATAAGTATCAATTAAAATGAACATGTTCAATTAGGCCTTTAATTAAATATGCTCTCATTATTTTACTCAAACCAAATGACCCTCACCATTTGATTCGGAAAATCTCGTTGGACGATTTTCTAGTGGATCGAGATCCATATTTCACTTTGTTTTAAGTCAATGTTAGGCTGATTACACAAAAACCAGTTATTTAGGTAGGAACTCCTTTCAATTGTATCTAATACAATTCTCGAATATTTTCAGTTGGGTGAATAACTCCTTATTCTAATCCATCATATGGATCATTCCCAACTCTTGCTTCTAAACGTATGTAATCTTATTATAATTTGTTTAGTTAAGTTTGACCCATTATTTTAGAAATTGGATATTACATTTATCCCATCGCATCTTACCAATATAGAACATGCACCTTGCGTTAGGCGAAACCTATATTATTCGATACTAGTCTTGATGAGTTCTAAAACTTGGAAAGCATAAACTTAATATTAAATTTTGAGGGAATTTTTCAATTAGTTTGATCTCACCGGCTTATTTATCATATAAATCGTCTCTCACATTCATCAACATACATTCACATGCATAAACATACATACAAAATGAAACAATTATGGACCCTAGCGCAATTGTTCTCCCAAGCCAATGAGAGAACCTATGCTAAACCTAATAACGATCTACATTTCTCCAAGCAAGATCTCCAAGGTTCTCCTCCTTTGATCTTGTATTCTTCTCTTTCTTCATAATCATTAAATTACATCAAAGAATACTCGTTTTACATACGAGGGAGTGAGATGAGAAAAGAAGTTACATCAAGAGATTAAAAGAGAGGTACAACACGAAGGTCGTATTTTAAAATCCCAAAACAAAATAAAGGAAAACAAAGGTCATAACTGATCACCACAAGAGAACAATAATAAACACATTTTTATTATTATTAATTTAAACCTGTTAATTAAAAAAATCAAATTAAATTTCGGCGAATGATCACACTACGCTGAGATAGCCGGGGTTTTGCATCAGCACTTGATACTTTCCATAAACATTAAAGCACAACTTTTGTGCCATCGTAACCCAAATTGCATACCTCTTTGACAGCACAACCCTTGTGTTGTCATAAACCCTAATGCAACAATTTCATATCATCAAAACACCATGATCAAAAATTCAGTATGATTGATCGACATGTCATTGCTTCACCATACTAATGTCGGATTCTGAAGCAAATGAACATGGACCGCTCAAAGGAATAACAATCATTACGTGATTGAATGGACGAAATAGAAACAGTATATCCAATATACCATATTTGCATCAGAGTTACTTATATCATATAAAAATTTGATCGATCATATTTGTGTAACTTAAGGATGATCGATATATCGCTGCTACACCATACTAATGTTGGATTCCGAAGCATAGTCAATATCGGTCATCCAAATCGTACATAACTAGGGATGGCAATGGGTATCTATGGGGACGGGTACTAGTCTTCCGCTACCCGCCCCATTTAATAAAAATGATATCCTTACCTGCCTCATACCCGTGCGGGTATCCGCCAGACGGGTATCCGTGGATTTTGAAATACCCGCGGATATTTATGGATACCCATGGATACTTTTTTAATTTAAATTTACTAATTTTTTATATATTTAATAGAAAATTTACCTTTTTATAAATAGAAAATTATGTTTAAAACCTTCAAATACACTTACCATATTAAATTCAAAAGCATCTTATAGTGAATATTGTTGTAGAATGTGAGAAAATGTTAACATAATGCATATTAATTTATCAAAACATCAAACAAATAACAACACATTACACATGTATTTAGTACAAATCTATTAAATTCCATAGTTATAATTAAGCTACCACTTAGTAGAATTTATCCTATAATATTTTTCAAAATAGAAGTGACATCAATGTAGCAAACTGAATTAAATGATATATGTCAATGATATCATTAAGGCTTCATTAGTCATTATCAAATGTTGCTCCAAATGAATTCCATGGAAACATTGACGACACCAAAGTTCCTGAAATAAACAAAAAAGAACTCCAAATAAATTGAAAATCAACATAATAAAGAAACTTCAAAATAAAATAGTAAACATTTCATTTCTACAAAATAAGTCTTTCGTAACACCAATATTACGACGGACATAGTGTTAACCGTAATAATATATTTATTCTAGGCGCATTTTTTTAAATTTACTAGATGACATGTCACAACGGTCAAAAGTAGCAATCGTAGTGAAAAGTACACGAAGTGAAATGGTTCGAATCCCATCACCAACAATTAGCCATTTCTCGTGATAAAAAATGTTATTGACCATGTATATCACCACGGTTTTTATATCCAACCGTGATGAAACGTAATATTTATTTATATATAAGCAAAATTATCTAACGCTTCAGTACATAACAGTTGTATCTCTCAAAACAAAACCCTAACAACTCTTTCACTCGTCTCTCAAAGCGAAACCCTAAAAACTCTGTCACTCGTCTTTCTCATATGGATACCACAAAACGAAACCATAACAACAAGTCTTAGCCATTGGGTATTTACATGTTCGTTTTCTCTGTAGATTTTTTTCTTTTCAAAATCTATTTCAATATCTTGTTTCATGATGTTTGAACTTCTTTTTTTCCTCTTGTAGGTATGAATGCTTATTGAAATAAAGAGGGCGAAGATAAATTTAGCCGGCAAACTTATGTCAATGATCCAGAATGACATCCATTCAAAATATACACAAGTTCGCTGGTCTAAATTTATCTTCATCCTTATTTAATTGTTGACATGTTATTATAGGACTTGACATGTAAGGTATGTTTCTGAAACATTTTATGCCTTGATATGTTTGTTGTATCGTGTTTGTTTGTTATAGTTTGTTGTTGATGAATGATTTTGGTGAATGTTGTTATTTATGTCTTTTTAAAATATGAGTTTATTATATATTATGTGGTTTGAGTGTTTTTTCAATCCCTTACCAAATATGTAACTTCCCAAACTGCATTAGAAAATTATGATATAATAGATAAAATTGTATTAGAAAATAAGTACACGTTTAATTTTTTACAAGAATTCTTCACACTATTAACTGCATTTTGTTCCTTGACTGTTAGAACTTGATTTAGTGATTTTAGATCTTCACCCCTCTCTCCACCTCTAATTTTGTTTGCAGAGTAAATAATATTTTACAAAAAAAAATAGAGTTGAAGGAAGGGGTTGTTGAAGAACTAGGACCATTAAACCAAGTTCTTACTATCATAGAACAAAATATGGATAAGGAGTTGAAGAACCATTGTCAAGCATTGAACGTGTACTTATACTTCTAATATAACTTAATTTGTCATATTATAATGTTCTAGTGCAGATTGGAAGGTTATATGTTTAGTGAGCATTTGCGAAATAAGCATTCTACATAATTTATAATAAACCCATGGCTATATACAACAACGGTTGTCTATAAGAAAAGTTGTTAAATAATTTGTGTTTTAATATATCACAACAGTTGTTTAAAGTAACCGTTGTGGTAGGTAGCACGCTACTTGCATACAATTACGATCGCCTGCCCGTGGTTGAAATCATCATACATACAATCACACCTTACATCACAACGGTTGGACCTGCGTGATGGTATCCTTTTTCTAACCGTTATTATATGGGTTTTCCGTAGTAGTGTTTGTATTATCCTATTTGATGTGACATAAAAATCAGCATCTTTGTTCATCTTTGTGACAAAAACTCCAAATAAATTCATATCTGTTCCAATTCCAGCATCTTAGTATCTTTGTATTACCTATTTGATCTGACATGAAAGTATCTGCAAAGGAACTCATAATTTTTCCTCAAAAATATCAGCATCGACATCTTCCAAAACTGAATTTATTTTAATGTTCTCAGCTTTTGATTTTGTAGAGCCTGGTAAATAAAATAAAAAAATTTAAATGTACTCAACTTTTTGTTGTCAGAATAAATTTATGATTAAAATATACAAATGTGATTACCTTTCACATCTGTCCATAGCGAATCTTGGACACACATCAAGTTACAGTAGCATACCATTATCATTAGCATAACTCAACTCAAGTTAGAGTAGCATACCATTAACATTAGCATAGCTCAATTCTAACATTATCATAACTCAATTCTAATATGAGTCACATTAGCATAACTTAATTCAAGTTACAGTAGCATACCATTACCATAACTCAATTCAACTCTAACAATTCTAACAATTAGCATTGGCATTAGCATAACAAATCATGATCACATTAGCATAATAGCAAACCATGATTTCTTAAACAATTCTAACAATTAGCATTAGCATAACAATTCTAACGCAATTCAATTCTAACAATTCTAAAAATTAGAATTAGCATAATAATTCTAACTCAATTCAATTCTAACAATTATAACAATTAACAGTAGCATATCATTAGCATTAACACAGTAAATATGAGTCACATTAGCATAACTCAATTCTAACAATTCCATAACTCAATTCAAGTTACAGTAGCATACAATTAGTTTCAATAACACAATAGCATACCATTAGCATTATAACAAATCAAGATCACATTAGCATAATAGCAATCCATGATTTCTTGAACAATTCTAACAATTATAAAAATTAGCAATAGTATAATAATTCTAACTCAATTCAATTCTAAGAATTCTAACAATTAGCATTAGCATAACATTTCTAACTCAATTCAATTCTAACAATTAGCAGTAGCATACCATTAGCATTAACATAGTAAATATGAGTCACATTAGCATAACTCAATTCTAACAATTCCATATCTCAATTCAAGTTACAGTAGCATATAATTAGTTTCAATAACACAGTAGCATACCATTAGCATTATAACAAATCATGATCACATTAGCATACCATGATTTCTTAAACAATTATAACAATTATAACAATTAGCATTAGCATAACAATTCTAACTCAATTCAATTCTAACAATTCTAACAATTAGCATTAGCATAACAATTCTAACTCAAATAATTTCTGACAATTAGCAGTAGCATACCATTAGCATTAACACAGTAAGTATGAGTCACATTAGCATAACTCAATTATAATAATTCCATAACTCAATTCAAGTTACAGTAGCATACAATTATTTTTAATAACACAGTAGCATACCATTAGCATTATAACAAATCAAGATCACATTAGCATAATAGCAAACCATGATTTCTTAAACAATAGCTAAAGAATTAGAGCATATTATTACCTTATGAGCTGACTTTGTAGTTTCCATGAATCATCAATAAAATGAGTTGTAACTGTCATATATTTAGTAAACTCACTTTTACAGGAATACTTTTGCATGCGTCAAAACAAACACTCCAGAAAAAGTTTCTCTCAAGCTTTTGCTGAATCAAACAGGCCAACTGTTAAGTTCTTTCAGTATTTTTGGCTTAAACTCCTAGCCTTAGAGCTAGGGGCCTTGGTACTGGAGGTTTTCTTTGTAGTTCTGTGGAAGTGTTGTATGCTTTTGTTAGTATGGATTGGAAGAAGGTGGAACACAAGAAAAAGTCGAAACCTTTCAACAGATTTTCGGTTTGGAAGGAAAATGGAGGTAAAAGATTGGTCAATGGAGGACACGTTACTTCGTTTTTTATCACCAAGTTTCCGGAGCATTTGGAGGCTAAGGATTTATTTGAGGTGTTTAAGGTTTACGGTGTTATTTCGGAAGTTTATATTCCCGGAAGGAGAGATATCAGAGGAAGAAGATATGGGTTCGCAAGGTTCAGAAAAGTACATGATTCTCGTATTCTGGTGGCAAAGTTAGACAGTATACAGCTTTCTGGCAAGAAGTTACATGCCAATCTCCCTCGCTTTTCCAAAGGTGTGGATCATCAGGGCAAGGATTCCATTCCTACTATGACGAAGGACTTTATTCAGAATGGAAGAAATGTTAACCCTGTGAATTTCTCGACACGCCCTCCTTATGCTCAGATCATTAGTAGAGGGAATGGTGGGAGGGTGCTTAGTGTTAATGGTTGCGAGAGCAATGATGTTTCAAGGTTAAAAGTGGATTGCATTGCTGAATCTAAGTTTGTGGAGTCTTTGGTTGGAGAGGTTTCTGGAAACTTCAACCCGTTTTTTATTCAAAAGGAGTTGCACGAAGAAGGTCTCTTTGACATTTTGGCCTCCCCTCTCGGGGCTAGTCTATGCCTGCTTGAATCTAGAGGGGGAGATGGTATTCAATCTTCCATTGATTGTGCCAAAGCCTGGTTCGATTCTAGATTCACCAAGATCTATAATTGGACTCCGGAGGTGGTAGACAAGAGCAGGTACATGTGGGTGAGATGTTTAGGTATTCCTTACTTTGCTTGGAATCACGAAGTCTTCTCTAGCCTCATGAGGAAGTTTAGTATGCTTATCAAAGGCGATGAGGATATAGCTTTAAAATCCAGGTTTGATGAGGCTCGGTTACTCATTAAATCTGTGTCTGGATCTGATATCAATGAATTGGTGAAACTTGTGATAAACGATTCTGTTTACGAAGTCAGAATCTTTAGTGAAATTTCTGGGCCAAGGAAATTTGATTTTTTGTTGAATAACTCCGACGAGGTTGAGTCCAGCTCCATTGATTCAAATGACTTGGATGATGAAGAAATTTGGTCCTCTGAGGAGGATGGTGATAGTGACAGATCCTGCTTTAGGTCTGCTAGGGAGATGGAAGACAACTTGGTCCCTGTGGCAACTCCAGACGACATGGGGAGTAGTGCTGACTCCCTCCATACTCTAGTTTGTGAAACTATTGGGGTTGGTGATGGCACGTTTGTCGAGGAAACTGACAGGTTAGATGAACAGACTGCTAAAAGTAAACTTCCCTTGGACAAATCGAGCACTGTAAAGTTGGATGAAAAGGCGAAAATTGGACTTGACATAGACTGTTGTGAGGGAGGTCTAACAGGTATAGGAAGACTTTCAAAGGCTTCTAGGAACTTGGTCCCACCTGATTTTGGAGACTTGGGTTTGGATCCGGTTTTTAGGCCTAACCCATTGGGCTCTTGTTCCTCAGATTCTTTATCCATTTCTGCAGTGGATTTGGCTAATGACTCTTCCAGGATTAAGCCCAAAAAGAAAAAACCTCTTTCGGTTTTTTACGACAACAGGCTTATTCCTTTTTTCCCATCTTTTCTCTCCACCTACCTTAATGCTTCCCCTGTAGTTCAATACACCCGTAAAAACCTGAAGAAGAAATCAGCTAAGCACACTCCCATTATTAGCCCTCCTTTGGAGAGGGGTGGACCGTCTCGTGCCCCTTCTGCATTGATTTCCCGTTCAATTGATAGCTCTGATATCATTAGGAACAACAATAGAAGCAAGGAGATCCTAGAGGATGTGCCGTCCAAAGTTTGGAATTCTACCAAATTATTGGGTCTTGGAGCAACTGAAGATGATGATGTCTTGGCCAAAGTCATCAAGAATTTGGAGGAGCGTGATTGTGGTGAATACCAGAGTAAGAAGGTTGTCGAAAAGAGTGATCAATGATTATTGTATCATACAATGTTAGAGGATGCAGCAACTCTCTTAAAAGGAGAAGGATTGCTCAAACTTTATTGGAAGGTAAAGCGGAGTTGTGTTTATTACAAGAGACCAAGTTGACATCATCGAACGAATCTATTGTCAGGAGTTTGTGGGGCAACGACAATTTTGGATGGTCAGCTAGTGATTCTGAAGGATTATCAGGAGGGATCTTGACAGTTTGGAGGAAGGACTATTTTCTCCCAATATCCAGTTACAGAGGTAAAGGCTTTCTCTGTTGTCAATTTATTTGTAAAGGCATTAGCCTTTACGTCGTGAATGTGTATTCTTCCTGCTTGTTGAGGGATAAAAGGATTATGTGGGCTGAGCTTATCAATCTTAAAGCAAGATGTAATGACGGGAGGTGGATCGTAGGAGGGGATTTTAACTCGGTTAGATCTCGTGATGAAAGAAGAGGTATAAGTTTTTATAATGGTCGCGATTATTTGGAGTTTAACTCTTTCATTGAAGAGTTAGCCTTGTTAGATCTTCCTTTTGTAGGGAATAGATTCACATATTTCAACTCTAATGGTCTTAGCTGTAGCAAGTTAGATAGGTTTCTCGTGGATGATTATCTTATTGATACTTGGGAGATTAAGGCGCAAAACGTGGGCAAGAGGGATATTTCCGACCACCGTCCTGTTTGGCTGAACTCTAACTCAGTGAATTGGGGGCCTAAACCTTTTCTTTTTTATAATGCTTGGTTGGAACACAAGGACTTTAAGGCTTTTGTTAAAGACTGCTGGGAGTCTTGTGACTTTCATGGTTCACCGTCTTATATCCTCAAGAGGAAATTGCAAACTCTTAAGGATCGTTTGAAATGGTGGAATATTAATGTGTTTAGGTGGATCGACCTCAAGATCGAAGGATCTGTTGACAGGGTTAATAATATAGAGTTGGCTATGGCAGCTAATATGGATGGTATACAGGATGACCAACTTAAAAGGAGGATGGAAGAACAGGAAAACATATGGAAGAATCTGCGTTTTAAAGAGAGTATGATGTACCAAAAATCTAGGCTGAAATGGGTGAAGGAAGGCGACGCTAATTCTCGGTATTTTCACGCTTCTCTCAAGTCTAGGAACAGGTTGAAAACTATCAGTGTTCTTGGCACGGAAGATAGTCGCATTGAGGGACCTGAAGCAATCAAAAAGGCAGCCTATGACTTCTTTAAATCCAAATTCCAAAGCAGATCTGACCCTAGACCTGTTTTGATGGAGCACGACCTTCCCAAACTTGGAGCTTTGGATCGTGACTTGCTGGATGCTGAATTCTCTGGAGAGGATATCAGGTATGCAGTATTTGATTGCGACGGGAACAAATCTTCGGGGCCGGATGGATACTCTTTCAATTTCTTTAAGGAAAATTGGGAGATTGTGGGGGGTGATGTTATTAGTTGTGTTCGCCACTTTTTCACGACAGGCAAGCTTCCTAAAGCTTTCACTTCCTCTTTTTTGGTTTTGGTTCCCAAAGTAGACAGCCCTCAGGATTTCGTGGAGTTCAGGCCGATTTGTTTAGTAGGTTGTATTTCTAAGATTATATCCAATATGTTATCCAAAAGACTTTCAGGTGTCATTCATAAACTGGTTTCGAACTCGCAAACTGCTTTCATACCAGGAAGGAACCTCCATGATGGTGTCCTAGTTGCCAATGAGGTAGTGGACTTAGCTAGGAGAGATAAGCGGAAGTGCCTTCTGTTTAAAGTTGACTTTGCGCAAGCTTACGATTGCGTCAATAGGGACTTTCTCCTTGAGATTCTTCGAGATATGAATTTTGGCCCCCAATGGATTAAATGGATCAAAGGTAATACTTGCACTAGCTTTGTGTCTGTTTTGATTAATGGGAGTCCTTCAAGGGACTTTGAGGCCTCTAGAGGACTCAAACAAGGAGATCCTCTTGCCCCGTTATTGTTTGTTTTGGTCGCAGAATCGTTGGCTGCCTTGGTCCATCGTGCTGTTGCTGTTGGTTTTTACTCAGGTTTTAGAATCAGTGATGAAGCCTCTATTGAGCTCTTACAATTCGCAGACGATACCTTACTCTTTTGTGATGGCAAGTACTCTAATTTGTGGGCTATTAAATCTATCCTTCGTGGATTCGAAATGATGTCGGGTCTGAAAATTAAATTTGCCAAAAGCCGTCTATTTGGTATTGGGCTCGACAATTCTTTTCTTCAAGCTGCAGAATCCTTCCTTTTCTGTAAGTCCGCTCGTTTTCCTTTTAAATTCTTAGGAATTACTATCGGTGGTAACCATATGAGGAAGGAATTTTGGAAACTGGTTCTGGACTGCATTAAACGCCGATTGAATTCGTGGATTGGGAAGAATATGTCAATAAGGGCTAGAGTGGTGCTCATCAAATCGGTTTTAGTTAATATGCCTATCCATTACTTAGCCTTCTTTAAGGCGCCTTCTAAAATTGTGAAAGACATTATTGCTCTCCAACACAATTTTCTTTGGTCGGGGTCGGCGGACAAGCCTTGTATTTCGTGGGTTAAATGGAGTCATCTTTGCAAACCCAAGGAAGACGGAGGCCTTGGAATCAAACATGTGGGGGTTGTTCAATAAATCTCTCCTATCTAAATGGTTGTGGAAGTGTCTTTGTGACGGCAAAGAGATATGGAGATCTCTTCTTACGAGCAGATACGGTAGCCTTTGTTCCTGTGTTTTAAAGCCTGAGCAAATTTGTTGTAAGGCTAGAGCTTCTCTTTGGATGAAAGATGTGATATGCTTATGTAAATCTTCTGACTTTCTTCTCTCTTCTCGTCTTGAAATTGGTAGTGGCAGGGACACTTTCTTTTGGGACTCGGCCTGGTGCGGTGACTTTACCCTTCAAACTCTTTTTCCAAACCTTTTTCTGGGGGCTTCAAATAAGGATTGTAAAGTGGAAGATATAGGGGGTTGGGTAAATAATGATTGGCAGTGGAAAATTCAGAACCTTGGGCTGGATATGCAGGTTGCGGACCCGGCGGCGATTTTGATGCTGCAGAATTTAATTAACACCGTCCATCTGCAGCGCGACAAAAGAGATTCTTGGATTTGGTTGTTGGATAACTCACACGCCTTTTCTGTCAGATCCTGCTATAAAGGCTTCATGGCTGCTGTTGAAGGCTTTGCTTTGGAGGAAAACCAAGTTCTTGCTTTGAAAGTCCTTTGGAGATCAACAATTCCTTTGAAACTCAAAGTTTTTGTTTGGAGGCTATTTTTAAATAGGTTGTCGACGAGATCAAATCTAGTCACAAAAGGTATTGTGGCTGCCCCTCATGAGACTGTTTGTGTTTTGTGTTTTCGCGATGATGAGGATTTCGTCCATCTCTTCTTAACATGTCCGAAAGTTCTAACTATTTGGTCTAAGGTTTTTCAGTGGATTGGCATTTCTAATCCAAACACCGATTCTTTGTGCAACCACTCTCTTCTCTGGTTCTTGGCTTTGGTTGACAAGTGTAATGAAGATATCAGTTGTTACATATGGTATATCACGGTGTCGCGTATTTGGACTGCGAGAAATAATATATTATTCGGTGATGAATTATGTGATTTTGATGAAATCTTTCATCATATCCTTTCTTCCTCTTGGAATTGGTTGGATTATGGTCGTAGAAAATGTAGTTTCTACAATTGGGTGAAATCCCCTCTTGACTTTATGTAATGTAGGTTTGGGGTGTGTCCCTCTTTTTTCCTAGTTTTCCTTTTGTATTGGGTTTGAGAATCCCTCTATTCTCCTCTTAATACAATGTTGATTATCAAAAAAAAACTGTCATATAGCCTTTATTTTGGTTACTTGAAGTCCACATATCACTTGTAATTGCAATGCGGTTCTGATTTTTTTACAGTAACTTCATCGTATTCTCTTTCTCCTCCTTATACAGTTTCATGATGTCAGCCTTAATAGTGTTGCGAGAAACCACATTAAATAAAGGTTGCATAACAGCATAAAATTCTTTAAAACCAATGTGGTCAACCATCGCTAAAGGATACTCATGAAGAATTATCATCTTAGTAGCCACACGTCTTGCTATGTCTTGATTAAATGAATAAGAACCAACCATTACCGTTTGATTATCAACTTCTTCAGGCTTGATAATAGCTTGTCTTATATCTCGAGTATTTCGAAGTGTGCAAGTCTTCCAATGACTACGCAAGTGTGATGTTCTTTGTCCTGGATCACCCAAGAGTTTTGCACCTCACCGATTGCAAATGGCCTTCATCTTTCCATCTATTGCACGCTTTTGGAAATGAAGCCAAACATCTGAAGTTAGCTTTCTTTTCCGAGTATGTTGTGTGACTTGTGTCTCAGCTTGGGATTCATATGGAGCTGCATTTTCAATTTGTGTAGGAGTTGAATTAGTTTCAACATTAGGAACATTCGAAGCAACGGTATTAGACTCATTTGTGTTTGAGGGTTCCAAATTCTCTTGTACATTTTCCATAGGAGCAAATGTCTGTTCAAAAGCCATTCTACAAAGAAATAACATCAATATATTTCGCCAAAATTAACTAATTCAAATATTTTTATATTAAAGTATTAATCACTTCCAACATCAATCCATTGAGACAACAAATTAAAAGTTATTATTAATCATAAAAGTTATCACTTCATCATTAGTTGAAGTTTTCCTTTAGTCCTGGGTATAATGCTTTAGGCGGGTGGGTACCTTCTTCAAATAAGACAACATTTTGTCTAAACAATAGAAAAAATATAAAGTAGCAACATTCTCTAAAAATTTCCATAGTAAGTTATATGAAGAAAAAAGATGAACATTGACATACTTTATTTTCTTTTTACAAAACATAGGAAGTGCGTAGCCAAGTTATTTTGCACAGGCAGTAAAAAAAATCTTTGGTATTCAACCTAATAAAGCAATAGTCATGTAGTTGCAGTCTAAAATCGAATTTCTCCATTGGAAGCACAGAAGTTACAAAGAAGAATAAACAAGAAAAATATAATAAGTTTAAGCAGAAAAAAGAGGGGAAAAACTAATATCACCCACCCGTAGAAGTTGTCGCTGCCGAGAGAGGAAGGGAACAAATCGTCGTCGTTGTTGCTTTTGTAAACATGAAGAAATCGCGATTCGTGGTTGCCGCTGATTTTGAAATCGAGGAAGAAGATGATGTAGTGGTGCAGGAATGCACAACTAGGGTTTTTACGTTTTAGTGAAAAGTAATCTATCAAGTATTCAAGTATACTAATTTTAAAAGGATATTTAAGTAATTTTATTAATTATTAACGAATACGAATATCCGCAGGTACGGGTACCATCAAATCTGTATTTGTGCTCGTAAGCAAACGAGTAACTAAATATCTGTTTATATTATTTGTGGATACCCGCTAAGCCATCCAACTCGTGCCCATGACGGATTTTACCCGCGGGTACAGTTTTTTTTGCCATCCCTATACATAGTCTGATGCCAAAATTCAATTATTCGATTATAATTAATTTAAGCTATGTTTTAATCGAATTAAAACATAAAGACAGAAAATAAATATTTATCAGGTGCATAATTTCATAAGTGACTATGATACCACTGAAGGGAAATCGCGATCCAAAACACATCAGAAAATAAAAAATTTCCCTTTAGTGATCCTTACGAAAGGTCATGATCAGTGATAGAATGGTTACCTCTTGTGCCGATGGAACCTTTGATTCTAAATCGAAGGAGTGATCACGAGCGATGTATGATGAACAGCGCCTCTACTTAGTCCACATGAACAAATTCCTTCAGTCTCAGTGCCAGCTGCTACGATTGAAGGCATTGAGTGAGAGAGAAAAAGAGAGAAATACGACCAGGGTTTCACCAACTGAATTTCATCAAGTTCAGAAAGCTTCTACACGAGTTGTATTTATAGAGCCACTTGTGTGGGCTGCAAGCTAAAAAGCCCAACTTAAGTGCACCATATAATAATAATAATAATAATAATATAATAACCATTATTATAATAAACATATATTATTATTATATTTAATAACTATTATTATTATATTATATGATGTTCCATATTTCACTTAAATACACCGTATTTTACGGTGTTCCATAATTCTCTCAAGTACACCGTATCTTACAGTGTTCCTTATTTATTCTATCTTTCATCAATCTATCCTTATATGTGTGACGTTATAGGTTCTCGTGGCGTTGACAATTATATTAAATCATGTATTTAATATAATAAATAGTGAGCGGTATCTAGCAACACATCACTACTACCCAAGTCACGAAAATGTCATGTGATCTGACAAAAAAATTTGTGATAGTACTTTTGTGTACAATTACCCTATTGCCCTTATGTATATATTGACACAAGGCATATACCGTGTCATCCTTGTCCAGTTCAATATTGGGCCCCTAGACATTTATCCTGTTATGCAGGATGGGTAAATTCCATCTAGGTCACTCATGTCCCTCAGCATGCTTTATGGAGTACCCATCAAATGTCTTTATGGTCATCTAGTTACGGATAATTTTAGATCAGTAATAAAGTACTCGACTCTACATCTAGGGTCCATAGTGGTTTCAGGTCGAATGGTGGTATACACTACTATCACCATGATAGTAACTTATGACACTTTGCATAGCATTCTATGTAGTACTCTCATGGCGGGTCAATTCAGTATAAATATTACTCCTAATATTCATATCTATTTTAAGACTTGATAACTCCTTATCCATGATCCATGAGACGTGATCATCAGTCTATCTACATAATAGTCTTAATGTTTTAAGGTTATCCCACTTCACAATAAAGCTCGACTACAGATACTTTAAGAATAGTGTCCTTATGTTTAATGGTATCTCATGATTAAGTCACACTTAATATTTCATTAAACGAACTAGCTATTCTAGGGACTTTATTATTCTGGAAAAACAACCATAATAAAGAAATGCCTTTTATTAATAATAAGTAATTCGATACAAGTACCAAAAGTATTGACCTCTATGGCTTACATCAACAGTGTGCTAATGCAAGGTGGAAAGGTTGTGCCTTATGCTTCGCGACAAGTGAGGGTTCATGAGAGAAATTATCCTACTCATGATTTGGAGTTGGCTGCAGTGGAGTTTGTGCTGAAGATTTGGAGGCATTATCTTTATGGTTCCATATTTGAAGTGTTCAGTGATTATAAGAGTTTGAAGTATCTGTTTGATCAGAAAGAATTGAATATGAGGCAGAGAAGATGGTTAGAGTTCTTGAAGGATTATGACTTTGGCTTGAACTATCATCCCGATAAAGCTAAAGTCGTGGCTGATGCTTTGAGTCAAAATTCTTTGCATATGTGTGCTATGATGGTTAGAGAGTTGGAATTGATTGAGCAGATCAGAGACTTGAGTTTGATTTATGAGTTGACACCGTAGAGTGTTATGTTAGGAATGTTGAAGATCAATAATGATTTTCTTAATAATATCAAAGAGAGTCAGAAGTTGGATGTGAAGTTGGTAGACTTGATGGTTGGGAATAATCAGACTAAGGATAGTAACTTTAAAGTGGATGAGCAAGGTGTGTTGAGATTTCGTGACAGGATTTGTATTCTGGATAATTCTGAGTTGAAGAGAATGATTCTAAAGGAAAGTCATAAGAGTAGCTTGAGTATTCATCCAGGAGCTACAAAGATGTATCAGGATTTGAAGAATATATTTTGGTGGCCTAGATTGAAGCGTGATATGGCTCAATTTGTGTATGCTTGTTTGACTTGTCAGAAGTCGAAAGTCAAACATCAAAAACCTGCAAGGTTGATGCAACCGTTGGATATTCTAGAGTGGAAATGGGATAACATTTCTATGGATTTTGTGACTGGGTTGCCGAATACTCAGAGAGGGCATGATGCCATTTGGGTAATCGTTGATAGACTGACGAAGTCGGCGTATTTTATTTCGATTAACATCAGTTTTTCTTTGCAGAAGTTGGCAGAGATTTATATCCGTGTAATCGTGAAGCTGTATGGAATTCTGTTGAGCATTGTGTCAGATATATATCCGCAGTTTACTTCCAGATTTTGGGAGAAATTGCAAGAGGCTTTGAGTTTGAAGCTAAGGTTGAGTTCAGTTTATCATCCACAGACAGATGGTCAGACAGAGAGGACTATTTAGTCTTTGGAGGATTTGTTAAAGGCTTGTGTTCTTGAACAAGGAGGTGTTTGGGATAGTCATTTGTCATTGATTAAGTTCACTTATAATAACAGTTATTATTCTAGTATTATGATGGCAGCTTTTGAAGATTTGTATGGTCGGAGGTGTAGGAAACCTCTATGTTGGCATGACTTTGGGGATAATGTGATGCTTGGATTTGAGATTGTTCAACAAACTACGGAGAAGGTGAAGTTGATTCGAGAGAAGATGAAAGCTTTGCATAGTAAACAAAAGAGTTATCATAATAAGAGGAGGAAGGATCTTGAGTTTCAAGAGGGAGACCATGTATTCTTGAGAGACAATCCAATGACCAGTGCCGGATGTGCTTTGAAGTCGAGATAGCTTACTCCTCGGTTTATTGGTTCATATCAGATATCAGCGAGAGTTAGAGTTGTTGCTTATAGAGTGGCGTTGCCGTCAAATTTTTCGAATTTGCATGATGTGTTCCATGTTTCACAGCTTCGGAAGTATGTTCTAGATCCGCCGCATGTGATTTCAATGGATGATGTTCAGGTAAGGGATAACCTTACAGTTGAGGCTTTACATTTAAGAATTGAAGACCCTAAGGTGAAGCAGCTGAGAGGCAAAGAGATTGCTCTCGTGAAGGTAGTGTGGGGAGGCGCTGCCGGTGGATGTATGACTTGGGAGTTGGAGAGCAGGATGCGTAAGCATATCCTGAGTTGTTTGGATCAGATAAATTTTCGAGGACGAAAATATTCTAAGTGGGGGTAGAGTTGTAACGTCCCGTTTTATTTTAATTATTTTGTGTAATTAGAATTACGTGATGTTGTGTGTATGTATATGATTATGTGTGTTTTATTATGTTGGGGTACCCTGTGGTAGAGGGTAGTGACCTTAAAATTAGACTCTAAGGGTGAGGGGTGTGTGGCTAATTATGTAGAACTTGGTGGTGTGGTGAGAATAACTAATTAAATAATATTAGTAATATTAGTTAGATATTACTAATTTAAATAATTAGGGAATATTATTATTATTATTGGAATTGTGGAATAATAATAATAATAATAATAATAATAATAATAATAATAATAATATAAGATTAGAAAAGGGGAATTGAGAGGAATATTGGTCAGTACGTGTTTTTGAAAGAAAGAGGAAGAAAGAATGTGAAGTGAGAGCTAGGGTAAGGGAAGAGAAATCCATTGTTGAGGAAGAAGGAATCGTTGCAAGAACTCCAAGGTAGGGGTAGGGTTCTAACTAGCTAAAGGTTAGTATGATGATATTTATGGGTACACTCTTTCATGTAGGTCTTGTGTTATTTTTCCCTTTATTCATGTTTCTGATGGAATTTTGTTGTTGAATTGGTTAATTATGAGGAATGGTGTATGTTGTTGTTAGAATCGTAGTAAATGATAAAATTGATGCAATTCTTGTTGTTGTTGATTCGTTTAACCGATGGTTGATTGTTGTTGTAGTTGTGTCGTTGTGTGAAATCACGAATCAGAGTCGGGACGATTGTTTTAGGTATTTTTGGGGAAAGAAATCGGGGTTTTGTGTTGATGAAAATTGGTTTTTGAGTAAAACAATGGATTACATAATTTGTATGAAAAGTGATATTTTGGGATGGGTTAAAAAGCACTTTTCGTACTGATAAGCAGCAAAAAATTGATTCTGCAACAGGTGTAATCGGTTACCAGATATAGGGTAATCGGTTACACTGTTGAAAAACAACGTTTTTGGGCAAACTGTGAGGGTGTAATCGGTTACCCTAATTTATGTAACCCGTTACTCTGTGTTAAATTTGCGTTGGTGGCTGGTTTCCAATGGTGTAATCGGTTACCTTATTTGGGGTAACCGATTACACTGGACTGATTTTTGAAAAAAATTTAAAAATTCACAACTTTCGTTCCAGGAATCTGATCCGAGTTCCGTTCAAAGCGTCGGAAAGCTGGTGTGACAAAGTTTAATCTAAAAATAGTTTCATTAGCAGAAGTTGAATGATTTTGCTTTTTGTTGAAGTTGAGCGCAATATTATCATTTTTTTGTGGTGTAATATGATTTTAAATGCCTTCTGGATGCTTGCCATGTTGTATGTCATTGTTGCTGGATTGTATGGAATGTTGTTGTTGATAGCCTATAGTGGCATGTTGCTTTGCTAAGATGGTCTTTGTTGTTGTTGTTGTTGTTGTTGTTGTTGTTGTCATGCATTTCATGGTTGCATGAGTTGTGAGATAAGTTGTGTGCCCATGTGAAGTGTGAGCGTCTTATCTGAATTCTAATTTTGGAATTATATCGTTGTTGTTGTTGTTGTTGAGGTGATCACGTGCCCATGTGGGGTGTAAGAGATCACGTTCATTCGTGTGTACATGTGGGGTGTGAGCGATCACGGAAGTCGTGTGCCCATGTGTGGTGTGAGCGACATTATAGAAATTTCGACGGGGAATTGTGATCTTGAAATAGGGATTGGGTTCTGAAATAGGAACCGATGATACCACATTCATTGAGTCTGGTTATGAGTCTCATTGCATCGTATATTGGTTGCATCTGTTGTTATGTTGAATGTTGTAGTTGTATTTGGAATATTGTAGTTATATGTTGGATGTTGTTGTTGTATGTTGGTTGTTGTTGTTGTGTTGGATGGTTGTTATGTTGGTTGTGTTGAATGGGTGATGTGCATGAAATAATATAATGCTTGCTTTATTATCATGCTTTCCTTTATTTATTTATGATATCTCACCCCTTTTGTTTGAATGTTGCCTTTACATGGACATCGTGCAAATAATTCGCAGTAGAGGAGTTGAATTAAGTAGAAGATGAAGTCTTTTATTTTCCCTTTTAGTGTCGGCGCCTGCTCTGATGTGTAACACTTGGGTCAGGGAACGTTGTGTTATGTTGAGTTTGATGGAGATTTTTGGATATCTCTAGAATAATTGTTGTTTATGTTATTTTGAAGAATAATTATTTGTGTTGCTGCTTCCGTTATTTCAATAAAGTTTTGAAATTAAGACATGTTTAGTTGTTTTGGTGATTTTAAATAATTTGTAAATAAAATTGCATGTGTTACGTATCTTGTTATATGAGCAGTTGATTGTGTTGAATTGTGTGACATCCTAAATATGAAATGTTTGAATTTACTATGGTTTTTAATTAAATGCACGAGGTATATTTGGAGTGTTACAACATCAGCATGAATGAGAATCTGTTTAGAGACTGCCATGAAAATATTGTTCGACGAGTCTCTAATCACACAACAAAGAGTCACATTTCCATCTCCAATGCACCCTGCATCTGATTGGATCACCCAGGAACTCCTATCCCTTTGCAACATACCCACACAATGACCCTTGTTAGCAACATTACTAGACACAACAGTGGATTCCTCTAATGAGTCCCATATATCACCAGCCACAATGCAAGGATCAAGAATAACAGAGTTGAAAACTAAATTGTTTCTTACCTTCCAAATCTTCCACAAGCCAATAACCACCGTTTGGGCAATAACCACTTCTTTACTTGACAAAACATCAGATAACCAATCAATAACATCCCCCTCAGCAAAAACACACACTCCCAAGGGGGATGCAAAGAAGACTCTCTTGACAAAGTCGTAGCGAAGAAAGAGATGAAGGGGCGATTTATAGTGAACATGACAAAAAGGACAATATAAGGGTGTGAATTGATGATATAGAAAAGTATTTGACTCTGCAATAAAATCACTCATGCTCGACAATATAAGATAATGTTGGTGTAAAAAAATTACATAGATATTCTGCGACCTTCTGATGCATGTCGAGGGCACTAACGTGACCGTTGAGGTAAGACTGCAAGTATACAGCTGTTTGCGTAGTTTTAAATAAGGTTGTCGAACCCACAGGGAAGGGATAATCAAACTAATGCAATCTAAAGTTGCAGTGTAAAGCTAAGACTAAGAGTTTACGGAACTTGCACGAAAAGGGGAAATTACTAATTCTAGAGGTTTTAGGAAATAATACTAAAATCGAGTCCGGAATGTGGATTTCACATACCTAAGGGACTTGTAGAATTCGGGTGGTAACTATGACTACACTTCGTTCCGTAGGAAGTACTAACTTAAAGACTCTGCCTCACACTCCCGCGCTATTGACAAAAGCCACACTTAACAACCACAGGATTTTGCTCTCGCTCTCCCGTTTTAATTGAAAAGCATATTTTGGAAGCTATTGAAATCCTAAACGATGCCTAAAGCGCTCTCGCTATTTTTAGGATCGGTGCCTAGTTTCTACTATCCGTTCTTTCCTCACACTCTCGCGCTATCGGCCCGAACTTAGCATATCCCTCACTTTTGTGTCGGAATAATAAAACATGAAAAATAGAAACAAAGACCAAAACTAGTATGCAATCAAATAAGGTCGCGCCTACATTTTCTATGGAGTCCCGCCGATAACAACGGTCCTCACACGCCGAACTCAAACTAATTTAGCAAAGAATTTCGGTTTTAATTACAAACATGATTGCGGTAATTAACATAGAAAAATACAAAGCATACACACAAAGGAAAATTAAATTGCAAACAAAAGTAAGAATAACCTGTAAAGTAAAATGCGGGAATTGAATTTCAAATAAAATGCCGGCAGGCTTCTTCGAATCCAAAAGTATAGCAGCAAATTCAAAGTACAAAGAAATTGCGACAATTCCTCGATGTGAGTAATTGTCGCTCTAAGAGTAATTATTTGCCTAAACGGAATTCGATAGAGCTTCCGCGTCTAAAATCGAATATCAAATACAAGAGTGAAAGGTCCTATATATAGAGCAAAATGTCAGAAGTAACTCCTAAAACGTGCAAGAGAAGTGGAGGGAAGTTAGGAGAAATAAAATTGCCCATGACAGTTACAGTTTTTAAATTATGCAACTGCGCAGCAATGGCGAATGCCACCAGGCCATGGCGAACGCCATGGTCCTGGCCTTTTTAAATGATGTGGCATACAAGGTCATGGCGAACGCCATCAAGGGATGGCGAGCGCCATATCAGTAAAACATATGCAAAATACATAAAACATGATTAAATACTAATAAAACTCGAATAAAAATGAACGAAACAAATGTGTAATGAGCCACAAAATACGATACGATTTCTCGTTATCAAACTCCCCCACACTAAGACTTTTGCTTGTCCTCAAGCAAACTCCCGACATAATTAAAAACAGTAAGTGCAACATCTGAAACGAAAACACGACACGACAATAGAACCGAGCATAACCAATAGACTTATGTTAAAAGATAGGTACTAGACTTCGACAAATGAGGATATCGTGATGTCACATATCCGCACTTATGGACCAAGACTCCCCCCTATGCAATACTAATCCAAAGCGTACCATTATAACTCGACCTATATTCTTTGTCTCTTTTTCCCTCATTTTTCATTCTCGTGCGATCACATTAAGCCCGTTATCCCTACACTCGCATGGTAAGTGAACCTGTTAGTGTTTATGATCTCGATTTTTCAACTTTTTACATCATTTCTTCTTTTCTTTTTTTTTTCTTTTCTTTTCAAATTTCCAGAATCCGATCCGTTGGGCTAAATGGCCAGGTGAGGGCCACCTAACTTAGAAGGAAACGAATTCTTTCATTCGCTTTTCTACAATATAGCTCAAATGGAAATTATTATTAATTTTTTCGAGATCACCCCATATTTCCATCAGTTCATTATTTAGCATGTGTTTTTGGGATGGTGCTGACCGCTAACATAAACTACTCAAGAGACTAGTAGAGAAACTCGGAAATCAAGGTCTCGGCATAATGGTTATTTAGATCAGTGCCGCATACTTAGGGAGTTTAGGGTGCTAAAACGGTACCGACAATGTCAATACTTTCCCAAGTCTAAATAACAAAGCCTAAAGGTGAAAAAGTGTCATGCAATAGATTCGGATGAAAAAAATTTCGTTGGGGCTGCTTTTTATCAATCTTAGGGGAATTTTTCTAACGAAAGAAAAAGGGTAAAGTACAATTAGACTCAATTACGCATAAATGACTCGACACAGAGGAAACTAACTAGAAAGCGTAAAAAATAACATGAAAATAATGAAAAACAAAGCAAGTAAAACTCCTCCCCCACACTTGAACCAAACATTGTCCCCAATGTTTTAGTACAAGGTGAAAATGGAATGGAAGAACCTGGAGTAATCAATGATGACGGCCTCGGCCGCGGTGTCGTCCAATACCTCTGCCAATGAGAGGGTTAGGGACATGCCGAACATACTCGGCCAAAGTGGTAACCTGCACCCTCACGGCCTCCATCTACTCAGTCAGATCTACCATATCATGCTCGATATGCTCTGCAAAGTCAACCTGGTGTTGGTTGGCAAGATCTAGAGCAACTCTGATATCCTCATGCTGACGCTGTAAGTTCTGGAGCAGCAGGTCACGCTCCGCCTCCCTGTCATTCCGATATCGCAGTTCTGACAAAATATCATCCAAACTGGTTCGGATGGAAACATAGTCGTACTCCTCCCGAGGCTGGTAGGTACCTGAAAATTGGTCAGAAAAAGTAGGTGTGGTGTGTGCTCTGTGACTCGGCCCTGGGATGTCAGCATTGGCACGGGGGCCAGGCTGGTGTGCAAATCCTATGGTCTCAGCATAAGCCCTCTCTCTAGCTTCATCATCTAAGCTCGGGGCCTCTGTATCAAATATCCAATTTTTGCTAACGTGCACATTAATGCGCGAAGCACAAGGTAAATCTACACTTTTCACCTCCCTATTTCTGATCATAAGCCTATAATTGCCGCTTGGCACATTCTTGATAAGTCGCATAATGCGACAGTAATCTAAATTAACAAAAGGGCAGTTAATCCCTCAAGGGCAGCCAACTCAGGTTCCAGTCCTAGAGCCATAGCAATGGAGGTAATCACTCCTCCTACACAGATGTGACCACCGGACCGACTGGCGACAAAAGAAATGTGAGCCAACAAGAAAGGTGTGAAATTGACCTTTGTCTCCGACAATGCATAGTGAATGAAAAATAAGTCTTTAGAATTCACATTCCCCGTGCTTTCTCTACCAAAGATAGTGTTTGCAAGAACGCGATGGAAGTACCTAATCGCTGGGTTGTGAATGGAACTGGCTTTTAGACCTTCCCATGAGGTAACAGTCTTGCCAGTGATTTGGCGCCACAAGCCTAAGGCATTGGCTTCCCACTCGCTTTCGAGCGGTGCCAGACAAGTGTACTCTTCCCCACTCAGAAACTGAAAAATCTCACATATCCTCTCTAGTGGCAGCGAATAATCTCTATTGAGCATCCTAAATTCGCGGTGCCAGTGGTACGGGACAGGTCATGCAAGTATTGAAACGAACTCAAGAACTCATAGGTTAGTCTAGCAAAAGTATGGCTCGGAGTAGAGAAAAAGTAAGACAAACCTACATTATTCAGCATCTAGTTTATGTTGTTGAACATTCCTAGTGCACGTACAGTATCGATATAAGCATAACGTGTGGCTTCGACAGGTCTTTTATAGATTTTGTGAAAAATAACCCTCTGTCTCTCGCCAAGGATACCGTCGGGAAATTCAATTCCCATGTAATCAATGTCGCGAGCAACTCTAGGAGGCATTATGAATTTTTTTTTCGAAAAGGTTTAGAGAGTTTGGAAACTAGAACAGAGAGTAAGAAAGTTTGGGAATGTTGTTGGTGATGATGAAGAATGGGGTTTGAATGGTTTAAATAGAAGGAAAAAGGGTATATGAGTGGTTAGGGGTTAATAAGATAATTAATGGGTAGTTATTTGGGTGGTTACTAATGTGTAGGGAAGTTGGAAGGGTTTCATTTGAAATCTGCGCGTTTTTGCAACAGAATACGTGCAGGAAAATCTGCAAGTTCCGTCTCCATGGCGAACGCCATTAAGCATATGGCGAACGCCATTAAGCACATGGTGAGCGCCATGTGTTTAACGTTAAGAATTTGAAAATGAAAGAACTGATGGCGAACGCCATCATGCCATGGAGAACGCCATTAAGCAGAATTGCGCAAAATTCAGTTTTTAGCTAAGAAACAGTCTGTTTTTGGGTTTTTTAATAATTAAAACACACATAATACATCAATCCAACTGCAGAACATGATTAAGATTGCAGAAAAATAAAATAAACATTAAAATTTATGAAACAATAAAAGAAACACAAACGAGAAATAACATTAATTCAAAAACTATAACATAATGTCTTTGACGACGAATCGACGATACAAAGAGTACAAATTACAACCGAATGAAAATACAATAAAAACCAGAACAAAATAAATCATAAAAGCAACAAGAACTCCATCGGTACAAATCATAGCTCATTTGCTAAAATGCCTAGTGAAAGAAAGAATGGACTTGCTGGAATAAATGGTCAAATTGTTCATTAGCAATGTCCATGAATCCAATGAGGTCCCCTCGGATGGAAGTAATCTCATCCCTAAGGGTGTCCACTTGGCACTGTAGAGCACCAATGGCAGCAGCATAATCTACACGAGCTCCAGAGACGTGTGAAGTGGCATCAGGTATCTCATAAGGCTGTGGGCTTTGGGGTGGTGTTGGTGATTCACTCTCTTCCTCAAGGTCATAAAGCCAATTGTTTCTATTATGCACGTTTGTCCTCTCGTGGTTAGGCAAGGTAAAGTTATAGACCACTTTGTTGTCAATTAGGAATTCAAACTCGGCTGGTCCTAGGTTAGCCAACATACCACGGTTAAAACAGAATTTCAAGTGCATCAGACGGATGCCTCCAAAAGCATGGATGTTGTTAAGTTGGTAACGAAAACCTATTGCTTCAGCAATCATGGTTACTAAACCTCCAGCAAGGATGGAACCATCGATCGCTTGAGCAATGCAGTTCAAGCTAGCCAACACAAAGGAAGCAGCATTCACCGGCCTTCCCTGTGAAGCACAGTACATAATGAACAATTCATCTTTGGAAACAGAGGTGGTATTTTCTTCCTTACAAAACAGGGTGTCAGCCAAAATCTTATGAAAGTACCTAAAAGCAGGGTTATGTATGTAACTAGAGAACATATTGTCAGGTTCGGGATGGTAGTTACCAGTAATGCTCCCCCAAAAGTAGTCAAGGTCAAGGGAAGTAAAAGCATCATCAGGTGTCACTGAATGAGCATCAGGTCCATTATAAAATTCTAATAAGTTTTCCATCTCGTGATGGGTAAAACGGTGTTTGGTGTTAAACAGCCTGAATGTAGCTAAGCCTCGGCCAAATCCAAGACCTCGGCTTGGATCATAATACAATGAGCTAAGAAACTCTAGGGTCAGCATACGGTAAGGGCTATATTTGTGCCTCACCCCAAAGTTCACCCAACCAATCCGGTCGAGCAAGTACATCACATTGTCCCTTAATCCTAAGGTGGTCAAGGTACGACCATCAGGGTATATAAGGAGTGTCAATTCCCTCTGAACCAGAATGTCAAATCTGCGTCTCTGAGCGTCGTCCCTAAATACAATCTCCACATCAGCATTGTGATCCATACTCTAAGTCAGTGAAGGCTATCCTAAGCTAAGCTAGCCTGAAAATAGACAAAGAGTACATTATCAATGAACTGTACTGCGAAGGTGTCAAAAAACAAAAAAATAGTTATAATAATAGTAGTAATAATAATAATAATAATATAATAACATACAGACACAGGAGCAGATAATAAAGAGAAATAAAAAGAAAAATGAGGAAAAGTCTAAAAATCTAAGAGTCGTGGGTTGCCTCCCACGCAGCGCTTGTTTAGTGTCTTTAGCTCGACATCAGGGTCAAACTAGTCTTTCGAAAGAGCAGGTGGCTTCTCCAACTTATAACTTACGCATAAATGTTTGTTTTCTATGTTATGGTAGTGTTTCAGTCTCTACCCATTAAAAGTGAAGGTCTCGTCAGATTTCCCTTAAATTTCCACTGCTCCGCTTTGGAGAACTCTTACAACTTCGAAGGGTCCAGACCATCGGGAACGAAGTTTACCAGGGAACAACTTTAATCGAGAATTAAAAAGGAGAACTATGTCGCCTTGGTTGAACTCTCGTCTAGCTATTCGTCTGTCATGCCACCGTTTGGTTCTTTCCTTATAGATTCGGGCATTTTCTTACGCGTCCAACCTAAGTTCCTTTAGTTCATGGACATCAAAAATTCTCTTCTCTCCTGCCGCGTATAGTTCATATTCAGGGTCTTAATGGCCCAATAAGCTTTATGCTCAAGTTCGATAGGCAGATGACATGATTTTCCATAAACTAGTTTGAATGGGGTAGTTCCTATCGGAGTTTTGTAAGTTATTCTATAAGCCCACAGAGCTTCGTGAAGTTTTACAGACCAGTCCTTCATAGAGGTTACAAATGTCTTCTCTAATATTTGCTTGATCTCTCTATTGGAAACCTCCACCTGTCCACTCGTCTGAGGGTGATATGGTGTTGCTACTCGATGTCGCACTCCATATTTAAGCAATAGTTTCCCAAAAATATTCGAGATAAAATGGGATCCACCGTCGCTAATGACAACTCTCGGCACACCGAATCTAGGAAATATTACATTCTTAAAGAGTCTTATGACTACTCGTGCATCGTTCGTAGAAGGAAGCTATTGCCTCGATCCATTTCGAAACATAATCGACTGCAATGAGTATATATTTGTTGCCAAAGGATGACAGAAAAGGTCCCATGAAATCTATTCCCCAAACATCAAAGACTTCTACTTCTAAAATACCTCTTAGCGGCATCTCATCTCTTCTAGAAATGTTACCAGTGCGCTGGTGTCATACCCTAATTTTTGACCATAAGATTCCACCATCTTTGTGCATCATCATGCATAGCATCTTCAGGTCATCGGTCTTTGTGCATGATTATTATGACTAACCAGCCTGTGTAGGTGCAATGATTCCAAGTGTGGATGGTATTTGTTCTCACAGTCAAGTGTTTCAAGATGTAACCAATAAATTCTGATTCAAGTGATCCTAGGGTTTTCTACTGGGTCGTTTTCATCGAAGACTTCTCAAAAGTTCAGTGTATACTCCCAAAGAGAATCAAGGTGATAAGTGTGGTCATGTGGAGAATAGTTAAGGTTTTTTGGCAAGATGAATTTCGAGATGCATGGCTCCTGTATCAAGTTCGATTTTGGACTATGAGGATAACAAAGATCAAGATTAATTCAAAAAGGACTTTGTTTTTATCCGTAAGGTTAGATCATGATTTGTTCTTTTATCTTAAAGGAAAGAGATTCATGATTATCTTATGGATTAGTTTGTTGACATCATGAGTGGTCAAGATATAGTTCATTCAAATTACAATTTTCAAATTTATCAAATAATGATTCATACTTCACCGTGAACATGTAAAGTCCATTTCAAGCTTCAAGTTATGTTAAAATTTACTCAAGTTGCCATTGTTTCCCATCTTTAAGTTCATGAGCTTTGATACAAAGATAAAGAAATTATTCAAGTTCCACCATGAGGAAATTCATCACTTCAAGCTACAAAAGTTCAAGTTGCTAGATTTCATGTTAAGCTCAATTTGGTAGAAACACCAATAACACAAGTCAAGATTTATTCAAGATAAAAAGAATTTGGAATTTTCAAGACCAATGTGAGAGAAAGTTATTTTGAATAGTTTGGAATTTATCATCGAGGTACAAAATGCAAGAGGTGACCCAAACCTTAACATGAAACATTACATCATTCAAGCGTTCATTACAAGGAAAATAAAATCTAATCCTAAAACTCTGGCTTCATTTCCCACAAGATAGCCTAACGTTTTCAAATCCTTCTTGCTTGTTAGCTTGCTAAGACTTCCACGCCATGCCTTCATGTTGTTGATGTATCATATAACGCCACACACTGCCAAAAGAGAAAAATAAATGGTCAGGAAAATGCATTCATAAAGTTCAGCAGATATCTAAGGTATTTGTTTCGTTGGTTTTTTTTCAATAGCATTGGACCTACAAGACAAAATCAAACATCATTGAAACTCATTCCAAAGCAGCCACAAATATATCCTTAACATGTTTCAGACAATTTCCGATTCATTCCAAAACACCATGCAAACATGCTGAAGCGAAAGTGGAAACGAATTTATCAGATTTCAAACATGTTTAAATTCTTTCCAAAGCAAGTGAAGGACATGTTCTAACAGCTATCAATTTCTTTCCAAAATTAGAGCTTCCTGTCAAGATTCACAGCTACATATAAAAGAGATGGATAGCAGAAAAATTCAGGATACACATTCATGAAAGACCCCATACGAAATACCCACAGCATCAGAAAAAACACGCACAAGTTCCTTAATATATAATTCTTCCAAAAGCCAAATACACACAAGGGCAGAAAATCATACAAACACTCTTGAGTAGTGATCGTGAAGGCTTGATCAAATCCCGTAATGTGGGCCACCAAGTGCGTCTGAGATGTTGGGCATATGAAGAGGATGAGGGGGTGTACCTGCAAGGCACTCCGATGCTCAAGTAAGAAAGGGTCAGAGAAAAGGGGCAAGTACAAAGTATGAGTTCTTAGGATGATTTTTGGATACCTGACCCCCTCAAGTGAAAGGGTTTAAATAGTGCCCCCAGCGCGTTGTAGCGTGATTTTTGTGGTTTCGAATCACTATCGCTTTGGTACTACAGTTCGATTCATTTTTTATCCTATTAAGCTTATTAAGGAAGGGAAATAGATGTCTCCAATTAACCCTGCTTGCATACTGAGGTTAAACAGTCAAAACTGTTGGTTTACAGATGCTATCAAAAAGGGGGGGGTCTGTTTTTAGTTATTTGCTTAAAGGAACAGAGTATCTTGACTATACAGGAGGCTTTTGGTAATGTGTTTAGATTTGATGCTTTGGGGTTGATTGACGGAGGTACTGGATTTTGATTTTTGGATTAGTGTGCTCGCTAAGATTTTCCAATCTTATGCCTACGTATTCCCGTTTAAAGAGACAGGGAAATCAGAGTGATCGTAGTTCCCTCCTATTCTATGGGGGGAAAAGATGTTTTGGTGTCTCGTTCAAAGCCCAAGACAGAGGCTAAAACGAGTTTTTGTATCTTGTTCAAAGCCCAAGATATGAAGCTGAAGGGATTTATTTTGTGTCTTGTTCAAAGCCCAAGACTGAAGCTAAAAGGTTTGACTGAGAGAGAACTTGTCATCTCTAAAAAGGAATTATTGATACTTGTTCTTTTTTATCAAAGCACAAGTTGATGCTAAGGTTGATTGACTCAACCGGGGGTTTCTCTATACAAAGCTTAAGAGGAGGCTATTGGGCTGACTCAACAAGAAAGTACTGACGAGTGACTGACTCAACAAGAGAGTGCTTTTATGTGTCTTGTACAAAGCCCAAGATGGAGGCTAAAAGGGTTGACTCAACAAGAGAGTACTAACGAATGACTGACTCAACAAGAGAGTGCTTTTATGTGTCTTGTACAAAGTCCAAGATGGAGGCTAAAAGGGTTGACTCAATAAGAAAGTACTAACGAATGACTGACTCAACAAGAGAGTGCTTTTATGTGTCTTGTACAAAGCCCAAGATGGAGGGTAAAAGGGTTGACTCAACAAGATAGTACTTTTGTCTGTCTTATACGAAGCCTAAGATGGAGGCTAAAAAGGTTTGACTCAACAAGAGAGTCTTTTATACTCAACAAGAGAGTGATTTGATGTCTCGTACGAAGCCCGAGATAGAGGCTAAAAGGGAGATTGACTCAACAAGATAGTCCTTTATACTTAACAAGAGAGTGTTTTAGTGTTGTAAGTTCCTGGATTGGCTGGAATTTTGGTAAAACAATAAGGTGTTCAATGCTGATGTCATGGTGTTGATGTTGCAGCGTTGAGTCTTAGTACTGGGCTGTACTAAGTTGTGAAGGTTAACTATGTTTGATGTCATGGGCTTGATGTCATAACATTGCACTTAACACTGGGCTGTGTTAAGGTTGCTAGTTGCTGAAGTGGATGTCTGATGTCACATAGGTGATGTTGTAACATCAGACCTGCAGAACTGAAGCTAATGACAGCATGGGCTTGTTGTTATTAGGGTCGCGTATTAGCTGGAATTGTGGAGAGTGTTGACTCGTTGGATGAGAATATCTTGGGCTAGATATTTTCTGTTACATGGGAGATTTGATTGCAGGTTTGTTGGAGAATTAAAAGGTGGAAGATTTAAAAAGATTTTGGGGATAAAATCTATTTTAAAAGATTCAGTTTTTAATTAACAAATCTGATCAAATATTGTGACAAATCCAATCCAAATTCAAGGAGCTATATAAAGCGCACAAGACCAAGGAAGAAGGTACAGAAAACAGATTGAAGATCAAGAGCTGGAGGCTTAGAGTCTAGGGTTTGTTTAGAGTACTTGTAATCACACTATTCTAGGTTTGAATAAGTGTTGAATTTTCTGTCCTCTCTAGAAGCTGTGAAGCAATAGAGAGTTGTTGATTGATCGAAGCTAGGAAGCAAGATCAAGGGATCTCAAAGAGGTTGTTCTTTGAGTGTTTTAGGGGATTGAGTAGTGTTCTCATATCTAAGTGGTTTCTTAGGTAGAAAGTCACTAGTAGAGTATAAGTTTAGGAGATTGTCAACTGGTGTGTTGAGTCTGTAAATTATATCTACAAGTAGTGAATTTCATCCCTGGCTTGGTAGCCCCCAGACGTAGGTAGTTAGACCGAACTGGGTGAACAATTCCTTGTGTTTTCCTGTTGCTTATTCTGTCCATTATTGCAGAGTGTGTTGTTGTGACATCGCACCTTAACATCACACGTCTGGTACCAGAATTTCAATTGGTATCAGAGCAGGCATCCTGTCTGTCTCTGGGTGAGATCTAAGGAAGTTACTTTCTAGTGAAAGATGGACAAAGAGGTTGGAGGATTCGTCAACAGACCCCCTATCTTGGATGGCTCAAACTATGAGTATTGGAAGCCTAGAATGACTACTTTTTTAAAGTCATTAGACAGCAGAGCTTGGAAGGATGTCATTAAAGAGTGGAAAGCTCCAGAGGTATGTGAGAAAGATGAGGCTGGCAAGGATAAAGAAGGCACCTCAAAGCCAAAACATGAAGAAGAGTGGACCAAGGAGGAAGATGAGCTTGCCCTTGGAAATTCCAAAGCTCTAAATGCCATATTTAATGGAGTGGATAAAAATATCTTCAGGTTGATCAATACCTGTGAAGTTGCTAAGGAAGCTTGGGGTATTTTGCAGGCAACACATGAAGGAACATCGAGAGTCAAGATGTCAAGACTTCAGATTTTAACATCAAAATTTGAAAGTCTGAAGATGAAGGATGAGGAGACCATTCATGACTTCCACATGAATGTTCTAGAACTGGCAAATGCTTCCAGTGCTCTAGGTGAGAAAATGTCTGATGAAAAGCTGGTGAGGAAGATTCTTAGATCCCTCCCCAAAAAATACAAGATGAAGGTTACTGCTATTGAAGAGTCACAATACATCAGCAAGATGAGAGTAGATGAGCTCATTGGATCTCTTCAAACCTTTGAGCTTGGGTTGAATGAGGAAGAACCAGAAAAGAAGCCAAAGGATATAGCTCTGGTGTCAAATGATCAAGAGGAAGAAGGGAAGAGTTCTGAATCCCAGGATGACTTATCTCAGGCCATAGCAATGCTGGGAAGCCTAGGGTCAAGAACAGTTCTTCTGACATCAGTAAGCCTAAAGAGAAAGATGAAAAGAAGCCTGCCCAGGATAAAGGTGTCCAATGCGTGGAATGTGAAGGGTATGGACATATTAAGAAAGAATGTCCCACATTCTTGAAGAAACTGAAGAAGGGGATGTCAGTCTCCTGGTCTGAATCTGATAGTGAAAATGAAGATGAGTCAGTAAGGCATGCTAGAGCCTTAACAGGAACAGTTGTGTCAGATGATGACAGTGATGAAGAAATAACCTATGGGGAACTAGCATCTACTTATCGAGAGCTGTGTTTGAAAAGTGCTGAAATTTGTCAAGAAAACAAGTGTCACAAACAACAGATTGCTCAGCTTGAAAGTGAAAAAGCTGATCGAGAGAACGAAGTTGTACTTGTTAAGTCTCAATTAGAGCAGATGACAAAATTTGTTAGGATGATGAACAGTGGTACTACTAATCTGGATAAAATTCTTCAGTCTGAGAAAGCAGCTGGAGATAAATCAGGAATAGGATATGTGGCCAGCACTTCAGGAACAACAAGAGAGATGTCTCAACCTGTGTCTCAACATCAACCCAAGAGACAGAATCCTACCTCAAAGAAGAATAGTCCTCAGTCTCAAGGAGTTAGTCAGCATACGCCTCCCCAATTTCACAAGAACTTGGAGACTGCTTGGTGCAATCAGAACAGGGTTCATCATCATAAGAACAGGAATGGAAACAAATTCAACAAAGCTGTTCCTCATTGCTATGGAAGAAGGAAGCCACATCACCATAGTAGACAGCCTAAGAGACAGCATCATCAGTACATGAAAAGATAACTCAACTATGGTATAAGAAGACAAAAGTATGAGTGGCAGTCACAGCCCTATCAAAGCAGAAAAAGATGCTTCTACTGTGGTAGGATCGGGCATATCCAGTCCTCATGCTTCAAGCTACATGGTTATCCTAATCCTGCTCCTCAACCCAAAGAGGTAAGAACTAAAGTGGTGAAGAAATGGATACCTAAAGTTATCAGCTTGATAGCTCACACCTCCTTAAGGGTTTCTACCAAAGATGACTGGTATTTTGACAGTGGGTGTTCAAGACACATGACTGGAGTAAAGAATCTGCTCGTTGATGTGAAACCTCAGACTTCTGGCTATGTGACATTCGGTGATGGAGTCAAAGGGGAGATAAAGGGGATTGGCAAACTAAATTGTGCCAATGCTCCCAGACTGGAGAATGTCCTACTTGTTAAAGGACTAGCAGCAAATTTGATTAGTATCAGTCAACTAAGTGATCAAGGATTCAAAGTAGACTTCACTAAGTCTGAATGTGTGGTCAAAGATGACAAAGGAGAAGTAATCATGAAGGGAGACAGGTCAAAGGACAATTGCTATCTGTGGGCACCTCAAAACTCTGAGTCATCCACGTGTGTGCTTGCTAAAGAAGATGAAGTCAAAATCTGGCATCAGAAGTTGGGACATCTTCACCTAAAGGGAATGAAAAGAATTATCTCCTCAGAGGCAGTCAGAGGGATTCCCAAACTGAGCATTGATGAAGGAAAAGTGTGTGGAGATTGTCAAAAAGGAAAGCAGACAAAGATGTCTCATCCGAAGCTTCAACATGACACCACCTCCAAGGTGTTGGAGCTTCTTCATATGGATCTGATGGGACCCATGCAGGTTGAAAGTCTAGGTGGAAAGAGATATGCTTATGTTGTCGTGGATGACTACTCAAGATACACTTGGGTAAATTTCACCAAAGACAAATCTGAAGTGTTTGATGTCTTCAAAGAGCTCTGCCAAAGACTCCAAAGGGAAAAGGAGAGTAAGGTCATTAGAATAAGAAGTGATCATGGAAGAGAGTTTGAGAATAGCAAGTTTGAAGAATTTTGCTCAACTGAAGGAATAAGTCATGAGTTTTCATCATCTATCACACCTCAGCAAAATGGAGTTGTTGAAAGGAAGAACAGAACTATACAAGAATCGGCAAGAGCAATGATTCATGCCAAGAAACTTCCTTATCACTTCTGGGCAGAAGCCATGAACACTGCCTGCTATATTCACAACAAAGTTACCCTAAGAAGAGGGACTTCATCTACTCTGTATGAGTTGTGGAAGGGGAGGAAACCAAATGTCAAATACTTTCATGTATTTGGAAGTAAATGTTATATTCTGACTGATAGGGAGCAAAGAAGAAAACTAGATTCCAAGAGTGATGAAGGAATCTTTTTGGGATACTCTACCAATAGCAGAGCTTATAGAGTCTTCAACTCCAGAACCAAAGTTATGATGGAGTCTATCAATGTTGTGATAGATGATGAAGATAAGCAGGAAGTTGAGGATGTTATAGAAGATGTTGAAACACCTGCTGGTGAAGCATCTCTTGATGTTGAAGAAAGAAATACCTCTCCTGGTACCACTAATGCTGAGCCTGAACAACCTCAGAAAGATCCTTCAATCAGAATCCAGAAGGACCATCCCAAGGAACTAATTATAGGCGATCCAAATTCTGGAGTAAGAACTAGATCTAGAGAAGTCATTGCTAGCTCATGCTTTGTTTCCAAAATTGAGCCAAAGAATGTCAAGGAAGCTTTGACAAATGAATTTTGGATAAGTGCCATGCAAGAAGAACTGGAGCAGTTCAGAAGAAATGATGTCTGGGATCTAGTGCCAAGACCAGAAGGGGTGAATGTTATTAGAACAAAATGGATCTTCAAAAACAAGTCAGACGAGCTTGGAGTAGTTACAAGAAACAAAGCCAGACTTGTTGCACAGGGCTATACTCAAGTAGAGGGAGTTGATTTTGATGAGACTTTTGCTCCAGTGGCTAGATTAGAATCCATCAGGCTTCTCTTAGGTGTGGCCTGTAACCTAAGATTCAAGCTGTTCCAAATGGATGTGAAGAGTGCCTTTCTGAATGGCTATCTGAATGAAGAAGTCTATGTTGATCAACCGAAAGGATTCACTGATCCAAACTTCCCCAATCATGTGTTCAAACTGAGGAAAGCTCTATATGGCTTAAAACAAGCTCCAAGGGCATGGTATGAAAGGCTAACAGAATTCTTAACAGCTAGTGGATATAGAAATAGAGTGGTAGACAAAACCCTGTTTGTCAAAGAAGAAGGCGGAAAGTTGATGGTAGCCCAAATCTATGTGGATGAAATAGTATTTGGGGGAATGTCAGAAGCTATGGTCAAACAGTTTGTTCAACAAATGCAATCTGAATTTGAAATGAGTTTGGTGGGAGAACTCAGCTACTTTCTTGGACTACAAGTCAGACAAATGGAGGACTCTATCTTTATTTCTCAGAGCAAGTATGCTAAGAGTACAGTAAAGAAATTTGGCCTGGATAAAGCAAATCACAAAAGAACTCCTGCTCCTACACATTTGAAGTTATCCAAAGATGAGAATGGAGTGAGTGTGGACCAAAGCTTGTACAGAAGTATGATTGGGAGTTTGCTATACCTCACAGCAAGCAGACCTGACATTTCATTTGATGTTGGAGTGTGTGCAAGATATCTGTCTGATCCTAAGGTAAGTCACTTAAACCAAGTAAAGAGGATTATGAAATATGTGAATGGGACAAGTGACTATGGGATGCTGTACAGTCATAATACTGGAACTGAGTTAAAAGGATACTGTGATGCTGATTGGGCTGGAAGTGCAGATGATAGGAAAAGCACTTCAGCAGGCTGTTTCTTTCTAGGGAATAATCTGATTTCCTGGTTCAGCAAGAAACAGAACTGTGTGTCTCTCTCAACTGCAGAAGCTGAGTATATAGCAGCAGGAAGTAGTTGCTCTCAGCTAGTGTGGATGAAGCAGATGTTGAGTGAATACAATGTCAAGCAAGATGTTATGACTTTATACTATGATAATTTGAGTGCCATTAACATCTCTAAAAATCCTATACAGCACAGTAGGACTAAGCACATAGATATAAGACATCACTTCATAAGAGATCTGGTTGAAGATAAAATCGTTACCTTGGAACATGTAGCCACAGAGAATCAACTGGCTGACATATTCACTAAAGCCTTAGATGCAAACCAATTTGAAAGATTAAGAAGCAAATTGGGAATCTGCATTTATGAAGACTAAATTTGCAAAAGGGGTTCTGGGCAGTTGGAGGTTCTGGGCTTGTGTGTAGCCAACTGCCAGGAGATAATTGTCTAATTATGGCTAAAAAGGGGGAGAGTTAATAAATGCCATAAAGAGAAGAGTAGTAAAAGATTAAGGTGTCTAGTTGAAAAGTGGAAAGTGTGCTGATGCAGCTGTGGAGGGGGAGTATAGACAGCATAGTTGTAGAGCTGCTAGTGAAGTATTCATAGCATTGAAGAGTGCAGAGTGCAGCAAAGCAGACATCAAGGGGGAGATGTGTTGTACATTGTGAGCTACTGAACAGCTGTGATGCTGGTTCAAGTTTTTGAGGGGGAGCACCAATTGGCTGTTGTCAATAATGAAGATGGTGCTACAGCAGATCAAGTAATGAAGACTATATGAAGATTGTTAAACTGCTGCAAGTTAAAGTTTCAAAACATTGAAGATATTCCACTGCTGAAGTCTCTGAAGATGCAGAGATTGTTTTAGCCAAAATTAGCCAAAGGGGGAGATTGTAAGTTCCTGGATTGGCTGGAATTTTGGTAAAACAACAAGGTGTTCAATGCTGATGTCATGGTGTTGATGTTGCAGCGTTGAGTCTTAGTACTGGGTTGTACTAAGTTGTGAAGGTTAACTATGTTTGATGTCATGGGCTTGATGTCATAACATTGCACTTAACACTGGGCTATGTTAAGGTTGCTAGTTGCTGAAGTGGATGTCTGATGTCACATAGGTGATGTTGTAACATCAGACCTGCAGAACTGAAGCTAATGACAGCATGGGCTTGTTGTTATTAGGGTCGCATATTAGTTGGAATTGTGGAGAGTGTTGACTCGTTGGATGAGAATATCTTGGGCTAGATATTTTCTGTTACATGGGAGATTTGATTGCAGGTTTGTTGGAGAATTAAAAGGTGGAGGATTTAAAAAGATTTTGGGGATAAAATCTGTTTTAAAAGATTCAGTTTTTAATTAACAAATCTGATCAAATATTGTGACAAATCCAATCCAAATTCAAGGAGCTATATAAAGCGCACAAGACCAAGGAAGAAGGTACAAAAAACAGATTGAAGATCAAGAGCTGGAGGCTTAGAGTCTAGGGTTTGTTTAGAGTACTTGTAATCACACTATTCTAGGTTTGAATAGGTGTTGAATTTTCTGTCCTCTCTAGAAGCTGTGAAGCAATAGAGAGTTGTTGATTGATCGAAGCTAGGAAGCAAGATCAAGGGATCTCAAAGAGGTTGTTCTTTGAGTGTTTTAGGGGATTGAGTAGTGTTCTCATATCTAAGTGGTTTCTTAGGTAGAAAGTCACTAGTAGAGTATAAGTTTAGGAGATTGTCAACTGGTGTGTTGAGTCTGTAAATTATATCTACAAGTAGTGAATTTCATCCCTGGCTTGGTAGCCCCCAGACGTAGGTAGTTAGACCAAACTGGGTGAACAATTCCTTGTGTTTTCCTGTTGCTTATTCTGTCCATTATTGCAGAGTGTGTTGTTGTGACATCGCACCTTAACATCACACGTCTGGTACCAGAATTTTAAGTGTCTCGTACGAAGCCCGAGAGGGAGGCTAAGAAGGAAGTGACTCACCAAAAGAGTTTTTTATACTCAACAAGAGAGTGTTTTGTTGTCTCGTACAAAGCCCGAGATGGAGGCTAAAAATGAAGTGACTCACCAAAAGAGTCTTTTATACTCAACAAGAGAGTCTGAAAAGGTTAGCTCCGTTGGGGAGCATCATTGTACAAAGCCCAAGAGAAGGCTGACTTTCCTGAGGAAAGGATCATTATACAAAGCCTAAGAGGAGGCTAACTTCTGCCAGGGATTATGGAGATCCCGAGTCAGGTCCAAGTGGGAGAGCCATCATGAGAGAGGCCGGGTTTCTGCGGGAGATTTATCCAGAGTGATCGATGTTTTTTCCTATGTTCGAAAGGAACTTGAGAATGTCTTTGAGACTCAAGAGTTTTAGACTGTCCAAGTCTACTGGTGTTAAAGAGTTTTATCTTTTGTACCATGCCCAAGAGGAGGCACGAGCATTAAGGGATGAGTATCAACCCTAAAATGGCTGGAGTTTTGACGCTGGAAAGACTGCTCTAGCAAAGAATGACTAAGTTCTATCTTATACCTTTAAGAGGTCGTTAGGGTCCTTGTATTAAGCCCAAGAGAAGGCATGAGAACTTCTAGGAAGCCGAACGGTCCTTGTACAACGCCCAAGAGGAGGCGGGGATGCTTTTAGGAAGCCTGTGGGTCCCCAAACCAAGAGAAGTTCAAGAAATGCAATTCACAGAGAAGAGATCATTCCAGGAAAGTTCGAGAATTTGGAAGAAACTCAAGAGATGCCATTCACGGAGAATAGATCAACTCTGGGGAGTAGAGTTTCTTTGACGATTTCTAAGGGTGACAGTCTGAGAAAAGGTTCACCGAGAATACTGTCTTTCTCTTTGTTCCATATTGTTTAACCCCAAGAGAAGGGAAGACTGTATCTGGAATCCTACGGGGGATCTAGTTTTGTTTGTATCTAAGAGCGATCAACAGGGCTTTACCTAGTTCTAGACGTAGTTGTCGGGGAAAACTCTAAATAGCTATACTAGTATTACACAGTTGATATTTGACAAGTATATAAAAGGATGTGAAAGAAGACTTACAGTGAAACAACCCCACAATACAGTTATATACATATGAAAGCGATAAATGAAAGCGGATAAACACTTACCCGTTGTAGAGCTTCCATGCTATTTTGTTAGTTGTTCAACAAAGAAAGTTTTGATAATAATATTGTATTTAAAATCAAAGGAGAAAGTACTTTTAAAATATTGTTGGGGCTTACAGCTCAAGGAGAGTCCCAAGTTTTAACGATGATTGCACCGTTGTTTTGGAAATCGTACAGAGGGATTTATACAATATGCGAGGTCCAAAATTGTTTCATTTATAACGGGGTTGGGTCTTACACTCTATTAGAGGCCCAAAGAGTTTTTTGTATAAATGATGGGGCTTACAACTCAAGGAGAGGCCCAAGGGTTTTTGTTAAAAAGGCGACGATCGTGCCAGACCTTTTGAAAAATGTGTTGGGTCTTAGACAATGACTGAGGCCCAAAAATATTTTGGTTTTAAAAGGGGATTGGGTCTTACACTCTATTAGAGGCCCAAAGAAACTTAAAAGAAGAGAAATGGGGCTTATAACACGAGGGTAGGCCCAGTTGTTTTTGTTTTAAACTGGTGATCGCGTCGAGATTTTTTCTTTTAACACAGAGGGACTTATACAATATCTGAGGCCCAAAAAGGTTTTGGTTAAAAGGGGATTGGATCTTACACTCTATTAGAGGCCCAAAGTGTTTTGTTTTGATTAATGAGGGTTAAATTAATCAAAAACCCTAATTTTGTTAAAAAATAATTAATTTTGTTTAAAAATTAATAAAAATTGATGAAAACATCTGAAAAATGAGTGGTGACCTAGGATCAATGTTTCAAAAATCATGTTTTTATCCACAAAATGATTGGAAACCAATTAAATTTGGGAAATCAAGAAGGAAAAAATATTTCAAATGTTTAAAAAACAAATAAACATTAATTCTTTGCAAAAATATAAAATATATGAAATAAATAACATTTTTGGGAATTTTTGGCAAAATAAAATATTTTAACATTTTTGTGAATTATTAAAAAAAGAATCAACTCAAAATTATTAAAACTCAGAGAGAAATTAATTTTTGAATCAATTAAATAAAATCACAAAATTTAAAAATTCAAATATTCAAAAATGGCGCAAAGAACACACCAAGAACACGCGCCACCCCTCTGTTTCTGCAGATTTGCATTTTCTCACCAATCTCACTGAATACTTGATGAAATCATGCAATCCACATACCAATCTACTCGTTTTCACCTCACGATCATGTCTATGGTCTTTAATTTCATTTATTTTAAGCATGGAATAAGAAATCAAAGAGAAACCTCAAGAACCCTAGATTCTGCATGAAGGCTCAGAAATTCCACACGCGATTCATACAAGGCAATGAATAGAGGGGAATCATTCTATGCATGATTATGAACATATGGCAAAATTATTGTGCGGGGAAATATGCATGAATCATGAGATGCCCAAGTTAAGGCTTACCTCTTGCAGCTGGTGATCATGTTTTGTGTTGGAGGTGTTACAGCTAGGTTCCAATGATGTGGATAGCTTCCCTTGGTGCCAAGTGATGTGCCTGAATGCTTGGAATGGTTTGAAACAAATTGGAACTGAAGATGGTACCCCAACTGCAAGTCTGCTAAAAGCTTGAGCAGTTGGATGGTAATTTTGAGAAATCAGTGTTCCAGATGTTGTTTAAGTGTTTGGATCACTTCTATATGATGTTTATGAGGTGTGTGTGTGTGTGTGTGTGTATGTGTGTGTGTGTGTGTGTGTGTGTGATTGGTTTGGTTGGAATTGCCCTCAAACTCAAAACCCGATAGTGACTTGATTTGGAAGGCAATTTTGGAAGTGAGAAGGAGATTTTAAGGAAAACATCAGTTTGATGGCTTTGGTGTACTTAAACTGAGCATAAATGAGCTCTATTTATAGTAGAGCAAGTTTGTTTTGCAAGCAATAGTGAATGGCAACTGCAGCTGAGGTTTGGCCAATTGTAGCATTTTGGAATCTCAAGTCTCCTCTAGCCATTGACTAGAGGTTAGAGCACAGGCATTTGGTTCCCTAGTTCAGAGATCATCCTTGACTCATTCAGTTGGAAAAGACTCAGTTCATGCCACCTTGGTGCATCCATTGAATGCCCCAAAACAAAATTGGAGTCTTGTCCCCCTTTTAGGCATTTTAGGTTTGACATGCTACTTTTAGTTCCAAAGACTTGGGAGGCTTATGGATCAGTGTTTGTCCCTCCTTGGTCTCCCCTGAGGTGTTCAGATGGATAAACTTGTTTGTCATTTGCACAAATTGCTCAAATCGAGCAAAATGCACAAATCTACTTTGTTATGACAGTTGCATCAAGGCATTTTGCCACTATCATAACTCTTAGCTCAAATGGAATTTCATGGAGTTTTTGGCCATTTTGGAAAGCTCTCATATGATACAACATATGTGTGATCATAGTTTGTCTTGACACTTTTTGGATCCAAGTGAAAAATCCCCCTACTTTTTGGAAAAAGTGAAACAGATTCTGACTTAGTGAAAATTTCACTAAGTGTTGGAAAAAGTGACATTTCATGTTTTCAGCCATTTTGATCACTCCATAACTTAAAATCCATGAGGAATTGGAATGAGGTGTAGTTGACACTTTTAAAGTATGCCATGAGAGCTACAAATCCATCTTTGGATCAACAAAAATGGTTGCTTGGGTCACAAGTTATGATCCTTGGAAGTTGGTACCCTAGCCACTTTGTTCCATAACTTAGAAAATTTCTAAGTTTTTTTATGGTTACCCCTTTTACAAGTTATCTCACTTTTCTTGATTTTTCTTGATGAATGATGATTCCAATCACACATTAACATCATTTTAGGGTTAGGGAACCATAATTGATCAAAAAATCAAAAAGTCAAACTTTGACTTTTGGGCACAGTTGACTTTTTATCAGATTGATTCCAAACTGTGCGATCCTCTATGAAATCAAGTCCTTGACCTAAATCAAACTTGATGGATTGATTTCATAGGTGTTATAGGGTGTATTGAATCATGTCCCAAGGTTTGGGAGCATGCCTGGGTCAAAAGTCAAAGGTACAGTTGACTTTTTTTCTCAAAACCCTAACTATGGTTCTGATGAACTTGAAACTTATGAATCAAGCTTCTTGGATTAATCCATTGTTGCAAATGGATCAATGTAGTGTGTTAGATACCCTCAAACCATGTCTTGAGGTCTTGGCTCATGATTTGTCCCAAAAGTCAACTTAGGGGTGAATTAGGTCAAGAAACCCTAATTCCTGATTTTTAGTGAATGCATCCCCTGAGGCTAAATTGAGTTGATGATTGGGTTCATGAGGTCCCTTAGAGTATCTTAGGTTTTGCTTTGAAGCATTGGCTCATGCCTAGAGGAAAATTTCCATCTGGAAGCCCTGGTCGACCAAAACCCTAATTTGGTGACACTGGCGATCCTGAGGCTTGATCCACTCAGAATGCTGCAACCATGTGCTTGATTCTTGATGTGGGAGTCCTATTGATCCTTTGTGGATGTTTGAGAGGTTAGACAAGTTGAAGATTATGTCATTCCTTGATTGATCCTTTGTCTAAGAGCTCTGAGAGGGCTTGATACCCTAATTATTGTTTGTAGTGAATGTTCACCCATCTTTGGGGAGACTGATGAGGCATGATGGTTCATCCATATTGTGATGATGATTTGCACAATGATGGGAATCTTAGTGGTCAAAATTTGGGGTATGACACGCGTGGCCAACGGTCCTATTTTCGGGGCGAAATAACTGTTTTCCCGAAGAATAGGTAACTGCCCAAACTAGCCGTTATGTCGGGCAGGGTGCCCAAAACTAGACGTTATGTCAGGCATAGGCATAGTTTCGAGTACATGCCCTCAGCTGTTCGGGGACAGAAGAAGTCGTGCGGAACGAGCAGCGGTTCCGGGGAGGAGCAATGCAGGCCTTGCCCGGTTGGAGGGGCAGAAAGGTAACTTTTTCCACTTTGTGGATTGGACTTAGGCAATTGGGCCGTTCTGGGGGCAGACGTGGATTGGACCATGCCTAGCCATTGGTCCAGTCCAGAACAGGAGCCCCCCAAGTCGTTGCTCCCGAGCATTGGAGTGATGACTTAAGGACAGCCCGTGGTTCCGGGGAACTAGTGTGGAGTCGTCGTTTGGTGACAAAGGGAGTTGTCTCGTGATGCTCGTGACCCCTGGTGTTCGTGAGATCCATGTCAGTGTCTGGATTGCCCGTCATTCGGGGAGACCAACGGTTAGGAGGAATTGAAACGTTGGGGCGCCACATGTGTCTCGAGCCCTGTGCCGCAGTTACTAGGCAATGATGGCTAGTCGATAACCATTATGACCAACGAGGGCGTGCCATTGCACGTGCTCCTCGGTATAAAAAGATAGAGACTCAGGCAATTTGGAACTTTTGCTTTTCTCTCTTCTTCGTCTTCCTCAGAGCACTTGCCCGCCACCGCCGTTCTCTTTTTCGACCACCGCCACCAGTTCTAAGCAACCGTTTTTCAGCTTTTTAACCAAGTAAGTCCACTGATCTTGTGTTCCTTTGCCTCTTTTACGGTTGTTTGTAGATTGCACGTGGCTAGGTTTAGGGTTAGAAGACGAATTGCCGCTTTTCCCCGGTGGCTGTTGGTGGCGGACGGTGGTTAGGCCATCTTCTGCCACCGACGAGGCTGCTGGACCTTTTGGATATCTCGTGAGTAGGGCGGTTTCCGGTATCGTCGCGATGATGATGCATGTGTAACCGTCGCAGTTACTCAGATTCCGGTGCTTTAATGAAGTTTTCGGTGAACGTTTGCGGTTTCCGGTGAAGCTTCAAACAGAAACTAGGAAGTGGCTCGAGGAAGTTCCTCGTATGAGAGTGGTTTGTCCCGAGCATCTCCTCGTTGGAGACTCTTGAGTTTTTTGTTTGATGTTGGGGCTTAGGCCGGGGACGTCGTCCTCATCCCTTTGCGCGCCTTTTCACTTGACTAGCGGTGGAAGGGTGGATTTGATTCTTCGTCGAATTCACTTTTTTCTCTGCTTTTCAGGTGATCGATATGGCGACAGGGCCAGACGGGGAGATTATACTAGACTCTATCGAGGAGAGCTCCTCGAAGAGCAGCAGTACAAAGGCTTCAACTATCTCCAACGAAGTCGAGGAGGAGGAAGTTGTTGAAGACTCAATGGAGGAGTGGTCGGTAGCTGAGCCTGTCGAGCACGTATCTACTTTCGCCACATATCTGAGGGATGTCTTCATGGTTGTTGGGCCAGAGAGGGAGTGGAAGGTGCACTTCCCCTCCGAGGATGATAGGGTCTGCACCAACTTCGGGGAGTGTTTCGCCATGTACGAATACGCATTTAAAGAGTTGGGATTGAGGCTGCCCTTCACCGATTTTCAGCAGTAAGTCTTCGTGCACCTGGACCTGGCTCCGTCGCAGCTGTACCCCAAATCGCTGGCATTTATTCGTGTTTTTGAGTTGACATGCGAGTATTTGAGGATAGGGGCTACTTTCCTTTTGTTTTTCACTTTCTTTCATCTTCAGCGGCAGTTGACGGGGAGGAGGTATGGCTGGGTTTCGTTGAAACAGCCCCGCAAGCTATTCAAGCCCTTTTTAGAGTCAATCCGGACGTTCAAGGAAAGGTTCTATATCATAGAGCCTGTGTCGGAGAGGGCCCAGGATAGTACGTATGTCTGGCCAGTGTCCGTTGACGAGGACGGTAATGACATGCACGACGAAAATGGGAAACTGATTATGGAGAGAGAATTCAAGTTTCCCTTCCACTGGAGTGCCAGCCGTTTCTCCAAGGAGCCCAATGAGTATGTTTCCCAGCCATACATGCTAGAAGGGCAGGATGTCGTTGCCTATGACACACTGGTGAACTTTGTCAACTCTTTTCGGCTTGCTGGATGCTGAGCGAAGAAGGGGTCCCCGATTTTCGAGGAGGATGGTAGCCAGCGGGTTGAGTATCATTTTATTAACACCAAGGCGCTTTTGGAGTGCAAGACTCATGCGGATGCTTACAAATTGCTTGGTAGTCTTAGTTACTTGACTTGCCCGACATATTTTCCCTTGGTCGTCTAATATATTTGTTTTGTTTTTGCAGGTGAGATGCCTTCCGCTCATGAAAGAATGGTAAAGAATATTGTCGCGAGGAACAAGCCCGAGGCGGCTGCTCCCAAGACTCGATTTGCCCAGCGTGCTCCTACTCCTCCTCAACCTGCTGCGGGGACCTCTTCGCCTACTCTTGCCCAAGGATCTCCCCGACCTCTGGTCCCACAGTCCAAGCGGTTCAGGGCCACTGAAGGGGTAGATCTCACCCAGGCGCCAGAAAAGGGGAAGTTCAAATTTCCTCCATGTATTCTTGATAGAAGATTCTTCGAAGGGACGTCCTTGGTCGTGCCGCGGGCAGAATCTCTCGAAGGGATCGCCCGAGCAAGAGGGCGCTGGTGGCCCAAGATGCCTCTGCACTAGTCAGAGTTTTGGAGATGGCAGCCATCTATGCTGAAGGGGACTCTGCAACTGAGTCTGAACTTAGAGCTGCCTGAGCTTCTGTGGCATCTCTTGAAGAGACGGCGAGGAAAGCCAAGGAGGAGGCTAAGAGTGCTGATGATGCCCAAAAGAAGGCGGACGAGGAGGTGACCAGGCTAAAGGGGGAGAACTATACGCTGGCCGCGGAGAATAAGGCAGCTGAGGAGCTGGTCGAGCAGCTGAGATTGGTAAGCGCTCCGGGTGAGGATGAATCTGAGGATGTGAAGGAAATAAAGACAAGGGCCGAGCTGGTTGCTCGTATGCTGAAGGCCGAGGATGAAAACATTGTCATTGGGGACGAGTCTTTTAAGAATGTCGTGGCCCAACTGCAGGTGGTCAACCCCGGGGTTGAGTTCTCCACCGAGGATATCCACTACCTGGCTCATGTCGAGGATGGCAGGATAGTCAGTCCGAACTCCCTCCTTAGTGGTGACGAGCATGCTGAAGTTTTGAATGAGGAGACCCAGGGGCCTGAGCCCAACCTCGAGCAGCCTGAGCGGATGGAGGAGTGATGGTGTTTTTATCCTTGTTGTAATTTGTCCGGTCTGTGTGCTGTGTATCTTTTGATGTAACATATGTTTTGTACGGGGGCGTGGCCCCCTGTTAATGTAACAAGCACAATCGTGGTCCTCGTGACCACTAATCACTTTAATTATGTATGCGTCCGGTCCTTGTGGCCGGTTTTCTGATTTGTATAGTTTTATCTATTTTGATTTCTGCTAAGTGTTGTACTTTTGCTCGATATGCATGTATGCCCGTAATAGGGGTTACTTTGATTTGCTTTTAAGTTTTAGGAGATTGCTCGTTATAGATGTGTTCGGCAGTGAGGGGTACTGGTTGAACGGCCAGGGAATGTTCGGGCGAGAGAGCGGAGCTCAGGTCGCATTTGAGGCCTGAGTTCGCGGCGTGAACCTCCCATCGCGAGCTGGGTGTTCTGCCTATCGTGGTACTTTGACGACGACAGTGCTCGATTGAGGGACCGCTATTGAGCAGGGACCTGGCTCGTTCCTGAGTGGGGCTCTGCTTTACTGACATGCGACGCTTGTACCTAGGCGTGCATAGTGGTTGGTAGTTCCGACAGTTAAGGCCTTAACTATAGTATTACTTTAGCTTTTCGGCGTTCCATGGTCGAGCAAGTTCTTCCCCGTTGAGGTGTTCTAGGTAATAGGCCTCATTCTCTGTTTTTGCCCGGACACGATAGGGTCCTTCCCAGTTAGCGGCTAATTTGCCTTCGCGAGATTCTTTATGGTTTCTTCGTAGGACGAGACTGCCCACGTCGAACTCTTGCTGTATGACTTTGGCGTTGTGCCGGATGGCAATTTTTTGCTTTAACAAGGCTTCGTGGAAGGATGCCCCTGATCGGACTTCTTCGACGAGGTCGAGTTCCTCCCTTAGAGCTTCGTCGTTCATTTCCTCGTCCAGGGGCGATTCTGTCCGCCTGGAGGGTATGTGAACTTCAATGGGAATTATAGCTTTGGTCCCGTAGGCCAGGCAAAAAGGTGTTTCCCCGGTTGAGGAGTGTGGGGTTGTGCGGTATGCCCATAAGACGCTGTGCAGCTCCTCGACCTAAGCTTTCTTCGTTTCGTCCAGCCTTCGCTTGAGGCCTTGAAGGATGACTCGGTTTGCCGCTTCAGCTTGCCCGTTTGTTTGGGGATGTTCGACGGATGCGAAGTGTTGCTTCGTGCCCAGCTGGGCGACGAAGTCCTGGAACTTCCTGTCCGTGAACTGTGTCCCATTGTCCGTGACTATCGCCTGGGAGACGCCAAAACGTGCGGGGATGTTTCTTTTGTAGAAACGTAGTATGTTAAGGGTAGTTATCTTGGCTAGAGCCTCCGCTTCTATCCATTTTGTGAAGTAATCCACGCCCACTATTAAGTATTTGTTCTGGTTTGATCCTACCACGAATGGCCCCAGGATGTCCAAGCCCCACCAGGCGAATGGCCACGGGGAGGACATAGCCTTGAGCTCGTTAGGTGGAGCTAGGTGCATCTCCCTGTGCCGTTGGCATTTATCGCATTTCTTCACGTGCTCTTTAGCATCTTTCTGCATGGTTGGCCAGTAGTACCCTGCTCGAAGGGCTTTTCGGGCGAGAGACCTTCCACTGAGATGTTGTGCGTTGATTCCTTCTTGAATTTCACACAAGATGTGGGCCACCATTTCTTCCTCGACACATTTAAGTAGCGGAATGGAGAACCCTCGCATGTAAAGTTTGTCCTCGACCAGGACGTATGAGCAGGCTCTTCGCCTGACTACGCTGGCGTCTTTGGGGTCGGACGGGAGTTCGTCCTTAGCGAGATAGTTGTAAACCGGGGTCATCTAACAGTTATTGTCGCCGATCATCTCTACGTCAAGGGTCGGGGAAGTCTTCTCGATACTGGGTCGAGGAAGTACCTCCTGTATGACGGACTTGTTTCCGCCTTTCTTCTTCGTGCTCGCCAGTTTGGACAAAACATCCGCTTTGACGATGTGTTCGCGGGGAACATGCTTTATCTCTACTGCTGTGAACTTCGTCATCTTCTCCTTGACCAGGGCTAAGTATTCGGACATTCCCTCATTTTTGGCTTGATATTCCCCTCGAACTTAGAGGGCCACGAGTTATAAATCTGTGCAGATGACGACTTCTTCCACGCCGAGATCTTCGGCCAGGCGTAAGCCGACGAGGAAGGCTTCGTACTCAGCCTGTTGTTAGAGGTGGGGAAGGATAGGGTAAGTGATACTTCAACGATGATTCCTTTGTCACTCTCCAGTATGATGCTTGCCCCGCTTCCCGCCGAACTGAAGGCCCCGTCCATGAAAATGGTCCATTTGCGCACCCCGTGGGTCGGGGAATCTGTGAACGTCATTTTTGCGACGAAGTCAGCCAAAGCTTGGGCTTTGAGGGCTTTTCTGATTTCATACTGGATGTCAAATTCGGACAGCTCTAGCGACCATTTAAGCATTTTGCCGGCCATGTCTGGTCGTCCTAACAGCTGCTTCACAGATTAATCTGTCCGGACCACGATCGTGTGGGCCAGGAAGTAGTGTCTCAGTCTTCTAGCTGCGTTGATGAGGGCCAGTGCTACTTTTTCTATCTGTTGGTATCTCAGCTCTGGTCCCTGCAGTGCTTTACTCGTGAAATATATGGGCTTTTGCCCGTCAGGTGTTTCGCGGATGAGAGCGGCACTCACTGCCTCGGCGGCAACGACGAGATATAGATACAGAGTCTCGCTTGTCTGGGCGGAAGAGGACTGGTGGCTCCGAGAGTGCCCGCTTCAGATGGAGGAGAGCCTGGTCGTATTCCTCTGTCCATTCAAATGCTGCCTCCTTGCAGAGGAGTTTGAAGAAGAGTAGGGCGTGTTGGGCGAATTTGGCCACGAAACGGGATAAAGACGCGAGCATTCCGTTGAGGGACTGGATGAATTTCTTCGATTTGGGCGTTAGAAACTCGGAGAATGCCCGACACTTATCGGGGTTGGCCTCGATTCCTCGTTCTATTAAATAGAAGCCGAGGAACTTGCCTGCCCGCACACCGAGCGTGCACTTCTCCGGGTTGAAGCGCATCTGGTATTTCCTAGCCTGTTCGAAGACCTTCCTTAAATGGGAAGTGTGATCGGTTTCCTCGTGGGATTTTACGATCATGTCATCCATATAGACTTCGAGCATGTCGCCTATTTCTCCTCGGAAGACCTTGTTCATCATCCTCTGATAGGTCGCTTCGGCGTTCTTCAGACCGAAGGGCATTACATTGTAGTAATAGTTGCCCAATTCAGTCATGAAAGTCGTATATTTTTTATTGCTCATTGCCATTGGTATTTGATTATAGCCTGAATAGGCGTCCATGAATGATAATAGTTTAAAACTAGCAGAGTTATCAACAAGTTTATCAATATTGGGGAGGGGGTAGGCATCCTTCGGGCATGCCTTGTTAAGATCGGTATAGTCAATACACATTCGCCATTTTCCATTAGATTTTTTCATAAGTACAACGTTGGATAGTTAAGTGGTGTACTTGGCTTCCGAGTTAAATTTGGCCTCGAGGAGGTCCTTTACAGCTTTTTCTGCAGCCTCCATTTTCTCTGGAGACTGCTTTCTCCTACGTTGTGCTACTACTTTGATGGCAGGGCCAATCATGAGTTGATGGCAAGCGACGGATGGCTCCAAGTCGGGCATCTCGGCGGCGCTCCAAGAGAACAGATTGGCGTTCTCACGGAGGCATGCTTTGAGTTGCTTCCTCGCGATATCATGGAGATCTGCTCCAATCTTTACTGCCCGCTGGGGGTCGTCGCCGAACACGAAGAGCTCGAAATCACCAACCGGGATGGGATGCATCAGATGGGAGCTGCTGTTGGTCGGGGCAGATGAGCTGCCCGAGGCTGCTTGATCCTCCTTCTTGTTCTCTTTAGGAAAACGGCTGTCGAGGTCAATAGAGTCGACCTGAGGTAATGGCTTGGCCTCCTCGGAGCTGCTTGGCAAGGTTGGCTTGTCGGATGCCTTTGTCTTAGACGCGATGGCGTTGAGTCCCTTGGTGGCTACTTCGAAACATTGTCGTGCGGCTTCGATGTCGCCGTGGAGGGTGGCGACCATCCCCTTTGAAGTGTAGTACTTCATCTTGAGGTGGACGGTTGAAAGCACAGCTACCAACTTGGCCAACGTTGGTCTTTCGAAGATGCACTGGTACAGAGATGGGCAGTTGATTACCAGAAACTGCACTTTGACAGATCTGGCCGTCTCCGTTGACCCGAAAGTTAAGATCAATTCGACGTATCCCTAGGGTTTGGTCACCAACCCATTGAATCCTTGCAAGTCAGAACCCACATAGGGAGTGAGGTGGGACTCGTCCAGCTGGAGCATTGAGAACAGCTGGCAGTACATAATGTCGACCGAGCTGCCTTGGTCGACGAGAATCCTGCGAACGTCAAAGTTTACCATCCGAGCTCTGACGAGCAGGGGAATGCTCGAGTTTAGAGATCCCCGAGGTGCTCTTCCCTGTAGAAGGATATGGGGATGGATCCCTTCTGGGCTTGGTCGAGCGTGGTCACCTTGTTAGAGCTCGTGCTGATCAGGTGCTTGAATTTCCTTTTTACGGAGCCCACCGTGACTTTATTGAAGCCTTCGCCCGAGATGACCATGGCAGAGGGGAACGTTTCCCATGGTCTGTGGGCCGCAAAGTAAGCAGGAGAGCTGAGCTCGTCTGGGACGTAGAAGTCCTCTGGTCGCGATACAGACATGGCGACCTGGATGTTGGCCTCTTCCAAGGAAGGCACCTCTTCCTCTACCTTCTTGGACTCCTGGACGTCTTGCCGGGGAGCGTCTTTATTTTTCGTGAACTATTTTCGGTGGCCATCCCTGATCAGTATTTCGATAGCATCCTTCAAATGGATGCAATCTTCGGTGGTGTGGTCGCGACTCTTATGGAAACGGCAGTACTTTGATTTGTCGGCGTTGGGCTTGACCGGTATTTGTTTGGGGAAGTGGACCCCTGCTTGTTTGAATTCTGAATTCGCGCATTCGAACAGTATCTTCTCCCTAGAGACGGTCAGGGGGTGTAGTCGTGAAATCGTCCAGAAGGTCCCTTGCTATCGCGGGGGTCCCGAGGATGGTCTTCGCGCTTCCTTTCTCCTCGACGAGATGTCGAGGGTTCTTCGCCTCTGGAGGCCCGGGCATTCTCCTAGTGGCGGGAGGCTTGGGCAGAGTTGGCTGCTTCTTTTTCCTCGTACTGAATGTACAACTGCGCCTTGAGGAGAAAGGCGTCTAGGTTCCTCGGAGGTGCGAGGCCGACGGCTTTAGAAAACTCTGAGCCCGGGCGGAGTCCCTGTTCGAGCAGAAATTTTTTCATATCGTCCGTTGTAGGGACCTGCATCGCTTCTTTGTTAAACCTCTCGATGTATGCCCAGAGAGGTTCGTCCTTCCCTTGGATTATGGCCCTAAGGGAGGCCTCAGTCTTGGGGTGGTGGCGCGACGCCGTGAAATGTCGGGAGAACATTCTGCCTAGTTGCTTCCACGAAGTAATAGACTCTTCGGGCAGCTGCTTGTACCAAGTCATTGCTCTTTTTCGGAGTGTGGTCGGAAATAGCCGGCATTTTATGGCGCCCCAGATGCCACGGTAATCCAACAACGCATCGATGTTCTTGATGTGCTCGTCGGGGTCAGTTGTACCATCGTATGTGCCCAATGCTGGGGGCTTCTCCAGGCCCTTGGGGAGACGTGTTGCCAAGATTTCTTGGGACAATGGGTCTTAAGGCTCATCATTGCTGCTGGAACTGGTTAGTGAAGGGGACCAGACGACTCGCTCATGACGACGAATTCTTTGGGGGGAAGGTGTACGGGCCCAGTCCTTTGACCTGACCGGGGGTGACTGTTTGTCCCTTCGGGTTCTTTGTTGACCGGGAGAGTGCTGGTTTCGCGGGGAAACTTAGTCGCATTTTCGGACAGCATGAGATTCCAGTTCTTGGCGCAGCCTTCGGTCGATTTCTCACCGGGGTTGCAGGCTCTTGGATCGTCGATGACCTTTCCTCGGAGGGGGGGATCTTGGACGGGCAGATTCCTCCAGTGCCCCGATCCTTTCGTTCTGCTGCAGGATCAGGAGGTTGGTTTTGTTGATCGCCTTAAGGAGGGCTACCACGGCTGGGTCAGATGGGGGCTTATCGTTGTCGCGGTCAGCAGGAGTAGGGGAAGGAGAGGATGTGGCTCCGTCTCTCAGAAAACAAGGGTCTCCAAAGAGAGATGAAGGACCGTCAACGTCAGTCTTGTTGACGGGGAGGACAGCGGACTGGAGAGCACCTTTGACGTAATCTTGAGAGGCCATGATGGTAATCTTGGACGAGAGTGTTTTGGTCTTAGTATCTGAGATGGATGTTTAAGATGGGGAGAACAGTTTTCCCACAGACGACGCCACTAATCATGAAGGCTTGATCAGATCCTGTAATGTGGGCCACCAAGTGCATCTGAGATGCTAGGCGTATGAAGAGGAGGAGGGGGTGTACCTGCAAGGCACTCTGACGCTCAAGTAAGAAAGGGTCAGAGAAAAGGGGCAAGTACAAAGTATGAGTTCTTAAGATGATTTTTGGATACCTGACCCTCTCAAGTGAGAGGGTTTAAATAGTGCCCCCAGCGTGTGGCCAATAGTCCTATTTTCGGGGCGAAATAACTGTTTTCCTGAAGAATAGGTAACTACCCAAACTAGCCGTTATGTCGAGCAGGGTGCCCAAAACTAGCCGTAATGTCGGGCATAGGCGTAGTTTCGGGTACATGCCCTCAGCTGTTCGGGGACAGAAGAAGCCGTGCAGAATGGGCAGCGGTTCCGGGGAGGAGCAATGCAGTCCTTGCTCGGTTGGAGGGGCAGAAAGGTAACTTTTGCCCCTTTGTGGATTGGACTTAGGAAATTGGGCCGTTCTGGGGGAAGACGTGGATTGAGCCATCCCTAGCCATTGGTCCAATCCAGAACAAGTAGTAACATACTCTCATCAAGTTGCAGCAGCCCACATAGACAAGATTCACATCATACACACACATACAGCAGCAAAAAAAACACAATCTTTCGCACCGAAAACCACCAGAAGTTCACACGAAAAGGAGTAAAAAAAATACACACAGAAGAAGCAGGTGATTTTGACTAATTTTTTTCATTTTAATTATGTGTAGAAATGTAAATAAGTAGGATTTATTGCTAATTTTAATCTTTACTAATTTTCTTGACTATATGTTGCGGTGAGAATCGGATATCAAGCTATTAATTAACTTAAATCACGAAACTTAAAGTTCACCACCGAGCTTTGATTTATCCAAAGGAAAAAGAACGAAAAAAAACCCTAATAAAGAGAATCTAGGTTCAGGGGTTGGTTATACTAAGGGAAGGTATTAGCACCCTAAGTATCTGTAGTACTCTACATGAACCTCTTGTTTGGATTTGTGTTATGCTAAAGTTTGCTTGCTAAGATAAAGTGCTAAGGTAAAGGATAAGGATAAAGGCTTATGGTGAAGTTAAAAACCTATGGTGAAGACCAAAAAGCTATAGGTAAAGACCTAAAGGCAAAGGTAAAGACCTATGGGTATATGTACTAAGTATGTTCGCCAAGACGTTGCATCTCGTGCCTACGTATCCTAATAAGGACGGAATCAGAGCACTCGTAGTTTACCACAACAAGGGTGAGGAACCATTGACAATGGTCAAAGTTCCAAGGAGGATGAGTATTACACTCATGTAGAGTTGAAGAACTCTCTAAGTCTAAGTTGTAAGGGGAAGTGAATACTCGTGATGATGAGAATCACATAGAGTTTAAGAACTTTATCCTAGTTCTAAGTTAAAGGGGTAAATGGCTATAATGAGGCCAAAAAAGGAAGAGAATACTATGATGATAGTACTCAAGTAGAGTTGAAGAACTCTAGGGAGAATGGTTCTGATGAGACCAAGGGTGATCCTAAAAAGGATAAAGGGGTGACTCTAAAGAGGCCAAGAGGATAATGAGTTATTTATGACAATGAAGTCAATAGAGAGACTTTCCTTAGGAAGGAGGGAACAAATTTGGTTAAGGAGGAGAGCTAAAGAGCTAGCCTCACTTGGGGAGAACTTAACAAAGTTATAAGGCAACAAACATCATTCTAAACAAGGATGAAAACATAAGCATGGTGACAACCAAAACTTCATGGGGGTATACAAAACATAGATGTTACAACACCTAAGCCAAACACGGAGGGGATCAAACATGGGTTAACAAAAAGAAGATGACAACATCTTAAGGTTCATACATTTAAAGATGACAATCCAAGACATACAAACACTTAAGGATGGTTCAATCATGGCATTCAAAAGTTTAAGACATAAATATGTCACATGCTTGATCAAACAACTCATGTTAAGAGGCAAATGATCTAAAGAGATCTCATGGTATGAACAAGAAGATTCACAATGGTATTCACATGTAACAACACATTAAACATCAAGGAATTAAAGTGAAACAAAAGCATACAATGTCAAAACATCATGCAAGGTTCAAGTAACATGCTTTAGGTTTCAAATTATCAAGATAAACAAGAAAACATGGCAAAAGAACCAAAAGGAACCAAAGAGATTTTCATAAAAAAAACCTAAAAAGATCCTTCACTTTCAACATTAATAAATGTTTCAAAATAATTACTTTTCCCAATTTCTTTCCACAATCACACAATAGACATTTTAAGGAATGTTTAGTAAAAATAAGGGATGAAGAAGAGTGAATAATGAACAAGTTATGAACATTTCAAGATGGGTGTACAAACCATAAAATAAAATGAAACAAGTGATAAAAAATAATGGAAATGTCCTGACTAGGACTTGAACCCACGCCATGGGGCTTAGTGCTCAAAAGCCTTGCCAACTGAACCAAAGGCACCATGTGAATAAGTAATGCAAACATTTAATAATATATCAAGGCAAGACACTCAGATTGGGAAAAAAATAAAAGAACTCAAAAAGGTCTGGGGGGGAATCGAACCCCAGACCCTTCGCTCAACAACACACACAAACCTCCTCCATGGACAAGCGGTGCTACGCCCTCATCCAAACATATAGTGACTCCATTTGTTTTTATCTTAAGGACACCACTAAATGGCCACCTCAGCGCCACATTGGGCTGACTGGGTGCCACATCAACTTCTTCTTCTTCCCTTCATACCCTCACTCGTGCCCTAAACTCTCTCATCTCTTCAGAATTTTCTCTCCTCTCTAACTCTCTTATTTCTCAACCAAACTTCACACAATAAAAACAAAAAATGAAGCACATCTCACCAGGATTCTAAATACATCATTGGTTCATCTTAACCACCAATGAATAATGCGCAAAACCAACAACAACAGTGCAACGACACAAAAGTTCAACATGTTATAACATGAAAGTTTTCAACCAAACCTGGCAAGCTCTTATTCAGAATCATAAAGTAACAAACACACTACATTTCCACATTTAAAAAGCAACAGAATAATGCATGAATATGTGAGTTCAAGATCAGAAATCTTACCTCTTGGAGCTAGTTCCAATGACTCTTCAAAAGCTAAGGTTGATGGCAAGACTGCACTTCTGGGACCTTGTTGATCTTTGGAGATGAGATGCAGATGGTTGGTAACTTTGGAAAGTGCCTCAAATGTGGAACCTGATCCCTTTTGCAAGTTGAAACTCAAAAATGGCAGGTGGTGTTTTAGGTGTTACAGAAAAGATTCAGATGTTTGAAGCACTTCTATAAAGTGTTTGGAGATGTGTAGCGAGCGATTTTGGACGCGGTTCTTAAGCGCTGGTCGCTCTCTGCGGTTTGAGCTTTGACTACAGGTCGATTCATTTTTTATCCTATTGTGAGCTGAATAAGGAAGGGAAATAGATGTCTCCAATTAACCCTGCTTTGCATACTGAGTTTAAACAGCGGTCTGTTAGGTTACGGATGCTATCAATGTGGGGGGGCCTTTGTACTGGTTATTCGTATTTCGCCAATACAGGTTTCTTTCTTTCGATCTGGGCAGAAGGTTTCTGGCGGGGAATAAGGATTAGGATGTTAGGACTGGTGCTTTTGAATTACTACTTTTGATTGACGGAGATATGGGATTTGGGTTTTTTGTTGATTGCGCTCGCTAAGATCTTTTCTTTCGATCTTATGCCTACGTATTCCCGTTTACCGAAACAGGGAAATCAGAGCGTTCGTAGTTCCTCCTATTCTATGGGAGGAAATTGGTTTTTGGTGTCTTGTTCAAAGCCCAAGACATGAAGTGAAAGGTGATTTGTATCTTGTTCAAAGCCCAAGATGTGAAGCTAAAAGGTCTATTTGTGTCTTGTTCAAAGCCCAAGACGTGAAGCTGAAAGACCTCGACTTTAGAGAGAATTTGTCATCTCTAAAGAGGGGAGAAGGAGAATTACTTTAACTGGGATACGCGGATCCGAGCAATGCCATAATTTCCGAAGAAAGGGTTTTAACCTGAAGGAGAAGACTTTAACTCAGTGTAGAGCAATGCCATCTTTCCTTAGGAATTTCTCATGCTAAAAGAGGGACAGTGGCATGGATGTAGATGATCCAGAGGCTTGCCGCTTACAGCGATTAGATGAAGGGAAAGGAGTTGTTGATGTTTGTGTACTGTGAACAAGGCACAGCTTTGATGCTAAAAGGTCGATTGGATCAACCAGTGGTTTTCTTATACAAAGCCTAAGAGGAGGCTAATTTCCGCTAGGAAAATCATTATACAAAGCCTAAGAGGAGGCTAATTTCCGCTAGGAAAATCATTATACAAAGCCTAAGAGGAGGCTATTTTGTGTCTCGTACAAAGCCCGAGAGAGAGGCTAAAAGTTTTTGACCCAGTGGGGCATATCGTTATACAAAGCCTAAGAGGAGGCTAGCAAAGAGTTGACTCAGTTAGAGAATCTTTTATACTCAGTAATAGAGTGTTTTTGTATCTCGTACAAAGCCCGGGAGAGAGGCGAAAAGGTTGTTTTGACTCCACTGGGGAGAATTTTGGTATCTCGTACGAAGCCCGAGATGGAGGCTATTGTAACTGTTTCAGTTGAGTGACAGATCCAATATACTGATTTAAAAGAGAAAATCAGTTCTTATATGAGTATCACTGTACACAGGGATTTAATTTGAGGATCAGGGATATTTCCTTCTCTTTGAGGAAACGGGAAATCCAAAGGGTATCGAGACTATCCGAGTCTGCGGGTTTCCTTCCTATTTAACGAAGGGTGCTTGAGAATGTCTTTGAGACTCAAGGAAGTTAGACTGTCCAAGTCTAGAGTTTTATCTTTTGTACTATGCTTCGAGAAACAGTAGTAGACTCTATGAAAGGACTGTTCTATGAGGATGACTAGGTTCTGTTCCTATACCTCTAGGAGGTCGTCGGGACAATTTGTACGAAGCCCAAGAGGAGGCTGGAATCTTTTAAGAAGCCGACGGGTCCTTGTACGAAGCCCAAGAGGAGGCTATCATTCCCGAAGGAAGAGATCATTATACGAAGCCTAAGAGGAGGCTGTGAATACTTCTAAGAAGCCGCAGTGTCCTTGAATAATGCCCAAGAGGAGGCCGATGTTTTTAAGAAGCCAGTGGGTCTTATCATCTCCTTTCCATTAGGAGAGATAACTCTTTTAAAGATAAAAACCACTAGTAAACTTGCGAGGTTTACTATTCAGCGACTTTTAGCTTTTAAAGAGGGTTCCTTAGTTAAGGTCCAAGATTATGACCGTAGTGGGTACCCAAACCCCGAGACATTCAAGGCAAGCTATCCACAAGGAATAGATCAAGTCAGGAAAGTTCGAGAATTTGGAAGAAACTCAAAGATGCCATTCACGGAGAATACATTCATCTTGGGGAGTAGAGCTTCTTGACGATTCCTAAGGAGGACAGCCGAAGAGAAGACTGTATCTGGTGCTCCTATTGGGGATCTAGGCGTCTATTTCTACGAATAAATGAAACGGCGTCACCTAGTTCTAGACGTAGTTGCCGGGGAAACTCGAAATATCTATACTATTATTACACAGTAGATATGAGTTTATGAAAGGAGACTTACAGTGAGCAGCCCCACAATACAGTTTATAATATGAAAGCAGTAAATAAAAGTGATAACCACTTACTCGGTTGTAGTGCTTCCATGCTGTTTGGTTAGTTGTTCAACAAAGAAAGATTAAAAACAACAGTATATTCAAAATCAAAGGAGAAAGTGCTTTGAAAAAGAAAGATTTGGGGCTTACAGCTCAAGGAGAGGCCCAGGGTTTTATCAGTGAGCACACTGTTTGACTTTGTACAGAGGGACTTATACAAGTGACTGGGGCCCAAAAAGGTTTTCTGTACAAAGGGATGGGTCTTACACTCTCTCAAGAGGCCCAAAAAAGGTTTAAAGAAAAAGAGTGGGGCTTATAACACGAGGGTAGGCCCAGATATTTTTTCGTTTAAAAATGGCGATCGCGCCGAGGTTTTCTTTTAACGCGGAAGGACTTATACAATAAGTGATGCCCAAAATGTTTTTGGTTAAAAGGGGGATTGGGTCTTACACTCTATTAGAGGCCCAAAGTGTTTTGAATAAAAAGAAATGGGTCTTACTACTCGAGGGTAGGCCCAGATGGTTTTTATTTTTTAAACGGGCGACGATCGCGCCGTTTACTTGTACAGAGGGACTTATACAACGAGTGAGGCCCAAAAAGTTTTTGTACAAGGGGGGATGGGTCTTACACTCTCTCAAGAGGCCCAAAAAAGGTTTTGAAGAAAAATAAATGGGTCTTACTACTCGAGGGTACGCCCAGATGATTTTTGAAAAGGCGACGATCGCGCCGTTTGTTTTTTGACGGTATCGGGACTTATACAATAAGTGAGGCCCAAAGATGATTTGGTCAAAAAAAAGGATTGGGTCTTACACTCTAATAGAGGCCCAAAGTGTTTTGAAAATGATTTATGAGGGTTGAATTAATCCAAAATCCTAATTTGTTTTCAAAATGTATTTAATTGAATAAAAATTCAATTAAAATGATCAAAAATTGTTTAACACATGGAAAACAAATTGTGATCTTGGATTAATGCTTCAAAAATTAAGTATTGACCTACAAAATAATTAGAAAGCATTAAAAGTTGCAAAATCAATGTAGAAAAAATATTTAAAATGCCAAAAACAATCAAAATATTAATTCTTTACCAAAATATCAATTATATGAAATAAATAATATTTTTTGGGATTTTTTGATAAAATAAAATATTTTAACATTTTTGTGAATTATTAAAAAAAGAATCAACACAAAATCATTAAAACTCAGAGAGAAATTAATTTTTGAATCAATTAAACAAAATCACAAAATTCAAATATTTGAAAATCTGAAAATGGCGCCAAGAACACAAGCAAGAACACGCGCGTTTTCTGGGTTTCTCAGATTTGCATTTTCTATCCAATCTCCATGAATACGTAATCATATCATGCAATCCACATATCATTATGCTCGCCTCAACCTCACGATCATGTCTATGTACTTTAATTTCATTTAAATTAAACATACAACAAGAAATCACGAAGAGACCTCAAGAACCCTAATTTCTGCATGAAGGCTGGGATTTTTGATACACAATTCAAACAATGCAATTAATTGAGGGAAAACATTCCATGCATGATTATGAACATATGGCCAAATATTGTGCGAGGAAATATGCATAGATTGAGAGATGACCAAGTATGTGCTTACCTCCAAGCCGTGACAGCAAGTTCAAAGTGATTTTTGATTTGGAGGTGTTACAGATGAGTTGTGATGATCTGGACAGCTTCCCTACACCCTATGGATTGTGTTTGGATGGTTGGACTTGATTGAAATTGGCTGGATCATTTTGTGGTACCTCAGCTGCACTTTGTTTGAAAATTTGAGCAACCAGCTGGTGATTTCATGAAATTGATGTTTCAAAAGTTATGTGAGTGTTTGATCAGCTCATATGTGATGTATGTGAGGTGTGTGAGTGATTGGTTTGTGCAGAATTGCTCTCAAACTCAAAACCCGATAGCTACCTTGCTAAGAAAGGCATTTTTGCCAAGAGAAATAGATTTTGAGGAAAGCATCTGTTAGATGGCTTTGGTGTACTTAAACTGACCACAATTGAGCTCTATTTATAGTAGAGCAAGTTTGTTTTGCAAGGAATAGTGCATGGCAGCTGGTAAGTAGGTTTAGCCAATGTTGGCAAATGAAAATCCAAGTCTCCTCTAGCCATTGACTAGAGGTTAGGGCACAGAGCTTTGGTCCCCTTGGTCTTGGATAAGTCTTGACTGATTTTAGATGAGAATGGCTCAGTCCATGCCACCTTGATGGTTCCATTGAATGCCTCATTCCAAATTTGAAGTCTTGTCCCTATTTTGGCAACTCTAGGTTCAACATGCTATTCCTTGTTCCTTGGACCTTGGAGGCTTGGCTCAGTGATTGTCCCCTTTAGATTCAATCCTCTGAGGTGTCCAAGTGGATTGGAGCAATTGAAATTGGCTGATTTTGGCAAATCGAGCCAAAATGCAAATTCTGCCTTGCCTTGACAGATTTCAGCAAGGCAACTTGGCAATGTTGTATCTCATGGTGTAGGTTGAATTTGGCAATGTTCTTGGCCATTTTGGAAAGCTCTTACATGATACAACAACTGTTTGAACAAGTTTGGTTTTGATCTCTTTTGATTCCAAGTGAAAAATCCCCCTACATTTGGCAAAAAGTGAGGCAGAATCTGACTTAGTGAAAATTTCACTAAGTGTTGGAAAAAGTGACATTTTCACTTTTCAGCCACTTTGATCACTCCATAACTCAAAATCCTTAATGAATTGGAATGACTTGTAGTTGAAGTTTTTGTAGGTGATAATGAGGGCTACAAATCCATCTTTGGATGAGAAAAAATGGCCTTGTGGTTTAGGAGTTATGGTCCTCCAAAGTTGGTACCTTTGCCACTTTATTTTTAACTTAGAAAAATTTCTAAGTTTTATGGTTACCCCTTTTACAAGTTATCTCACTTTCCTTGATTTTTCTTGATGAATGATGATTCAAATCATACATTAACATCATTTTAGGGTTAAAAATCCATTTTGGTGAAAAATCTCAAAAAGTCAAAGTTGACTTTTGTGCACAGTTGACTTTTTATCAGATGAATTCCAAACTGTGCAATTCTTCAGGAAATCATGTCCTAGACCTAAATCAAACTTGATGGACATGTTCCATGGGTGTCATAGGGTATATTCAATCATGTATTAGGGTTTGGGAGCATGTCCTGGTCAAAAGTCAAAGTTACAATTGACTTTTCCCTTAAAACCCTAATTGTGGTGCAGATGAAATTGAGACTTGTTGCTCAAGCTTCTTGGATCAATCCATTGTTCCAAATGGATCAATATGGTGTATTAGAGACCCTCAAATCATCTCTTGAGGTCTTGGCTCCTGGTTTGTCCCAAAAGTCAACTTAGGGGTGAATTAGGTCAAGAAACCCTAATTCTTGATTTTTTATGAATGCATCCCTTGAGGCAAAATTGACTTGATGCATGGGTTCATGAGGTTCCATGAAGCATATTAGGTCATGTTTTGGATCATTGCCTTGTGCCCAGATGAAAATTTCCATCTGGAGACTCTGGTCGACCAAAACCCTAATTTGGTGACACTGTCGATCTTGAGACTTGATCCACCTAGAAGGGAGCAGCCTTGTGCTTAATCCTTGAAGTGGGAGTCCTTTTTGATCCATTGTGGATGTTTGAGAGATTATACAAGTTGAAGATCATGTCATTTCTTGATTGATCCTTTGTCTAAGCACTCAGAGAGGGCTTGAAACCCTAATTTTGATTGTAGTGGATGCTCACCCATATTTGGGGAGACTAATGAAGCATGATGGTTCATCCATATTGTGATGATGATTTTCACAATGATGGGAAATCTAAGTGGTCAAAATTTGGGGTATTACAGATGCCCCTATTTAATCTTCTTAGACCCGAAAGTATGAATGACGAAGGTATTCGGGCATTCGGGGTGCAAGAGGATTAAATATCGGAATATCTGAAATTTTGATGGCTATGAATGGCAGCTTGCGCATTCATCTTCTTTTGCTAAGCAATGATGCTTAGAAAAGGTAAACTTCCCCTCGATCCTGGTCTTCAGCCAAGGAACTGGTCTCAGTTTTCTTTTGAAATAAACCTCCCCTCGTTCTTGGTTTCCTACCAAGGAACTGGTCTTAGTTTCTGATTTAAACTTCCCCTCGATCCTGGTTTCTTACCAAGGAACTGGTCTTAGTTTCTGATTTAAACTTCCCCTCGATCCTGGTTTCTTACCAAGGAACTGGTCTTAGTTTCTGATTTAAACTTCCCCTCGATCCTGGTTTTCTACCAAGGAACTGGTCTTAGTTTCTTTTGTCAATAAACTTTACTGACAAGGGACGCTATTTGTAGCGGCTTTCCTTCAAACTTCTCGCCGAATTTTCCTGGAGAGATGCCATTTGACGGAAAAAGTTTTGATGTCAGACTTGCTGGGGAACCCATTCGTCTGAATTATAGAGGTACACAAACTTCTCTATTTTGGAGATACCATTTATCGATTCTACTAGGGAAAGCGAGTCTCTTGAGAGACTGTTTTCGTTTGGGATCTTTCATCATACTTTTCTCGGGATCTTCCCGGAGAAACGCCATATGATGGGGTCCAATTTTGAGGTGCCGATGACCTTTTCATCAACGGTTTTTCGGAGCAAAACTGGCGTGCTGCCGAATCTCTGATCACGAGGCTTTCTCTGTGGATTTTCCTTAATCCGGGAAAGCGAGGATATCATCTTCAATGGCGAAGAGTGACATCTGTTGAAGGTTCTCTGATCTTTCAGAGGTTCAAGTTATCAAAGTGGCCAAGTGCCGACTCTGATCTAAAGATACATTGGTGGCGAGATTGTGCAGACGCAACACTTCCTGACGAGGAAAGAACTGACAAACTCGATTGAGAAAATTGTTTATCACTAGGGGACAAGACCGGCTAGAGTGATAACGATGCAATATGAAATGTAAATGCAAATCAAAAATGCATGAAGTACGTATGTATATGCTGACAAAACTGACGCGACATACAGACTAATGGATGAACACAATTGGATACTCAGCCATCGCGGGGCGAAGAAGTACCGTTGGTTCAAAATAGCAATTCCACCTTGCTTAGGAGAAATAGTCCACGCGGGGAGCTATGTTGATCGGGCTTAGGAGATGAGAACTCGGCCGAGGATGTCAGACGAAACAAGGTCTCTGACACAGTTGATCCCTTCATTCAGGCATACTGGCTTAGAAGGAGTACTTTGATTCTGCACTTTGAACTTCGCTTACTTCGGGAGAAGCGATCGATGTTCTTTTGATGTTCAACAGTCAAAAGAAATTGCCATCTTTATTTTAAAAGCAGAAAAAGTTTTAACAAGTAAATTCATTTTTGTTTTATTTCAAGAATCGCTGATTAAGTTTAAACAACGTCGTTCTGTAAAGCTAAAACAAGCAAGAGTTACAAACAAAAGCACAAGGGCTCAAATTTTATTGATAAGATGGAGATCAGCCAAACGCGTGATTCCAAAGAGTATATACAAAGTTAGAAAACGGTAATTTACAGGGAAAAGGGCTACGTTGAAACATAACGACCACTATCCTTCTACCAACTTTGAATTCGGGGCATCCTGAGCTTCTGTCGAAGATGACCTTTGACTGGAGATTTCTTCCGATAGATGATGTAACTACTGCTGAGGGACTTGCCTCTGTTGGACATAGTTACTTGCCATTATCCCTAACTTTTGCCTGGATTGTACTATGAGATTTCCAATCCATCGGGATGATTCTTTTTTTTCATGTCTCTAACTTTTGCCTGGACCGCCCTTTCGGGTTTTCAATCCACCGAGACGTTTTTTTTTTTTTTAGTTTAGGCGAAGTATTTCTTGACTACATCAACATTCGTGGGGTAGGCAAATTCCTCTCCGTCCATGGTTGCGAGTCTCAAGGCGCCGCCTGAGAAAGCTTTCGTGACCACATAGGGGCCATCATAATTTGGGGTCCATTTGCCCCGAGAGTCAGTGAGAAATGAATGTATCTTCTTGAGCACGAGGTCTCCTTTCCTGAAGACACGAGGTCGGACCTTTTTGTCGAACGCCCTCTTCATTCTCTGTTGATACAACTGACCGTGGCATAGTGCCGTGATTCGCTTCTCTTCGATCAGGTTCAGGTCGTCGTGTCAACTTTGACACCATTCAGCTTCGGTGAGCTTAGCTTCCATCAATACCCTGATTGACGGGATCTCTACTTCTATGGGAAGCACTGCCTCCATGCCATATACTAGAGAGAAAGGGGTAGCCCCTGTTGAAGTGCGGACAGATGTGGGATAACCGTGAAGAGCAAAGGGTAGCATTTCGTGCCAATCTTTATAGGTTACAACTATCTTTTGAACGATCTTCTTGATGTTCTTGTTAGCCGCTTCTACCGCTCCGTTCATCTTGGGTCGGTAGGGAGATGAGTTATGGTGTTCGATCTTGAACTCTGCACACAACTCTTTCATCATCTTATTGTTCAAGTTAGATCCATTATCAGTAATGATCTCGCTTGGAACACCATAACGGCCGATGATATTGTTTTTGATAAATCGGACCACCACTTGTCGGGTTACATTGGCGAATGACGCTGCTTCGACCCACTTGGTGAAATAGTCAATGGCTACCAGGATGAACCGATGTCCGTTTGAAGCCTTGGGCTCAATCATACCAATCATGTCGATTCCCCATATGAAAAATGGCCACGGGGAAGAAAGAACTTTGAGATGTGATGGCGGTACATGAATTTTGTCGGAGTATATCTGACACTTGTGACACCTCCTCATGTACTTGTAGCAGTCGGATTCCATGGTCAACCAATAGTACCCGGCCCTGAGAATTTTTCTCGCCATTGTGTGTCCGTTGGCATGAGTGCCAAAGGATCCTTCATGAATTTCTTTCATGAGCATGTCTGCTTCTGGTCTGTCGACGCATCGGAGCAAGACCATGTCAAAATTTCTCTTATAAAGAGTGTCACCGCTCAGGAAGAAGTTTCCAGCCAATCTTCTGAGGGTTTTCCTGTCTTTTCTGAGTGCCCCAGATGGGTACTCTTGTTTCTGAAGGAAGCATTTGATATCGTGATACCAAGGTCTGTCGTCTATGACTGCTTCAATCGCGAAGATGTAAGCGGGCCGTTCAAGGCGCATGATGTCAATCTTAGGTAAGTCATTCCATCGACCTACGCTAATCAAGGAAGAGAGAGTGGCTAAAGCATCAGCCATGTGATTCTCATCACGAGGGATATGATGAAAGTCGACTCTGTTGAAGAAGGGTAACAACCTTCTTGCATAGTCTTTGTAAGGAATCAATCCTGATTGGTATGTGTTCCAATCTCCTTTTATCTGGTTAATAACCAAGGCTGAGTCGCCGTATACATCCAAGTTTTTGATCCTTAAATCCATTGCTTCTTCGAGACCCATAATACAAGCTTCGTATTTGGCCTCGTTGTTCATACATTTGAACATAAGTCTGGCAGTGAAAGGAATGTGGGAACCCTGAGGGGTAACAATGATTGCCCCAATTCCGTTTCCATAATGATTGACTGCTCCGTCAAAGATAAGTCCCCACTGGGAACCTGGTTCTGGCCCTTCACTGGGTAGCGGTTCATCGCAATCTTTCATTTTTAGATACATGACATCTTCGTCTGGGAAGTCAAACCCGATTGATTCTTGATCGTCAATCGGTTGATGAGCCAAATGATCGGCTAAAATACTCCCTTTAACGGCTTTCTGAGCATGGTACTCTATGTCATATTCTGATAGTAACATCTGCCAACGGGCAATCCTTCCCGTGAGAGCAGGTTTTTCGAAAACGTACTTGATTGGATCCATTTCGGAGACCAACCAAGTAGTATGACGAATCATGTACTGGCGAAGACGTTTGGTTGCCCAAGCCAAAGCGCAACAAGTTTTCTCAAGCATTTTGTACCGAGTCTCGCAGTCGGTGAATTTCTTGCTTAGATAGTAAATGGCAGACTCTTTCCTTTTAGTTTCATCTTTTTGGCCAAGTACACATCCCATTGAGTCCTCTAGGACTGTGAGGTAAATGATTAGTGGTCTTCCTTCCACTGGAGGTGATAGAATCGGAGGATTCAACAAATATTCCTTAATACTGTCGAATGCAGTTTGGCAGTCTTCTGACCAAACGCAATCCTGGTTCTTTTTCAATAACTTGAAAATCGGCGCACAAGTCGCGGTCATAAGGAATATAAATCTGGAGATGTAGTTCAAACGTCCCAGGAATCCTCTGACTTGTTTTTCAGTTTTCGGAGAAGGCATTTCTTGAATGGCCTTGACCTTGTCAGGATTAACTTCAATTCCTTTCTGGCTGACGATGAACCCTAGTAATTTCCCCGAACGGACACTGAAGGTGCACTTGTTAGGATTCAAGCGGAGCTTGAATTTTCTTAGACGTTCGAATAATTTTGACAGATGTTCAACGTGCTCATCCTCTATTCTTGATTTTGGAATCAAATCATCGACATATACCTCGATTTCTTTGTGTATCATGTCATGAAACAGAGTAGTCATGGCCCTTTGATAGGTTGCCCCGGCATTCTTCAAACCGAACGGCATTACCTTGTAACAAAAGGTGCCCCATGGGGTAATGAACGAAGTTTTCTCCATGTCTTTCGGCGCCATTTTGATCTGGTTATAGCCCGAGAATCCATCCATGAAGGAGAATACTTTGAACTTTGCTGTGCTGTCAACCAGCATGTCAATGTGTGGTAAAGGAAAGTCGTCCTTTGGACTTGCCTTGTTTAGATCTCTGTAATCAACACACATTCTAACCTTTCCATCCTTTTTGGGAACGGGTACGATGTTGGCTAACCATTGAGGATATTCAGATGTAGCGAGGAAACCCGCGTCGATCTGTTTCTGTACCTCCTCTTTGATTTTGATGGCCATGTCCGGGTGAGTCCGTCTCAACCTTTGCTTTACTGGCGGACATTCCGATCTTAGCGGTAAGTGATGTTCCCCGATGCTGGTATCCAACCCTGGCATATCCTGATAGGACCAAGCGAATACATCGGGGAATTCTTTGAGAAGCTTTATCAAACCCTCTCTGGCAGTTGGACTGAGAAATGCTTCGATCCTGATTTCTTTTCTGTCTTTTTCAGAACCCAAGTTTACCGTTTCCAACGGTTCTTTGTGAGGTTCAATGGACCTTTCCTCTTGTCTGAGTAGTCAGGAGATCTCTTCTGGAATTTCGTTGTCATTTTCTTCTTCAGCCTCGAATACCGGGAACTCAAAGTTGGAAAAAGGCATCGGATCGTATGTTTCAACGGGGTATAAAACAAGCAATCTGCATGACGTGATGATTCGTGTTTAGAAGAGATAGAGAAAATGCAAGTGTGTGCAGTGTTTTGATTTTACTGCTTGTTTTTATTATTGAATGTTTTTTTTTAGGATTACCATTTTCTGAAAAAGCAAAAAGAGAAAACAGCAATTAATGCGGAAATTACAGAACGACGTTATTTTATTAATGAACAAGTCGAATCTTGAAACTACAGCCCTATAAAACAAAACTCTGTCGCTTTGGGCAAAGCGAAGAGGGAAATTTACAAAAAGCGAGCCCTATCAAAATATTTGTTTCACCTGGGCAGGGTGAAAGGTTTAAAGGATGGCAATTACTTTGACTGATGAACGACCTTCGGAACCTCGACGGCAACCCATTGGCGGCGAACTCCTCGGTGAATCACAAAGTCTGGCACCTTCCTTGATTTATCTTCGGAAATGACGCTGATTTCTGGTGGAGTAGGATCATTGGAATCTGTCTCCCAAGCAGAGTTGTCGTAGGAGAATTCCTCAGTTGTATTTTGCATAGCATTTGTGCTCTCAGCTGTATCTCCCCATCCAGTTGACTAGATATCTTCGAGCCTGATACGAGAGCTTTCGGGAGCAGTGTACTTGACCATAAAGTCGTATTTTCCACTTGGTTGTCCTAGAGTGTCCCAAACTTCTTTGGAACTGGAGAAGTCATCCCTCTCGATGACGTTGACCTTAGGAAAAGCATAGTTGATGAATTCTAGTCCTGCAAATGTTGCGAATTCATCTTCATGTTGAGTAGTTTCCGAATGACCTGAGTGTTGATCCCATGACATGGCGGGGACACAGGTATTCTGTTCAATGACGCTCAGCTGAGTTTCATTACTCGGCTGACTTTCTTGCCCCAAGTTTCCTGGGTAAGGCTTCCACATTGGCAGACCATCCATCGGGCCATAGTAATTGTGATCAAAGTTTTCTTTCATCAGAGTGTCTTCCTCTAATGAATTTGGCGGAGCACGGCATCCTTCCGGATCACAATCTCCGTAGATCATTTCGACATCTGATCTTGGTATAAATCTCGAACTTTCTGTAGGAAAGCAAAAAGGCATAGGCACCTCTTCCTGAGACATATAGCCGTCCTTGTTAAGGTAGGACTTCCATTCTTCATCCGTGTCAGAGAGATCTTCCTCATTGATAGCATGAACTGTCTGAGACACTGGGTGAAGAAAACCTCCACTGTGGAAGAAGTTTTGAAGGGGATGAAGACTTTCATCGTTGGCGGCTGTCTGGGTACAGGTTGCAGAAAAACCAAGACCCTTCTTTGTTTTATTGTCAATAGGAATGACAAGCCGTCCCCATCCCGTCGTATCGGTACTCTCGACCGCTTTGATAGCATCTTTGTATGAAGAAATTGAAGTTCCTTCTTCGGATTGATCATTCTTGCTCACCGATAGTGCTTGGAACTGAGTTCCAATAACCTCCTCGGGTTCCACACAAGTAGATGATGATAAGTTGCTTACAAGCAAGGCTTGTTCCCCACAAACCGTGACAAGTTGATCGTTCTTGACGAACTTTAGCTTTTGGTGGAGGGTTGAAGTAACCGCTCCAGCCTGATGTATCCAAGGTCTTCCTAATAAACAACTGTACGTTGCCCGAATATCCATGACCTGGAAAGTGATTTGGAAAGTGTGAGGACCAATAGTTATGGGAAGATCAACTTCGCCGATAACTGTTTTTCTGGATCCGTCGAATGCTTTGACGACGACCTCGCTGACTCTCATCGGAGGGCCCTTGAATGATAATTGCATCAAGGTGGACTTCGGTATAACATTCAGGGCTGACCCTGTGTCTACCAGTACGTTGGCTAAAGCATCGCCCTGGCAGTTAACTGTGATATTGAGCGCCATGTTATGACGGCGACCCTCTTCAGGTAATTCCTCATCACTAAATCCCAAATTATTGCAGGAAGTGATGTTAGAGACAATGCTATCGAATTGTCTGATTGTTACATCCTGTTCCACAAAGGCTTGCTCCAAGACTTTCTGTAGAGCCTCTCTGTGTGCTTCTGAACTGAGTAACAGTGATAATACTGAGATCTTTGAAGGAGTCTGTAACAGTTGATCGACAATGTTATATTCACTTCTTTGGATGAGCTTTAGCATCTCATCCTTGTCTTTTGAAAAGTCGGGATTACTAGATTGACCAACTGGTGGATCAGGAATTTCCGCCTGAAGTTCCTTTTCTTTGTTGGATTCTCCAACCCCTCGGTTGAAGATTCGACCGCTCCATGTTACACGACTGATGTCTGCAATATTCACAACGGAGGGTAATGGAATTTTCTTTCCATTCTCGATTGTTGTTGCACCATATTTGTAAGGGATCGCCTTAGCTGATTCATACGGTAATGGTCCCGGTAGATAGATGACTATGGGAACCTTCTGATTTTTCTGACCATCATAAGTAACCTTGATCCGTTCCCGGTTGAGAACTCTAGATTCGTCAAGTAGAGGGACGATGGCAAAAACATCCCTGATCTGGTGATGACCAGAGATCGTGACAACATCCTCAACCTGATCGGCAAGGTAGTTCGGCGACCAAATGATGGGTCCTGAACCTGGATATGGACGAATTTCTCCACGATCGACCTGACCCTGAAGAGCTGCTCTCACAAGGTAACACCCTTGGTTACTTTCCGAACAGACGCTACAACTGTCATAGTTGTGTGGTGGCACCTGGCCACGCCCACTTTAAATACAATGTAACCTCACTAGGTTACCTTCCATTGATCGGACATCCTGACTTTGACGACGAGTAGGATTCCTGTGACTGATACTAATTTGCTGAGTATCTTCGTCCATATAGATTGGCATCCACCAGTGATTTAACAAGTACTGAAGTGCCTCCTGGACAAGGGTACAACCTCGATCGTTTTCGCAACCCGCTTTACAGCTTTGGTAATCATGTGATATTAAGAATCAGAGTCGGACCTGCTCAGCATGTAACTCTACCAGGTTGGTATTCATTACGCGGATGTCGAAGATTTGAACCATATTGATTTGATAGGAGTTCCTATCATGGTAGTCTTGGATCCATCCAAGATCCATCTGACGCTGGAGGGCCTCTTGTATGAAAGAGCATCCCTGTTTGTTTACCGAGCAAATCAGACAGGAACTATAATCGTGCCGCGGCAGATTATGATACTGGCTTTGCCTTGAGTGCATCGCCACCAAGTTGACATTCATCACACGGATGTCTTGGTTTTGAATGACGTTGGAATTCGTGTAAACCATGTTAACTCCACGAACTCGGTGCTCCTGGATCCATCCAAGATCCATTTGTTCCTGTAGAGCTGATTGCACTACAGAACATCCCTGGTTGTCTTTAGAGCAGATATCACACTGGTGATAATTATGAGGTGGCACATGGCCATATCCACTCTGTCTACAATGCATCTTGACCAGATTGGTCCCCAATAAGAGTACATCGTGAATTTGATAGACATTGTTAGTCTCTTTCTCAATCAGATTGACTGCCGCTTTCTCGTGTTGAGGCAGCGGGTTCGTAAGAACATTAGGATTCGTATCTTTGAAAGATAAGAGCCCGCTCCTAACAAGCTTTTGCACGTCGGATTTGAAATTGAGGCAAGTCTCAATGTTATGCCCTGAACCTCCTTGATGATAAGGGCATGTTTGATCCACCTTAAACCAGAAAGGCGGATTTTCCGGAACTGAAAGGGGAGACTTAGTCTGGATGTGCCCCTTGGCTAGCAGTAACGGAAATAATTCTGCGTACGTTACGGGTATAGGATCAAATCCTGGTGGCCGTGTTGTACGGTTGTTGTTATATGGGGGACGAGCCTGCTGAAGAGGCTGTTGTGTCCTTTGCTGGTCAGGTTGGCTCTGCGCAACCTGAGGTTGATACATAGGAACAGGCGCGGGGCCGATAGCAGGAGTAACAGCTACTACTGGCTGATAACGTCGTCTTTGCTTTCCGAGAGAGATATTCCCAATATCTTGCTCTTTTTTCTTAGGGAGAGCACTACCTTATTTTTTAGTACTGCTCGTTGATCCAGTGTCTTTTACCAAACGTCCTTCTCGGACGGCTTCCTCAAGACGTACACCCATACCGACCATCTCGGTGAAATCACTGGGCGCACTGGCGACCATTCGGTCATAGTAAAATGAGCTTAAGGTCTTTAAGAAGATCTTTGTCATCTCTTTTTCCTCAAGAGGTGGACAAATTTGAGCGGCAATTTCACGCCACCTTTGAGCATACTCCTTAAGGTTTCCTTGTCCTTTTACGACATTGATCTGAGTCGATCTCTGTCGGGTGCCATGTCCAAATTGTACTTGTATTGTTGGACGAAGGCAGTACCAAGATCTCTGAATGTACTAATCGTAGTACGGTTTAAACCCATGTACCATTTGAGTGCGGCACCAGTTAAACTATCCTGGAAGTAGTGAATCAGCAGGTCCTGATTCTCCGTCTGAGCTGACATCCGCCGAGCGTACATCACCAGATGGCTCTGAGGGCAAGAGTTACCCTTGTATTTTTCAAAGTCGGGCACTTGGAACTTGTGCGGGACTTTCACATCGGGGACCAAGCAGAGGTATGCAGCGTCCTTTCCAAATAGATCCTAACCGCGAATGGCTTGCAGCTCTTTCTGCATTTCCAAGAACTGCTCCTGGAATTCATCCATTCTGTCAAACATAGTTTCCTTCTTATCAGAAGGTGTTGGTGGAATATGTCCTTCCGGGACAGTGTGCACCACAGGGGGTGGTACCGTGACTACGGCAGTAAGTCTTGGCGCCTCCCGAAGTTTGTAACCTTCAGGAGTCTTGAGTATGCCCCTGGCATCTTCGCTTTCCCGAAGTTTGTAACCTTCAGGCCCAGCGGCTTCTGTTGCGATTCCCTGATCTTCAGTGATCGGCAGAACATATCCTTCCGGGATATAGTTAACAGGCATGCCCCAAGGACGATTTTTCGGCATCTGATACCTAGGATCATACTTTTCTATGATGGGCATTGAGGTGATCTCTGAGATCACAGTTCTTTGTAGCTGAGCTTCTTCCATGGCTTGCATGTCGTTACGAAGCTTTCTCATATCCTCTCTCAGAGTGTCGATCTCTTCTTTCAACTCTCTGTTTTCTTCCTCAAGATCATCCATCTTTTTCTGACGATTGGCCCGAGTATTATACGAATGAGACAGTTCTGACGATCATCCTCGCTAACTTTCTCAAATCCCCTAGTTTTGGAACCTTGAAGGTATACTGGTGAGTTCTCCTTCTACCGAAATCCATTAATGCAATCTTTTTCTCTGATATTTGCAATCACAGTCTTAGTTTAATTTGAAAAACAGAGAGACTAGAAGAGAAATTTTTTGAATGTTTTAATGTTTTATTAAATGAATGCATGAATGCAGCACACAAAAACATAGAAAAAACATGGGGTCAAAGGGTCGTTGTCATGAAGTCAAGGCTCTACCCATCCCCAAAGGTTTATACTAGGGTGATTTTTGTACCTGTACTCATTATCCTCAGCTCCTCCCAGGAAAGCAAAACAACAAGCGGATCGCCAGCGAGTTGTGTGCAATCTTAGAGTAAGTGCTATTCACCGAGAATAGATCACCAACCTCAAATGAGGGTAGTATCGCGTAACAGCTATTTCCGATAGCTTCCGCACTACGAAAGGGTTTGGCTTTTCTAGGTGTATACTCATTCTCACCACATGCGGCATCACACGCATTCCCAGTAGCAGAAAAATAAACATGTATAGCAATTAGGAATAGCAGTATATATATTTGTCCTAATCATCCTAGACTTATAAAGCTACGAATCTTAAGTTCCTGGAAGAAATGGGTTACTTGGCGGAAGCCCCAATCTGTGGTTCCCTGCCTAAGAGATGGACCAGCATAGGTCAATCTTTCTCTTCGGTAGAGTTCCCATTTTCTGTAGAAAACGGGGATGATGCCCTAAGGCAGAAAAGGAGACTCCCCAGCAGAGTCGCCATTTGTGTAATTTTTCACACAAGAGAAGTAGAAAGAAAGGAACGGGCCCCACGGTGGGCGCCACTTTTCTGTAGCGAGCGATTTTGGACGCGGTTCTTAAGCGTTGGTCGCTCTCTGCGGTTTGAGCTTTGACTACAGGTCGATTCATTTTTTATCCTATTGTGAGCTGAATAAGGAAGGGAAATAGATGTCTCCAATTAACCCTGCTTTGCATACTGAGTTTAAACAGCGGTCTATTAGGTTACGGATGCTATCAATGTGGGGGGCCTTTGTACTGGTTATTCGTATTTTGCCAATACAGGTTTCTTTCTTTCGATCTGGGCAGAAGGTTTCTGGCGGGGAATAAGGATTAGGATGTTAGGACTGGTGCTTTTGAATTACTGCTTTTGATTGACGGAGATATGGGATTTGGGTTTTTTGTTGATTGCGCTCGCTAAGATCTTTTCTTTCGATCTTATGCCTACGTATTCCCGTTTACCGAAACAGGGAAATCAGAGCGTTCGTAGTTCCTCCAATTCTATGGGAGGAAATTGGTTTTTGGTGTCTTGTTCAAAGCCCAAGACATGAAGCGAAAGGTGATTTGTATCTTGTTCAAAGCCCAAGATGTGAAGCTAAAAGGTCTATTTGTGTCTTGTTCAAAGCCCAAGACGTGAAGCTAAAAGACCTCGGCTTTAGAGAGAATTTGTCATCTCTAAAGAGGGGAGAAGGAGAATTACTTTAACTGGGATACGCGGATCCGAGCAATGCCATAATTTCCGAAGAAAGGGTTTTAACCTGAAGGAGAAGACTTTAACTCAGTGTAGAGCAATGCCATCTTTCCTTAGGAATTTCTCATGCTAAAAGAGGGACAGTGGCATGGATGTAGATGATCCAGAGGCTTGCCGCTTACAGCGATTAGATGAAGGGAAAGGAGTTGTTGATGTTTGTGTACTGTGAACAAGGCACAGCTTTGATGCTAAAAGGTCGATTGGATCAACCAGTGGTTTTCTTATACAAAGCCTAAGAGGAGGCTAATTTCCGCTAGGAAAATCATTATACAAAGCCTAAGAGGAGGCTAATTTCCGCTAGGAAAATCATTATACAAAGCCTAAGAGGAGGCTAGTTTGTGTCTCGTACAAAGCCCGAGAGAGAGGCTAAAAGTTTTTGACCCAGTGGGGCATATCGTTATACAAAGCCTAAGAGGAGGCTAGCAAAGAGTTGACTCAGTTAGAGAATCTTTTATACTCAGTAATAGAGTGTTTTTGTATCTCGTACAAAGCCCGAGAGAGAGGCGAAAAGGTTGTTTTGACTCCACTGGGGAGAATTTTGGTATCTCTTACGAAGCCCGAGATGGAGGCTATTGTAACTATTTCAGTTGAGTGATAGATCCAATATACTGATTTAAAAGAGAAAATCAGTTTTTATATGAGTATCACTGTACACAGGGATTTAATTTGAGGATCAGGGATATTTCCTTCTCTTTGAGGAAACGGGAAATCCAAAGGGTATCGAGACTATCCGAGTCTGCGGGTTTCCTTCCTATTTAACGAAGGGTGCTTGAGAATGTCTTTGAGACTCAAGGAAGTTAGACTGTCCAAGTCTAGAGTTTTATCTTTTGTACTATGCTTCGAGAAACAGTAGTAGACTCTATGAAAGGACTGTTCTATGAGGATGACTAGGTTCTGTTCCTATACCTCTAGGAGGTCGTCGGGACAATTTGTACGAAGCCCAAGAGGAGGCTGGAATCTTTTAAGAAGCCGACGGGTCCTTGTACGAAGCCCAAGAGGAGGCTATCATTCCCGAAGGAAGAGATCATTATACGAAGCCTAAGAGGAGGCTATGAATACTTCTAAGAAGCCGCAGTGTCCTTGAATAATGCCCAAGAGGAGGCCGGTGCTTTTAAGAAGCCCGTGGGTCTTATCATCTCCTTTCCATTAGGAGAGATAACTCTTTTAAAGATAAAAACCACTGGTAAACGTGCGAGGTTTTCTATCCAGCGACTTTTAGCTTTTAAAGAGGGTTCCTTAGTTAAGGTCCAAGATTATGACCGTAGTGGGTACCCAAACCCCGAGACATTCAAGGCAAGCTATCCATAAGGAATAGGTCAAGTCAGGAAAGTTCGAGAATTTGGAAGAAACTCAAAGATTCCATTCACGGAGAATACATTCATCTTGGGGAGTAGAGCTTCTTGACGATTCCTAAGGAGGACAGCCGAAGAGAAGACTGTATCTGGTGCTCCTATTGGGGATCTAGGCGTCTATTTCTACGAATAAATGAAACGGCGTCACCTAGTTCTAGACGTAGTTGCCGGGGAAACTCGAAATATCTATACTATTATTACACAGTAGATATGAGTTTATGAAAGGAGACTTACAGTGAGCAGCCCCACAATACAGTTTATAATATGAAAGCAGTAAATGAAAGCGATAACCACTTAGTCGGTTGTAGTGCTTCCATGCTGTTTGGTTAGTTGTTCAACAAAGAAAGATTAAAAACAACAGTATATTCAAAATCAAAGGAGAAAGTGCTTTGAAAAAGAAAGATTTGGGGCTTACAGCTCAAGGAGAGGCCCAGGGTTTTATCAGTGAGCACACTGTTTGACTTTGTACATAGGGACTTATACAAGTGACTGGGGCCCAGAAAGGTTTTCTGTACAAAGGGATGGGTCTTACACTCTCTCAAGAGGCCCAAAAAAGGTTTAAAGAAAAAAAGTGGGGCTTATAACACGAGGGTAGGCCCAGATGATTTTTTCGTTTAAAAATGGCGATCGCGCCGAGGTTTTCTTTTAACGCGGAGGGACTTATACAATAAGTGAGGCCCAAAATGTTTTTGGTTAAAAGGGGGATTGGGTCTTACACTCTATTAGAGGCCCAAAGTGTTTTGAATAAAAAGAAATGGGTCTTACTACTCGAGGGTAGGCCCAGATGGTTTTTATTTTTTAAACGGGCGACGATCGCGCCGTTTACTTGTACAGAGGGACTTATACAACGAGTGAGGCCCAAAAAGTTTTTGTACAAGGGGGGATGGGTCTTACACTCTCTCAAGAGGCCCAAAAAAGGTTTTGAAGAAAAATAAATGGGTCTTACTACTCGAGGGTACGCCCAGATGATTTTTGAAAAGGCGACGATCGCGCCGTTTGTTTTTTGACGGTATCGGGACTTATACAATAAGTGAGGCCCAAAGATGATTTGGTCAAAAAAAGGATTGGGTCTTACACTCTAATAGAGGCCCAAAGTGTTTTGGAAATGATTTATGAGGGTTAAATTAATCCAAAACCCTAATTTGTTTTCAAAATGTATTTAATTGAATAAAAATTCAATTAAAATGATCAAAAATTGTTTAACACATGGAAAAAAAATTGTGATCTTGGATTAATGCTTCAAAAATTAAGTATTGACCTACAAAATAATTAGAAAGCATTAAAAGTTGCAAAATCAATGTAGAAAAAATATTTAAAATGCCAAAAACAATCAAAATATTAATTCTTTACAAAAATATCAATTATATGAAATAAATAATAATTTTTGGGATTTTTTGATAAAATAAAATATGTTAACATTTTTGTGAATTATTAAAAAGAGAATCAACTCAAAATCATTAAAACTCTGAGAGAAATTAATTTTTGAATCAATTAAACAAAATCACAAAATTCAAATATTTGAAAATCTGAAAATGGCGCCAAGAACACAAGCAAGAACACGCGCGTTTTCTGGGTTTCTCAGATTTGCATTTTCTATCCAATCTCCATGAATACGTAATCATATCATGCAATCCACATATCATTATGCTCGCCTCAACCTCACGATCATGTCTATGTACTTTAATTTCATTTAAATTAAACATACAACAAGAAATCACGAAGAGACCTCAAGAACCCTATTTTCTGCATGAAGGCTAGGATTTTTGATACACGATTCAAACAATGCAATTAATTGAGGGAAAACATTCCATGCATGATTATGAACATATGGCCAAATTATTGTGCGAGGAAATATGCATAGATTGAGAGATGACCAAGTATGTGCTTACCTCCAAGCCGTGACAGCAAGTTCAAAGTGATTTTTGATTTGGAGGTGTTACAGATGAGTTGTGATAATCTGGACAGCTTCCCTACACCCTATGGATTGTGTTTGGATGGTTGGACTTGATTGAAATTGGCTGGATCATTTTGTGGTACCTCAGCTGCACTTTGTTTGAAAATTTGAGCAACCAGCTGGTGATTTCATGAAATTGATGTTTCAGAAGTTATGTGAGTGTTTGATCAGCTCATATGTGATGTATGTGAGGTGTGTGAGTGATTGGTTTGTGCAGAATTGCTCTCAAACTCAAAACCCGATAGCTACCTTGCTAAGAAAGGCATTTTTGCCAAGAGAAAGAGATTTTGAGGAAAGCATCTGTTAGATGTCTTTGGTGTACTTAAACTGACCACAATTGAGCTCTATTTATAGTAGAGCAAGTTTGTTTTGCAAGGAATAGTGCATGGCAGCTGGTAAGTAGGTTTGGCCAATGTTGGCAAATGAAAATCCAAGTCTCCTCTAGCCATTGACTAGAGGTTAGGGCACAGAGCTTTGGTCCCCTTGGTCTTGGATAAGTCTTGACTGATTTCAGATGAGAATGGCTCAGTCCATGCCACCTTGATGGCTCCATTAAATGCCTCATTCCAAATTTGAAGTCTTGTCCCTATTTTGGCAACTCTAGGTTCAACATGTTATTCCTTGTTCCTTGGACCTTGGAGGCTTGGCTCAGTGATTGTCCCCTTTAGATTCAATCCTCTGAGGTGTCCAAGTGGATTGGAGAAATTGAAATTGGCTGATTTTGGCAAATCGAGCCAAAATGCAAATTCTGCCTTGCCTTGACAGATTTCAACAAGGCAACTTGGCAATGTTGTATCTCATGGTGTAGGATGAATTTGGCAATGTTCTTGGCCATTTTGGAAAGCTCTTACATGATAAAACAACTATTTGAACAAGTTTGGTTTTGATCTCTTTTGATTCCAAGTGAAAAATCCCCCTACATTTGGCAAAAAGTGAGGCAGAATCTGACTTAGTGAAAATTTCACTAAGTGTTGGAAAAAGTGACATTTTCACTTTTCAGCCACTTTGATCACTCCATAACTCAAAATCCTTAATGAATTGGAATGACTTGTAGTTGAAGTTTTTGTAGGTGATAATGAGGGCTACAAATCCATCTTTGGATGAGAAAAAATGGCCTTGTGGTTTAGGAGTTATGGTCCTCCAAAGTTGGTACCGTTGCCACTTTATTTTTAACTTAGAAAAATTTCTAAGTTTTATGGTTACCCCTTTTACAAGTTATCTCACTTTCCTTGATTTTTCTTGATGAATGATGATTCAAATCATACATTAACATCATTTTAGGGTTAAAAATCCATTTTGGTGAAAAATCTCAAAAAGTCAAAGTTGACTTTTGTGCACAGTTGACTTTTTATCAGATGAATTCCAAACTGTGCAATTCTTCAGGAAATCATGTCCTTGACCTAAATCAAACTTGATGGACATGTTCCATGGGTGTCATAGGGTATATTCAATCATGTATTAGGGTTTGGGAGCATGTCCTGGTCAAAAGTCAAAGTTACAGTTGACTTTTCCCTTAAAACCCTAATTGTGGTGCAGATGAAATTAAGACTTGTTGCTCAAGCTTCTTGGATCAATCCATTGTTCCAAATGGATCAATATGGTGTATTAGAGACCCTCAAATCATCTCTTGAGGTCTTGGCTCCTGGTTTGTCCCAAAAGTCAACTTAGGGGTGAATTAGGTCAAGAAACCCTAATTCCTGATTTTTTATGAATGCATCCCCTGAGGCAAAATTGACTTGATGCATGGGTTCATGAGGTTCCATGAAGCATATTAGGTCATGTTTTGGATCATTGCCTTGTGCCCAGATGAAAATTTCCATCTGGAGACTCTGGTCGACCAAAACCCTAATTTGGTGACACTGTCGATCTTGAGACTTGATCCACCTAGAAGGGAGCAGCCTTGTGCTTAATACTTGAAGTGGGAGTCCTTTTTTATCCATTGTGGATGTTTGAGAGATTATACAAGTTGAAGATCATGTCATTTCTTGATTGATCCTTTGTCTAAGCACTCAGAGAGGGCTTGAAACCCTAATTTTGATTGTAGTGGATGCTCACCCATCTTTGGGGAGACTAATGAAGCATGATGGTTCATCCATATTGTGATGATGATTTTCACAATGATGGGAAATCTAAGTGGTCAAAATTTGGGGTATTACAAGATGGTTTGTAGAATTTGAAAGGAAATGCACGAGTGAAACAAGTGTTTGGAGAGTTTTTGCAAATTTGCAAGAATATGTGAATGGTGAGTTGCAGAGGGTATTCAACCTTCTCTTGGGGTGAATCTGGTGTGTCTTTGAGTGAAGATCAAGCCTCTATTTATAGGAGAGGTTGAGGGCTTGAGGTATGGTCAGATTTACACATCTTGCCAAAGACACCCTTTCTCAAAATCCCCTTTGTGCAAGCATCCAGCTGTGTCAAGGATTTCAAAAGCTCTAGCCATAGGCTTTGCTAAGCTTTGTGGACTGATGGGATTGGAGAAGAGGTCTAGTTTGCAAGAAAGAAGGAGCTGCCATGCTTTTGGAAAAATTTTCTCTTTCTTACATGTCAAGTTGCATCCACTTGTGTCAACTTGAACCAACTTGCTCAAACTACATTATTTTAATGTTGCAACTTGTGGAAATCGTGGCACAGGTCCTAAACAATGCTAATCTTGCTTCTAAACATCAGAAAAATGAAGGCTTTGGTGATTAGAAAAGGTAATGTACCATTATGCACCATGTATGAAACTTGTGATTCAAGAAAAGACCTCAAACTTCCAACCTTCGAAACTCCTAGCTCACTCAATGGATTGAGGAGTTTTTGTACTTTTTGGAAATCCCCAAAGATCCTCTACAAAGTTCATGTTTGGAGATTTTTCAAATTCCCAAAGGATCTTGATGGAAAATGGACTTGAAATGGGCTGAATTTTGGTAGAAAACCTTGAAAAATTCTAAGTGTTTTACATGGGCCAGAAATTCAAAGCTTCATAACTCAAAAAATAAGCATATTTTGAGGTATGACCCTTTGTTGTGCCCCAAATTTTACCCTCCGATATTCTGATCGTTTGCATATCCTTTTCATTGGTCTTTGTTTTCGCATTTTAGTAAACATATCAATAATCATGCATTTTTTGTTAGAATTTAATTTGTTTTATTTCTTTTTTTCACTAACTATTTTCAATTATCTTTTTTATTATTTTTAGTTTTATTATTATTATTTCTTTATTATTATTATTATTATTATTAATTTTATTATTATTAGTTTTATTATCATTATTAGTTTTATTATTATTAGTTTTATTATTACTAAGCTTTATTATTATTATTATTATTACTTTTATTTTGTTTATCCTCATGGTAAGTGGGGACCACTCAATCATTCTAACACTTCACATGGATTGCCAACTTGGATTTATCAATGACCAAAAATCATTCTCACACTTCACTCATCAATGGCCAAGAATCATTCTCATAAAGTCACATGAATTGCCACATCAACACTCCCACTTTATTCACACTATAAATAAGATCTCTCTTTCTCTCATTTGAGACACCAGATTCACCCCACACAAAGGCTGAATACTCTCTTAATTTTCTCCCTCAATTATTCTTGCAAATTTTCTGGAGAGAAGGCTCGTCTTCATTTTTCCATAACTCGTGTCATTGAAGAGGCAGTGGACCGTCTCCACTAGGTAACATTCACCTCTTTTATTTCTCCGTTTTTAAAGTACCATGATCATTTATCTATGTTGTTATCAAGTTCTTTAGCATGTTAATATTTTTCTGGAAAAAGTATTGTAATATTCTATAATTTTTGTTTGGTTTTATTATGAATGATGTTTAAAAGATAAGATAAAAATTCAAAAAGACAAAAAAATACTTCATCACCACCCTTTTATTATTTCATACTATTTTTATTTTATTTTCCATTTATTTCTTAATTTTGTTTCTCTAGTTTTTATTTTAGGAGCACTTTGAATTTTTAGTTTCAATTTATCATGTTATTTCTTGAATTCATAACTTTTTCTTTCGAATTTTGTTTTGATTTTTATTTTTTGCTTACGATCTTTATTTCAATTTTTAGGGCCAATGATATTACAAAATCATGACTTAGTTGATTTATGCAAAATGACTAAAAAGTCTTGATATGTATGAGGCTTATTTCTTTATTTTTGTTGGTCAATGAAAGTCGAATATCAAAAGATTATCGATCCTCCGATTAAATCTTGATCAAGACGAGACTAACTTTATTCTTCATTTCGAGTCCATTTTCTTTACTTTAGGCCGATGACATTGCACAAATCTTGACTTTGATTATTTCAAATCAATAAAGTCTTGATAAATATGAGGCCACTTTTTACTTATTTTTATTGGTCGATGAAAGTCAAAAATCTAAGATTATCGATTTATCGATTTAAATCTTGATTAAGACGAGACCAACCTTATTTTTTTCATTCCGGTTTCATTATCTTTATTTTGGTCGATGACATAACAAACTTCATGGTTTGGTCGACTTCATTGAATCAACAAAACTTTGATCAATATGAGACCGCTTTCTCTTTATTTCAGCTTCATTCACTTTTTAGTCGATGAAAGTCAAGAATCATTGATTATCGATTCCTCGATTAAATCATGATTAGGACGAGACTAATTCTATTTCATGTTCTTAGCAAGCAAACATAACATAACACAAACTTAGCAAGAGGTTCCCGTAGAGTACTACATATACTTAGGGTGCTAATACCTTCCCTTAGTATAACCAACCCCCGAACCTTAGATCTCCCCCCTTTAGGTTTTTTAACGATCTTGAACCTTTCCTTTGGATAAATCAAAGTCGGTTGTAAAAGAAAATGATGCAAGTTAAGTAATAGCTTGTTATCCGATTTTCACCGCAACAGAAATGGCGACTTCACTGGGGAATCAGTTAGACCTATTGCTGGTCCTTTCCTAAGAGGGTTAAGCCAATCTTGTTTTTATGTTATTCATGTTTGCTTATTTACTTGTATATCTTATGTATGTCATATTTGCTTATATACTTGTATCTTTGTTCTTGCTTTATTATCCTGTTTATTTTGGGTTATCATGGTATCTATGAGTGAGATAAGTCCTAACCCGGACTTGAGAGAACACATATGTTTAGGAACCGTGGACATAGTCAAGGGAACTTCGAGGGAGAAATCCTAAAGGAGGGAACTTGAAATCCACACTCAGTTGAGGCCCTCTTGGAGGTGGTAAATGTTGAACGAGCAATCGTGAATACGTTACTACTTTTGACCTAGGATCCAGAGATACTGATGACCTTTAGTTATCCCTTTTCCCCACCTGGCCTATTTAGGATGTAGTGCGATGATTATGAGGGAGTAATCCTAAATGATTGCTACGCGATACTACGCTCAGACGATACTCTCTTGAGGATTTTATTGATCACCGAGCAATTGGGAAGTTGATAAAATCCGAAAGATGGGTTGTTGACTCTGGGAACTCTTTAGAACCTTGCTCTGCAGATACAAGAACCCTAGTACACACCCTGTGGTTGGTTCTTTACCCAGACTTCATGTTGTGATCTCGAACCCTTGATCCTGTTGCATGTGTTTTTGCATCCTGTTTGCATTACATTGCATTTGATTTGCATCTTTGCATGTCTCATTGCATACGTCTGTCTGCCCAGCTACTCATTTCCAGTGGTCTCTATCTTCCAGTGTCATCTGTGAGTCGTCAAGCTGATTCCTCAACACAAGTACCGGACTAGAGCTAACTACAGACGAAGGATGTCAGAGAAAGAAGTACACAATGCTGAGGTTCGAATGGAAATCGATGACCTTAAGTCGAGCATGACTAAACTCATTGAGATGCTCCAAGTTTTGATTGCTAGGGGAGAGCAACCCCAAAGGACTGTCATCCAGGAATTTTCAAGTGCTGATCCTCCACCGGTTCAAGTGCCACCTTCAACTTGGCCAGAGTTTGGTTTGCCACACAACTACTCTCCACCGATTGCATCTACTGCTATGGTTGGTCAGAATACTATGCCTGTCTTTCAAGCTCTTATTTTCGCCAAGCCCAGACCTATGGTTCATGTTGTTCCATAGACTGTTCGAGCTTCTTTCGAGAATCCCCTTTATGAGTACAATGCTGCCAGTGCTCAAGGTGAAGACCGTGAAGACTTTGTTGAACCTGAAGTTGTCCGAGAGCAGTTTCAGAGCATAGAGAAAAGACTCAAAACCGTTGAGGGTACTGATTTCTTTAATGTGGACGCAGACAACATGTGCTTAGTGTCTGACCTTGTTATACCTCCTAAGTTCACAACTCCAGATTTTGTGAAGTACAAGGGTCACTCTTGCCCAAGAGCTCATTTGGTCATGTATCTTCGCAGGATGACTGCTCATGCCAAGAATCAGAAGTTGCTTATCCACTGTTTTTAAGACAGCTTGAGTGGAGCATCGCTCAAATGGTACATGGGTCTCGAGCAAAACTCTATCCATAGCTTCCAAGACCTCACAAATGCCTTCATGAAGCAGTATAAGTATAACCTCGACATGGCTCCTGATCACCGTCAACTGCAAAACATGTCTCAGAATGATAAAGAGTCTTTCAAGGAGTATGCTCAATGCTGGAGAGAGTTGGCTTCCCAAGTTGAACCTCCTTTGGCTGAGAAAGAGTTAACCGGAATGTTCATGGATACCCTGTCCCCATTCTATTGGGAGAAGATGGTTGGAAGTGTTTCCTCCAATTTCACTGATTTGGTTACTATTGGCCAAAGATTAGAGGAAGGTCTTAAGAAAGGAAAAGTATCCAAGGCTTTTGAATCTTCTAATGCTGTAAAGAAATCCTACGGGAACTTTTAGAAGAAGAAGGAAGACCAGACTAATGTTGTCATGGTTGAAGCAAGAAGGCCTTGTCCCCGACCTCAGTATGTTGTTCACCCTGTTGTTGCTGTTGTTACTCCTGTGGTTACTGCACCACGACCAACTCAAGCTTTCCAACGTCCGGCTGCAGGACAGAGCCAGTATCGTAATAGGGGTCAATTTGATCCCATTCCCATGACTTACACTGAACTTTATCCTAGTTTAGTTCAACAAGGTTTGATTACCACAAGGCCTCTGCCTCCTCCTCCAAATCCTCTTCCAGCCGGCTATAGGGCTGATCTTCATTGTGAATACCATCAAGGTGGTGCAGGCCATAACTTGGAAAGTTGCTTTGCGTTGAAGGCTAGAGTACAAGAGCTGATGAGGAACAAAATCCTCTCCTTTAAGGACAATCCCAATGTTCAGAACAACCCTCTTCCAGGGCACGCCAAGTGAAGCTTCAGTCGACTTCAGTATGATATCCTCCTAAAAGCCAGTGTTTCAGACAGGACAACTCATCCTTGTGTTGATTAGTCACTAGGCCTTTGTTTCTTGTTGTTTTCACTTTCTTTACTTTGTAATGGGTGTTTGCTTTCAAATTATGTTTGTACTTTCACAATTAATGAAATGAGCACTGCAACTTTTGATTCAATTCATTCGTGTTTGCTATTTACTTCTTATTGCTTCCTCTTTCATGAAAAATAAAATAAAAAAAATTTTGTCCACTTTCTGTTGATTATACAAAGATTGGATGGAGGATGATGAAAACGTTATACCCATAATTGTTGTTGGTATGCTTTTAAATCAAAACTTTGCTGACGATGTAAGGCATTGTTTCAGTTCCCCAAACACTAGAGAAATAAGGAAGTTAACCCCTCTTTAACCCCTTCGAGCCTAGAAGTAGGAGTTTCTTTCTTTACAAATAAAAACTCACAATTTTAACCTGGGGCAGGGTAGTTCTCAGTTAACTTGATTGTGCACTCAAATACAAGAGTAGCATTCAAGACGCCTTTCGACAAAGTTTACATATGTTCCTTCGCACACAGCAGGCAAGTGTCGAAGATGTCTTTCAATTCAAACGCCAATGATGGTTCACTGTAATCCTTAAGCCAGGCAGTCACTAAAAAAAAGACAAAAAAAAAAAGAAAAGAAAAGAAGAAAGAACAAGCTTGTATGACAACCAAAAGTTGTAAGGAAGCAGTGATCGCCATCTCAAGTCCATTGAATTTTGAACCATCATCGCTATCATCAGTGCAATTCCTAACTCATGGGAATTTGAGTGCATAGTTTGAGTTAACTGAGTATAGGACTGAAGTTCATCACGTAGATTGGGTGGGTACAAATAAACTTTGAGCCCTTATACTTTGTTTCTTAAACCGTGAACCAGGCCACGTTATAACCCTCAAAAGACCTAACTGAAGCAAGGTTATTTTAAAAGTATACTACAGCAAGGTTGCGTAAACTGACTCCAAAAGATCTTTGCAGGTCACCTATTTTGGGTATTACACCCTTTGCTTAAACGTTTCACTTTAATGTCTTGAACCACCGTGTTCTGACCAGTATCCCATATACTTTGTACCTCTTTCAAAATGATTTTGATTTCAAAAGTTGCATGAACTTTGCATTTACCATGTTTGTACAAATACTTTTGTTTGCAAACTAGTTTTCTTCTTAAGGAATTTTCAAACAATTAAGAAACTTGGTCGGTGATCCAATCAGGGGCAAGTTCCTTCCATATCCTGTTGAGTATCAGTTCAAGATGTGAGGTTAATGCCAACTTCTCAAAATTGGTTTATACAGAAGTTTTTCAAGACTCAGACTGAGGCAAGCTTTCCTAGTGTACAGTAAAATAATCAGCTTTCAAGACTCAGACTGGGGCAAGCTTTCTAAGAGCACCATGAAACAGTCATTTCAGAATCAATCAAACTGAAGCAATGATCAGCTTATCTACAACAGTCAGCTAATCTGGGGCAGTTTACTTGAAGAATCCCCAAGCAGCTCTTCATCCTTCCTACGAGGATCATCAATTTGGATATAGTTTACCAGTGTGGCAATGATGTGTTCAGCAGTTGCATCTCTAGTCCCAAGTAGAATGGCAGTGATCTCCGTGTAGAGGAATCAGTCTTCCAGTCTTGTCTTCTCAGAGAGTCGAGCCATGTCGTCGACATCTGCATCTACATTTGATCATATATCACAGCATAATTCATATACCATATGCATATCATGAGTGTTTCATCCTCATTTGCATTTTCCCAGAGGTCGTGTCGTTATCCACGTCTTACCTTGTGGTCAAAGTCCAACTCACTTGGCGCCTACCAAAATGTTACCTGTCCTTTTCATTCAGTGTCATTCCTGAATGTTGTCATTCTCTTGCGCATATAATTTTGTTGATAGATGTTGGTCTTCTCTCATTCCAATGCTATTTTTGGATCTTTATATTCTTTCACTCCAGTGTCATTCCTGGATGTCTGTCTCTTGTGATCTCCAGTGCCATTCCTGGATGTCTGTCTCTTGTGATCTCTAGTGCCATTCTTGGATATCTTGTTCCCCTTGTTTCTCCCAGTGCTATTCCTGGAAGTTTTGCCTCTCTTTTGTAATCCTCATCAAATTTGCTTGGATATCTTTCAGTGCCATTCCTGAAAGTCTTTTTTGTCCATTCAGTGCCATTCCTGGATGAGTTTTCTCCTTTGCATTCAATGTCATTCCTGGATGTCTTTCTCACTATCATTCGATACCATTCCTGAATATAGTGATCTACCTTTACTTTCAGTGCCATTCCTGAAAGTTCATAGTCATCCAATGCTTTCTTGGATTTCACCTTTGTTCACATTCATTCAATGCTGTCTTGAATATCGTGGTTCCTTTTGTCCAATGCTTTCTTGGATTTCTATCTTGTTCACTTTCATCTGATGCCTTCTCAGATATTATGAGTTATACCTTTCATCTAAAGCCATTATTGGATGACTGGTGTTCTTTTACATTCAATGCCATTCTTGAATGTAATCTTTGTTCACTCATCTAAATCCATTATTAGATATTATGATTTACACCTTTCATTCAAAGCCATTATTGGGTGGCTGGTTTCTTTGCATTCAATGTCATTCTTATATGTAATCTTTGTCCACTTTTATCTAAAGCCATTATTAGATATTATGATTTATACCTTTAATCCAAAGCCATTATTGGGTGATTGGTTCCTTTGCATTCAATACCATTCTTGAATGTAGTCTTTGTTCACACTCATCTAAAGCCATTATTAGATATTGTGAGTTATACCTTTCATTCAAAGCCGTTATTGAATGTCTGGTTTCTTTACCATCCGATGCCTTTCCGGATGTGTCTCTCTTTCTGATGTTTTTTTCAGGTCGGGTCTTTGTTCACTTTATCTAAAGTCGTTATTAGATATTGTGATCTATACCTTTCATTCAAAGCCAGTATTGGATGTCCGGTTTCTCTACCATCTGATGCCTATCCGGATGTGTCTCTCTTTCTGGTATTTTTCAGATAGAGTCTTTGTCCACTTTATCTAAAGTCGTTATTAGATATTGTGATTTATACCTTTTGTTCAAAGCCATTATTGGATGACTGGTTTCTTTGCATTCAAAGCCATTCTTGAATGTAGTCTCTGTTCACATTCATCTAAAGCCATTATTAGATATTATGATTTGTACCCTTCATTCACAACCATTATTGGATGACTGGTTTTTTTTGCCATCTGATGTTTTTCCGGATGTGTCTTTCTCTGTCTTTTCTGGTTTTTCTTGAAGATCCCGTTTGAACTCTTCAGTATAAGAAAATTCCAGAAAATCTTTTGTTGATGTCTATCCTTTCATTTCAAATTGATCCCCAGTGGAGATCATGTCTTCTTTCTGGTTCCATGCCCAGTAAAAGTATCTTTCATTTCCCCAGTGTCGTCCGGTCACCTATAAACTTGTCGTCCATCTCCTTGGACTTTTCCCTAGTGGAGAGCCCCTCTCTGGCTCCCATCCCCAGTGAGGGCCTGTAGGATTTCCTCTTTATTTTTCTATCCCTGGTGAATCCTTAGAGTCTCCCCAGTGAGTCTATCGTCAGACAGTCTGTATCCCTAGTGAGTCTTTCTCGTGAATGCTAACCTTATCCTTCCCCAGTAAGCTCACCTGTGGTGGATTGCCCTTCATCCTTGGTGTTTTGTTTGTCTTCCCCTTTGCATTTAGCATTCCATCATTTTCATCATATTAGAGTTCATTGCATGTCAGCATTTTTGTCCATAGCATTGCATGTCAATGCGTCTGAGGGCAAAATTTTCGGTTATCTATATTCAAATACCTTCCACCATGATTTCATGAATACTATCATCACTCATGTCATCCGGTGAAGATATTTAAATAGGGGCAACTGTTGTACCCCAAATTTTACCCTCCGATATTCTGATCGTTTGCATATCCTTTTCATTGGTCTCTGTTTTCGCATTTTAGTAAACATATCAATAATCATGCATTTTTTGTTAGAATTTAATTTGTTTTATTTCTTTTTTTCACTAACTATTTTCAATTATCTTTTTTATTATTTTTAGTTTTATTATTATTATTTCTTTTTTATTATTATTATTATTAATTTTATTATTATTAGTTTTATTATCATTATTAGTTTTATTATTATTAGTTTTATTATTACTAAGCTTTATTATTATTATTATTATTACTTTTATTTTGTTTATCTTCATGGTAAGTGGGGACCACTCAATCATTCTAACACTTCACATGGATTGCCAACTTGGATTTATCAATGACCAAAAATCATTCTCATACTTCACTCATCAATTGCCAAGAATCATTCTCATAAAGTCACATGGATTGCCACATCAACACTCCCACTTTATTCACACTATAAATAAGATCTCTCTTTCTCTCATTTGAGACACCAGATTCACCCCACACAAAGGCTGAATACTCTCTTAATTTTCTCCCTCAATTATTCTTGCAAATTTTCTGGAGAGAAGGCTCATCTTTATTTTTCCATAACTCGTGTCATTGAAGAGGCAGTGGACCGTCTCCACTAGGTAACATTCACCTCTTTTATTTCTCCGTTTTCAAAGTACCATGATCATTTATCTATGTTGTTATCAAGTTCATTAGCATGTTAATATTTTTCTAGAAAAAGTATTGTAATATCCTATAATTTTTGTTTGGTTTTATTATGAATGATGTTTAAAAGATAAGATAAAAATTCAAAAAGACAAAAAAATGCTTTATCACCACCCTTTTATTATTTCATACTATTTTTATTTTATTTTCCATTTATTTCTTAATTTTGTTTCTCTAGTTTTTATTTTAGGAGCACTTTGAATTTTTAGTTTCAATTTATCATGTTATTTCTTGAATTCATAACTTTTTCTTTCGAATTTTGTTTTGATTTTTATTTTTCGCTTACGATCTTTATTTCGATTTTTAGGGCCAATGATATTACAAAATCATGACTTAGTTGATTTATGCAAAATGACTAAAAAGTCTTGATATGTATGAGGCTCATTTCTTTATTTTTGTTGGTCAATGAAAGTCGAATATCAAAAGATTATCGATCCTCCGATTAAATCTTAATCAAGATGAGACTAACTTTATTCTTCATTTCGAGTCCACTTTCTTTACTTTAGGCCGATGACATTGCACAAATCTTGACTTTGATTATTTCAAATCAATAAAGTCTTGATAAATATGAGGCCACTTTTTACTTATTTTTATTGGTCGATGAAAGTCAAAAATCTAAGATTATCGATTTATCGATTTAAATCTTGATTAAGACGAGACCAGCCTTATTTTTTTCATTCCGGTTTCATTATCTTTATTTTGGTCGATGACATAACAAACTTCATGGTTTGGTTGACTTCATTGAATCAACAAAACTTCGATCAATATGAGACCGCTTTCTCTTTATTTCATCTTCATTCACTTTTTAGTCGATGAAAGTCAAGAATCATTGATTATCAATTCCTCGATTAAATCATGATTAGGACGAGACTAATTCTATTTCGTGTTCTTAGCAAGCAAACATAACATAACACAAACTTAGAAAGAGGTTCCCGTAGAGTACTACGGATACTTAGGGTGCTAATACCTTCCCTTAGTATAACCAACCCCCGAACCTTAGATCTCCCCCTTTTAGGTTTTTTAACGATCTTGAACCTTTCCTTTGGATAAACCAAAGTCGGTTGTAAAAGAAAATGATGCAAGTTAAGTAATAGCTTGTTATCCGATTTTCACCGCAACACCCTCTAATACACTTTTAAAGTACATGATGAGATCTTCAAAATGAGCTTTGGATCACAAAAATTGGAGGTGTGGATCAAAAGTTATGACCTTGTCAATTTCATATAAGAATTAAGGTTTTCATGACTTAGAAAAATTCATGAATCAAACTTTGCCTTTCTTGCAAGAAACCTTTCAAATGGTGATTACTCAAGCTCCAATTCAAGGATTGAACATGTTAAGATGGAATGTGACTTGAATACTTCATCTTGGACCAATAATATCAAAAGTCAGAGGTTTGACTTTTCAGTCACAACCCTAATTTCCTCAGGAGTTCCACTGGATGATCTCTGATGATCTTGCTTCCTCAATCTCTTAAAATGCCAATGAATGGACTCCAAGGATGTTTATGAACATATAGAACCATGTCTCAAGGCTTGGGAACATGCCTTGATCAAAAGTCAAAGGCAAAGGTTGACTTTCTTAACAAAACCCTAATCTGGGGACAAGATGAACTTGTGGCTCCTTGCACTAGTGATGAAAGCCAGGTGCTCTTTATTTCTTGTTGAATAAGACCTCTTGAATGTAGGTAAGCTCAATTGGTTGATGAACCAATCAAACACTGACTGATGATGACAAACCTCTTCAGTGATTCTTCAGGTTAAAACCCTAATTCCACAACTCTTGGTTTGATGGTCTCCTGTTGATTTCTCTTGATCCAATACCTTGAGATCATGTAATATGACTTGAGACCTTCATGATTATCCTCCAAGACCAAATGGTTGAAATTTGGAGTCTCAGTTGGCTTCCTTGAACAAATGACTTCATACACTAATCTCAATCAACTGGTGAACATTGGTTATGGATGTATGGAGCCAAGAAGAGCCTTAGAAGAATTTGAAACATATGAGAACTTGGCTTATTGATCTTGTCCTCTTTCTTGTGCCAATCCTATCTTTCACAAAGGAAACAAACTAGAAAGCTATGAGGGTTAGTGGACAATGCATAGATGATTGAACCCTAAATGCAAGTGCAAGATGTTATGACATCTATGGGGTAAAAATTTGGGGTATAATAGTTGCCCCTATTTAAATAACTTTACCGGATGGCACGAGAGATGATAATCTTCATGAATTCACTGGTGAAAGGTATTTAAATATGGTAAACCGAAAACTTTTCCCTTAGATGGAATGCATATGCTAAAGACAGGTGACAGACATGCAAATGCTAACATGCCATGAACTTCTAGTATGATGATATGATGCTATGATGGTGCAAAATGCAGACAAAACAAGATACCAAAGACAAAGATCAAACACCCACAAGAGAGTCTTACTGGGGGAGAGAAAAAAGTATAGTATCCTCAAGTATGATTCATTAGGGATGCAGGTTAACAACCAACAGAAGAGACTCACCGTGCAGTGACTAAGAAAAACTGGGGATAAGAACATAAAATGAAAGGAATTCTCCACTGGCGATTGGAAAGAGAAAGACATTCTCAACTGGGGAAAGATCCATGGGGATGGAAGACAGGTTCAGATGTGACCGGGCGACATCGGTGACAACCAAAGGGAAAGACACTCTTTACTGGGGATGAGACCAGAAAGAAGACACGATCTACAGGGGATTGATTTGAACAAAAGGGAGACACCCAACAAAAGATTTTCAAGGGATTTCTTATACTGAAGAGTTCAAACGGGATCTTCAAGAAAAGCCAGAAAAGATAGAGACAAACATAAACTCTGCATGCGCCAAATGATGATGATTATAAGGACTTCAATGTGGATGGAAATAATTATTGGACTTAAAGAAAATTTTCCAGTAATCATTGGACTTTCGTGGAGATATTGATAATGACTGAATCTCTGCTGGGAATAATATTAAAGTGCCAAGAATGATTGGACTTTGAAATAACACGCCAGTAAACAATGAGCTCACGGTGTCAATATTTGAAATGATGCCAGTAAACACCAATTTGAGTTGGATAAGATACCAATTTGAGTTGGCCTGCCAGCAAAGACTGGACTTTAGGTTCATAGTTGATCAATGTTTAGGTTCATATCTGACCAAGGTTCACATTTGACCTGAGTTTTAGGTTCACAGTTGACCAAAAACAAACAATGCCAACAATCACTGGACTTTAGGTTCATAGTTAACCAATGTTTAGGTTCATATCTGACCAAGGTTCACATTTAACCTGAGTTTTAGATTCACAGTTGACCTGAAACAAACAATGCTAGCAATCACTGGACTTTAGGTTCATAGTTGACCAAAGTTTAGGTTCATATATGACCAAGGATCACATTTGACCCGAGTTTAGATTCACAGTTGACCTGAAACAAACAATGTCAACTGTTGAAGTAGTAAAGCGGCAAGCAACAAAAAGATTTGGAAGTATTTTTCCGGGAATTTATCGTGTCCACAGAGATCAGTGATATTCAACTGTCGTTCGACAATTTAAATGTTAAAGAGTTTGGGTTTAAAATGGTTTCAAACATAGAAACAGAAAAGTAAATATCAACATAAAAAGAATTCATTAGTCAGAGAGAATAAACTTATCCAGCATGCACATTATCGACTCCTCACAAACTTAAACTTACTGACCAGTTATACTCAACCTACAATACTCCTTAATATCATCCAGCATCGCTCACAATAGTGTCCATCTCTGACACACTGAGCTGCGAGAACAACCGTGTTACCCTCGTCGACACTCTCGCACCGACTCGAGATACGGAGGCATTAAGCTTCGACACCCATAAAGATTGTTAGCTCTAAATCTATCTCTAGCATCCAAAAACTAACAGATAATCATCCCTAATCAAAGTTTGTGATGTTTATCTCTAACACAACCCAAACCCCGAGCATAAAGCAAAAATCAAGGATAATCACCGATAAAGATTTGTAAACCAAATTAAATATAACGCCATGGGCGACAAATATACATGAGTTCAAAGTAAATACATATACAACAACCCAACAAAGAAGAAATATACAAAGAAGAAAATAAATAAACCAAACATCTCGCGGTTTGTCAACGTCAGTCGATGAGAAATCCACCCCGGATCATCTGTGTGCAAGCTTCAATGTTGTTTTCTAAGCTAATCTACTGAAAAATGAGTTTGATGGAGTTGGGAGCAAAAATCCCCAAAACCATAACCTAAAAAATGAATGCAATGACTTATATAGGATGTCAAAATCCGTCAAGTTCGCAGTGCAAACTTTTATTCGCAAAGCGAACTCCAAAAATTGGCACTTAAGTGCCTCAAAATAGTTAAACCGACTCTGCTTTTCTGCAGAAGTTCGCAATGCGAACTTTTATTCGCAAAGCGAATATTCGCTAGAAAGTTTGCAAAGCAAACTTTGGTCCCTTTTTCTACTGCCTTAAGTCTGGGAGCATTCGCTGGGAAGTTCGCAAAGCAAACATTCGCTAGAAAGTTCGCAAAGCGAACTTGACAGCAAACCAGCCCTTATTTTGACCACAACTTCTGAACCGTAACTCGGATTGATGCACGGTCGAAAGCGCTGGAAAGCTTATTCAATACTCTATACAACAATGGCAAAATATATTTGCTTGAATACCTACAAAAATTAGATAAAATCAATTAAGCTCAATGATATTTACACGATACACAATATATACACTATAACATAAAGTAAACGTATTTACAAACAAAGCGGGGTTTAGTCGTACGATATTAACAAAAAATATCGATAAGTGCAACAAAACTTATATACAAAAATAGTTACAATTTGCACTTATCACCAGCAATCACTGGACTTTAGGTTCATAGTTGACCAAAGTTTAGGTTCATATATGACCAAGGTTCACATTTGACCCGAGTTTAGGTTCACAGTTGACTTGAAACAAACAATGCCAACAATCACTGAACTTTAGGTTCATATATGACCAAGGTTCACATTTGACCCGAGTTTAGGTTCACAGTTGACCTGAAACAAACAATGCCAGCAATCACTAGACTTTAGGTTCATTATGAAGAGGTTAAGTATCAGATAGATCATTACCGGGGCTGCATAACGAGGACTAAACTTCCTGGGGAACATGGATAATAAGCCAATTGACACACGCAGGCATAAACCGGACGCAAGCACGACACAGATAAAGATCCACAGACCAACATTAAGGTAAAGGAAGGTAAAGACCCACAAGCAAAACACACCCAAATGCAAAAGTGCACGATGATATGGTATGATGTGAATGCTTAATGATATGCAAGAGACGACTCTAGCGAGATGACAGACTGGGGAAATGTTGGATAGATAACACATCAACCGCAAGGAGTCACACTGAAACTGAAGTCAGATAGGGAACATTCTTCTTTCACCTGAGGAAGTAAAGATTTTTCACATCTCATTAATCACCTGTGGGAGATACTGGCAGAAGTCCTTTGTATCATGGTAGTCATCCATTACTGAAGTGTCTGATCCATGCAGTATTGCCATTTTAAAATTTACTCCACTGGGGAAGCTTACACGCCAGATGGTTTAATAATACTTTCGTCACAACTAGAGTTATTGGGGAAGTCTCATGATTTCACTAAATCGTCCCAAGTGCCAAAGTAAATTATATTTTCATTGTGTTTCCTCAAAATATTTTTCAAACATTTTCCGCTTTCAAAACAATTATTAATGAATAAGTGAAGTTTTGCATAACAAGAAAAATAATAGAGAGATGATAAATATCAAACAAAGAATGGTCCAAAATCTGATTTCATTAGAATGGTAACTTGCCAAGGGCGAAGTTCCATGGAACCTTACAATTATAAAAATGGCAATTTGGGAAAACGTTACATCATATTCAATGACCACTACTATCCCTAATGACTAAGAATCCTCTAAAACTTTGCTGTTAATGAGAGCGAATGAGCTTGAACTACTTCTTGAATTCCTTAATGTAGGCGACAACCCTTTCTGACACAGTGAAACGCCTTCGTCCCTAACTTTTGCCTGGACTGTCCTTTCGAGTTTTCAGCCCACTGGGACGCTCTTTTTTGTCTGGGCCGCCCTTTCGGGTTTTCAACCTAGCGAGCTTTTTCTTTTTTTATTTGATCCCTAATTTTTGCCTGAGTCTCCTTCATAGGTTATGACCCACCGGGATACCCTTTTCTTGCTTTAGTCGCCATTTCTGGTTTTTGACTTAGCGGGCTTTTTAGGCGTAATATTTTCGTACTGAGTCAACATTCACAAGGTGTGAGAGTTGATCACCATCCATCGTTGTAAGGAATAAGGAACCTCCTGAGAACACAACCTTCACCACAAATGGACCCTCATAATTGGGAGCCCATTTTCCGCATGCATCCCTTTGAGATGGCAAGATCTTTTTGAGTACAAGTTCTCCCTCTCGGAATTCACGAACACGGACATTCTTGTCAAATGCTCTCTTCATCTTCTTCTGGTACAAGTGACCATGACACATGGCAGTCAATCGCTTCTCATCAATGAGGTTCAGTTGATCATATATCTCTTGGACCCACTCTGCCTCATCAAGTTTGGTTTCTATCAGAATTCTCAGAGACGGTATCTCTACTTCAATAGGAAGAACAACATCCATCCCATATACTAGAGAAAAGGGAGTTGCCCCTGTTGAAGTCCAAACCGAAGTTTTGTATCCATGCAAGGAAAATGGTAACATTTCATGCCAATCTTTATAAGTCTTGACCATTTTCTGCAGGATATTTTTTATGTTCTTGTTAGCAGCTTCGACAGCTCCATTCATCTTTAGATGATAAGGTGAAGAATTGTGATGCTCAATATTGAAATTGTCACACAACTCCTTCATTGTTTTGTTGTTCAAGTTTGTCCCATTGTCAGTTATGATTCTGTTTGGAATTCCATAACGACAGATGATATGATTCTTGATAAAATGAGCGACCACCTGCTTGGTCACGTTGGTGTAGGATGCAGCTTCAACCCATTTTGTGAAATAGTCAATCGCCACTAAGATGAACCGATGACCATTAGAAGCTTTTGGCTCAATAGCTCCAATCATGTCAATGCCCCACATGGAGAACGACCAAGGCGATGACAACACAATCAGCAATGTTGGAGGAACGTGCATCTTGTCAGCATAGATCTGGCATTTATGACACTTCCTAGCGTATTGGATACAGTCAGTTTCCATAGTCAACCAATAATACCCGGCCCTTAAGATCTTCTTAACCATGGCATGTCCATTGGCGTGAGTACCAAAGGCTCTTTCATGAATGTCATGAATCAACAGGTCTACTTTTCATTTATCAACACATCTTAGCAGGACCATGTCATGATTCCTCTTGTAGAGTACATCGTTGCTGATGAAAAACTTAGATGATAACCTTCTCAAATTTTTCTTGTCAAGACTGGAAGCGTTGGCAGGATACTCTTGAGTCTTCAGATAGTTTATGATGTCGTGAAACCACGGTTTCCCATCTACCTCTTCTTCAATAAGTTGGCAATAGGCTGGTTCGGTCTTGCGCTCGATTCTGATCAGTGGCGCCTCATTAACAAACCTAATTTTCCACATCGAAGCTAACATGGCTAGAGCATCAATTATGTGGTTTTCTGAACGAGGAACATGACAGGAAGTAATCTCGTCAAAGTATTGGATCATTTCCACAATGTAATCACGGTACAGGATCAACTTCTTGTCTTTAGTCTCCTATTCGCCTTTGACTTGGTAGATAACCAAAGCAGAATCACCGCTGACTTCCAAGATCTTAATTCTGAGGTCGATAGCTACTTTCAAACCTAGAATACACGCCTCATACTCGAAAATATTGTTCGTGCCCTAAAAGTCTAATCTTGCTGTAAAAGGAGTGTAACCACCATTAGGGTTCATCAATACAACACCCAGGCCATGTCCTTTATAGTTAGAAGAACCATTGAACATCATTTTCCATCTTGAACCAGGTTCAGGGCCTGGCGCTTCACAATCCCTTTTTATCAACATAATGTCCTCATCTGGGAAATCAAATTTGAGAGGCTTATAGTCTTCAACAGGTTGATCTGCAAGGTAATATGAGAAGATGCTTCCCTTAATAGACTTCTGAGTGACATACTGGATATAATATTCTGACAAGAGCATGTTCCAACGGGCAAGTCTTCATGTTTGAGAAGGCTTTTCAAAGATGTACTTTATCGAATCCATTTTAGAGATCAACAAAGTAGTGTGACATATTAAGTACTGCCTCAAACATCTGGCGGCCCATGCTAAAGCACAACAGGTCTTTTCTAGCAGTGTTTAACGGCTTTCACAATCAGTAAACTTTTTTCTCAAGTAGTATATAGCATGCTCTTTGTGCCCAGATTTATCATGTTGGCTCAAAACACAACCCATTGATTCTTCAAGTACAGTCATATACATGAAGAGAGGTCTTCCAGGAACAGGTGAGACCAAGATTGGTGGTTCTTGCAAGTAATTCTTGTGTTGTAAAAGGCCTGCTGACAGTCATAATTCCACTCTACAATCGGGTCTTTGCGAAGTAACTTGAAGATTGGCTCACAGGTGGGAGTCATGTTGGAGATGAACCTGGAGATATAATTCAAACGAACAAGAAAACCTCTTACTTGAGACTCAATCTGCGGAGCTGGCATCTCTTGAATAGCTCGCACTTTGTCAGGGTCTACCTCAATTCCTCGTTGACTGACAACGAAACCAAGTAGTTTTCCTGATCTGACACCGAAGGTACATTTGGCGGGATTCAACCTTAGCTGGTATTTTCGGAGTCTCTTGAATAATTTCAAAAGATGATCCAAATGGTCTTCCTCACTCTGAGATTTAGCAATCATATCATCAACATAAACCTCAATTTCCTTATGTATCATGTCATGGAATAAGGTCACCATAGCTCTCTGATAGGTTGCTCCTGCATTTTTTCAAACCGAAGAGCATGACCTTGTATCAATAAGTTCCCCATGGAGTGATGAACGTAGTCCTATCCATAACGGCGAGATCCATTCTGATCTGATTGTAGCCTAAAAAGCTATCCATAAAGGAGAAAACTGCAAACTGGGTTGTATTATCCACAAGAGTGTCGATATGCGGCAGAGGGAAATCGTCTTTAGGACTGGCTTTGTTGAGGTCCCTATAATCCACACATATTCGCACTTTACCATTCTTCTTCATTACAGGCACAATGTTAGTAACCCATTCGGGGTATTTGGAGACTGCTAAGAATCCTGCATCCAATTATTGCTTGACCTCATCTCTGATCTTGAGAGCCATGTCGGGTCTGCTTCTTCGGAGTTTAAGTTTTACTGGTGGCCATTCAGGCTTAAATGGTAGTTTATGAACTACTATGTCAGTATCCAAACCAGACATGTCTTGATAAGACCATGCAAACACATCCATATATTCTTCAAGAAGCTTCACTAACCGTTGTCTGACATCTGCCACAAGCATTGCCCCAACCTTAACTTCCTTCTTGGCTTCGTCGGTACCAAGATTGATGATGTGAACTTGTTCCTCATGCGGTTGAAGGTCCGTGTACTGATACTCACACATTTCTGCCAAATCATCAGGGACTTCATAATCCTCCTCATCCTCAACTTGATAGATAGGTGAATCAAAGTCAATGGTGAAAGTAGGATCATTGAATACAATAGGTTTGGGAATTGTTCTACATGATGGAGGGACTTATTTTAGTAAAATGTACAAAATTAAATGTAGGAAGAAAATGTTTTTGTAGTTTTGAAAATATTGCCATTTTTCCTTAAAAGCAAAACCAGTAAATAAAGACAAAAGAATTTAACAAAACATCAACTTCATTGATTAATAGGAATTAAAAGCAGTGGCCCATACAAAATAATCCAATAGCCTTAGGCATGGCTACGGAGTTGAAAACAAACACAAAAGCAAGTAAATTACTCTGGCACAGGGTACACTACATGGAGCTCAATAGCCTCCCAATTATCCAGTGCGGCGTTACACTGAAAAACCAAGTGACTGATATCCTCGTCTTCTGCGTCTTCTATCACTACATTAACTTGGTATCCCTTGCTGACAAATACTTCCTGGATCATCTTCGATCGTATTGTTGTAGTAGCAGTTGTTTCATCACGAGTTGGTTTGTAACCCAACCCTTGGTATTTCTTCCTCTCTTGAATCTCGACGACCTGGCCCCAGCCTTCTTGAACACCTTCTTTTAGGGCAGATTGCATACTCTTGAAGGAAGCAAAAAATGGATGCTTTGATACCACTGGCTCTTCAATGTCAATCATAACAGCATTAGCTATCTCAAGAGCTTGGAAAGAAGTTTCCAAAGCGTCTTCATCAGCTTCAATATAACAGAAAGAGGACAAGTTGATAACCATCAGGTCTTCTTCACCATGGATGATGACCAACTTCTCACCAACTACAAACTTCATCTTTTGGTGTAGGGACGATGTTACAGCTCCGGCTTCATGAATCCAAGGTCTTCCCAACAGGAAACTATAGGCAGGATTAATATCCAAGACTTGGAAAATGATATTGAAAATGTGAGGGCCAATTAGAATTAGTAACTCAATCTCTCCCATTACTGATCTTCTTGAGCCATCAAAGGCTTTGACAATGAGCGAAGTGGGGTTCATCACAGTTCCTTGGTAGGCCAGCTTTTCAAGAGTCAATTTTGGCAGAACATTCAGAGATGAACCAGTATCCACAAGAACTCTGGCTAAAGTATCCTCTTGGCATTTTACTGATACGTGTAAAGCAAGGTTATGGTTTTGACCTCCTCGAGGTAACTCTTCGTCGCTGAAACTGAGAGCATTGCAAGCAGTGATGTTGGCAATGATGTGGTCAAACTGACCGACAGTAATATCCTGAGCAACATTGGCTTGTGCCAGTATCTTTTGCAGACTACTCGGTGGGTAGGTGATCAGTAAAGGCAAAATTAAAATTTTGGATGGAGTTTGGTGAAGCTGGTCCACCACTATATAGTCACTTCTCTTAATGACTCTCAGAAATTCATCATCATCTTCTTTCGTAACCAACTCCTTTTCCTTGTCTTTGGAGGGCACAGGAGCAATAGTTTCTTTAGGCCCAATTCCCTTGAATAGAGGAGTGTAAATTCTACCACTACGGGTCATCTTCCCAGTTCCAGCTATGTTGATCACTTCTTCACTGGTGTTTCCCACCTCATTCCTTGGAACCACCTTTTCATATTTCTTGTTGATCATGGTATCTTCATACCTCCATGGTACAGCTTTTGAATCTCTGAATCTGAATGGAACAGGTTGTCGGGTGTTTCTCAGTCTTAACTGATTAGAAGTGGACACAACAACAGGTTCGAAAGTATTGAAAACTGGTTTAGGTTTGTTGAATACAGGGACCACAGAATTAGACTTCTGTGCGTTGAAAATAGGCATTTTCTTCTTATATTCTGGTAAATTGAAAACGAGTTCAACCACCGCAATTTCTTCATTCTTTACCTTAGTGAGGACCTGCAGAAACCCTTCATTAATCAAACTCTGAATATCGTCTTGGACCAACTGGCACCCTCTGACATTGATATTACACTCTTCGCAATTACCATGACAGACTTTTACCAACCCAGCTTCAAACAGTTTTGCATGGAAAACCTTGACAAGAGTTTTGATCTTTGATGCATCCATTATTAACACCTCATCATTCTCATTTTCAATGGCGTTTGTAGTTCCATGTTTAGGCAATGTATTGTCTTTCACATTTGGATGATTATCTGCAAAAGATAGGATCTTCTTTTCCATCAACCTTTTTACAACATGTTTCAAGGTAAGACAACCTTCCAAATCATGATCAGCTGAACCTTGATGAAATGCACAATTAACATTAGGATTATGGAATGGCATGGATTTCTCCGTAGGTGGGCCCAGAGGTCTGGTAACAATCAGACCTTGTTGGACTAAAGAGGGATAGAGCTCAGTGTAAGACATTGGTATGGACGGAAATGAAGGCGTTGCCCCTTATCTTCTGTAGGGAGCACTTGATTGAGAAGCTTGCGGCTTCTGTTGTTGTTGATAATTCTGAGCATTTGGTGCTGACTGAAAATTAGGTTGTCGTTGTTGATAATTCTAAGCATTTGGTGCTGACTGAAAATTAGGTTGTTGTTGATACATTGGTGCCTAGTGCGCGGCCTGATGGTTAAAAGTTGGAGTTACAGCTGCCACATAATGTTGTGGGGCAAACTGCATTGGATAGATCGTCTGTTGAGCAAAATTTGGAATTGACTGGTGTTGATACATTGGTTGTTTCCAAATTGGATTATTTTTCCTCCCTGCCATAATGGCATTGGTTTCTCCTTCCTTCTTTTTGTGGGAATGGCTTGGAGGTTTCTTGGTGTTGGTACTGTTTGAACTACTTGAAGAACTGATCACTTTTCCGCTTTTCAACCCAACCTCTACTTTTACACCTACAGCAACAATATCAGCAAAGTTGGCGCTGACACTGCTAATCATTCTTTCATAGAATTCTGGCTTCACAGTATCCACAAACCATTCAGCCAGTTCTTTTTCCGACAAAGGTGGCTCTACCTGTGAAGCCAGCTCCCTCCATCGTTGCGCATACTCTTTAAAAGACTCGGAATTATTTTGTGACATGATCAAAAGTTGTCTTCGATCTGGTGCCAGATCCATATTATACTTATAATTCTTCACAAAAGCATCAGATAAGTCTTGGAAACTGTGGATCCTAGATTGGTCCAAGGTCAGGTACCACTTTGCAGAAGCTCCCTTCAAACTATCCTGGAAACAATGGATCATCAACTTGTCATTGTCCATATATGCAGCCATTCGTCGATAATACATGATCAAGTGTGACTTGGGACAGGTCACACCGAGTATAGGTCAAAATTTGGCATTTTAAACTTTGGCGGAATTACCAAACCAGAAACTAAGCACATATCCCTAGTGCCAGTACTAAAGATATTGCTTCCTTCCATCGCCCTCATTTTCCTTTAGATCGTCTCCATGTTTTATTTCAATTTCTCATGGTGTTCATCCCCCTCATCAAACATTTCAGGGTAGTCATAAACTGGATGCGGATTGTGAAACACAGGATGCACTTGAGTCTGCACGGCTGGCTAAGTAAAGGTTGGAATAGCTTGGAGATTATCATTACCCAAGGGAACAACTTGTTGAGTAGAGGTAGGAATCGGCTGAGGTACAAAACCATGAGGCATACCCAATGAAGGTACCAAGGTAGTATTGGCGTTGGTAGCAGGCTCCATGGTTGGAGTGACAATTTCAGAGATCACAGTGGTCTGAGTATCCATCTTTGCTTTTATAACCTATATAGCTTCCAAAATCTGTCCCATACTTCCTCGCAGATCATTCAGCTCGTTGTTAACTCTGTCCATCTCAAAATCTTGGTCTGACATTCTCTGACGAGCTTGGGCTCGTGTGTTGTAACGGTGTTGACGATTTAGTGTGACGGTTTCTATAGAGAAGACAGTGACATGAGACACGGCAGGAAAGAAATGTGCATGTTATGACATGATGCAAAATGCAAATGCAACCAAGACTAGCAAGGAACCAAAAGTTGGCAAACATTGTAGATAACAGGATACTTATCAAAATAAGCTCTTTCATTAGCAAATTTGCAAATATTACCGCATAGGCGATACACCCTCAAAGTTCATTATATAGGAAAAGTAGAAAGTACATCATGAAAGGAAACTAGAAATTGGATCCGCTTGCAGATGGTCCTTCCCCTCCATTGAGCTCCCTCATGAGTTCGTTGATTCGCTCATGCATCCTTGCCTTGTCAAGAGTCAGCTCTTCCACCACCTCCTTTAGCTTCAACTCCTCTTCTGTAGGTGGCTTGTGATGCGGATAGGGCATCCTCATCACAAGAGCTTTCTCACGAGACCACTCCAAGTAAGTCTCGGTGACAGAGCAGTCGGGATCTCCCAAAGCAGTCCACCTTTGTCTGTTAATACAGTGCCAAGCACGTTCAACTCTGATTTTGAACTCTAGATTTTCATCTTTTTCAAGAAAAAGCCTCTTCAGATTGATAAGATCAGGTATCTCATCCGCCGGGTGACCTAACTGTCTGTGAGCTAGAACAGGATTATAGTTGATGCACCCTCTTCTGCCCATAAGAGGTACATTGGGGAAATCCCCACAGCTGTGAATCATCAGAATTCCCCCATAGATTGGGTCATACCATTCAATATCAGCATGAGTCAACTCCATCAGCCTTTTGGACCAAACAACATTGTCTTCCATATCCCAAAAGGCTACAGCCCTTGGTAGGTGCGAAATAAACCACCTATAAAGGAGCGCCACACAGCAGACAATCTGTCCTCCATTGTGCATGTACCTTGAATGAATGGCATGATAAATATCAGCCAATAGAGTAGGAACTAGATTCCTAAGCATAAAGATTCGAATAGCTTGAACATCGACGAAGTCTTTAGCATTGGGAAACAGAAACAAGTCATAAGCTAGCAAAGCAAAGGTTGATTCGAAGAGTACAGAATTCTTCTTATCAGCAAAGTAAAGGGCTTTCTCGAGAAATAACTGAGTGGGTAATCCAAGAAGTCCTCCCTTGGTGGTTAAGTGGGCTTGAATATCAGACAACCTGATCCTTGTTCCTCTAGTAATGTCTTTCGCAGTGAGCTTGTCTTTTATTCCAGAAAATGGAGGAGAATCATTGACAGTGATACCCATCAAGGTAGAATATTCTTCTAAGGTTGGCGTTAGCTGGTAGTCGGGGAACATAAAACAGTGATCAAGAGGATGATACAGTTGCACCAAAGTCTCTAGCAATCCTTCAGCCCTTTGGAGTTCCAACAACGAGAGAATTCTTCCATACTTTTCTGTGAAAGCTAGGGGGTCTTCAATTAGTCCGGCTAGTCTCCTTAACTGTTCCACACCTGGAACCATGAAGGTGTACGACCATGTTCTTTTTCTTCCAGAATCCATCTCTACAAAGTCTGCAAAACAAGATTAGTTCCTTGACAGTTTAGCAAAAATGCAAGATGCTATGCAAAAGTTTCATGGAACTTAGACATTTGTGAGATATCAAGAGGTATCAAAGACTCATTCTCATTAATAATAAGGTGGATTACAAAAATTAGTACATCTTTCAAAAGTCTTAAACATACAACTAAATAAAAGCTAAAAAGGCCTAAGGAAATTCCCCTAAAAGCCTTATGTTAAGCTTCCTGATTTCCTTCTCCATCTGTGCTTTTTCCAAGATGAGCTTGTCGACGACCAACTTCCATGGAGTAGACTGAGTATCAGAGGTGCTTGGTCCTTCTTGAGTCTTCCTTTTCTTGCAGGAGAGTAGCTCTTCATTTTTGGCTTGTAGTTGCTTTTGGAGCTCTAGATTCTCTTCAACAACCACTTGATATTTGTGCTTCCAAGCTTTTCCTGTCTGTTGAGCTTGGTTCAAAGTAATCTTCAGTTCTTCTTCTTTTGACATGAAAAATAGAACGGGTTCCTTCTTCAAGGCAATCGGCTCCTGTCTGGAATAAGGAATTTTCAACTCAATAGCTCTCCTTCTAACCCATTGGAGATAAGGTTCCATGGATACGTAATTAGGCTTCCCTATAGCATTCCTCCCTTTCTTGTGCCTGTGGCCCCAAGCACTCAAGATCACTCTTTTCTGCTCCTCATGCTTCTCATATCCTTCAAAAAAGATGTTTTCCATATGAGTACCAAGAGGCTTATCTTTCAAAGGGTACCCCAACTATCGACGAGCCAACACTGGATTGTAGCTTTTTCCCCCATTGGTGCTAAGAAGAGGTACGTTCCCAAAGTTCCCACAATTGTCTGTGATCATTATCCCATCATACACATGGTTGTACCAATCAATATCGGAATGAGAGAGAGCCATAATCTTCTTAGACCACCATCCCTTCTTAAAATCCCAGAATGCATTTGCCTTTGGCAAATGTGACACAGACTGCCTATACAATACGGGAGTACAACAAGTGAGCTGACCTCCATTGTGGGCATTTCTCAAATGGACCGAATGGTAAGCATTGGCTAGCAAAGTTGGTACGGGGTTTTTCTTTAAGAAGATCTTGATTGAATTCGGATCCACAAAGTTATCGAAGCTTGGAAAAAGAAAGAGTCCATAAATAAGCAAGGCAAAAATGGCTTCAAAGCATCCATATTCAAGTGGTTGGCATAGTATTGAGCTTTTCAAATTAAGAATTTAACAGTCAAACCAAATATTTCTCCTTTTGCAATCATGTTGTTTTGGATGTCCACTAACTCCAAGTGGGTAGCCTTAGCTATTTCTTGTTCTTTGGGGTCTCTTTCAAAGATAGGAAAGGGATATTCATCCAAAATGAGCAGACCAACCAACTGAGAATATTCCTCGAGAGTGGGCAAGAGTTGGTAATCAGGAAAGGTGAAGCAATGGTAATCTAGGTCATAAAACTGAAGCAAAGTAGAAAAGAGTCCTTCATCAACCTCCATCTTTAACAAGATCCACAATTTCCCATGTCTGTCCTTGAATCCTTCAGGGTCTCTCAGCAAGTCTCCCAATCTCCTCAGGTCGTCCAATTTAAGACTTTTGAAAGTGTACTTCACAGTGTTCTTTCTTGTATTGTCCATGATAATCCTAGGATATTCACAAAATAGGAGGTCTAAGTTCTATGAAAATGAAATGGATGCTTATGAATGTATGAATGCAAAAGCATTAACAAGCACATTGATGCACACATATATACAAACATACAGACAAGAGGGCTTAGGTTTAGGTCATGAGCATGGAGCCATGGTCTACCCTTCCCAATTGGTATGTACTATAGGTTTATCAACTGTAGAACAGGGTTCTGAAAAAGTTCCCAGAGTCGACAACCCATCTTTCGGATATTATCGATTTCCCGAATGACTCGGTAGTCAATAATATTCTCAAGAGAATCTCGTCTGAGTGGAGTATCGTGTGAAAATGATTTCAGGAATAGACTCCCTCATGGTCACTGCACTACATCCTAAAAGGCCAAGTGGGGTTAGAGGTAATTATGGTTCTCAATATCAAGGGCACCTAGTGTCGCTCCCAGGATTTTCATCCAGGTACAAACGCGAGAGTGGTGCAAAAAAACAGAGTCGCCAGCCGTGTAAATTTATCCCAAGAGAGGGAAAGGGAACACCGCATAAACCTGAGGAAGAGGGAAAGGAATGGTCATCGCGACCATAGCCTGGGTTCGGGAGTCGGTTACGCGAGGGGAAGGTGCTAGCACCCCACGCGTCCATCGTACTCGATGGGATCCACGCTTGTTGTCTATTCTAAGGGTGAGTCATACTATCATCTAGGGTTGTACTAAAACGGAGAAGGGGAAGACAAAGACAGACTCGGTAGGACGTCGACATCCTAGGCCTACGTACCCCCCTTGTGCAATGGGGAATTCAGAGTCAACGTAGTTCGGACCAAGTTCTTTTTGTGTTTTTTATGAGCGACGTTAAGCTCGCGTCCGGCAGTTAGGGTCGATGCCTGTTTGCGACTCAGACGGAGGGTAACGTGCCCTTTTTGAAAATAGCCTTTAGTTTTGAAGGTCCCGAAGGACAAAAAGGTTTGAAGTTGGTTTGTGTTTTTTAGGACAGAAGTGACTTAAGTTAGTTTATAAGTCACATTGCACCAAAGTCTAGGGCACGGAGGCGAACACTTAACGCATCGTCCCAAGACAGGACGCTCGCTAAGCACTCTAGAAAGATGAGAGGCAGCCCCTCATCTCTCATTCCCCACGCTCAAGGCTCGTGCGCAATACAACTTGCCCTTATTAAGTATTTTAAAGAAGTTTGAGATGAGAAGAGAGAAGACACAAGGGTAACTCTAAAGGGGGACTAAGAGCCCTAAAATTATCATGCATGGGTGACCTATGGTTAATGATGTTTGACGGCAACCTAAATCCTAAAAGAAGAAGAAGGAAAGAGTAAGGGTGACCATGGATACCTATCCATACCCTTAAAGAACTTACCTTAGTCCCTGCATAAAAGGTTAGTACGAAACGGACATAAATACTATCAAGGCAAGTGAAACTTAAACAATGGCAAACAAAAGTGATTATCATCCAAACATGAATCGAAGAAACAAAGAGACAACCCCAAAGCAAATGGCACAAGTGCCTTTTCAAACAGATAATCAGATGTGGTCAGAAATAGGCATACAAGAAGATCTCAAGTGAAAGCCAATCAAATAATTAGAAAAATGACTCCTAAAATTCTCAAATTAAACATCAATATTATTCAACCAGAGATAAACCAAATATCAAAAATCCCTGCAAAAAATCAAGATATTAGTCATTCAAATAATCAAGCAAGGCCCAGGTGAGAAGTGAGGTTCAATGTGCTAAAGGGAAGGACCAAAATGCAATATGAAATAAATTTAAAAATGAAAGAAAAATATTTTTATGCAATTTAGAATGTTAGTGAATGAATGCAAAAAGAACGGATCAAAAATATTTTATGGTTGTAGAGAAATATAATAAAGAAATTAGGTATGCATTATATGGATAATTCAAAAAGAAAATAGACTAAATAATTAATTTAAATGATATAAATAAAATAAAAATAAAAAATAAAATTTGGAAAATTTATTAAAATGATAAATATGAGGCATGAAATTTTTTAGTAATTTTTAATGCAATCATGTAATTTTAATAATTAAAATATGAAAATGTAATTAATAAAAATAAAATGAAATAAAAAGTGCAAGGGGGGTGCGTCTAGTAAGGGAATGAAGTGGAATAATTGAAATGGGCTAGGGGTGCAGATAGAAGGTCCGGTCCAACCAATTAATCAGAAAAAAAAAACAAAATAAAAAGGGATTACCGTGTGCGTACCATGTGCCAGGCATATGTCATTTTTTATTTGTTGGCAGCATTGTAGCCACTTGATCCATCAGACGGTTCATGATTAGTCAACGAAAACAAAAGTAGACAAAATAGAAAAACATAATTGGAGGAGCATGATAATTGTCGTGGGGTAAATAACACTCAACCATTAAATTAAAAATCAGAAAAATCAAATAAAATAAAAAACGTGTCACGACCTAGGCCGTTGGATGGAGAGAATGGAGGGTGAGGATTGTGTCTTCAACCTTTCTTCGCCGGAACCCTCACAGCCGCCGGAGCTAGGGTTCCGGCCGCCGTCCTCCGCCACCTGCAATAAAAAACCTGCCCAAAAATCCACGACCTTTATACCGTTCGAACCAGAATTCAACGAGGATTCCAAATCTCTCATCCAAACTCACAAATAATCAACATATAATGAAAAACAAAGGGATTAATGTTAGGGCATAAAACTTTAAATCATCATTACAAGCAAACCACACGTCCAAATTTAAAAGTAAATATATCAGGATGATCAGTGACAATCACACAACAATATAGACATAAAAAAAGGGAGTTTTAGGAGCACGAAAAAATCCACCAACCTGAGATTGTGCAGCTCTAATCCTTGCTTTTGGCTGCGAATAGTGGTTGGGTTGTGCTCTAGAGATCACCAGGAGAAGATTTGTGGAAGAACTTCGAAGAAACTCCTTGTAGATTGAGAGATCCAATGAATTCCAGAATTAGGGTTCAAGCTGTTGTTCTCCAAAATATCACGTGTCTCCAATGAGTGTATGAGCTTTTGGTTTTTGTGAGAATGAGTGAAGTTTTTTGAGAGTTGAGAGATAATTTGAATATATAGTGTGGTCTAAAATGAAAGGCAAAAGGTAGAATTTTGGCTTAAGTGAAAATAACATCGTCTTCGGCAAGAAATTTCGACTCAGAGCCTTCCCCAACATCGTCCGCCTCTGAATCACGGTTGCAACGCAAAAAGAACGGACATCATACGATCAAAATCGAGTGCGATCGATATGTTTAAGCTGTAAAACGTCACTGAATAAGTCATTTTTTCAGCTTATTTTGTGTCCGCTACTCGAAAACGTGACGAGATCAACCTCTTAGGAGCATAATCTCGACTCGACTTTGTCATCAAAGTTGTAGATCTATGAGTCAGTGACCTCGTGTCAAAAGATGTGCGCGATCGGACAAAAAACGAGTGAGATATGAATTTTCCCGTGAAATAACTTTCAGCCTTTTTCTTCGGTTCAGCACTTCCGTTTTGCGAAATAAACCAAAACGATGATCTTCGGAGCATCGTTCGAACTCGAGCTTGTCTTGGAACTTGAAGATGATAAAATTTGTGAACCAACGCTTCGAGAATGGACGCAATCCGATGAAAATTGACCGAGTTATGAATTTTACAAAATCTGATAGACAGTGCACTGCATCAAAGAACCCCACTGGTAATTCACATCTTCGGGGTCCTTCCGCTCGGACCTGACCCAAACTGAATTCACGGCACGAAGATAACATCTAAACGGAATTTTAGGCACCAGAACGGCATCAATCCGATAAACAAGCTGAGAGTTATGAATTCTTTAGTGTCCAAAATACACCGGTTCAGCACTATTTTTCACTGTTTTTTGTACTGTATCGACTCTGAAAACTCGCGCGTTCGGAGATCTTCCTCAAAGAATCAACCCTCGGTCCAAACACAAAAGTTGCAGATAATTTCAATATGGAACTTTTTGGCATAGGAATAGCTCAGAAATGATGATCCAATCAGAAGTTAAGCCCTTTTGAATACCACTGACGCAATTACCCAGTGAAACCGAAATTCCAGAAACAAATAATTCCCACCACTTTCCTTGATGAATTGACTTCCGAGCCGAACATAAAAGTTGTAGAGAATACCAAGACGGTTCTAACTGTTGAATATCCAGCCAAAACGAGTTCCAGAGCAAGAGTTGTGAATTTTGCAAATTTGCACAGCAAGCTGATTTTCTGCTCAAACTGTTCTGAATCGGCTGAAAACTTCGACTTTCTCTGAGATTCTTGACATGAAAAATTATGTTTGATAAGAGCTTTGCTGACCCGTTGATTACGTAACCTGGAGAAATACTTTGCGCATATGTCGAGTGACGAAATAAATGTCTGTTGCAACCTGACGATGCTTGAACAGAGAACCTTGATCCCATAACCACAGAGCCAAATGATATGCATGTATGTACCCGATGACCTAGCTAAAATGCAAATGAAGCATAAGCCAGTTAGTACTAAAGTAAGGAGGGCAAATTTTGGGGTGCTACAGCTGCCCCTATTCAATCTTCTTGGACCTGAAAGGATGATAGCAACGGCTTTCAGATAATCACAGTAGAAGGTGATTGAATACAAAAAGAACCACGAAATTTGCAAACTGTGGGGAGAAAAGATGATTGGAGCCCAGCCACACCTCGTCAAAAAGATTTGACGGAAAGACAACATACCCAAGAAAGAAAAGTGAACCCTATAACCACATCGTCAAATAATTGACGGAGAGAAAACACGAAACCCATGAAACACCTCGTCAAAGGGTTGACGGGAAGAAAAGATACCCAACGGACCACATCATCAAAGAATTGACGGAAAGACAGCCCGAACACCCGACCGAAGGGCCACATCGTCAAAGAATTGACGGAAAGAAAATCTGAACGAAGATAACACATTGTCATAGGGATGACAGAAAGAAGATGAACCCCAAGGAACATCTCGTCAAAGGGTTGACGGTAAGACAATCTGACCGAAGAGAACACATTGTCATAGGGATGACAGAAAGAAAATTCCACCGTAGGAACACATCGTCATAGGGATGACAGAAACAAGACCTGAACGAATGAGACACATTGTCATAGGGATGACAGAAAGAAAGTTCTACCGTAGAAAGCTCTTGTCATAGGGATGACAGAAAGAAAATCTGAATGAAGATAACACATTGTCATAGGGATGATAGAAAGAAAATTCCACCGTAGAAAGCACATTGTCATGGGGATGACATAAATGAAACCTGCACGAAGGAAATACATCGTCAAAGGGTTTTGACAGAAAGAAAATTTGACCAAAGGAAACACATCGTCAAAGGGGTTTGACGGAAAGAAAACCTGACCGAAGGAAACACGTCGTCAAAGGGGTTTGACGAAAAGAAAATCTAACCGAAGGAACACATCATCAAAGGGGTTTGACGGAAAGAAAACCTGACCGAAGGAAACACGTCGTCAAAGGGGTTTGACGGAAAGAAAACCTGACCGAAGGAAACACGTCGTCAAAGGGGTTTGACGGAAAGAGAACCTGACCAAAATGTCGTCATCAAGGGGTTGATGGACAAAGACTGGTTGAGGGTAAGATCGACGTATGACCTACGACCCAAAAGAAAGGTAAAAAGAGGGGTTAATTGCAATGTCTGCTGGGGATAAGTCACCGTCTTGATTGGGAGTTGATTCAGGCTTTCGCGCAAGGTACCAAATCTGGCTTATGCTTCTCATGCATATGTTTGAATTTCTTTCTATGGCATAATACTCCATACGAAATGGAAATGCTACGCGTTTTGAGGATGCAATGTAAACATGCTTATTATATGCAAAAGGACCACTCCAGCAAAATAAATGCTGAAGAAATGAGGCCAACTCCGCTGGGGATGACAAACTGAACTGTCTCCCACGTCACAAACCCTGCTGAGGAAGTCACACTGAACGGCCTTCCTGATATGAGCCCGAAGAGAACTGCTATAGAAAAGGCGCCAATAACCATTGGACTTGGAATCTGCCGGGGATGTCAACCACTGTTGATCAAACTGTTGAGATGACTAGCATCAAACACTGTTTGGGGAATGAATTCAATAACACCGAACCTGCCAGCGAATATCATTGAACTTAGCCTGTAGTCGGGGAAACACTCTTAACCTACTGGGGAATACCAGCCATCACCAACAACTCTGCTCGGGGAACGACGGTTGATGATATCCACTCTGCTAGGGGACAACATTGAGCTTACTCCTCTGCTTACTTTCTACCCTTACTCTGCTGGGGAGAGAAACTCTACTGGGGACGTCACGTGTCGACCATCAACATGAACCCTGCAGATGTGATATGACCAAAAGATGCCCTGATACAGCATAGCCCATAAAGGAACCTGTCTTTGAGAGGTCTCATGAAGATCTTATATATCTTGCCCCATGATCTTGATTAACCGTTCTCCTGAGAAAAACCCTTTTGCTTTTGGGGTGACCTGCCCAAGCCTTGAAGTGATTTTGCCCTTGACTGACTGATCTGTGAAAGAGTACCTCTGACTGACTGACCTTCGAGAGATTCATAGAATCTCGACCTGATTGCCCCAGATTGGATGAATCTTGGAATGAATCGCCCATTTGATATGACTATTTGATGGCTTGCCCCTGCTCAACGGAGTACTTAGGCACTCTGCACTTATATCGATCAATCTTTTCATTGCAGAAACTTCCCTGATCAAGCACTTACTCGCAAGTAAACAATTTGAAAATGACAATTTTAATGCAATGCATATGACAGTTTTGAAATCCAAGTCTGTTCACTGGAAAAAAAAAGTTGTGAGATATAGTGAATGAATCACTAATCAAAGTGTCGCTGATACCAACATGAATGGTAAGAAGATCCTTTTAGGAGTCAGGTTCGACGCGATCTTTACCGAAGTATGCTTTCGAAACAACCTTGCTTCAATTAGGTCTTTTAAAGGTTATAACGTGGCTTGGTTCACGGTTTGAGAAAGAAAGGATATAAGGCTCAAAGTTTTGTTTTAACCCACCCATTCTCCTTGATGTTCTCCAGTCCTACGTTCATCTAACTCGACATAAGCGCTCACCTTTCAACAAGGTTAATGAATAGTATGAGGATAGAAAGAACCCACACGGTTTTCTGAGTGACAACCACCCCTTTTGCCTTTGGTGTCTGTAAACACACGACTTGTTATTTATTTGAGGATTTTTCTTTTTCCATTTTTCGCTTTTTATTCTTTTGCTTTTCCCTGATTTTGCCTGGACTAACTCTTTTGAGTTTTTCGATTTCGAAGTCCAGCGCGATGCCCTAACTTTTGCCTAAGTCACTTGTCTTCAAGTTTCGACTTAGCGGGCTTTATTTTTCTTTTGATTCTTTTCCTTTTTTTGAACAAATCGCGTGACACTAGCTTGTCTGACTTGTTTGAAAGGGATGTGACTGCCTCACTCTTTGGTTGGTGAGGGATAACCATAGACTTGATCCTCGAATTGAACGCTCGGTCAAATTAATTGACACTTACCCTGCCCCAGGTTAAGATCGAGGGTTTTTTCGTTTTCAGAAAGAAACTCCTACTTCTAGGCTCAAAGGGGTTGACAAGGGATTATCTTCCTTATATCTCCGGTGTTTAGGGATTTGAAACAATGTCTGTACATCATCAGCAAGGTTTTGTCCCAAAAGCATACCATCAGAAGTTCTGCGCCTTTGAATTTCATCATCCTCCCTCAGATCCTGCTTAAACAAGGGTTAGGCATCAATAAAGAAAATATGAGTGAACACAGATGGATTTAATCAAAACATGCATATTCATTTCATTATCATTATCAACTGAAAATAGACGAGTTTTACAAATGAGTTTGCCCTTTAACAGAAAAGAAACTACAAATGCAAAGAAATGATATGATCTAAAAGATTGTCAGCTTCGGGGAACTGAGCTTTCCAAGCTTGACTTGCTGCTGAACTAGCCATCTTCAGAATTGCTCATCGAAGTCAGTCTGATAAAAACTTGCACCACTGCTCTCGGTGTCTTCTTCCATAACCTGAACTGATGAACCCACATGACTGGATGAAGGAGAATTGTTGATCTGAATACCCTGAGGCGTGAATGGGAACATATTGGAGTCAAGCAGAGTCTGAATCTTGCTCCTAAGCACCTTACAGTCTTCAGTTAAATGCCCCTGTGCCCCAGCATGGTAATCACAATGGGCGTTGACATCAAAACCTGGTGGATACGGAAAAGGCATTGGCTTCAATTCCTTCGGTACTACAAGTCCACCTCTGATTAAATCTGGCAACATCTGACTGAACGACATTGGCAACTGAGTGAAATGCCTCTCTGGCTTCCTAGGTCTTTGTCGGGCGTGCTGCCGCGGCTGACGGCGGTATGACCGCTGATTCTTAGGGGATCCCTGATACGAAAACCCAGAAGATTGTTGACTCTGAACCGTTGAAACACCTGAACACTGAGGTGGGGGATATTCTTGGACGGAAATGCCTTCTTCCACCCATTCTTCTTGAGAACTGACAACTGATCCACTTTCACTAGCCGGGAAGTTCGAGGCGTTTTGGATTTTTCCCCTCTTGATATCGAACTCAACGTGTTCTCCAAGTATTACCAAGTCAGAGAATTTTAATATAGTAATCAACTTATCGAAGTACGGTCCTTGTAAAGTATCCTTGAACATATTAACCAATTCTCTTTCCAAAAGTGGTGGTTGAACGCGAGCAGCTAACTCTCTCCATATCTGAACATACTCTCTGAATGATTCGTTATCCGCTTTAGATAAACCTTGCAACTGCAGGCGGCTGGGAGCCATGTCAAGATTATAACTGTACTGCTTTACAAAGGCCTTGGCTAGATCTAACCATGATCGGATGCTACCACTTTCCAACTGCATATACCAACTCAATGATGCCCCACTCAGACTGTCCTGGAAACAGTGAATCATAAGCTCGTCATTATAGACATGTGAGGTCATTCTTCGGCTAAACATCACCAAATGTAGCTTCGGACAGCTATCCCCTTTGTATTTCTCAAAATTCGGCATCTCAAATTTCGGAGGTAACACAAGGTCGGGCACCAAACACATGCTCGCAGCATTCAGATCAAGAGTGTCACGCTTCACTAGGGCATCCAGCTTCTCTTCCAACACACGACATCTTTCATCAAACTGAACAGCCCGTGGGTCCTTAGGCTTCGCCTTTGGAATTACCCCTTGGAAATTTGGCACAGAGAAGGCAAAGCGCTGATAGTCTGTGGCATCAAGAGAAGAAGAATGTCCATCTCGGACGATGGTACGCTCGTGAATAATATGATTCTCAACAGGGACTTGCACAGGCTGAGCTTGAGTAACATTGTTCACTGGAGGTGGAATGTCATTCCCAGTAACTGAAGTCCTCTGAACATTGGCCTCTCCCCTATTCATGGCTGTCATAGCTTCCACAAGTTGATCCAGCTGACTCTTCATCAATTCAACATCTGCCCTAGTTACAAACTGATTTTGTTCCCCTGAATTCATGATGATCTCCCCAAAAGCTGATTCAAGTCCGATGAGAAATTCTAGAAATCAACTGCGGTTCAGACAAAGGATTGATGAGCTCTCTGATCAGGCCGGAGACAGATATGTAAAAATGATGCAAGATGCAAATGCAAATGAACATGTTGGAATATTCGCAGGGCGATCCACCCCTTGATTCCAGTTTAACAGCAAGATAGAATGGAACTTCTGCTCATATATTAAGAGAACCAGAGGAAAACCAAATGTCAACAATCACAATCTAAGGTAACAAGCCTGAACACAATAATCATGGATCCCAACCGACAAGCCTGGTGGTGATCCAGAGAGGACAAGAACTACGTTATGTCATCAAAGCCCACAAGTGCCAATTCCTCAGGTTCTGCCGTAGAAACAATCTTGTGAACAGGATCCAGAATAGATGATGGGAATTTGTACGCTGTGATATCCTTCTTCTTCTCGGTACTCATCCTTAATAGTCTTCGGAAACCGGAATCAAAGTTAGGATGCAACCCTGAGAAATGTCAAACATGTCAGAATGCAAGAAAAATGATATGCTTATGCAAACATGGGGTCAAGGCACACTGCTGGATGTGCTGTGCTATTTAGTTGAACGAGAACCATAACCCAGAAAACCAGAATTTTGAACCACTGAGGAACCCAAATAATTAGACATTGATGAGAAATCCAGCAAACAGGGTAGGTTGAAGGTCTCGGTTACCTGCAAACCTGCAAACGCCCATCCCCTCTCACATGTGGGTACTAGGATGTTCAGTATCCCGGGCTCTCAGGTCGAGAAATGATGATACGTTCACCATTTCTGGTTTGGCATCATCATCAATCGAGGAGGCCTCAACTGATTCTCCAAAGCGGAAGGTCCTCAGGTTTGGCACTGAGGTCGAGAAACAATAGTACATTCATCCCTCGGGGTACAGTACTAAAGTCAATCGAGGAGTGCCTCCACTGATTCTCTTCAAAACGTAGGGGCCATCCTATGCGAGTTCCCAAAGCGGGCCCTCGGGTGCGAATGGGTTTGCCACAGGATGTGGTCTGCCACTGTCACCACTACAGAGGGATGCTTCCACTAAGGTCCTCAATGATCGGTCACCAGAGTCGACAGCTCTCTAGATCAACACCCCAACATGCGCAAGACACACACGTTAGAAATGCGTCCCAAGATAGCCTCGTCTGGTTGTGAATTTCATGAACACACAAACGTACCAAGCGGGCACGTAGGTCCCACTACTTTCCACTCTAGTCCTAGGGTGTACTCAAGTCTGGGTATTGGGCTTATCTCTCAGAACAACCCAACCTGCAAAACAGAAACAGCCAGCACAACACAGTAGTATGACAGTAATAAAAATGAAATGCAATGCAGAAAATGCGGTAAAAATAAAATACAACACATAAAGCAAAACAAAAACAAACATACCCAAAGAGAACAAAGACAAGCAAGCGCTAGGATTGACTCTCTTAAGGATGGACCAGCATAGGTCAACCATAGTCCCCAGCAGAGTCGCCAGCTGTCGCTCCCAGGATTTTCATCCAGGTACAAACGCGAGAGTGGCGCAAAAAAACAGAGTCGCCAGCCGTGTAAATTTATCCCAAGAGAGGGAAAGGGAACACCGCATAAACCTGAGGAAGAGGGAAAGGAATGGTCATCGCAACCATAGCCTGGGTTCGGGAGTCGGTTACGCGAGGGGAAGGTGCTAGCACCCCACGCGTCCATCGTACTCGATGGGATCCACGCTTGTTGTCTATTCTAAGGGTGAGTCATACTATCATCTAGGGTTGTACTAAAACGGAGAAGGGGAAGACAAAGACAGACTCGGTAGGACGTCGACGTCCTAGGCCTACGTACCCCCTTGTGCAATGGGGAATTCAGAGTCAACGTAGTTCGGACCAAGTTCTTTTTGTGTTTTTTATGAGCGACGTTAAGCTCGCGTCCGGCAGTTAGGGTCGATGCCTGTTTGCGACTCAGACGGAGGGTAACGTGCCCTTTTTGAAAATAGCCTTTAGTTTGAAGGTCCCGACGGACAAAAAGGTTTGAAGTTGGTTTGTGTTTTTTAGGACAGAAGTGACTTAAGTTAGTTTATAAGTCGCATTTCACCAAAGTCTAGGGCACGGAGGCGAACACTTAACGCATCGTCCCAAGACAGGACGCTCGCTAAGCACTCTAGAAAGATGAGAGGCAGCCCCTCATCTCTCATTCCCCACGCTCAAGGCTCGTGCGCAATACAACTTGCCCTTATTAAGTATTTTAAAGAAGTTTGAGATGAGAAGAGAGAAGACACAAAGGTAACTCTAAAGGGGGACTAAGAGCCCTAAAATTATCATGCATGGGTGACCTATGGTTAATGAGGTTTGACGGCAACCTAAATCCTAAAAGAAGAAGAAGGAAAGAGTAAGGGTGACCATGGATACCTATCCATACCCTTAAAGAACTTACCTTATCCCTGCATAAAAGGTTAGTACGAAACGGACATAAATACTATCAAGGCAAGTGAAACTTAAACAATGGCAAACAAAAGTGATTATCATCCAAACATGAATCGAAGAAACAAAGAGACAACCCCAAAGCAAATGGCACAAGTGCCTTTTCAAACAGATAATCAGATGTGGTCAGAAATAGGCATACAAGAAGATCTCAAGTGAAAGCCAATCAAATAATTAGAAAAATGACTCCTAAAATTCCCAAATTAAACATCAATATTATTCAACCAGAGATAAACCAAATATCAAAAATCCCTGCAAAAAATCAAGATATTAGTCATTCAAATAATCAGGCAAGGCTCAGGTGAGAAGTGAGGTTCAATGTGCTAAAGGGAAGGACCAAAATGCAATATGAAATAAATTTAAAAATGAAAGAAAAATATTTTTATGTAATTTAGAATGTTAGTGAATGAATGCAAAATGAACGGATCAAAAATATTTTATGGTTGTAGAAAAACAAAATAATGAAATTAGGTATGCATTATATGGATAATTCAAAAAGAAAATAGACTAAATAATTAATTTAAATGATAAAAATAAAATAAAAATAAAAAATAAAATTTGGAAAATTTATTAAAATGATAAATATGATGCATGAAATTTTTTAGTAATTTTTAATGCAATCATGTAATTTTAATAATTAAAATATGAAAATGTAATTAATAAAAATAAAATGAAATAAAAAGTGCAAGGGGGGTGCGTCTAGTAAGGGAATGAAGTGGAATAATTGAAATGGGCTAGGGGGGTGCAGATAGAAGGTCCGGTCCAACCAATTAATCAGGAAAAAAAAACAAAATAAAAAGGGATTACCGTGTACGTACCGTGTGCCAGGCACATGTCATTTTTTATTTGTTGGCAGCATTGTAGCCACTTGATCCATCAGACGGTTCATGATTAGTCAACGAAAACAAAAGTAGACAAAATAGAAAAACATAATTGGAGGAGCATGATAATTGTCGTGGGGTAAATAACACTCAACCATTAAATTAAAAATCAGAAAAATCAAATAAAATAAAATACGTGTCACGACCTAGGCCGTTGGATGGAGAGAATGGAGGGTGAGGATTGTGTCTTCAACCTTTCTTCGTCGGAACCCTCACAGCCGCCGGAGCTGGGTTCCGGCCGCCGTCCTCCGCCACCTGCAATCAAAATCCTGCCCAAAAATCCACGACCCTTATACCGTTCGAACCAGAATTCAACGAGGATTCCAAATCTCTCATCCAAACTCACAAATAATCAACATATAATGAAAAACGAAGGGATTAATATTAGGGCATAAAACTTTAAATCATCATTACAAGCAAACCACACGTCCAAATTTAAAAGTAAATATATCAGGATGATCAGTGACAATCACACAACAATATAGACATAAAAAAAGGGAGTTTTAGGAGCACGAAAAAATCCACCAACCTGAGATGGTGCAGCTCTAATCCTTGCTTTTGGCTGCGAATAGTGGTTGGGTTGTGCTCTAGAGATCACCAGGAGAAGATTTGTGGAAGAACTTCGAAGAAACTCCTTGTAGATTGAGAGATCCAATGAATTCTAGAATTAGGGTTCAAGTTGTTGTTCTCCAAAATATCACGTGTCTCCAATGAGTGTATGAGCTTTTGGTTTTTGTGAGAATGAGTGAAGTTTTTTGAGAGTTGAGAGATAATTTGAATATATAGTGTGGTCTAAAATGAAAGGCAAAAGGTAGAATTTTGGCTTAAGTGAAAATAACACCGTCTTCGGCAAGAAATTTCGACTCAGAGCATTCCCCAACATCGTCCGCCTCTGAATCACGGTTGCAATGCAAAAAGAACGGACGTCATACGATCAAAATCGAGTGCGATCGATATGTTTAAGCTGTAAGACGTCACTGAATAAGTCGTTTTTTCAGCTTATTTGGTGTCCGCTACTCGAAAACGTGACGAGGTCAACCTCTTCGGAGCATAATCTCGACTCGACTTTGTCAGCAAAGTTGTAGATCTATGAGTCATTGACCTTGTGTCAAAAGATGAGCGCGATCGGACAAAAAACGAGTGAGATATGAATTTTCCCGTGAAACAACTTTCAGCCTTTTTCTTCGGTTCAGCACTTCCGTTTTGCGAAATAAACCAAAACGATGATCTTCGGAGCATCGTTCGAACTCGAGCTTGTCTTGGAACTTGAAGATGATAAAATTTGTGAACCAACGCTTCAAGAATGGACGCAATCTGATGAAAATTGACCGAGTTATGAATTTTACAAAATCTGATAGACAGTGCACTGCATCAAAGAACCCCACTGGTAATTCACATCTTCGGGGTCCTTCTGCTCGGACCTGACCCAAACTGAATTCACGGCACGAAGATAACATCTAAATGGAATTTTAGGCACCGGAACGGAATCAATCCGATAAACGAGCTGAGAGTTATGAATTCTTTAGTGTCCAAAATACACCGGTTCAGCACTATTTTTCACTGTTTTTTGCACTGTATCGACTCTGAAAACTCGCGCGTTCGGAGATCTTCCTCAAAGAATCAACCCTCGGTCCAAACACAAAAGTTGCAGATAATTTCAATATGGAACTTTTTGGCATAGGAATAGCTCATAAATGATGATCCAATCAGAAGTTAAGCCCTTTTGAATACCACTGACGCAATTACCCAGCTAAACCGAAATTCCAGAAACAAATAATTCCCACCACTTTCCTTGATGAATTGACTTCCGAGCCGAACATAAAAGTTGTAGAGAATACCAAGACGGTTCTAACTGTTGAATATCCAATCAAAACGAGTTTCAGAGCAAGAGTTGTGAATTTTGCAAATTTGCACAGCAAGCTGATTTTCTGCTCAAACTGTTCTGAATCGGCTGAAAACTTCGACTTTCTCTGAGATTCTTGACATGAAAAATTATGTTTGATAAGAGCTTTGCTGACCCGTTGATTACGTAACCTGGAGAAATACTTTGCGCATATGTCGAGTGACGAAATAAATGTCTGTTGCAACCTGACGATGCTTGAACAGAGAACCTTGATCCCATAACCACAGAGCCAAATGATATGCATGTATGTACCCGATGACCTAGCTAAAATGCAAATGAAGCATAAGCCAGTTAGTACTAAAGTAAGGAGGGCAAATTTTGGGGTGCTACACCTAGGTCGAGAGTAGTAACGTTTTCACGAATAGACTCGTTCCACATGACTAAACTCTCAAGAGGGCCTCAACTGAGTGACGGTGTCCCAAGTCAACTTTTTTTGGGAATCGACTCCCTCAAAGCCTCCTTGAATATACCATCGTCCTATCATAAGTGCTCTCAAGTCCAGGTTAGGACTTATCTCACCACTCAATAGTAGCAACGCTGCCAAACTGAAGAACCCAAACAGGTGTACAGATATATATACAAATATGTACAATTAAACAAGCAAAACATATAACAAACACAAACACAAATAAGGTGGGCTTAACCCTCAAAAGATATTCCCCAGTGAAGTCGCCATTTCTGTTGCGGTGAGAATCGAATATCAAGCTATTAATTAACTTGAATCACAAAACTTGAAGTTCACCACCGAGCTTTGATTTATCCAAAGGAAAAAGATCGAGAAAAAAACCCTAATAAAGAGAATCTAGGTTCGGGGGTTGGTTATACTATGGGAAGGTATTAGCACCCTAAGTATCTGTAGTACTCTACGGGAACCTCTTGTTTGGATTTGTGTTATGTTAAAGTTTACTTACTAAGATAAAGTGCTAAGGTAAAGGATAAGGATAAAGGCTTATGGTGAAGGTAAAGACCTATGGTGAAGACCAAAAAGCTATAGGTAAAGACCTAAAGGCAAAGGTAAAGTCCTATGGGTATATGTACTAAGTATGCTCGTCAAGACGTCGTATCTCGTGCCTACGTATCCTAATAAGGATGGAATCAGAGTACTCGTAGTTCACCACAACAAGGGTGAGGAACCATTGACAATGGTCAAAGTTCCAAGGGGGGTGAGTATTACACTCATGTAGAGTTGAAGAACTCTCTAAGTCTAAGTTATAAGGGGTGGTGAATACTCATGATGATAAGAATCACATAGAGTTTAAGAACTATATCCTAGTTCTATGTTAAAGGGGTAAATAGCTCTAATGAGGCCAAAAAAGGAAGAGAATACTATGATGATAGTACTCAAGTAAAGTTGAAGAACTCAAGGGAGAATGGTTCTGATGAGACCAAGGGTGATCCTAAAGAGGATAAAGGGGTGGCTCTAAAGAGGCCAAGAGGATAATGAGATATCTATGATAATGAATTCAATTGAGAGATTTTCCTTTGGAAGGAGGGAACAAAGAGGGTTAAGGAGGAGATCTAAAGAGCTAGCCTCACTTGGGGAGAACTTAACAAATTTATAAGGCAACAAACATAATTATTAACAAGGATGAAAACATAAGCATGGTGACAACCAAAACTTCATGGGGTATACAAAACATAGATGTTACAACACCTAAGCCAAACATGAAGGGGATCAAACATGGGTTAACAAAAGAAGATGACAACATCTTAAGGTTCATGCATTTAAAGATGACAATCCAACATATACAAACACTTAAGGATGGTTCAATCATGGCATTCAAAAGTTTAACACATAAATATGTCACATGCTTGATCAAACAACTCATGTTAAGAGGCAAATTATCTAAAGAGATCTCATGGTATGAACAAGAAGATTCACAATGGTATTCACATGTAACAACACATTAAACATCAAGGAATTAAAATGAAACAAAAGCATACAATGTCACAACATCATGCAAGGTTCAAGTAACATGCTTTAGGTTTCAAATTATCAAGATAAACAAGAAAACATGGGAAAAGAACCAAAAGGAACCAAAGAGATTTTCATAAAAAAAAACCTAAAAAGATCCTTCACTTTCAACATTAATAAATGTTTCAAAAATAATTATTTTTCCCAATTTCTTTCCAAAATCACAAAATAGACATTTTAAGGAACATTTAGTAAAAAGAAGGGATGAAGAAAAGTGAATAATGAACAAGTTATGAACATTTCAAGATGGGTGTACAAACCATAAAATAAAATGAAACAAGTGATAAAAAATAATGGAAATGTCCTCACTAGGACTTGAACCCACGCCATGGGGCTTGGTGCTCAAAAGCCTTGCCAACTGAACCAAAGGTGCCATGTGAACATGTAATACAAACATGTAATAATATATCAAGGCAAGACACTCAGATTGGAAAAAAAATAAAAAAAACTCAAAAAGGTCTGGGGGGGAATCGAACCCCAGACCCTTCGCTTAACAACACACACAAACCTCCTCCATGGACCAGCGGTGCTACGCCCTCATCCAAACATATAGTGACTCCATTTATTTTTATCTTAAGGACACTACTAAATGGCTACCTCAACGCCACATTGGGCTGACTGGGTGCCACATCAACTTCTTCTTCTTCTCTTCACACCCTCACTCGTGCCCTAAACTATCTCATCTCTTCGGAATTTTCTCTCCTCTCTAACTCTCTCATTTCTCGACCAAACTTCACACAATAAAAACCAAAAATGAAGCACGTCTCACCAGGATTCTAAATACATCATTGGTTCATCTTAACAACCAATGAATAATGCGCAAAACCAACAACAACAATGCAACAACACAAAAGTTCAACATGTTATAACATGAAAGTTTTCAACCAAACCTGGCAAGCTCTTATTCAGAATCATAAAGCAACAAACACACTACATTTCCACATTCAAAAAGCAACAGAATAATGCATGAATATGTGAGTTTAAGATCAGAAATCTTACCTCTTGGAGCTAGTTCTAATTACTCTTCAAAAGCTAAGGTTGATGGCAAGACTGCACTTTTGGGACCTTGTTGATCTTTGGAGAAGAGATGCAGATGGTTGGTAACTTTTGGTCAGATTTACACATCTTGCCAAAAACACCCTTTCTCAAAATCCCTTTCGTGCAAGCATCCAGCTGTGTCAAGTCCTCAAAAGCTCTAGTCATAGGTTTTGCTAAGCTTTGTGGATTGATGGGATTGGAGCAGAGATCTAATTTGCAAGAAAGGAGGAGCTGCCATGCTTTTGGAAAAAGTTTCTCTTTCTTACATGTCAAGTTGCATCCACTTGTGTCAACTTGTACCAACTTGCTCAAACTACATTATTTTAATGTTGCAACTTGTGGAAATCGTGCCACAGGTCCTAAACAATGCTAATATTGCTTCTAAACATCAGAAAAATGAAGGCTTTGGTGATTAGAAGAGGTAATGTACCATTATGCACCATGTATGAAACTTGTGATTCAAGAAAAGACCTAAAACTTCCAACCTTCAAAACTCCTAGCCCACTCAATGGATTGAGGAGTTTTTGTACTTTTTGGAAATCCCCAAAGATCCTCTACAAATTTCATGTTTGGAGATTTTTCAAATTTCCAAAGGATCTTGATGGAAAATGGACTTGAAATGGGCTGAATTTTGGTAAAAAAAACCTTGAAAAATTCTAAGTGTTTTACATGGGCCAGAAATTCCAAGCTTCATAACTCAAAAAATAAGCATATTTTGAGGTATGACCCTCTAATACACTTTTAAAGTACATGATGAGATCTTCAAAATAAGCTTTGGATCACAAAATTGGAGGTGTGGATCAAAAGTTACGACCTTGTCAATTTCATATAAGAATTAGGGTTTTCATGACTTCGAAAAATTCATGAATCAAACTTTGCCCTTCTTGCAAGAAACCTTTCAAATGGTGATTACTCAAGCTCCAATTCAAGGATTGAATATGTTAAGATGGAATGTTACTTGAATACTTCATCTTAGACCAATAACATCAAAAGTCAGAGGTTTGATTTTCAGTTACAACCCTAATTTCCTCAGGAGTTCCACTGGATGATCTCTGATGATCTTGCTTCCTCAATCTCTTAAAATGCCAATGAATGGCCTCCAAGGATGTTTATGAACATATAAAACCATGTCTCAAGGCATGGGAACATGCCTTGATCAAAAGTCAAAGGCAAAGGTTGACTTTCCTGATAAAACCCTAATTTGGGGACAAGATGAACTTGTGGCTCCTTGCACTAGTGATGAAAGCCAGATGCTCTTGATTTCTTTTTGAATAAGACCTTTTGAATGTAGGTAAGCTCAATTTGTTGATGAACCAATCAAACCTTGACTGATCATGACAAACCTCTTCAGTGATTCTTCAGGTTAAAACCCTTATTCCACAACTCTTGGTCTGATGGTCTCCTGTTGATTTCTCTTGATCCAATACCTTAAGATCATGTCATATGACTTGAGACCTTCATGATTAGCCTCCAAGACCAAATGGTTGAACTTTGGAGTCTTAGCTGGCTTCCTTGAACATATGACTTCATACATTAATCTCAATCAACTAGTGAACACTAGTGATGGATGTATGGAGCCAAGAAGAGCCTTAGAAGACTTTGAAACATATGAGAACTTGGCTTATTGATCTTGTCCTATTTCTTGTGCCAATCCTATCTTTCACAAAGGAAACAAACTAGCAAGCTATGAGGGTTAGTGGACAATGCATAGATGATTGAACCCTAAATGCAAGTGCAAGATGTTATGACATCTAAGGGGTAAAAATTTGGGGTATAACACTATATCTATTTGAGTTCTCGGTCTCAATTCTTACATTGACTACCTATCATTTCTTATCTCAGTATAGAGCATAGTATTTAAATTAGACTTTTCATTTTGTTTAAGACTAAAGTCTCTTTAATCAATTCCAAAGGAAAGGATCCCATTCTGTTGACTACCACGTCATACTTAACTTTAGGACCTTCCGTCTTTATCCTAGCCTTAAGATTAGAGCCGCCGTGCTCTATGTCTTACCATAGACAGTTCTTCCCCTTTTATCCTAACCTTAGGATCGGAGTCTCCGCACTCCATGTAAGTGCTCCACCGTGAATACTTACACCCCTTTCAACTTAACCTTAACTTTGGAGTCGCCGCACCCCATGTAAGCGTCTTGCCATGGATGCTTGCTCCCCCCTGGAACCTTGACCACAGTCAAGAGTTCCTCACTCTCTTTGAGGGGAACTACGAATGCTCTGATTCTTTTAGTCAAGATACGTAGGCACGAGATGCGATGTCTTGGCGAGCATACTTAGATACTAACCCCTAGGTCTTTCCCTTAGCACTAACCTTAGCAAGCAAACAATAAATAACACAATAAAACAAGAGGTTCGTGTAGAGTACTACAGATACTTAGGATGCTAACACCTTCCCTAGGTATAACCAACCCCCGAACCTAGATTCTCTGAACTTAGGTTTTTTTTATCTTTAACCTTTCCTTTGGATAAATCAAAGACCGGTGGTGAATAGTTAAAGATTTGCAATTCAAGTTAATCAATAGCTTGATATCCGATTATCACCGCGATAGCTGGAATCGGTCGTAATTTGTGACAGCGATGTGGACGTTCTTCCAAAGGCTAGGCCAGAATAGGCCAGATTGTAAAATCTTTGCGCAAGTCTTTGAAATACTTACATGCCCTCCATAAGGTGCAGAGTGGCAATAAGATATAATATCTTTAACTTCAGATTCAGGGACACATCGACGGAAAATTCCATTGGCGCCTCGCTTGAAAAGTAGGGGCTCATCCCAATAATAGTGTTTGAGATCGTGGAAGAATTTTTTCTTTTGTTGGTAGGATAAATATGGTGGAAGTACTCCAGCTGCCAGGTAATTGACAAAGTCAGCGTACCACGGGAGTGTGGTCTTTGAGCATATTGATTCCACTACTTCATATGTTTATGCGTCATGATAAATTAAAGAGCACTCACTCGTTTTGCTTTCATTTTCTAACTGGGCTACAAGTCTATCGTATGGAAAATCGTCATTGATGGAGACTCGCCCAGGTTCTTGATCCTCAATTCTAGAAAGGTGATCTGCTACTACGTTCTCGGTTCCTTTCTTATCTTTGATTTCCAGATCAAGCTCTTGCAAAAGCAAGATCCATCTTAAAAGTCTCGGCTTAGCATCCTTCTTATTCAGCAGATACCTAATTGCGGCGTGATCGGTATAGACAACTATTTTCGCTCCCACTATGTAGGAACGAAATTTATCTAAAGCGAACACAACAACTAGGAGTTCTTTTTCTGTGGTAGCATAGTTCATATGTGCACTGTCTAAGGTTCAACTAGCAAAGTATATAACATAAAGCCTTTTATCCTTTCTTTGTCCTAAGACAACACCAACAGCATAATCACTATCATCACACATTATTTCGAATGGTCTACTCCAATCGGGCGGTTTCATAATAGATGCAGTTATAAGAGCCTTTTTCAAATGTTCGAATGCTTTCAAGCAATCCTCATCAAATGCAAATTCAGCATCTTTCATTAATAAGCTCGTTAGTGGTTTAGTTATCTTAGAGAAATCTTTAATGAATCGTCGGTAGAAACCGGCATGTCCTAGAAAACTTCGAATTTCTCTAACCGTTTTCGGAGGTTGAAGGTTTTCTATGATTTCTGTTTTTGCTTTATCTACTTCAATTCCTCGGCTAGATACTACATGTCCAAGCACAATTCCTTCTCTGACCATGAAATGACATTTATCCCAATTCAGCACTAGATTTACTTTAACACATCGTTCGAGCACCATTTCTAGGTTCGATAAACATCCTTCAAAACTTTCCCCACAGACAGAGAAGTCATCCATGAATACTTCCATTATATTGTCTATAAAGTTGTAAAAATCGCCATCATGCATCTCTGAAAGGTCGCAGGAGCTACACAGTCCGAACGACATTCGTCTGTAGGTAAACGTACCATAAGGGCAAGTAAATATAGTCTTTTCTTGATTGTCGGGATGGATAGGAATTTGGAAAAATCCTGAGTATCCGTCTAAATAGCAGAAGTGAGAATGTTTGGCCAATCGTTCAAGCATTTTATCTATAAAAGGTAAAGGAAAATGATCTTTGCGAGTGGCTTTGTTCAACTTTCTATAGTCTATGCACATTCTCCATCCAGTTTGAGTTCTTTTGGCAATGGATTCGCCTTTTTCATTGCTAATAACCGTAACACCTCCCTTCTTTGGCACGATGTGCACAGGACTAACCCAGTTACTATCAGATATTGGGTATATGATTTCTGCTTCTAGTAGCTTTTGCACCTCTTTTTTAACTACATCGCTTATGATAAGATTTATCCTTCTTTGGGGCTCCCTAGAGGTCTTACAATCTTCTTCGAGCATAATGCGATGCATGCATATAGAGGGACTTATTCCTTTAAGGTCCGAAATGTTATACCCCAGCGCTTTATGATACTTTCTTAGAACATGCAGAAGTATTTCGGTCTCTATCTGTCCCAAGTCAGCATTAACTATCACTGGTTATTCCAGTTCGGTGTCTAGGAACTCATACCTTAGGTTTTTGGGTTGTGTCTTAAGTTCTACAGAAGGTTTCTTTGGGCATGGTATTGGATCGGGTGCTAGTGCTAAACATTCCCTCAGACTGTCATCTACATATGGCTCGCGCCAATCATTGTCTTCAACTATAAGAGGTGCTGGAATCTTTAGTATTTCTATACACTTGACTGATTCCATCTCTACTTTTTTTACGCATTCATTTTTGTCATCTTTCGGTTCTGTTACCTTTTCAGTTCCTTTACCAGGATTCTGATACATGGCAGGGTTTTGAAGCCTTGGATCCACTGGTTCATCTAGTTCGGTTCCGCTTCGTAATGTAATAGCATTAGCATGTCCTTTCGGGTTTGGTTGTGGTTATCCAGGAAATGTTCCTGCAGGGGCTGCTACTGTTGCTTGTTGTTGGGCTACCTGAGAGATTTGGGTTTCTAACATTTTGTTATGGGTAGCCATGGCATCAAGCTTAGTTGCCATCTGCTTCAACAATTCACTTGTGTGCACATTTTGGTTGGCAAACTCTTTATATTGTTGGGTTTGTGTTGCGATGAAATTTTCTAGTAAAACCTCAATGTTTGACTTTCTTGGCACTTGAGGGGCAGCGTTTGCTCCGTTCTGATATCCTGGAGGTACTGTTGGTGCTTGAGTTGGGTTAAATAAAGCATTGTTGTTCTTATATGAGAAATACGGGTTTCCTTAGGTGTAATTCACTTGGTCGGTAGGAATACCGGCTAGTAAATGACATTCAGCATTACTATGTCCAGGAGTTCCGCACAATTCACAATTCGGTGTCACAGCGGCCACGATGGCTACTGGAGCTACAGTCAAACTTTTGAGTAAGCGCATCCACTTTAGCACTAACACGGTCCAAACTGTTAACTTCGTACATTCTGTTCTTCGTAGTAGGTTTTTCTGTCGGAGCCCTCTCACCTCCCCATTGGAAGTAGTTTTGAGCCATATTTTCAATGAGTTGATAAGCGTCTTCATACGGTTTATCCATCAGAGCGCCGCAGCTGCAGCGTTCAGATTCAGCTTTGTGTTGTAAAGAAGACCATTATAGAAGGTATGGATTATTAACCACTGTTCAAGTCCATGGTGTGGACATAGCCTTAGCATGTCCTTGTATCTTTCTCAAGCATCGAAAAGAGATTCATTGTCTTTCTGCCTAAATCTGTTAATCTAGGCTTTTAGCATAACAGTTTTGCTTGGCGGAAAGTATCGGGCTAAAAAGACTTTCTTCAACTCGCCCATGTAGTGATAAAGTTGGATGATAGAGACTGGATCTAAGCTCTATCTCTATCTCTTAAAGAAAAAGGAAAAATACGTAGTCGTATGGCTTCATTACTAACACCATTTACTTTTACGGTATCAGCATATTGCACAAACATCGATAAATGAAGGTTCGGGTCATCCGTGGAACTTCCAGAAAATTGGTTTTGTTGAACGACTTGTAACAGTGAAGATTTTAGTTCAAAATCGTTTCGATTAATGGCAGGGGAAGCAATGCAGTTATGCGGTTCATCTTGCGATGGGACAACGTAATCCTTAAGAGGACGGTTTGGCGGGTTCTCAACCATGGGTATCGGTAATTCTGGATAAGGGATTTCAGGTTCAGGAAGATTATACTTAATTCGGAATTCGTTAATTTGACGTCTTAAGTTAATGAAACGCTCAATATCGTCAATAGGTTGCTCAAGCTTATCGCCTTTAGAACGAGTGTTTGGCATACAATCGGAGAATTTGAGAAAAAGGAAAAATTTCAGTGCCTTAGTCTATAGTGCGCAACAAAGGATTCACAATATTGACTAAATCAGCCTTCCCCGACAACGGCGCCAAAAACTTGATGCGTGTCGAGGGCACTAACATGACCGTCGAGCTAAGACTACAAGTATACAGCTGTTCGTGTAGTTTTAAATAAGGTTGTCGAACCCACAGGGAAGGGTTAATCAAACTAATGCAATTTAAAGTTGCAGTGTAAAGCTAAGGCTAAGAGTTTACGGAACTTGCACGGAAAGGGGAAATTACTAATTCTTGAGGTTTTAGGAAATAATACTAAAATCGAGTCCGGAATGTGGATTCCGCGTACCTAAGGGACTTGTAGAATTCGGGTGCTAACTATGACTGCGCTTTGTTCCGTAGGAAGTACTAACTTAAAGACTCTGTCTCACACTCTCGCACTATCGACAAAAGCCACACCTAACAACCACAGGATTTTGCTCTCGCTCGCCCGTTTTAATTGAAAAGCGTATTTTGGAAGCTAATGAAATCCTAAACAATGCCTAAAACGCTCTCGCTGTTTTTAGGATCGGTGCCTAGTTTCTACACTAACGCGCTATCGGTCCGAACTTAGCATATCCCTCACTTTCGTGTCAGAATAATAAAATATGAAAAATAGAAACAATGACCAAAACTAGCATGCAATCAAATAAGGTCGCACCTACATTTTCTACGGAGTCCAGCCCATAACGAAGGTCCTCACACGCTGAACTCAAACAGATTTAGCAAAGCATTTCGGGTTTAATTACAAACATGATTGCGGTAATTAACATAGAAAAATACATAGCATACACACAAAGGAAAATTAAATTGCAAACAAAAGTAAGAATAACCTGTAAAGTAAAATGCAGGAATTGAATTTCAAATAAAATGTTGGCAGGCTTGTTCGAATCCAAAAGTACAACAACAAATTCGCAGTACAAAGAAATTGCGACAATTCCTCGATGTGAGTAATTGTTGCTCTAAGAGTAATTATTTGCCTAAATGGAATTCGACAGAGCTTCCGCGTCTAAAATCGGATATCAAATACAAGAGTGAAAGGTCCTATATATAGAGCAAAATGTCAAAAGTAAGTACTAAAACGTGCAAGAGAAGCGGAGGGAAGTTAGGAGAAATAAAACTGCCCATAACAGTTGCAGTTTTTAAATTCTGCAACTGCGCAGCAATGGCGAACGCCACCAGGGCATAGCGAACGCCATGGTCCTGGCCTTTTTAAATGACATGGCAGACAAGGTTGTAGCGAACGCCATGGTCCTGGCCTTTTTAAATGACATGGCAGACAAGGTTGTGGCGAACACCATCAAGGGATGGCGAGCGACATATTAGTAAAATGCAGAATCTTCACTTCTTTGCTGAATTTTCTTCTTCTTTTGCTCTTTTCCGATATTTTGCCCGATTTTTTCACAGACAAAGCTATCAACTGCAAAACACATAAAACATGATTAAATGCTAATAAAACTCGAATAAAAATGAACGAAACAAATGCGTAATGAGTCACAAAATACGATACGATTTCTCGTTATCACATTCAAACTCTTATTTCAATCTTTTATTTTATTTTTAAGTTTAAAATACATATTTTTCTTCTTTAATTTTAGATATGATGTCTATTTTTTGTTATTTATTCATTTATTTATTTTATTAATTTATAAATGTCAATAACTTATTTATCTAAATAAATAAATAAAATACTTATTTTAAATATTACACTCATGTTCATTCATCTAACTTAACTAATATGTTTTATTTTTCACAATATTATATAAATTTGTATTTTTAATTATTTCAGTTGATTGAGAGTAGAGTTGTTAACTAACTTGCACAATGTCACGCATGTGACATTTAAACTTTATCTTTTATGTTTTTTTGTTTTAATTCACAATTTGAATTTAAGTTTGTAACTTTAAATATTTCTATGGATAAAAAATAAATCTCTTTATTTTTTATAAATTGATAAAGATGAATAATGACGTTTTTTTTAGGTTTTGAGTTTTGATGAAGAAAAAAATAAAAGTGGGTGTTTTTTTTCAAAAGAAAACAATTACAACACAAGGACATAATGTAGAAACTCCAAAATCGAAAAAAATTAACGGTCACTATCAAATAACAACCAGAGAATACCACTATGTGAAAATTGTTACAACACATAATTTATCCTCAACCACCCTTAGGCTCCCCCGGTGTACTCACACTCCTAAAACAAATACTTAACTACATCTCACAACACCCTAACACAAGAGTATAAGAGAATGAAAAAATAAGTTAAATACAAAGTTTAAAGTGCATTTGACTGGTTCATCTTGTAATGAAGAACTTGAAACCATTATATAGTCTTGGACTCCCCCTTCCTTTACAAAACTAAGCGATGTGGGGGCTTTTTCAACTTATATATTTTCAACCAACCTCAATAATCTCCACCTTGATTGAAAATAATACATCAGCTTCCATTGTCTTCATCGACAAACATAGTTCAAAAGAACTATCATACTCCACCATAAATATTATAGTCACTTGAAGCTACACCACTCCAAGAATCTTCATGTTGTCTTCACCAACAATCATAGTTCAAAAGAATAATCATACTCCACCATAAAGAGTATAATCACTTGAAGCTACACCACTCCAATAACTTTCACATTATCTTCACCGATAATCATATTTCAAAAGAATTATCATACTCCACCATAAAGAGTATAGTCACTTTAAATAGAGTCATCTCAAACTTTTGAGAGGCACTATGTAAGAAACTGAAGTTAGCTTTAGTTGAGTCATGAAATTTTTTAAGTGGCCCTATTTACCTATAAATAAACCGTAGAATATGTGTATAGATGCCCTTTTTGACATAGCTTAATCATGAAAAAGGGCGAGGCCTTGTGTTGTAGGCAACCTTGCACACCCTCTAAGACAGTCCTTACTTGAAGCTACACCACTATAAGAATTTTCACATTGTCTTCACCGAAAATCATAGTTCAAAAACTACCATACTTTACCATGAAGAATATATACTAGTTGAAGTTAAATCACTCAAGAATTTCACATTGTCATCATCGACAATCATATTCTCTATCATAAAGAATACAATTCACTAGAAACTAAATCAATTTAAGAATTTCACATGTCAAAAACCAGGTTGAAAACTTGTGTTGCAACTTCCATGCTGGTAGGAAATTATTCAACCACTGACATAATCTCACACATTTTTTTAATATTTATTATATCACACATCTTTGACTTGAACTTACCACAAGTCAAAAATAATTCTTCCATCAATTTTCTCTAGCCCAAACTGCATATCGAAACTTGTGATTGTATCTTAACAACTCTTTCACAACAATACCCTTCTTTTCTGATGTGGAAGATCAGGCAAATATGCAACCATAGAGCATACTACGAACTATAATACTCAGATTAATCCAAAATCTCTAGTATCAGTTGTTGGAGAAATTTGGCATAGAGAAAATAAAAGAACATAATAACAACACAAAGACATAACGTGGAAACTCCAAAACCGGAGAAAAAACCACAAACGTTGTCAAATTAAAACCAGAGAATAATATTATGTGAAAATTGTTACCCTTAACCACCCTAGGCCCCCAGTACACCTGCATTCCCAAAGCAAATATTTAACTACATCTTACAACACTCTAACACATGAGTAAAAGAGAACAGTAAAAGTTAAATACAAGCTTAAATTGATTTTGACTTGTACTTGCTAAAAAAGTACATATGTGTGCCACCCCTATGCTGGTAGGGGTGGCCATATGCTTTAGAATTTGTGGTGGTTTAGGGCAAGCTCACGGTGGTGAAATGCCATGTTTTGAGGTGTTTTATGTAAAGTGAGAGCAATCTCACGAGGGTGATAAGCTATGTATTTAGGGGTATTTCATGGTGAATTTAGAATATCCTCTCAACCCTAAGGAAGAGATATTTATATAAGCCTATGAGTCTGGATTTATGGACCCCTGAGAAGTAGTAATCGGTCCACCTTGACTGGGGAAGTCGTTAACTATCTACTTTTTAGATAATCATGACCAGAACTTCTTGCACATACGGTTATAGACTATGTACATGTCACCTTCCATATTTCTCATTAGGGCGAGCCACATACTATGTGAGGCTTATGCCTGGATTGTATATTTTGGGGTAGGCGCCTGATGAGGCTTGGCCTCGTATCGCCCTATTATGGGCCTTTACAAATATATCACTACACAACCCATCAAGAACGAGGACTTGTAAAGGGAGAAGTGATTAAGCTTTTCATCCCTTTCAAGTGAATCTCATAGTTAGGGCCGAGACCCTTAGTTAGGGGTGAGTTTCTCAGTTAGGGGTGAGTCCCTCAATTAGGGGCGAGTTCCTCAATTAGGGGCGAGTCCCTCAAGTAGCGATGAGTTCCTTAGTTAGTGGTATGTGAGTCCCTCTATTAGGGGTGTGTCTCTTAGTTAGAGGTAGGTCCCCTTAATTAGTGGGCGATTCATTAAGATCATGTCAGGTGTTTCCCGTGTAGCCTGTGTGTCAACTGGAGGATATCAAACATCATTCAATTGATGAAAGTGATTAATTACATTCAATGTAAGTGTTTCCTTTCGGAACCATAAATTTGTAGAGTTGCGGGAGATATGGCAGAGGAAAGCTTCTGATGTGACGGAGCGGGGAGTGTGCCTAAAAGGTTAGAACTCTGATGCTCTATCGCTTCAAAAGCTCTCATCCATCGCATCTTCCACAACTCTACATATTTTTTGTTATGGAACAGAGCAGTGGTGGCGTATATGGGAATTAGTTCTTGATTCCCGCATACTCTATGGTTTTCCATCTCCATGTTTGATCTACTTCAACTTCGAAATGAAGGATTTGACGAATTAAAGAAGTTCAGTCGCGCTTAACTGAATTAAATTCTACACTGATAGATTTATGAGATTTAGTGCCTCTAAACTCCGTCAGTACATGGAAATGTTGGGATCAAAAGCTACTCGTTCTGACACCGTACGCGAAGCTGCTCTAGCCATTGCTGGCGTAGCACCATCAACCACTGATCGACCAAATATAACTCCTCTTGCTTGCAATATGTACCTCGATTCCAATGTTCTTCAGCAACCAAACCTAGTATCCCCTCTGTCGCGGGTAAGGAATATCCAAACGTTATCGCTTCAGATTCAATATCTGATTCTGTTGAAATAAATTTGGTTCATACCATGTATCCTCTAAGGTTTTGATGATAACAAAGTATTTGAAGAACAATTAGGATTTCTAACTAGCTGGTTCATGTGTACATAATTCAATTTACTTGATGAAATATGATCTGTCACGAAGAAGCCATGGTTCGGTTCTTATCAAGTACTTGTGAGAGAGTCAGATCAGAAAGATATCTTTTGTATAGTTCAAAATCAGAAGCATGCTAACCCTGCCTCTGAAACTGATAGGTGTCAACTCAAGCTCAGAAATCACGGGACTCGAGAGTAGTTGACATTATCTTCAAAAGACCCTGTTGTACTTGTTTCACAAAAGAGTTCTATGGACAAAGGCCTTGTTCAGTGGATAATTCCTTGGCTACGAGTTCTAACACCTGCTTTATTGGAAAAGAAGATGTGCAAGAAGATTTGATCTAAATATGGTCGTTGGGATGCTTCAACGACACTATTTCTTTAGCTATAAAAGGAGCAAAAGAATTGAAGATCAACCAAGAGAATAACACTACAACTGAAATATACACACACTTCACACTATTCGTATCAGCTCAAGAGAATCTAATCTTTAAGAGTTCTTATTCTTGTATAGCTTAAGAATCTTTTATGTTAAAGTGTGTTGTGTTATATTTGACCACCTCTTATTGATAACCAAGTGTTGTTGTAAGTTATTCCTTCTCTAAACAGTCAGTTTAGATAAAAGTATCTTGCCTTGGGCTTGAGCATTGAAGTCTTGAATTTGTGGAATTTGAGCAGGAAGTCTTGGACAGTAGGTCTAAGCAGGAAGTCTTGTACTCGAGGAGTATAAGAAAGGAAGCCTTGAATCTGACGGGTTTAAGCAGGAAAGTATTAAGATCTGAGGATCTAAGCAGGAACTCTTAATTAGGTGCTGATTAACCAAGGAAGACTTAGGTTGTAGGTCTGAGTAGGAGAAAGTATTATACTTGAGAGTATAAGCAGTTGTAATCTATTTGGTTATACTGGAAATCTCTTGTGTTACAAGGGGGCTGAACTGCTCTCAATTGGAGAGGAACCAAGATAACTTTTGTGTGTTCTTTGCTTGTTTTTATTTACTTCTATTATCTTATTCGCTGCACTTGTTATCAGTTTTTGAACTTCTGTTCAGATTCTGAACTCTGGTTCAGAATTAGAAATGATTTGGCAAACACAATTTAACCCCCCTTCTTGTGTATTTTTATCACCTTCAGTTGGCATCAGAGCAAGGTCTATGTGTAACACTTAACAGTGGTACAGATAAAGATCCAAAGAGAAAAATATGTCCACTGAGGATCTTACTGCTAGTATCTCAGAAAGAGGAATTTTCTATTATTACAGTGGTTCTGAGAGAAATCACTATTCAGCTAAACCTCTAGTATTCAGTGGTGATTACACTGAGTTCGAATGGTGGAAAGGCAAGATGTACACTTATATCATTGGACTTGATGATGAATTGTGGGATATGCTTAAAGATGGTATTGAGATCACCGCTGACAATGTTGGTATGGTATCTGACAGCAAAACTTTGACTCCAGCTCAAAAGAAAATTTATAGAAAACATCACAGAGTTAGAGGTATCCTGCAAAGACTATTTTTGAATCATTGTGCTCTACCTATGAAGGGAATCGACAAGTTAAAGAAGCAAAAGCTAACTTGTTGGTACATAAATATGAGTTGTTCAAAATGAAGGATGATGAGGATATTGAAACCATGTTCTCCGGGTTTCAGATTCTTGTATCAGGCCTTCAAGTGTTAAATAAGAGTTACTCTAAATCAGGTCATGTTAAAAAGATTATGAGAAGTCTCCCTTTAAAGTTTAGACCTAAAGTGACAGGTATTCAGGAGGCAAAAGACCTGAATATGCTATCTCTTGAAAGCCTAATCAGAAATCTTCAGAGCCATGAGATAGAACTGAATGGAGATGAGTCTTCAAAGAAACTTAAAACTCTTGCCTTGAGATGAACTTCTGAAAAATCTGGTGAAAGATTTAAAAGGCTTTCAAAGATCAGTAAACATGATGAAACTTCTGAAGAAGTTTCTGATAGTAGATATGATGACGATGATATAGCATGCTTCATCAGAGGATTTCAGCAAATGGCCAGAAGAAACAGAAGATTTTCTAAAAATAGTGGTTTTAGAAGATTTAAAGAGAAAGAAGAAGATAAAATCTGCTACAACTGCAATAAACATGGTCACTTCAGAAATGATTGTCCTGATCTTTAGAAAGATAGTCAAAAGAAAGGAAGTCATCAGAAGGATAACTTCAGGAACATATTTAAGAAGAACTTTATGGCAATATGGGAAGAGTTAGACGATGAAGACTCGGAAAAAAAAGATGAAGTCAATCTGGCGTTGATGGCTCACACATCTAAAGAAGAACTTTTTATCTGAAATAGAGTCTGAAGACGAAGATGAGATATGCATATAGGAAAAGATGGTAAGCCAATCGTGGTATCTGGATAGTGAATGCTCATGTCATATGACGGGAGAAAGGCATATGTCCCAAACCTTAGTGTGGGTTTTGTAGGAGGCTAGAAAGGAAAGATCATTGGTAGGTACCATTGGTAACTCTCTAACCTTTATCAATAAAAGTTGGCTGGTAGATGGCTTAAAGCATAATCTGCTAAGCATAAGTCAATTGTGTGATAGTGGTTGTGAAGTAACATTTAATAAGAATTTATGTTCAGTTGTTAATGTTGATCAGAAAGTCGTTTGCCTAATGACAATGAGTGATGAGAAATGGATTTTGCACAAAAGTTTAGGTCATGCTAATTGGAGACTAATATCTGAACTTAGCAAGCAAAAACTTATTAAAGGGCTTTCAGATCTTGATTATCACTCAGATGCTCTCTATGGAGCATGTCAAGCTAGAAAGATTGTGAAAACCTCTTTTAAAACTAAAAACAATTGTCTCTACCTCTAGAACCTTAGAATTACTTCACATTGATCTGTTTGGTCCTATTGGAACTGCTTCGATCAGTGGGAAGAAATATGGTTTGGTCATTGTTGATGATTTCAACAGATGGACTTGGGTAAAATTTCTTCGATCTAAAGATGAAAAATACGAAGTATTTAGCATCTTCTGCATTCAAGTACAATCTTGGTGGAGAATTTGAAAATGAGTCATTTGAATCTTTTTGTGAAAAATATAGAATTATCCATGAGTTCTCTTCTCCTATAACTCCACATCAAAATGGGGTTGTAGAAAGAAAGAACATATCCTTACAAGAAATGGCAAGAACCATGATTCATGAAAACAAACTTCCAAAGTACTTGTGGGTAGAAGCTCTTAATACAGCCTCTTATATTCAAAACACAATCTATATTAGACCAATTATGAATAAAACATCATATGAATTATTTAAAGGTAGGAGACCAAGCATCTCTTATTTTCATTAATTTGAATGTACTTGTTACATTTTGAATAATAAGGTCTACATAAATAAATTTGATGCTAAAGCTTAAAGGGTATCTTTTTGGGATACTCTGAACGCTCAAAAGCATACAGAGTGTAAAACTTAGAAACCGAAATGGTTGAAGAGTCTATGCACGTTAAATTTGATAACAAAATACCTGACCGTAAAAAGTCAGAGTCTATGGATTAGGATGATAATATTGCAAGAATTCAGAATTTTTAAGAACAATTTGTGGTGTGTATTCTGAAAGAAAAGAGTTTAGATAATGACCTGTCAGAATCTAATACTAGAATTGAAGAAACACCAGAAGCTGCAGAAACTGAAGCTACTCCAGATAATCCTACTACAGATTCAGTAATTGTTTAAAATGGTTCTGAAGCCTCTATTCCACCTAAGAGATCATTCAAATATAAGGCTTCTCATCCAGAATGGCAAATAATTAGGAATAAAGATAAGCCATTGAGAACTAGATCAACTTTCAGAAATAATCAATCAATGCTTCGACTTATCTCACTGACATAGACTACCTCTATTGATGATGTCTTATCAGATAATGGATGAATTATGGCTATGCAAGATGAACTGAATCAGTTTTAAAGAAATGATGTGGTGGATCTTGTTCCAAGACCACAGTTGAAAAATATCATTGGCACCAAATGGGTCTTTTGAAACAAACTTAATGAATATAGAGAGACCAAAATTGGAAAGGGGGACCCAAAAAAAATGAAAATGCAGGGACACAATTTTAAAGTTTTTTTAATATAGGGGGACCAAAACTCAAATAGAGTTTATTTTAAAGATTTCAGATTCCATTGTAGAAACAAATAAATATTCTTTTAATCGTTTGATTTTCACTTTAATATTTTACTTTATTTAAAATATGATTTTAAAATTTCGATTTAAGCAAATAATTTACTTTTTTTAAAATATTATATCAAAAACGTATACATGTGTTTTCAGCCTAGCTTATAAAACGGAACAATTTGTGCAAAGAGAGGTGTTTCAGCCAATGTTTATTTCATCAATTCCTTTATTTTAATTTACTAACTATTTAATAAAACGATAACTTACCATGCATAAATACATGTCCTAAATTTTGATCATACAAATAATTTAAATAAAATTAAAAATATATAAAAAAATACTATACTTGAAGGAGGAGAGAGAAAAAAACTGACACATAATCTTCACAATTTATTTTAAAATCTAATTGTTCAAATTAATTCTCATGTTCTCACATAAAAATGACATTCTTATATGATATATTTCCTATATATATATATATATATATATATATATATATATATATATATATGTGTGTGTGTGTGTGTGTGTGTGTGTGCGCGCGCGCGCGCGCGCACACACACACACACTATAAAAACTTAATAGAAGGACACGAATATTCTTGCTTTAAATAAATTTTTATCTTTCTATTAATTAGTACAATAATTATGTTTTTTTTTGCCAATTATCAATAGGTTATATATTTTATAATTCACCAAGAATAACTCTAACTTTTATCTATTAAAGCCAAGAATTGATAGAACAGATTAAAAAACTATTACAATTATTATAGTCTCAATTGTATTGTCTACATAAATTAATTTTTTCCTTTAGTAAAATTATCTATCATTTTTTATTTTAAGTTAAATTAAAATAAAAATTAAAAAATTAAAAATATTCATGTATATAATTTTTTAATTTTTATTTTAAATTAAATTAAAATAAATTATAAAATTATCTATCATTTTTTATTTTAATTTAAATTTAAAATAAAATTAAAAATTAAAAAAATTATCTATATTTTATTATAATAATAACAATTAAAAAACCTACTTATATTCTAAATTAAAAAATAAAACATAGAATTCTAATCCAAGCCCGGTCCACATTTTATTGAACAGGCCCATTATTATGATCCACCAATTGGAGTGGCTCAGCCAGTATTGCATCAGAAACCAGCACTCCACTCAAGCCGCCGGAGTTTGTTGTCGGCGGAGAGTGCATCACTGTCCAAGCATCCTAACTCTCTCAATCTTCATTTTCGTTTTCTTCTGAGAATCTAAGTAAGTTCATCAGATTTCTCTCTCTTATATTATTTACGGTTTTTTTTTACAGTTTCAAGCGTCAAATTACTCTAATAGTGGAACTCCATTTTTAGGTTCTTTTAAGAATTTTGATTTTTGGGGATTTTAGTGAATGCGCACGTTGTTTATGTGATGAAATTTATATGATGTATTTTTGTATTACTTAATGGGTTGCCTTTTAGGTGTTTGATAGTTTTCCTGAGTGGTGTTATGTTTTGTGAATCTTTGTCTGAGTAGACTGAACTTTAAGCAAACTTGTTGTGTGTGGCTGACTGGCTGTGAAGGGGAAAAAATTGAGTTTTTATTCAACAAAGCTCTAAATTAATTGCATTTGGGTCATTTTCAAGCTGATTTCTGAATGTGTTTGCTGCCATCATGTCATGTTTTCCGTGGTATCTCGCTAATTTGACTAATAGAAACCAAATCAACACTGTTTGCTAGGCACCTTGTCACTTCCATAATGAATAATATAAGAAAGTGGAAGTGATTAAGTGTAACCACGTGTGTCCGTAGTGAGGTAGAGCTGGTTATCAACACATTTCAGACGCTAGACAGGCCTTCATTGTGAAGTATCGTTGCTACTAATATCTCATTTAAGTTAGTAGTTTTAATTGAACTTTTAATACTCTGCTCATGTTTATTTGAGAGATGCAATGAACCTTTAGGAATCGGATATATTAGTTTGTGGAAATATTTATTTTGAATCAAAGGGATCGTTTATTCACATTTCCATCCTTCATAGTTTTAAAATAATTCAGTTTTGATTATTTACTCTATTTTCAGTAGTTTTTTGCAGTGACTAAGATCTAAAACACTATAAAGTAATAAACTAATACTAGTTTTGATTATTTACTTTAAATATCACATTCATTAGCTTGTACCTTCTTCTCTGGCTTTTACATTTAAACAAGTTTATTCTGGTTTTGGTTTTCCAAAAAAGGAAGCTTATGAAGCAAGCTCAACAGACAGGAAAAGCTTGGAAGCACAAATATCAAGTGGTTGTTGAAGAGAATCTAGAGCTCCAAAAGCAACTATAAGCCAAAAATGAAGAGCTACTCTCCTGCAAGAGAGCATAACGGTCTCGTTATCCTTGAGCTTCTTCTTATTTGACAGGATTTCTTTAAGGAATTTGGCATATTGGTGGTTTATATGGTGGTGGAGGCACATAAGGCGTTTCTTTCTTTTCGGCCTCTTCACTTTTATCATTTTTGTCATCTTTTGGTTCCGTTACCTTTTCAGTTCCTTTACCAGGATTCTGATACATGGCAGGGTTTTGAAGCCTTGGATCCACTGGTCCATCTAGTTCGGTTCCGCTTCGTAATGTAATAGCATTAGCATGTCCTTTCGGGTTTGGTTGTGGTTATCCAGGAAATGTTCCTGCAGGGGCTGCTACTGTTGCTTGTTGTTGGGCTACCTGAGAGATTTGGGTTTCTAACATTTTGTTATGGGTAGCCATGGCGTCAAGCTTAGTTGCCATCTGCTTCAACAATTCACTTGTGTGCACATTTTGGTTGGCAAACTCTTTATTTTGTTGGGTTTGTGTTGCAATGAAATTTTCTAGTAAAACCTCAACGTTTGACTTTCTTGGCACTAGAGGGGCAGCGTTTGCTCCCTTCTGATATCCTGGAGGTATTGTTGGTGCTTGAGTTGGGGCAAATAAAGCATTGTTGTTCTTATATGAGAAATACGAGTTTCCTTGGGCATAATTCACTTGGTCGGTAGGAATACTGGCTAGTAAATGACATTCAACATTACTATGTCCAAGAGTTCCGCACAATTCATAATTTGGCGTCACAGTGGCCACGATGGCTGCTGGAGCTACAGTCAAACTTTCTATCTTTTGAGTAAGCGCATCCACTTTAGCACTGACACGGTCCAAACTGTTAACTTTGTACATTCTGTTCTTCGTAGCCGGTTTTTCTTTCGGAGCCCTCTCACCTCCCCATTGGAAGTAGTTTTGAGCCATATTTTCAATGAGTTGATAAGCGTCTTCATACAGTTTGTCCATCAGAGTGTCGTAGCTGCAGCGTTCAGATTCAGCTTTGTGTTGTAAAGAAGACCATTATAGAAGGTATGGATTATCAACCATTGTTCAAGTCTATGGTGTGGGCATAGCCTTAGCATGTCCTTGTATCTTTCTCAAGCATCGAAAAGAGATCCATTGTCTTTCTGCCTAAATCTGTTAATCTGGGCTTTTAGCATAACAGTTTTGCTTGCCGGAAAGTATCGGGCTAAAAAGACTTTCTTCAACCGTCCCATGTAGTGATAAAGTTGGATGATAAAGACTGGATCCAAGCTCTATCTCTATCTCTTAAAGAAAAAGGAAAAAGACGTAGTCGTATGGCTTCAATACTAACACAATTTGCTTTTACGGTATCAGCATATTGCACAAACATCGATAAATGAAGGTTCGGGTCATCCGTGGAACTTTCAGAAAATTGGCTCTGTTGAACGACTTGTAATAGTGAAGATTTCAGTTCAAAATCGTTTCGATTAATGGCAGGGGAAGCAATGCGGTTATGTGGTTCATCTTGCGATGAGACAGCGTAATCCTTAAGATGACGGTTTGGTAGGTTCTCAACCATGAGTATCGGTAATTCTAGATAAGGGATTTCAGGTTCAGGAAGATTATACTTAATTAGGAATTCGTTAATTTGACGTCTTAAGTTAATGAAACGCTCGATATCGTCAATAGGTTGCTCAAGCTTGTCGCCTTTAGAACGAGTGTTTGGCATACAATCGGCGAATTTGAGAAAAAGGAAAAATTTCGGTGCCTTAGTATATACTACGCAACAAAGGATTCATAATATTGACTAAATCAGCCTTCCCCGGCAACGGCGCCAAAAACTTGATGCGTCTCGAGGGCACTAACATGACCGTCGAGCTAAGACTGCAAGTATACAGTTGTTCGTGTAGTTTTAAATAAGGTTGTCGAACCCACAGGGAAGGGATAATCAAGCTAATGCAATCTAAAGTTGCAGTGTAAAGCTAAGGCTAAGAGTTTACGGAACTTGCACGGAAAGGGGAAATTACTAATTCTTGAGGTTTTAGGAAATAATTCTAAAATCGAGTCCAGAATGTGGATTCCGCGTACCTAAGGGACTTGTAGAATTCGGGTGCTAACTATGACTGCACTTTGTTCCGTAGGAAGTACTAACTTAAAGACTCTGTCTCACACTCTCGCGCTATCGACAAAAGTCACACCTAACAACCACAGGATTTTGCTCTCGCTCGCCCGCTTTAATTGAAAAGCGTATTTTGGAAGCTAATGAAATCATACACAATGCCTAAAACGCTCTCGCTGTTTTTAGGATCGGTGCCTAGTTTCTACACTAACGTGCTATCGGTCCGAACTTAGCATATCTCTCACTTTTGTGTCGAAATAATAAAACATGAAAAATAGAAACAAAGACCAAAACTAGCATGCAATCAAATAAGGTCGCACCTACATTTTCTACGGAGTCCAGCCCATAACAACGGTCCTCACACGCCGAACTCAAACAGATTTAGCAAACCATTTCGGGTTTAATTACAAACATGATTGCGGTAATTAACATAGAAAAATACATAGCATACACACAAAGGAAAATTAAATTGCAAACAAAAGTAAGAATAACCTATAAAGTAAAATGCGGGAATTAAATTTCAAATAAAATGCTGGCAGGCTTGTTCGAATCCAAAAGTACAACAACAAATTCACAGTACAAAGAAATTGCGACAATTCCTCGATGTGAGTAATTGTTGCTCTAAGAGTAATTATTTGCCTAAACGGAATTCGACAGAGCTTTCGCGTCTAAAATCGGATATCAAATACAAGAGTGAAAGGTCCTATATATAGAGCAAAATGTCAGAAGTAACTGCTAAAACGTGCAAGAGAAGCGGAGGGAAGTTAGGAGAAATAAAACTGCCCATAATAGTTGCAGTTTTTAAATTCTTCAACTGCGCAGCAATGGCGAACGCCACCAGGGCATGGCGATGGTCCTGGCCTTTTTAAATGACGTGGCAGACAAGGTTATGGCGAACACCGTCAAGGGATGGCGAGCGACATATTAGTAAAATGCAGAATCTTCACTTCTTTGCTGAATTTTCTTCTTCTTTTGCTCTTTTCCGATATTTTGCCCGATTTTTCCACAGACGAAGCTATCAACTGCAAAACACATAAAACATGATTAAATGCTAATAAAACTCGAATAAAAATGAACGAAACAAATGCGTAATGAGCCACAAAATACAATACAATTTCTCGTTATCACATTCAAACTCTTATTTCAATCTATTATTTTATTTTTAAGTTTAAAATACATATTTTTCTTCTTTAGTTTTAGATATGATATCTATTTTTTGTTATTTATTCATTTATTTATTTTATTAATTTATAAATGTCAATAACTTATTTATCTAAATAAATAAATAAAATACTTATTTTAAATATTACACTAATGACTAACAACTTTCATTCATCTAACTTAACTAATATGCTTTATTTTTCACAATATTATATAAATTTGTATTTTTAATTATTTCAGTTGATTGAGAGTAGAGTTGTTAACTAACTTGCACAATGTTACGCATGTGACATTTAAACTTTATCTTTTATGTTTTATTTTTAATTCGCAATTTGAATTTAAGTTTGTAACTTTAAATATTTCTATGGATAAAAAATAAATCTCTTTATTTTTTATAAATTGATAAAGATGAATAATGACGTTTTTTTAAGGTTTTGAGTTTTGATGAAGAAAAAAAATAAAAGTGGGTTTTTTTTTTTCAAAAGAAGACAATTACAACACAAGGACATAATGTAGAAACTCCAAAATCGAAAAAAATTAACGGTCACTATCAAATAACAACCAGAGAATACCACTATGTGAAAATTGTTACAACACATAATTTATCCTCAACCACCCTCAGGATCCCCCGGTGTACTCACACTCCTAAAACAAATACTTAACTACATCTCACAACACCCTAACACAAGAGTATAAGAGAATGAAAAAAGAAGTTAAATACAAAGTTTAAAGTGCATTTGACTGGTTCATCTTGTAATGAAGAACTTGAACCCATTATATAGTCTTGGACTCCCCCTTCCTTTACAAAACTAAGCGATGTGGGGGCTTTTTCAACTTATATATTTTCAACTAACCTCAATAATCTCCACCTTGATTGAAAATAATACATCAGCTTCCATTGTCTTCATCGACAAACATAGTTCAAAAGAACTATCATACTCCACCATAAATATTATAGTCACTTGAAGCTACACCACTCCAAGAATCTTCATGTTGTCTTCATTAATAATCATAGTTCAAAAGAATAATCATACTCCACCATAAAGAGTATAATCACTTGAAGCTAATCCACTCCAATAACTTTCACATTATCTTCACCGATAATCATATTTCAAAAGAATTATCATACTCCACCATAAAGAGTATAGTCACTTTAAATAGAGTCATCTCAAACTTTTGAGAGGCACTATGTAAGAAACTGAAGTTAGCTTTAGTTGAGTCATGAAATTTTTTAAGTGGCCCTATTTACCTATAAATAAACCGTAGAATATGTGTATAGATGCCCTTTTTTACATAGCTTAATCATGAAAAAGGGCGATGCCTTGTGTTGTAGGCAGCCTTGCACACCCTCAAAGACAGTCCTGACTTGAAGCTACACCACTATAAGAATTTTCACATCGTCTTCACCGACAATCATAGTTCAAAAACTATCATACTTTACCATGAAGAATATATACTAGTTGAAGTTAAATCACTCAAGAATTTCACATTGTCATCATCGACAATCATATTCTCTATCATAAAGAATACAATTCACTAGAAACTAAATCAATTTAAGAATTTCACGTGTCAAAAACCAGGTTGAAAACTTGTGTTGCAACTTCCATGCTGGTAGGAAATTATTCAACCACTGACATAATCTCACACCTTTTTTTAATCTTTATTATATCACACATCTTTGACTTGAACTTACCACAAGTCAAAAATAATTCTTCCATCAATTTTCTCTAGCCCAAACTGCATATCGAAACTTGTGATTGTATCTTAACAACTCTTTCACAACAACACCCTTCTTTTCTGATGTGGAAGATCAGGCAAATATGCAACCATAGAGCATACTAAGAACTCTAATACTCTGATTAATCCAAAATCTCTAGTATCAGTTGTTGGAGAAATTTGGCATAGAGAAAATAAAAGAACATAATAACAACACAAAGACATAACGTGGAAACTCCAAAACCATAGGAAAAAACCACAAACGTTGTCAAATTAAAACCAGAGAATAATATTATGTGAAAATTGTTACAGCACATAGTTCACCCTTAACCACCCCTAGGGCCCCAGTACACCTGCATTCCCAAAGCAAATATTTAATTACATCTTACAACACTCTAACACATGAGTAAAAGAGAACAATAAAAATTAAATACAAGCTTAAATTGATTTTCACTTGTACTTGCTAAAAAAAGTACATATGTGTGCCACCGCTATGCTGGTAGGGGTGGCCATATGCTTTAGAATTTGTGGTGGTTTAGGGCAAGCTCACGGTGGTGAAATGCCATGTTTTGAGGTGTTTTATGTAAAGTGAGAGCAATCTCACGAGGGTGATAAGCTATGTATTTTAGGGGTATTTAATGGTGAATTTAAAATATCCTCTCAACCCTAAGGAAGAGATATTTATACAAGCCTATGAGTCTGGATTTATGGACCCCTGAGAAGTAGTAATCGGTCCACCTTGACTAGGGAAGTCGTTAACTATCTACTTTTTAGATAATCATGACCAGAACTTCTTGCACATGCGGTTATAGACTATGTACATGTCACCTTCCACATTTCTCATTAGGGCGAGCCACATACTGTGTGAGGCTTATGCCTGGATGGTATATTTTGGGGTAGGCGCCTGATGAGGCTTGGCCTCGTATCGCCATATTATGGGCCTTTACAAATATATCACTACATAACCCGTCAAGAACGAGGACTTGTAAAGGGAGAAGTGATTAAGCTTTTCATCCCTTTCAAGTGAATCTCATAGTTAGGGCCAAGACCCTTAGTTAGGGGTGAGTTTCTCAGTTAGGGGTGAGTCCCTCAATTAGGGGCAAGTTCCTCAATTAAGGGCGAGTCCCTCAAGTAGCGATGAGTTCCTTAGTTAGTGGTATGTGAGTCCCTTTATTAGGGGTGTGTCTCTTAGTTAGAGGTGGGTCCCTTAATTAGTGGGCGATTCATTAAGATCCTGTCAGGTATTTCCCGTGTAGCCTGTGTGTCAACTGGAGGATATCAAATATCATTCAATTGATGAAAGTGATTAATTACATTCAATGTAGGTGTTTCCTTTCGGAACTATAAATTTGTAGAGTTGCGGGAGCTATGGCAGAGGAAAGCTTCCGATGTGACGGAGCGGGGAGTGTGCCTAAAAGGTTAGAACTCTGATGCTCTGTCGCTTCAAAATCTCTCATCCATCGCATCTTCCAAAACTCTACACATTTTTTGTTATGGAACAGAGCAGTGGTGGCGTATATGGGAATCAGTTCTTGATTCCTGCATACTCTACGGTTTTCCATCTCCATGTTTGATATACTTCAACTTCGAAATGAAGGATTTGACGAATCAAAGAAGTTCAGTCGCGCTTAACTGAATTAATTCTACACTGATAGATCTATGAGATTTAGTGCCTCTAAACTCCGTCGGTACATGGAAATGTTGGGATCAAAAGCTACTCGTTCTGATACCGTACACGAAGCTGCTCTAGCCATTGCTGGCGTAGCACCATCAACCACTGATCGACCAAATATAACTCCTCTTGCTTGCAATATGTACCTCGATTCCAATGTTCTTCAGCAACCAAACCTAGTATCCCCTCTGTCGCGGGCAAGGAATATCCAAACGTTGTCGCTTCAGATTCAATATCTGATTCTGTTGAAATAAATTTGGTTCATACCATGTATCCTCTAAGGTTTTGATGATAACAAAGTATTTGAAGAACAATTAGGATTTCTAACTAGCTGGTTCATGTGTACATAATTCAATTTACTTGATGAAACATGATCTGTCACGAAGAAGCCATGGTTCGGTTCTGATTAAGTACTTGTGAGAGAGTCAGATCAGAAAGATATATTTTGTATAGTTCAAAATCAGAAGCATGCTAACCCTGCCTCTGAAACTGATAGGTGTCAACTCAAGCTCAGAAATCATAGGACTCGAGAGTAGTTGACATTATCTTCAAAAGACCCTGTTGTACTTGTTTCACAAAAGAGTTCTATGGACAAAGGCCTTGTTCAGTGGATAATTCCTTGGCTACGAGTTCTAACACCTGCTTTATTGGAAAAGAAGATGTGCAAGAAGATTTGATCTAAATATGGTCGTTGGGATGCTTCAACGACACTATTTCTTTAGCTATAAAAGGAGCAAAAGAATTGAAGATCAACCAAGAGAATAACACTACAACTACAACTGAAATATACACGCGCTTCACACTATTCGTATCAGCTCAAGAGAAGCTAATCTTTAAGAGTTCTTATTCTTGTATAGCTTAAGAATCTTTTATGTTAAAGTGTGTTGTGTTATATTTGAACACCTCTTATTGATAACCAAGTGTTGTTGTAAGTTATTCCTTCTCTAAACAGTCAGTTTAGATAAAAGTATCTTGCCTTGGGCTTGAGCATTGAAGTCTTGAATTTGTGGAATTTGAGCAGGAAGTCTTGGACAGTAGGTCTAAGCAGGAAGTCTTGTACTCGAGGAGTATAAGAAAGGAAGCCTTGAATCTGACGAGTTTAAGTAGGAAATTATTAAGATCTGAGGATCTAAGCAGGAACTCTTAATTAGGTGTTGATTAACCAATGAAGACTTAGGCTGTAGGTATGAGTAAGAGAAAGTATTATACTTGAGAGTATAAGCAGTTGTAATCTGTTTGGTTATACTGGAAATCTCTTGTGTTGCAAGGGGGCTGAACTGCTCTCAATTGGAGAGGAACCAAGATAACTTTTGTATGTTCTTTGCCTATTTTTATTTACTTCTGTTATCTTATTCGCTGCACTTGTTATCAGTTTTTGAACTTCTGTTCAGATTCTGAACTCTGGTTCAGAATTAGAAACGATTTGGCAAACATAATTCAACCCCCCTTCTTGTGTATTTTTATCACCTTCAGTTGGCATCAGAGCAAGGTCTATACGTAACACTCAACAGTGGTACAGATAAAGATCCAAAGAGAAAAATATGTCCACTGTGGATCTTACTGCTAGTATCTCAGAAAGAGGAATTTTCTATTATTACAGTGGTTCTGAGAGAAATCACTATTCAACTAAATCTCTAGTATTCAGTGGTGATTACACTGAGTTCGAATGGTGGAAAGGCAAGATGTACACTTATATCATTGGACTTGATGATGAATTGTGGGGTATGTTTAAAGATGGTATTGAGATCACCGTTGACAATGTTGGTATGGTATCTGACAGCAAAACTTTGACTCCAGCTCAAAAGAAAATTTATAGAAAACATCACAGAGTTAGAGGTATCCTGCAAAGACTATTTTTGAATCATTGTGCTCTGCCTATGAAGGGAATCGACAAGTTAAAGAAGCAAAAGCTAACTTGTTGGTACATCAATATGAGCTGTTCAAAATGAAGGATGATGAGGATATTGAAACCATGTTCTCCGGGTTTCAGATTCTTGTATCAGACCTTCAAGTGTTAAATAAGAGTTACTCTAAATCAGGTCATGTTAAAAAGATTATGAGAAGTCTCCCTTTAAAGTTTAGACCTAAAGTGACAGGTATTCAGGAAGCTAAAGACCTGAATATGCTATCTCTTGAAAGTCTAATCAGAAATCTTCAGAGCCATAAGATAGAACTAAATGGAGACGAGTCTTCAAAGAAACTTAAAACTCTTGCCTTGAGATGAACTTCTGAAAAATCCGGTGAAAGATTTAAAAGGCTTTCAAAGATCTGTAAACATGATGAAACTTCTGAAGAAGTTTCTGATAGTAGATATGATGACGATGATATGGCATGCTTCATCAGAGGATTTCAGCAAATGGCCAGAAGAAACAGAAGATTTTCTAAAAATAGTGGTTTTAGAAGATTTAAAGAGAAAGAAGAAGATAAAATCTGCTACAACTGCAATAAACATGGTCACTTCAGAAATGATTGTCCTGATCTTTAGAAAGATAGTCAAAAGAAAGGAAGTCATCAGAAGGATAACTTCAGGAACATATTTAAGAAGAACTTTATGGCAACATGGGAAGCGTTAGACGATGAAGACTCGGAAAAAAAAAAGATGAAGCCAATCTGGCGTTGATGGCTCACACATCTAAAGAAGAACTTTTTATCTGAAATAGAGTTTGAAGACGAAGATGAGATATACCTATAGGAAAAGATGGTAAGCCAATCGTGGTATCTGGACAGTGAATGCTCATGTCATATGACGGAAGAAAGGCATATGTCCCAAACCTTGAATCTGAAAAAGGAAGGAAGTGTGGGTTTTGTAGGAGGCTAGAAAGGAAAGATCATCGGTATATGTACCATTGGTAACTCTCTAACCCTTATCAATAAAGGTTGGCTGGTAGATTGCTTAAAGCATAATCTACTAAGCATAAGTCAATTGTGTGATAGTGGTTGTGAAGTAACATTTAATAAGAATTTATGTTTAGTTGTTAATGTTGATCAGAAGGTCGTTTGCCTAAGGACAATGAGTGATGAGAAATAGATTTTGCACAAAAGTTTAGGTCATGCTAATTGGAGACTAATATCTGAACTTAGCAAGCAAAAACTTGTTAAAGGGCTTTCAGATCTTGATTATCACTCAGATGCTCTCGATGGAGCATGTCAAGCTAGAAAGATTGTGAAAACCTCTTTTAAAACTAAAAACAATTGTCTCTACCTCTAGACCCTTAGAATTACTTCACATTGATCTGTTTGGTCCTATTGGAACTGCTTCGATCAGTGGGAAGAAATATGGTTTGGTCATTGTTGATGATTTCAACAGATGGACTTGGGTAAAATTTCTTCGATCTAAAGATGAAAAATACGAAGTATTTAGCATCTTCTGCATTCAAGTACAATCTTGGTGGAGAATTTGAAAATGAGTCATTTGAATCTTTTTGTGAAAAATATGGAATTATCTATGAGTTCTCTTCTCCTATAACTCCACATCAAAATGGGGTTGTAGAAAGAAAGAACACATCCTTACAAGAAATGGCAAGAACCATGATTCATGAAAACAAACTTCCAAAGTACTTGTGGGTAGAAGCTCTTAATACAGCCTCTTATATTCAAAACACAATCTATATTAGACCAATTCTGAATAAAACATCATATGAATTATTTTAAGGTAGGAGACCAAGCATCTCTTATTTTCATTAATTTGAATGTACTTGTTACATTTTGAATAATAAGGTCTACATAAATAAATTTGATGCTAAAGCTTAAAGGGTATCTTTTTGGGATACTCTGAACGCTCAAAAGCATACAGAGTGTACAACTTAGAAACCGAAATGGTTGAAGAGTCTATGCACGTTAAATTTGATAACAAAATACCTGACCGTAAAAAGTCAGAGTCTATGGATTAGGATGATAATATTGCAAGAATTCAGAATTTGGAAGAACAATTTGTGGTGTGTATTCTGAAAGAAAAGAGTTTAGATAATGACCTGTCAAAATCTAATACTAGAATTGAAGAAACACCAGAAGCTGCAGAAACTGAAGCTACTCCAGATAATCCTACTACAGATTCAGTAATTATTCAAAATGGTTCTGAAGCCTCTATTCCACCTAAGAGATCATTTAAATATAAGGCTTCTCATCCAGAATGGCAAATAATTAGGAATAAAGATAAGCCATTGAGAACTAGATCAACTTTCAGAAATAATCAATCAATGCTTCGACTTATCTCACTGACATAGACTACCTCTATTGATGATGTCTTATCAGATAATGGATGAATCATGGCTATGCAAGATGAACTGAATCAATTTCAAAGAAATGATGTGGTGGATCTTGTTCCAAGACCACAGTTGAAAAATATCATTGGCACCAAATGGGTCTTTTGAAACAAACTTAATGAATATAGAGGGACCAATATTGGAAAGGGGGACCCAAAAAAATGAAAATGCGGGGACACAATTTTAAAGTTTTTTTAATATAGGGGGACCAAAACTCAAATAGAGTTTATTTTAAAGATTTCAAATTCCATTGTAGAAACAAATAAATATTCTTTTAATCGTTTGATTTTCACTTTAATATTTTACTTTATTTAAAATATGATTTTAAAATTTCGATTTAAGCAAATAGTTTACTTTTTTTAAAATATTATATCAAAAACGTATACATGTGTTTTCAGCCTAGCCTATAGAACGGAACAATTTGTGCAAAGAGAGGTGTTTCAGCCAATGTTTATTTCATCAATTCCTTTATTTTAATTTACTAACTATTTAATAAAACGATAACTTACAATGCATAAATACATGTCCTAAATTTTGATCATACAAATAATTTAAATAAAATTAAAAATATATAAAAAAATACTATAAATGAAGGAGGAGAGAGAAAAAAAACTGACACATAATTTTCACAATTTATTTTAAAATGTAATTATTCAGATTAATTCTAATGTTCTCACATAAAAATGACATTCTTATATGATATATATATATATATATATATATATATATATATATATATATATATATATATATATATATATATATATATGTGTGTGTGTGTGTGTGTGTGTGTGTACACACTATAAAAACTTAATAGAAGGACACAAAATATTCTTGCTTTGAATAAATTTTTATCTTTCTATTAATTAGTACAATAATTATGTTTTTTTTAGCCAATTATCAATAGGTTATATGTTTTATAATTCACCAAGAATAACTCTAACTTTTATCTATTAAAGTCAAGAATTGATAGAACAGATTAAAAAACTATTACAATTATTATAGTCTCAATTGTATCGTCTACATAAATTAATTTTTTCCTTTAGTAAAATTATCTATCAGTTTTTATTTTAAGTTAAATTAAAATAAAAATTAAAAAATTAAAAATACTCATTTATATAATTTTTTAATTTTTATTTTAAATTAAATTAAAATAAATTATAAAATTATCTATCATTTTTTATTTTAATTTTAATTTAAAATAAAATTAAAAATTAAAAAAATTATCTATATTTTATTATAACAATAACAATTAAAAAACCTACTTATATTCTAAATTAAAAAATAAAACATAGAATTCTAATCCAAGCCCGGTCCACATTTTATTGAACAGGCCCATTATTATGATCCGCCAATTGGAGTGGCTCAGCCAGTATTGCATCAGAAACCAGCACTCCACTCAAGCCGCCGGAGTTTGTTGTCGGCGGAGAGTGCATCACTGTCCAAGCATCCTAACTCTCTCACGTTTTCTCCCTTGCGATCTCAATCTTCATTTTCGTTTTCTTCTGAGAATCTAAGTAAGTTCAACAAATTTCTCTCTCTTATATTATTTTACGGTTTTTTTTTTTTACAGTTTCAAGCGTCAAATTACTCTAATAGTGGAACTCCATTTTTAGGTTCTTTTAAGAATTTTGATTTTTGGGGATTTTAGTGAATGCGCATGTTGTTTATGTGATGAAAGTTATAGGATGTATTTTTGTATTACTTAATGGGTTGCCTTTTAGGTGTTTGATAGTTTTCCTGAGTGGTGTTATGTTTTGTGAATCTTTGTCTGAGTAGACTGAACTTTAAGCAAACTTCTTGTGTGTGGCTGACTGGCTGTGAAGGGGGAAAAATTGAGTTTTTATTCAACAAAGCTCTAAATTAATTGCATTTGGGTCATTTTCAAGCTGATTTCTGAATGTGTTTGCTGCCATCATGTCATGTTTTCCGTGGTATCTCACTAATTTGACTAATAGAAACCAAATCAATATTGTTTGCTAGGCACCTTGTCACTTCCATAATGAATAATATAAGAAAGTGGAAGTGATTAAGTGTAACCACGTGTGTCCGTAGGAGGTAGAGCTGGTTATCAACACATTTCAGACGCTAGACAGGCCTTCATTGTGAAGTATCGTTGCTACTAATATCTCATTTAAGTTAGTAGTTTTAATTGAACTTTTAATACTCTGCTCATGTTTATTTGAGAGATGCAATGCACCTTTAGGAATCGGATATATTAGTTTGTGGAAATATTTGTTTTGAATCAAAAGGATCGTTTATTCACATTTCCATCCTTCATAATTTTAAAATAATTCAGTTTTGATTATTTACTCTATTTTCAGTAGTTTTTTGCAGTGACTAAGATCTAAAACACTATAAAGTAATAAACTAATACTAGTTTTGATTATTTACTTTAAATATCATTAGCTTGTACCTTCTTCTCTGGCTTTTAAATTTAAACAAGTTTATTCTGGTTTTGGTTTTCCCAAAAAGGAAGCTTATGAAGCAAAGCCGACATATTTGTAAACGTACCTAGTTCTTGACAACCTTGGAGTTGAGTTGTTTTGACTGTCACCTCTAGTCTGTATCAATTTGGAACCAGGGTTATCAAATAGTGGCGCCATGGCCCTATGGCGGATATACATGGCGGTTTTTGGGCTGGCTGCAATGGTAAATATCGGCCGATATTGCAGGTTTCTTCATCATAGTCCTCTATTGGCTCTCCTCCAAGAACCGCCATCCGCCATCGACAACACTATTTGGGACTGTAGTTAGGTTGGCAGTTTGTGTTTTAAATTGGATATGTAAATACATAGAAAAGAAAGGATGTTGTTGTGGCAGTTATATCTTATAATCTAATCTACATTCTGTGTGAGCAAGAAGGCAAAATAATACCATCTAGTTGATAGATAATTTCATAGATTCAAAGGAGCTACTACTCTACATTCTGTAACTTTAAAGAATTGTTGAATGGCATAATGACCACATTGTAGTTATTCAGCGAAAATAAATTAGTTAAGAATGCATCTCTTGCTTTGCTTTGACTCATGTGTGCTAGAGCTGAGTGGGGTGGCTGACCAATGCTGAATCTGTGACTATAAAACCCAACTCAATCCCTACATGTGTGGCTGTAGAAGAATATGAGAAGTGGCCTCTGTCAAATGGAATTTTGGTTCTAGATTTGCACTTTTTTTTCTCCCAATTTTCTTTTTATCCTACTCACTACCAGTGTCACATTTGGAATTATGCAATTTCTGAATTGTTACTGAATCATACGCAACAATACGTCACTTGAAAAGTCAACACTGATGTATGAAAATATTTATTTTATCTGAATAACATTACTTGCATTGGCAGACATTTTTTTCTGGCTTCTTTCTTATGTTGTATAATCAATCAATTTGATTGGCATTGTAGCCATGTTTTTGGCTAAAGCATTTGGACGGACATTCTTTGCTGCTGCTGCCAGATCAAAACATTGTTCCACTACAGCTGCTGCTGCTGGTGGCAGTGTAGCACGTAACCCTCTTCCAGACTTCTTTGAGGCAGACAGGAGCCTTGAAAATGATAAACCAGTTGTCTATGGTATGAAATATACAACTCTTCTTTTCATTCGCAATAAGAATTAAAAATCTCTGATTTTTATTTATAGCCACACTTTACCAGTACAACGATAATCTATGATTTTCTCTATTGAGCTTTGTAATTTGTGCACTTGTGCCATTTCTATTAGTGGCTTCGTTTTATTAATATTTTACCATTGTTGTTAGGTCGGAGTTGGAAGGCTTCTGAATTGCGTCTGAAATCTTGGGATGACCTTCATAAACTGTGGTATGTGTTGTTAAAGGAAAAGAACATGTTGATGACTCAACGTCAAATGCTTCATTCTCAGAACTTGCGTTTTCATAACCCAGAGCGCTTACCTAAGGTATTTCTTCACTTCTTGCACCTGGTCTGCTTTATGTGTTCCGTTTTTGTTACTCTTAATTACGTGGATGTTAGTATAGAAAATCGCATTGGTGGTTTTATCATCTTTTGGTGAAAACACTGTTTTGTATAGAACATGCTGGAGAAATTGAATGTTGGGAGTTAAACTCTAGGGGTAGTGGAAAAAAAAAACGTGCATGGTTTATCAATGATTTTTGTCCATTTAATTTATGTGAAATCAGGTGAGAAAGTCAATGTGTCGCATCAAACATGTGCTTACCGAGAGAGCAATTGAAGAACCAGATCCCAGGAGGTCTGCTGAGATGAAGAAAATGATAAATGGTCTTTGATGACTTAAAAGGATATATTTTTCGTCGCGTTGTTGGGTATATTGTAAGACTAGGACACCTACTTTCATGGATGTTAGAAAATTGCTGACCAAGGCAGTGTGTTCCAATACATGATTTACTTGAAGTTTTGCATGTTTAGAATTTGAACTTTGTTTTGTTTGACCTGAGAGTCAATCGATGAAGAGATATAATCAATCATTTACTGTTCCCAGTCAAGAACAATAATATTTTTACTATTAACATTACCATTGTGATTAGCTCATCCTCCTTTATAATTTACTTGTCTTACTCTGTTTCTTGAAGACTCTAATGATGTCAAACTTGTCTAAGGAATGGTGAAAAAGCTTTATACCATAAATCGTCATGTAAAAAGAATGTAGTAATGGTTATGTTGCATTGTATAGTGAACTTATATCAATAGATCAATGCATTTAGATCATATTTGGATCAACGGGTTATCTTGCAGTTAATAACATAAATACTTATGTAAAAGTTTTTTTTTTATAAGTTGTTTATATTAACTACTTTTAAAAGTTTCTGAAAATAAGTATGGAACTTCTTTAAAACATGTCATAAGTTGTGTTTATAAATTTCTGTAAACAATATCCGAAATATTTGTCATTAAAGATGTTTAAATAAACTAATACAAATATAATTTGTTTTTGTCCCGTAGTTTAATTACTGGAGTGCACCCCCTTAAAAATAAATACTGCAGGTTCAAACTTATGCCTTTGATATCGGATATTTCTGCCTAACTACTGATTAAACTTAAACTGATTTAATAGAACAATACATACATAAATTTTAGTCCTTGAAATTCTACTGCAGTTGGATTAAAAAATTTCATACCCGTGAAATATTTTTGGAATGACACAAATTACCACTCCAATCAATTCTATTTAAAGAAATAGACAGTGAAATTAGGGATGTCAATTTGGTCTATCTCCAGTGAGTATCCATAAAATTATTCACAACGGATAGGGTAAAAATCCGTAAAAATTGGTACAGGTACGGGCTCGGATAATTATCCACTTAAATAAGCGGGGATGAGTGCGGAGATGAACACCTTAGTACCCAGTTCGTCTCATACCCACACAATATATATTTATATATTTTAATTTATATTATTATATATAAACAAATGTTTATAAAATTTAAAAAAAAAAATCAATTTTAAACTACTACATATTTAATATAAGTGATCATTTATTTCATAATTCAACAATAAAAAGTTTTAAAAACATTTTTATATTTTTAAAAACTTAAAATATTATGATATTTTATACTTGATATATTTATTTTTATTAGAAATGTGGGTAACGGGTACGGGTACGGGCACTTATATACCCATAGAGTACGAGAACAGGTGCCAATTTTAATACCTAAGCGGGTATGAGCTCGGGTACGAGGATTTTTTTCAACTGTGGGTATGGAGACGGGTGCTACAATACCCTACCCATACCCCATTGCCATCCTACGTGAAATTAAATAATATTTTTAACAAATGAGGATATATTGACTCTAGAGTAATATTGAGATTGAATTACTCTACTTAAAAATTTGATTAGACAGCAATCATGTTTATATCTAATTCGTTAATTTTGAGATCTTTTTAAATAATTTATTTAGATCTACATTTATTTTTAGTTATTTAACATTTTTTTCATCTAAACTACTCTCCTTACAATATAATTTATGTGTCTTTTCTCTACACATTCAAATCACCTAAGTTAATTTTGCATTATATATGCTACGACAACACTCTAATATTATCATTTCTAATTGTATTTCATCTAATTTTATCACACATCAAACACATCATTTTCATATTTGTTCCACTAATTTTATTCTCATGTTAATTTTTAACCGACCAACATTTTATCACGTGCAATATCCCATGCCTTACTCTTGTTCGATAAAATTTTCCCTCCAGCTTAAGCACCACTTTTGTCACATTAAACTCCTGAGGTTTTTCACTATTTCAGTCACTCATATTGAAGTCGATGATTTACATCTCCTTCTATTTCTCCATTGTTTTGTATTACGGAATCAAGATATTTAAATCGAGTGACTTATGGTACAATATGATCTTCAACTTTCATTTGTAGGTTAGAAATGCTTCACTTTTGCTAAATTTGCATTTCATATACTCTATTTTACTTCTTCTTAAGTGAAAGCCATATGTTTCTAAGACTCGTATCCAAGTCTTTAACATCTCATTTAAATCCTCATTCGATTCTCCAAGTAGTACTATAGCATCTACAAAAAAATATGCATCTCGCTATCACCTTTTGGATGCGTTTCGTGAGTACATCCAAAATTAGAGAAAACATTTAAGAGCTTAGGATTGAAACTTTGTGATAATAAGGAAAGTGTTTGTCTTTCCACCTTGTGTCTGAACATTAGTCGATACCCCCTAATACATATCTTGGATGGCTGAAATACAGACAATTTTAATCCACAATCTTCTCTAGGATTTTCCACAAAATATTTTTAGACACTCTATCATACATCTTCTCCAAGTCAATGAAAATTAAGTGCATGTCTTGTTGGTTCATGCGATACTGGTCCATTACATGTTGCAGTAGATAGATCACCATTACGAGCATAAAACCAAATTGATTATCACTAATTTAAGTCTCTTTTCTTAGTCTCTATTCAATCACTCTTTCTCATAAATTCATGGTATGACTCAAAATTTTAATCACACTATAATTTTCACAATTTTGTCTATCCCTCATTCTTCTTATAGATTGGAACTAAAGTGTTTCTCCTCCATTCATATGACAAATGCTTTGACCTCATAATTTTGTTAAAGAGTTTGGTGAGCCACTCAATGCCTCTATCTTCAAGAATTTTCAACACTTTGATAAGTATGTTGTCTAGCTCAATGACCTTACTGTTACTTATTCTTTTCAACGCTTCTTTTACTTGTTGTTTTTTAATCCAACAGTAGTAATTATAGTTTCAATCATCTTCTCTAATTTCGAACATGTTAGAGTCTGGAGAGATATCATATCCTTCATTAAATAAATTGCAAAAATGTGTCTTCTACCTATCCTTTATATATTTTTCTTGAACTAAGACTTTGCCTTCTTCATCTTCAACACATATCACTTGATTTAAATCTCTTGTCTTTCTTTCTCTATTCTTCTCTCATCAAATATCTTCGTTACTTTGAACATTTTCATTCCTCCACCCTGAATCTTTACCCCTATGTCCAAAACCTCTCGATTCTCTAAACTCTCTTTGGATAATTTTTCATTATCTTGTGTCATCTTGTTCCACATATCATTCACATTTCCTCATGGCTTTCCAAATCCGGCCCCAAAATATTCTGTAGAAAAATCTCTCGTTTTTCACCCATCAAATGCAACCACGTGATTCGTGGAGTTCCCATGTGATTTCTTATCTTCGGTTACCAATACTCTATGTTGGATATTTTGGTTATCTCTAGTTATAACTGTACAATCCAAGCAAATATTCTTATCTGACTTCCTAATAAGAAATAAATCTATGTGAGAATATGACACCCCTACACATATATATGATATGATTCTCACCTATTTTCTTAAAGCATGATTATATATTGTAAGATCAAATGCTGACGAAAAATCTAGGTTGGATTTGCCTCCCCGATACCATACCCCTCGTTCATGTCCTCTAAACCTCTTGCTATTTTTCTACATGCTCATTTAGATCCCCTCCTAGAAAAAAATTCTCTCTTTGGGGTATATGTTGAAATAGGTCTTCTAAATTCTCTCAAAATTTTACTTTAAGGTATTCTTCTAACCCAACCTGAGATGTGTAATCACTAATAACATTAAAGGTGTCTAATCTCTTGTTCCACTACAAATTTTAGATCTATGTTCTGATCTCCTACTTTTTTTTTACATCTACAAGATCCTTCTTCCACTCCTTGTCTGTAATAATCTTCACCTCGTTTCTCAATCTAAATTTGTCGGTGTATTAAAGTTTAAATCCCGAATTATATAATTCTTTCGCTTTTCACCCTTCCACTTAGTTTCTTGTAGGAACATAAAATTAATCTCCCTTCTAACCAATGTGTCCACTATTTTCATAAATTTTCCAATAAGCGTGCCTATATTTTATGTTTCAAAACAAATTATACTATCATGAACTAACTTCCTTATTCACACTCGTTCATGAAATTTTGGGTAGCCTTGCTTATTTTTCATTGCATCCATGCGACGGTACAATAACCCTTTCTCTTTTTACATTGTACTTGAGTTATACAATGTGTTGCTTATAAGCAACAACCTAGAATTCACATTATTGTGTATTTGATCCATGTCATAGATATTTGACAATGTTCTATGTTGGCTGTCAACTACATAACACAATCCTCTCCTTTTATTCGGGTTTGGAACCAATTATGCATAATAAGGCTAACATAGGTAGTATTTTTAAAAGATGTTACAAAAAAAAGAATATTTTAAAGATTATTCTATGTATAAAAATATTGGCATATAGGAAAATCATAAGAAAGAGACTAACAATGCGGTGAGCAAAATAATTGTTAAATTGTAATTCATTGTGTCGAAGTGTCGAAGTCGAAGTGTCGAAGTAGTGTGTCGAAACGGTTGTTTCACACAGATTTGTTTTTTAAGATTTGATATGATTTAGATTAGATTTGATTTAGTTCAAATAGATATTTTGGGCTTTTATAGTTTTGGGCCTTTGTAAATCTAAATCTATAAATAGGGAGTATCCCTTGTAGTTTTGAAATGCATAATCATAACAAGTAGTGAAGATAATCACAGTGCTTGTGTAAATCACAGTTGCAGATTTGCAAGTGATCAATAACAGAAATCCCACAGTTCGTGGGTAACTTTTTCTCCAAATATTTCTCTTCTCTCGTTTCTTTCTTGCTGTTTGTTCTCATCTTTATCATTGTCATTGCGTATTTGTGGATTTGTTGACAATCTTGAGATCAAGATTGAAGAGGAATTCCCATAGAGTGTGGTTGAATTCCAACATCTGGTATCTAGAGCTCCGGTTGCGATTCAAGGAAGAAAATCGTGATGGCGATGAACTATCCGAACGGGCACTTTCCGGCGAGTCTTCTGATTCTCAAGAAAGATAATTATGAGAATTGGTGCAAGCAGATCAAGGTGGTTTTCTGTTATCTAGATCTTTGGAATCTTGTGAAGGAAGGAGTAACACCGCTTGGGGAGAATGTGACGGGTCAAGAAAAGGCTGCACACAAAGAATTGAAGAAGAAAGATTATAAAGCGTTATTTATAATCCATCAGTGTGTTGATCCAGATAACTTTGAAAAAGTTAGTGATGCAGAGTCAGAGAAGGAAGCATGGGAGATTCTTGAAAAGTCGTTTGGAGGCGCAGAGAAGGTGAAAGACTTGAGGTTATAAACTCACAAGAGAACCTATGAGTTGCTTCATATGGAAGACAACGAAAGTATTACAGATTTCTTCACCAGAGTTACAAAGTTGGTGAATCAAATCAAGGTATGTGGAGAGGTGTTTACATCAAGATCAGTTGTTGCAAATATCTTGAGGTCATTGGCTCCAAAATTCGACCATGTGGTAGTAGCCATAGAAGAGTCGAAAGACTTGTCAGTATTGACGAAGGAAGAGCTTCAAGGGACGCTTGAGTCTCATGAACAAAGGATGGCTGAAAGAGCTGCAGGAAAGTCAAAAAGTGATATGGCTTTGCAAGCGCAGTCAGAAAAGGAAAGGAAAGGCAAAGCAAACATGAATGGCAACAAAGGTAGAGGAGGCTACAACAATTCGACTCAGAAGAAACCCTGGAACCAAGGCAACCAAAAAGGTGGTGCTGCAGGTAGAGGAAGAGGTGGTGGTCGAAAGCCAGACAAAAGTCACATTCAATGTTTCAATTGTCAGAAGTATGGTCACTATGTTAGTGATTGTCCAGAAAAGAAGAGAAATCAAGAAACTCATGCAAAGCTGACGAAACATGAAGAAGAATAGACGTTGCTGATGGTCACAACAAAAGATGAAGAAAGATTCTAAGATCAGTGGTACTTGGACTCAGGATGCTCATCACACATGACTGGAAGGAAAGATTGGTTTGTCAAAATGAAGCCCTCGTCGAAGAACACTGTGAAGTTTGCAAATGACAACACTCTAGCATCTGAAGGTGTTGGTGATGTTCTGATTATGAGGAAAGATGGCAAGAGATCAATAATTTCCAATGTGTTGTACATACCAGGCATGAAGAGTAATTTGCTCAGTATAGGGCAGCTTGTCGAAAAGAACTACAAGGTAGTTGTCGAAGGCAAGATGACGAGAGTTCTCGACGCAAGTGGTAGGTTTATCTTGAAGGCTCCAATATCTCAAAATAGGACCTTCAAGATTGAACTCAAGGTGATGGAGCACAAGTGTCTAGCTACAGCAGCCAGCAGAGATGAGTGGTTATGGCATTTTCGACTAGGCCATCTCAACTTCAATGACATCAGAGAGCTGAAGAGAAGAAATATGGTTTCAGGATTACCAGAAATCGACATTCCAAGTGAAGTCTGTGAAGAGTGTGTTCAATCGAAACAACATAAGAATAGCTTCAGCAAGGATGCAGGAAGGAAGTCGAAGGCAATTCTTGAAGTCATATACTCTGATGTATGTGGTCCAATCCAGGTGGATTCGATTGGTGGCAACAGATATTTTGTCACGTTTATAGATGATTATAGTCGAAAGTTGTGGACTTACCTCATCAAGAAGAAAAGTGATGTGATCGAGGTATTTGCCAGATTCAAATCTATGGTCGAAAGACAGAGTGGTCGAAAGCTGAAAATTCTAAGGACTGATGGTGGTGGAGAGTATGTGTCGAAAGAGTTCGATGCATTATGTGAAAAAGAATGGATTGTGCATGAGGTGGTGCCACCCTATACGCCACAACAAAATGGAGTTGCAGAACGAAAAAACAGAACCATCATGAACTTGGTGAGAAGTATGTTGAATGGAAAGCATCTACCCAAAGAATTATGGGGAGAAGCAGTTTTGACAGCAACATATATTTTAAACAGATGATCGACGAAGAAGCTTGAAGGAATCACACCAGAAGAATGTTGGTCTGGTGTCAAGCCTAGCCTCCGCCACTTGAAGGTGTTTGGATCTATAGCATATAGACATGTGCCAGATCAGTTGAGAAGGAAGCTTGATGATAAGTCGAATCAGATGATCTTGTTAGGATATCATTCGACTGGAGGTTACAAGTTATTCGACCCAGTGAATAAGCAGGTAGTGATCAGCAGGGACGTGATCATAGATGAGCTTAAAGAATGGGATTGGATTGAGAATGCCAAGAAGGATTCAATGAGAATCTCTTGTGAAGAACCAGCCACTGAAGTCGAAAGAGAAGTTCGATAGGAACCAGTCGCAGATGAAGCAGGTTCAAGCAGATCTCGACGAACAAGACACATGCCTGCAAGCTTGCAAGAATATGTAATTACATTAGATGATGTGGTAGATAAAGAGGGTGAGCTGGTATATTATGCTTTCTACGCAGATGTCGAACCAGTCAATGCAGCTGAGGCATTGAAAGATTCGAAGTGGGTGAAAGTAATGAATGAAGAGTTAGAGTCCATCGAAGTCAACAACATCTGGTCACTTGTCGAATTGCCTCAAGGCAAGAAGGCAATTGATGTAAAATGGGTTTACAAGGTGAAGGTGAATCTTAGAGGAGAAGTAACTCGACACAAGGCAAGACTTGTGGCTAAAGGATTTCTACAGAATGAGGGAATCGACTTCGATGAAGTGTTCGCACCTGTTGCTAGGATCGAAACAATTAGGTTGGTTGTTGGTCTAGCAAATATGAACAATTGGCACACATGTCAGATGGACGTGAAGCGTGCATTCCTTAATGGCCCCTTAGATAAAGAAGTTTATATCGCACAACCAGCTGGGTATGTGAAACAAGGTGAAGAAGGAAAAGTGTACAGGCTGCATAAAGCCCTGTATGGACTTAAGCAAGCTCCAAGAGCTTGGAATAAGAAAATTGACAGCTTCTTAAGGGAGAAGGAATTTGTGAAGTGTACGACTGAGCATGGAGTGTATGTAAGGAGAAGCAATAACGAATTGCTTATACTATGCCTCTATGTCGATGATTTGTTGATAACATGGAGTTGCAAGAAGGAGATCGAAGATTTCAAACATGACCTAAGTGAGGAGTTTGAAATGTCAGACTTAGGAAATCTCTCATATTTCCTTGGCATCGAATTCTACAAGACTAGTAGAGGTTTGATGATGCACCAAACAAGATATGCAGGCGAAATACTCAAGAGATTTGAGATGCAAGATTGCAACCCAACTTCGACTCCAGCTGAGATCAGACTGCAACTGTCGAAGGATTCAGATGAAGATGATGTCGACCCAACCCAATATAGAAGACTTATTGGGTCACTTAGATACCTTTATCATACAAGGCCTGACTTAGCATACAGTGTGGGTATGGTAAGTAGATTTATGCAGAAACCAAAGGTATCACACCTAACAGCGACGAAAAGGATACTGAGGTATCTGAAACGGACTCTCGATTACGGCATTTTGTTTCCTGCAGCTGATGAAGGGAAAGAATGCAAGTTAGTGGGATACACCGACTCCAGCTGGTGTAGTGACGTCGAGGATAGAAAATCCACAGCTGGATATGTGTTTCTGTTAGGTGGTGCACCAGTTGCTTGGAGTTCGAGAAACGAGCCAGTAGTGGCATTGTCATCATGCGAAGCAGAATATATAGTTGTTTCTCTTTGTGCATGTCAAGCAACCTGGATGGTGAATTTGGTCGAAGAGATTACAGGGAAGAGTCATGGAGCAATTACCATGAAGATCGACAACATGTCAGCTATCAACTTGACAAAGAATCCAATAGCTCACGGTCAAAGCAAGCACATCGAAATGAGGTTCCATTATCTTCGAGAGCAGGTAGCAGAAGGGAAGATGAACTTGGAACACTGCAGAACTGAGAATCAGATTGCAGATATCATGACGAAGGGAGTGCAGGTCGAAGCTTTCAGAAGACTAAGAGCCATGATGAATGTGGACAACTTAGACACAATGAATTAGGTGGTGTGTTAAATTGTAATTCCTTGTGTCGAAGTTTCGAAATAGTGTGTCGAAACGGTTGTTTCACACAGATTTGATATGATTTAGATTTGATTTGATTTAGTTCAAATAGATATTTTGGGCTTTTATAGTTTTGCGCCTTTGTAAATCTAAATTTATAAATAGGGAGTATCCCTTGTAGTTTTGAAATGAAGAATCATAACAAGTAGTGAAGATAATCACAGTGCTTGTGTAAATCACAGTTGCAGATTTGCAAGTGATCAATAACAGAAATCCCACAGTTCGTGGGTAACTTTTTCTCCAAATATTTCTCTTCTCTCGTTTCTTTCTTGCTGTTTGTTCTCATCTTTATCATTGTCATTGCGTATTTGTGGGTTTGTTGACAATCTTGAGATCAAGATTGAAGAGGAATTCCCATAAAGTGTGGTTGAATTCCAACAATAATAACTCGAATTTGTAATCGATTATACAAATCTTTAGGAATCAATGAGAGGAAAAATTTATATATAAGCTTGTTAAAGGAAGAAAAAGAAAGACAAGAGAATTAAATCAAGTGAAGTATGTTAAAGATGAAGAAATAAAAATTTTACTTCAAGAAAATGATATAAAAGATAAATGGAAGAAGTATTTTCAAATATAATTTGATGAAAAATTTTAAATCTTACGGGACTTTAACAAACTAGACACCAGAGATGTAGATCGAAACTATAATTACTATCAAATTGAAAAAAAAATCAAGTAAATGAAGAATTAAAAAATATGAGTTATAGTAAGGTGGTAGAGCGAAATAATTTATTTATTGAAGTGTGAAAAAGTGATAAGGGTCATTGAGTGACTCACCAAATTTGTTAACAAAATTATAGCAAAATGAACATTTTAATTCCAATATACAAGAGCAAATATCAGATAAATGAAAAAGAAACATCTTAATCTCAATCTACACGAGCACAAGGATAGATAAATTTTTTCAAATTTTAGAGAGATTAAACTGATAAGTATTACTATAAAATATAGAAAATGGTGATTGAACCAAGACTAAGAAAAAGAAATTGGTGATTGAACAAAGACTACGGAAAAAAACTCAAATTATTGCTAATCAATTTGATTTTAAGTTTAAAAGACCTATATTAGAAGCCATTTATCCACATCTTATACATAAACACCTTTATGTCATTTTTAGATAGAGTAAAAATGCTTTTTCTAGTAGAGCTTCTAAAAATTCATGTTTGGCCTAGCCTCTTAAAGGAGAAGAGGAGTAAAAAATAAGCTAAGCCAAACACAATCTAAGAGTGTATTTAAATGAAAAATATTGTAGTATAATAGTATCATTTTATTTGGGATTTCAAATTGTTTTAAATAAGTTGCATTGTTTCCAAACAAAACATTGAAGAATTATTAAAATAATGAGAATATATAAAATATAAATGCCAAATTAATTTTTATTAATCTTTTAAATTTTATAAATTAATTCATATACTTTTTAAAAGTTTTAGATGAACCTTTAAATATTTTTCCAAAAATAACAAATTGTCTACAAAATTTTCAAAATGATGAAAAACACATGCACAAAATTACACTAGACAATAAAATGGAATTTTTAGGTGTTTACTTTTCTGTTAATAGCAGAGGCACTTTCTGCCTTCCAGTATCACTAGTGTAGAAACGTTTTCAACAGCATTCAACACTCAAAAGTCAAAAGTACACCCCAACTGATGCAAACTTGAATATCCTAAGAGCTATACCGCTTTCAAATTTTCTTATTCTAAAACTAAATTGTTTGATAACTGGGAATTATCATATATCATATATGTTCAATAATATATTGAAAGTGTTCTGTGGTGCTTCAGAGATTCCTTCTGAACTCCAGAGGCCCAGAGCCAAAGATCCAGCTCTACACTGAGCACCTGAAATAAGATAATACCAGACTTCAGTCAGAAAGATAGTCATTTTTTCCATATACATTGAACACAGGTAACAACAAGGAGACGATACTATCAGCGAAAATAACTCTCACCTGTCTTCCTGATTTTACACTTATCAGCTCCCTCATTTTCTCCACAGCATGGATAGAGCAAGCTCGCAGTTCAACTTCCTCCTCAGTCCCCGGACATATTTCACCACTGGCTTCAATAGTACTGGCAAGTTTTGGACTGAATTTTAAAATGCCAAGCTGCTGAAGCACGGCTGGGACAATATAGTCTGCCATTATAGTCAGAGAGCTGATGTCTTTAAACTCACCATATCCTTGGCCACTAAATGCACCCCATAAATCTGCTACAAATATCTGAGCTCTTTTATATAAAAATACTTGACGACCTTTGTACACTGAGTGGTCTCTAAAGCCTAGAACATTTCATATTAGGAGTCAGTCAAACAAATTCTTTGTACACTATCAATAACTTGAAAAATAAATACTTAAAAATTGGTCATAATTTATTTCAGAACTTAGGCAATGGAAGAGAAGAAAAGAAGAAAATATTCTACCAGGAAAATGACGTGCAACAAGGGCAACAAGATTCACAGCTGATTTTCCACACTGCTCAACAAGATTAGAAGCTTTTCCATCAAAATTTCTTTCCAGCTCAATCCCAACCTAGCAGTAGAAGTGAAGATATTAGACATATGACATTTCAAGAGATGCTTATCAATTATTACTAATAGTTACATTCACAGAATTGAATGTCAAAAAAAGGAATGAAACTAATAAAAACAAAGATGGATGATATAACTGTAAACTGTGACTAAAGGTAACTTCAGAAGCAATGATTTGTTTTACCTCGTGAAGTAACCTAACACGTTCTTCTTCCAAAGGAAGAGGTCTAGGCCAATTCAAAAGCTCGCGTAGTTGTGGACCTAACATTATGAATTGAATCTGTCAGTGTGTTATGTGGAAAAGTATTTCTTCATAGAAAGTAAGCAAATCCATCATAAGGCCTGATGTAAACAGAGATGTCGATACATATTTTTTTAAAAGCTGCGACTTGAACAAAAATATCATACTCGGCATTGTTCTCTAATGTGAGTGAGTACAATTTGACTGTGGTTCATGCTCAGGCAATCAAATATATACCAAACAAAACTATTGCATTTAAAGTGAGCATAATATGAACATAGATTTCAGTTTTCTGTTCACTGTCCTGATACCTGATTACCAACTATTAAGTAATATGTAACTGTATGCACCAGTACATGTTCCACGATACAATATAAGCTCGTTTCACTTTCACTTCTGTACCTAACTACCTACACTTAAATAATCTTAACTGTAGTCTCAAATTACATTTGATGATAAAAACATGAACTGAATTGAAGATGAAGTTTGACACATTCTATTGTCAGTTCCCTGCCATTCTAATTTCTATGCATGAAAATAGACATGTTAGTTTGCATATGGGCAATGCAATGTCCAAGCAGAATTACCAGTATACTTTTGCAGGCGATCAGCATCAAATGCAGACTTATCATTCTGAAGAGCTGCTTTTAGCCCAGATGCCAAATCATCATAATTCAAATCCTTATCTGTTTCCAATTGAGAAAAGAGAGTGATCAGTGAAAAGAAAGTACGGAAAGAATGGCAAGGTTAAAAGCCAGAGGGAAAAAGATATCCTAAAATTCTAGTACTAGGGTAGAAGACATTTCACTAATCCAATTTCAAGTATTTGTAAACTAGCATGTCATGTAAACAACTGACCCGCAAATATCCTAATATATGGCCAATATTAATAACACCCTAGAGCACAACACCCAACAACTTTGATACATTGGTAAAGATACATATATAAGCCAATAACAATTCACAGCAAAACATAACAATATAAGTTTAAAAAGTCAAATATTGTGTTAAGTTCAAACAACAAAGAAACTAAAAAACACAAATTATATAATATTAATATATGAGAAAACCACAAATTTCACTTGATACATAATAATTAGAAAGAAAAAAAGTACCACAAGTATTGACTATTTTCTTCTTTAATATCTACCTAAATTCCCATTTATTAGAAACTAACATAGAGAAGCATTTTAAGTAAAGGTAAAACATAAGTGTGGTTTCTTACCTCAAGTTGATACTGTTCTGTACTAAACATACAAAACTGTCAAACTCTATCAAAGGGTACAATGTAAAAACTGTTATTTTGTACCTCATTTAATAAAATAACGATTCTTTTGTATGTAAGATTCCTTTACCTAAATGTTTTTTCAATGCTTTAATTTACTACAAAAAGTTAAGTTTTATTACGGGTTGTTTATTCAAAAATGTTATACAAAAGTGATGATAATGATGGATATATTTGAAAGCAGCAGCATTAGTTGGTCAATAAAGGAAGCCACTCCAACAACTGGTCTCACGACAGTAATAAAAAGCCGATACAGGAACCAAAATGTTGTTGACCAAATTGTCCAAATCAAATGTTTAGGAAAAATATCAGAGATATAGAAATCCATGTTTGCCACCTCTTGGATTCACAAACCATTTTCACATTCACATCCATCATTTTCCAACAGCACGTTATATAGGTATATCAACTTATTCACACAATAACATTAAGAAAGTTCTTCTTAGTGCCTTTTATAATTGTCTTGCTTGAACTTATCTACCAATATAATCACTTGTAAGATTATTCATAAGAACTTATAGAAACAAACAACCTAGTTTTCACCTCTCCAGAATAACATGAAAATAATTTATAGTTTATATGTAAACAGTTTAATTTTATTATCTCTATATAGCTTATAAATAAACATTCACTGAGAAGTGCTTATGCTATAAGCACTTAATTAATCTGTTTATCAAAACAGGGATATTTGTTTATAGTTAGGCACTACAATTAACTAGTTTCATAATAACCAAACATATGCAGCCAAAACATGTTCAAATGCATTACAGAAAAGTAACAACTGAGAAAAATACACAAAAACAGAGGACTATTAACACCCTAAACCAAAGAAACACAAAAGATAATAAAAAAATTACCAGGCCAGAAGCAAAAATTCAAAGCATCCAAGACAAACAAGTACTGAACAGTGAGAGGTCCATTATCAAAATAATGAATCCCTTCAAAATCCCATTCAACTTTGGGAATAGACTCAATCGTGCTCACAACTTTCTCAATTCCTGAAAACGAAACCATCAACGCAACCATAAATAAACACATTTGAACAACAACAACAAAAAAAAAGAGTTCCACAATGAACAACATTGGTAAGAACCTGAAGAGTCGACGGTGACATGGGAGGAGCGGCTAGCGACCCAAGCAGAGGTAGCCCTAACTTCATCCATGGAGTTTTCACAATGCGGCGTTGGAACGTGAACCTGTGCTGCGTTCGTTTCAAGTTATAAAATATCTTACTTTTAGGAATATCATACGTAAATGTTTGGTATAAAATAAAAGTTTTTAAGAATGTTTACTATATTTATTTAATTTAAAAATTATAAAAATAAAAAGAAAGAAAAATTAATATGAATACTAGTGAGAAGTTACAATTACGTACTTTTTTATTTTCTTTAAGTATTATTTTTTTGATAATTTTTTTTATTTATTTTTAATTGTCACTTGTAACATTTTTAAGATAATATTAAATGTAATTTTATCAAAATTACTCATAAATAATTATTATAAAGAAATAAAAAAAAAGTAAAATGAATATGATAAATAATTAAGGGAAGCAAAAGAAAAATTATTGTGTGAAATAGTAACATTATTGAGTAATATTTTTTGTATGTGAAAAAAATAAAAAAATGACACTTAAAAGAAACTGAAAGAGTACATTTTATTTTTATGGAATCCAATCTTTAAACATGAGAATAATTATTATAATAAAATTTATATGTAAAAATATTTTTGAAAATAAGAGATATATTTTCCGGTCATTATTATAAATAACTTTTATATTTTTTGATATATTTAACAATGTATCTAGTTCATATATTAGTTAAATATATTAATAATCAAATATATTTAAAAAATTAAATTTACTTATAATAATGATCAGAAGTTGTACAAGAGAATAATTTTTAAAAATTTAAAACAAACAAAAAAAGAAAAGAAGAAAATAAAAGTTAGTTTTGTTATTTATACAGTTTATTCAAAGTTTTGCGGGTTTTCATACAGTAAGGGATAGAAAAGAGGTGACGTTGGCATGTTTTTCTTCCATGTATTGGAAGACTTAGAGCATAATTATCACTATAACTTCACTGTTCTTATATACTCTTTTGGTTATTATTATAAATAAAAAAATAGTTTTAAATTTTGGTCATTATTATAAGCAAAAGACATTAACTTTTAAAATAATTAATACGTATATTACTAATATACTCCTAATTTAATTTAATAGAATTTAATATTGATAATTGATTCATCAAATATAATTAAGAATATTATAGTAAATTTTACTCTAATTGTATATGAAATCAAAAAAATTAATTATACTTAACTAATTTTCTTAATTAGTGTAAAAGTAATTATTTTAACTTATAATTGTGACTGACAAAAATATATTTTTAAGATATTGTGCCTGATGGTAATGGATAATTGAAGATGAAAAATGTTCTTTATTTCATTAACGTTATCACAATAACACACGCTCCTACAATTATTTTTAATCTCTTTCTTTAGTTTTTAATTAAAAAGTGACAAAATTAATATTAGTGTGAGTATATTAGATAGTGTGGTGGGATCCATTTTAAAATTTTTGAAAAGTAATAAAAATATTTAAAAAATGTAATTGAATTGTTTAAATAATTAAAATGTGTGAAATAATATAAAAAAGGGTAATGCTAACTTGTGCCTTTGGGGCACAAGTTAAGAGATAAATATAATAAAATTTTATTGGGAATTGTGTATTGAATTTAATACAACTTTATAATTAATAATTTTATTGTTTTATTCAATACAAATTTTTTATTTTTGGGTTTTTTAACATGTGCCCCAAGGACACAAGTTAGCATTACCCTATAAAAAATTACATAAATTTTAGTTAAAGAACTTTGATGGATATAATAGATGTGGATGCCGACCGCAAAATGCCTAATTTTAAGCCTACGGAGGATAATAAAGTTCATGTCTTTTCCACACTATACTCGATGAGTTCACGTGAGTGTGACCAATCATGTCTTTTTCACCTACCTTTTCTATTCAAACAATATTGCCCATGTAGTTGGATTTTTGCACGTTTATTTATCAAAAATAGAGATGGCAATGGTATTGGACTATATACATTCAAGGATTGTGAGGTGTGTACTTGTATTCTTGTGTTTTTTATAACATACTCCCTCCCTCTCATACTTATTATGAAAATAAATATAATAGTTATATGTTGGGGTTATTTGAAAATATATATGATATTCTTTTTATAGTGGATTTATTATGAAAAAATATAATAGCTATATGTTGGTTATTTGAAAATATACATGATATTTTTTTTATAGTGGACTATGATTGTTGGTGAAAGATAATAAAAATTTATGTATTATTTTCAATTAAGATAGAGATTGTTGGGGTTGGTTGAAAATATATATACTCCTTCCGTTCTATATTATAAGCAAATTTCACTTTTTAGATACATTGAATAATTAATGTATTTGGTCTATATATAGACCAAATACATTAATTATTCAATGTATCTAAAAAGTGAAATTTGCTTATAATATGAAACGGAGGGAGTATTGAAGAAGTCTCATATTGCTTAGTTTTATAAATGAAAAGGCATTTCAATGCTATATATAGGATAAAATTCTTGAAGTATCACATCGTTTAGTTTTCTTAAGGAACAGAGAGTGTAATGTTATATATATATATATATATATATATATATATATATATATATATATATATATATATATATATATATGATTTAAATTCTTTATTCCAAAATGCACTAGTCAAAAATATTTTAAGTTTGTATTTTACTTTCTTTGTTCTCTTATGTTCTTGTGTTAGAATGTTGTGAGATATAATTAAATATTTGTTTTAGAGGGTGTAGGTATATTGGGGGCCTAGGTTAGTTGAGGCTATATTATGTGTTGTAACAATTTTTACATAATGTTATTCTCTAGTTGTGGCGTAATTTTCTCTTTGGTTTGAAGTTTCCACGTTACGTTCTTGTGTAGTGATTGTGTTCCTCTTTTTCTCTATGTTTTGTTTTTTTCAACTCTATAGTGAATTTGTTGATAGCTTCAAACAAACAAAAATTTGATTTGTGAGATAAAGAACAATGATAATCAAAATTTATGCGTTCAAGTAACACTAACATGTTAAAAGTGAAGACAAATACACAACAAGTAAAAAGAAGATAAAACACAATTGCACAAATGAACTTATTTACCCAATTCGATCAAAGTGGTATATTTTTTAGGAGAAAGTAGCTCTCTGATTCATTATACTTTCAAAAGTTGTTACAAAATATTACGAAATAGTTACAAAAAATAGTCGTCGAAGTTTCCAAGAGTAATCTCTATTTTTTACCCTAGGTGTTTTCTAAACCTTTATAACTTTATATATGAATCACACAAATTCAAGATATTTAGAAGTGTTTTCTAATCCCTTTAGCTACATTTAAGGGTTTCCCGAATTCCAAGAAGTCCAATGAATTTTTATCACTATCTCAATAAGTTTTCCACTATGATTCGTTAGCGAACGGATCCGTAAATTAACTAAACTGAACCTGATGCCCGACAAACACAGACTATTTGTCATACCTGACAAATGTCATCGCCGATCACCGCCCCCAAACTATCGGACCACCTGTAGCCACCTGCCTGTCAGCCCCTCGAGGCTCTGAAGTCTTTCATCGATATTCTTGTTGATTTTCGACTTTCTAATTTATAGCGATCCCGAAACCTTTTCTATCTATTCATCACTTAAACTTTTAAGGCATATTTCAACAATTATCCATCTTAACTTTAAGTTGTGGTGATGCTAATTTACCCATCAATCACCTTATTGTTCTTTCCTATTTAAATCATCATTCAATAACTTTAATCAAGTTCAGCCACACTTGAACCTTGATCTTGCCACTCGTATTCACTTGCTTCAAACCACCTTTAACTGCTTAGGTAATATAATTGCAAGCCTACAAACATGGTTTTTCAACCATATTTGACTCTGCGTGCTTTCAAATGTTTTCCTGAAGGTCTATGTTTCTAAATTTTACAATCATTCAACCACATTCAAAGCATAACACCCAAGGCTAGCATAATCGTACATTTGAGAATGTACAATCTCCCTCTTTACCTTATCATAAGTCAAATTATAATTAAAGGCCTATGTAATCGTTCTCTCACTACTGATAGTATCCATACCAGAAACATCAACCTCAAACTAAGTTTTTACTATCATAGTTTCTAAAACCTTCATCTTCAAGTATTTACTTTTTCTCCCTTGACAAGACTCACTAAAAGTAATACATATGTAAATGATGAACTTTGATCCTCCATGTTCAACTTCCAACAGCTCATAATGTAACGCCCTAGTTTTTGTTAGATTTATTTAATCGAGTCGATTTAATTATTTTGGCCTTTATATTATTTTATTCTTGGTTTTTATTTGGTAAATGTGTTATGTTTATCGTTATTATGTTTTATCGCGTTTTGGGAACATTTGCGAGAAAATTGAGTGTAGGGGTATTTTGGTCTTTTTGGCTTGGTTAGATATTGTTTTTCATTTAAAATAGAAAATAGAGGTTAGAAAGAGAGAAAAAGAAGTTAAGAGAAATAGAGAAGGAGAAGAAGAAAAAGAGGAAAACTTGGAGTGTAAGAAACTGATTCAACCGACACTTCGAAGCGCGATTAATCGGGTAAGGGTGTGAAACTCGGTTATGCTATGCTTGTGTATGATTGTGTATGTGTGTGTGTTGGAATGTTTGCTGGTTTTCCTAGCTTTTCAATTCTAGGTCGAATGAGAGAAAATGATAGAAATCGATGTTTTCGCGGTTGAAATGCGGTATAAATGTTGTAGAATACTTGTTGTTATGATTGGGATATGTTCTGGTTGTTATGTTATGGTTTGGAAGTGTTTTGGTGGAGGAAATGTTGTGTTGGAGTGAACAACAGCGCTGCTGGGATTTTCTGGGTTCGCACTGCGAATAGGGCAGCGAAGGGAATGCGAAGGTTCACTGGAGGTTTGCATTGCGAACTTTCTGCTGTTTTTTCTCTGCCACGGTTCGCAGGGAATTCGCATTGCGAAGGGGAAAGCGAAGGTTCGCTGCGTGTTCGCATTGCGAATTTTATGCTGGTTTTTCTCTGCCATGGTTCGCTGGGGGTTTGCATTGCGAATAGGAAAACGAACATGGCAGATTTTCCATTTTGTTCTTGTCATAACTTTTGGGTCGTGAGTCGGATTGAGGCGCGGTTGAATGCGTTGGAAAGCTAATGAAACGTTCTTTATTATAAAAATGGTTTTGAGACTAGTGGTCGATTTAATTGTGTCGAGAATTGGAATAGTGTCGTTTTGTCGACTTTTATCGTCGTAATTGTGTGCGATTGATGTGTTATCATGTGGTATGCTTTTGATATATAACGTATAGCTTGTGTGCTGTTATATGATGTGAATGCACGTGATGAAATGTTGTGATGATGGTTTGTGGCCTTATCACAAATAAATGCATTGTGTTAAGTTTGATTATATATGCATGATTATGGATGTTGAAATGGTTCACATGGTTGTATATGTGTCTGCATTTGATTGTCATGAGTCATTGTATACCAAGCATCATGATATGCATTCTTGTGATGTCGTGTGCCCTAGTGGGTGTGAGCGACGAAACGATTCCTGAGGGAATTTGCTATAACGGTCGTGAGCCTTATACAAAGAGGACCTAAAGCGATCGGATCGTGAGCCTTATACAAAGAGGACCTAAAGCGATCCATAAACGTCGCGAGCCTTATACAAAGAGGACCTAAAGCGACGGGGAACATCGTTTGCCCGACGGGGAGTTACACTAAGTAACAAGCGATGATTCCAATAATTCCTTAGTGAATTAATGATGAGAATGATGGATGGAATAGTACCGCATTTGCATAGAGTCGTTGTGTCGGTCTCTTTGCATTTTCATAAATCATGAATAGATTGATTATATGTGGAAAATCATGAATGACTTGATTATGTGTGGAAAATTGTGAATTGATTGATCATGTGTTGAGCTCGTGATAGCATTGGTGAATTGATATGCATTTGTGATAAATGTATTGGTTATGGATGATATGTTTTATGTATAGACATACGCCATGTTTTGTGGGGATGTTGCACATTACAATGATTGTATTACTTATCTATGATATGCTATATATGAATTATGAATTGTGTTATTTTGTGGTTGAATTATGGTATATGTTGTGGTGAGAATGTTGTTGTGTGCGTATTTCCTGTTATTACATAATTATATGCAACTATATTATAATTGTGTTTCTCACCCTTCTGCTGTGGTTTGTTGCTCTATGAGGCAATTGCAGATTAGTAGTCTTGGAGGCTTTTGTGAAGATTAGTTCTCCATCCGTTTGTCAGTCTGTCTGCTCTGATACGTAACACAGGAGTCGGGGAACGCTGTTGGTACATATGTATACATTTGTTGGATCTATTTTGTATTAACTTTGTATGAATATTTTGACGTTATAACATAATTTATTTTGTAAAACAAGTCAGTTATGGATCTTTCCGTTTTATTCCATAATTGAACTTTCATTTTTGTTGGAAAAAGTTTCCCTTTTATGTTTATTCCATTTTGTGTTATGTATCAAATTTATGAGCATGGATGGTGTTTTCTTTCTTTAAATGTGGCATCCTTGTTTCTGTCTAAGAATAATAAATTTTTATTTACTCTGATTTATTTATGTATTATTTATTCGCGATGGGAATTGGGGTGTTACATTAGTGGTATCAGAGCAGGTCGGTCCGTCCGGCCAAGTTATTAAGTCAGTTGGCATGACAGTTGAATACTGTCGATGTTGTTTGTCCCTTAGTCTGTGATATGTGTGTGAAACACTGTCAGTGATTTCTGGTTTTCTAATCCTTTGTCTTCAGGATTTAGAATGAGATAAGTGGGGGAGGAGCTTGTGCTTCTCCAAGTTGCTTTGGTTGTGGAGTGTTGGCTCAGTGTGTCGTTGGTTGCAAGATTGTAAGTGTTGTTTGGACAGTGTTGTTCCCGGTTCCTGAGGGAATGTGGAGGTAAGGTTTATGTCAACTAAGGATTTGTGCCTTAGGTAGTTTTGTCCACAAGATGCAAGAAATACTATTATAGTTTGGTAAAGACGGTTTATGCCCCATCATGATTGTCAGATGTCTATTGACAAATTGAGGAACTAATCACCCTTAATCCCTTGTTGATAGTAGATGAAATTATGTTGGATGGAATAGACGTGTCTTTCCGGCTTTGATAGTGTGTGCAATGACTTGTTTGGAATTAAGAAAATGGTTACGGATTGTTTTGTTGAGTCGATGAAGATTCTAATATCGGAAGATGAGACGGATTAGAGGTTTTAATATATTGGTCCGGTTGGGAAGTCATTGAGAGAGAATGATTGGGTATCGTTAATGGTTGTTCTCAGAGAGTAGAGTGTGAACTCAAATTTGACGAAGGTGAGGAGTTGAGGTTTGGATCTGCTAAGTAAGTAGAAGAACTTTTAGGAAGTGAGACTCAGATGTTTGTCATATTTGGGATGATAATGTTCTGGAAATTGGCAGGAAAGCCACAGTGATGGGTCGTTAGTTGTGCATGGTTTTCAGATGTGTTTTTGGATGAAACATTAGTGTGTCAACTTGAAGAGGTCCACCATGGTTGGTAAAGAAAAGCATGATAGCATGAGGTTGCGTGTTAATCAGTGAGTAGTATGGAAACTTGCGGTTGTGTTCGGGATAGCTTGAGTTTTGAATTGTGACGAATTGTGAATGATTTGAAGTTCCTTGATGGTATTACTTTTGTTATGGTTGTGGAGTATATGAATCGTATCTTTCATACTTGTTTGGATAAGTTTATAGTGATGTTTATTGGATGATATTCTGAGTTATTTTAAATCAAAGGATGAGTATGTAGAGTATTTGAGGATTGAGTTACAAGGGTTGAAAGAGAGGGAGCTTTCCGCTAAATTATCGAGTGAGAATTTTGATCGCAAAAGGTTAGTTTTCGGGGATATATTATTTCAGATGAGAGTATGGTTAAGGATCCATCGGAAATAGATGCAGTTCTACATTGAGAGACTCCAAAGTCGGTTAAGGAGATTAGAAACTTTTGGGCTTAGTTGGTTGTTACTGCAGGTTATGGAGGATTTTGAGAAGTTAGTGCTTCTGTTATCTCAGTTGACTTGCAAAGGGTGAGTCGTTTGTTTTGGATGTTCGTTGTAAGTAAGTTTTGGTGAGCTGAAGTAGAAGTTGACTACGGCTCTAATTTTGATTCTGCTTGATCCTAATAAACTGTTTATGGAATATTGGGATGCGTCTTTGATGAGTTTAGTCAGTGTGTTAATGCACGAGAGTAAAGTCATGGCTTATGCTTTACGACAATTAAGGATTCATAAAAGGGTCTATACTATTCAGGATTTGGAATTGGTTGTGGTGGTATTGTGTTGGAAAATTTGGAGGTATTACCTTTATGGTTCTAGGTTCGAAGTGTTTGGTAATCACGAGAATATTGAGTACCTGTTTGGTCGGAAGGAATAGAGTATGAGACAACGAGGATGGTTGGAATTCCTGATGAGTTATGACTTTAGCTAGAATTATCCTATTGGTGAGGTTAGTGTCGTGCCTGATGAGTTAAGTTGAAAGTTTTTTTTTTACATATGTCTGCTTTGATGGTTAAAGAGTGGGAACTTTTGGAGGAATTTAGAGATTTGAGTTTGGTGTGTGAATTGACATCTGATAGCGTGAGGCTTGGTATGTTAAAGGTCACTAGTGATTTTCTGTTGACCGTTAGCGAGAAACAGAGGCTGGATGTGAAATTTGTTGATTTGATGAAGGTTGGAGATAAAGGTGTGAATGGTGACTTTAAAGTGGATGATCAGGGTGTTTTGAGATTCCGTGGTAGAATTTGTATTCCTGATGGTTCGGATTAAAAATGATGATTGTAGAGGAAGGACACTGGAGTAGTTTGAGTATACATCCAGGAGTTAATAAAATGTATCAAGATTTGAAGGAGATCTTTTGATGGTCAGAGGATTAGAATTACTTGAGCAGTTCAGAGACTTGTGTCTGGTGTGTAAGCTAACACAGAAGAGTGTGAGGTTGGGTATATTAAGAGTGAACAATGATTTTTGGTGAATATGAGGAAGAGTTAAACTTTAGATATGGAATTGGTAGATTTGGTTGTTGCGAATAATCAGAGTGTGCATCGAAAGCGTGATGTAGCACATTTTCGTATATGCATGCGTGACTTGTAAGAGTTCATAGGTTGAACATTGTAAACATGTATGAGACCATTGAACGTTTCAGCATGGAAGTGTTAGGTGAAAGGTTTAATTACTATTCATGGGTTACTATGTAGATGGATGTTTTGGTTGTATGTTCGATTAGTGAATCGTAGCATTGTTGTAATATTGTTGTGTGACAAGGATGTTGGTATTGTGGTTATGTAGAGGTTGTTGAAAAGATGTTGTGTCGTGGGACTTTAGGTTCTTGCTTTTGTTGTTGCCTCGTTTCCATCGTGATGGTTCGAGTGCGAGTAGTTAATTCCTGTGTGGGGAATTAGGGGAGTGTTACCTGAGTGCTGGTAATGTGGTTTTCTTTAAGTCGTGAGTTAGTCGTCAAGTGCATTGTATGGGCTTTGCATCTTGTCGTCGTAGTTGTCGTCGTTGTCGTGTCGTTGTTGTAGTCGTTGTTAGTGAGGTGGTTTGTCAGTTTGTGTTATTTGTGGTGTGCCTAGTGTTGGCATGTTAATGGGTTAGTCGGATGCGAGAGTCGTATCCGGAGTTGTTCGTCTCAGTTATAACGAAAATGTCTAAGTGGGGGAGAGTTGTAACGCCCCAGTTTTTGTTAGATTTATTTAATCGAGTCGATTTAATTATTTTGGCTTGTATATTATTTTATTCTTGGTTTTTATTTGGTAAATGTGTTATGTTTATCGTTATTATGTTTTATCGCGTTTTGGGAACGTTTGCGAGAAAATTGAGTGTAGGGGTATTTTGGTCTTTTTGGCTTGGTTAGATATTGTTTTTCATTTAAAATAGAAAATAGAGGTTAGAAAGAGAGAAAAAGAAGTTAAGAGAAATAGAGAAGGAGAAGAAGAAAAAGTGGAAAACTTGGAGTGTAAGAAACCGATTCAACCGACACTTCGAAGTGCGATTAATCGGGTAAGGGTGCGAAACTCGGTTATGATATGCTTGTGTATGATTGTGTATGTATGTGTTGAAATGTTTGCTAGTTTTCCTAGCTTTTCAATTCTAGGTCGAATGAGAGAAAACGATAAAAATCGATGTTTTCGCGGTTGAAATGCGGTATAAATGTTGTAGAACACTTGTTGTTATGATTGGGATATGTTCTGGTTGTTATGTTATGGTTTGGAAGTGTTTTGGTGGAGGAAATGTTGTGTTGGAGTGAACAACAGCGCTGCTGGGATTTTCTGGGTTCGCAGGTTCGCACTGCGAATAGGGCAGCGAAGGGAAAGCGAAGGTTTGCGGGAGGTTCGCATTGCGAACTTTCTGCTGTTTTTTCTCTGCCACGGTTCACAGGGAATTCACATTGCGAAGGGGAAAGCGAAGGTTCGCTGGGTGTTTGCATTACGAACTTTATGCTGGTTTTTCTCTGCCATGGTTCGCTGGGGGTTCGCATTGCGAATAGGAAAGCGAACATGACAGATTTTCCATTTTGTTCTTGTCATAACTTTTGGTTCGTGAGTCGGATTGAGGTGCGGTTGGATGCGTTGGAAAGCTAACGAAACGTTCTTTCTTATAAAAATGATTTTGAGACTAGTGGCCGATTTAGTTGTGTCGGGAATTGGAATAGTGTCGTTTTGTCGACCTTTACCGTCGTAATTGTGTGCGATTGATGTGTTATCATGTGGTATGCTTTTGATATATAATGTATAGCTTGTGTGCTGTTATATGATGTGAATTCATGTGATGAAATATTGTGATGATGGTTTGTGGCCTTATGGCAAATAAATGCATTGTGTTATGTTTGATTGTATATGCATGATTATGGATGTTGAAATGGTTCGCATGGTTGTATATGTGTCTGCATTTGATTATCATGAGTCATTGTATGCCAAGCATCATGATATGCATTCTTGTGATGTCGTGTGCCCTAGTGGGTGTGAGCGACGAAATGATTCCCGAGGGAATCTGCTATAACGGTCGTGAGCCTTATACAAAGAGGACCTAAAGCGATCGGATCGTGAGCCTTATAGAAAGAGGACCTAAAGCGATCCATAAACGGCGTGAGCCTTATACAAAGAGGACCTAAAGCGACGGGGAACATCGTTTGCCCGACGGGGAGTTACACTAAGTAACAAGCGATGATTCCAATAATTCCTGAGTGAATTAATGATGAGAATTATGGATGAAATGGTACCGCATTTGCATAGAGTCGTTGTGTTAGTTCTTGTAGTTGGCTGGAATTTTGGTAAAACAATGTGGATGTCATGGTTGATGTTTCAACATGAGTTTCTAACATTCTGGTTATGTTAAGTTGTAAATGGTTGCAGATTTTGTGCCGATGTCAAACCCGATGTTAAGACATCAGTTGATAAAACATCAGTCTGAGTTGTTTTATTAGGACTGCGTGTTTCTGTTATTGGAGAGATATTCTGCTGAAGAAAGTGAGAGATTGTAGGCGAATATCTTGGTAAAGATATATTCAGTTGCAATCATATTTGGAGTAGATCTTGTTGTTGTTTTTAAGGCTAAAAGATATGAAGATTTAATTGAAGATTTGATTGAAGATTTAATTGAAGATCTATTTAGTAGCAGAATCTTCTGCAGATTTGTAGCAGTTAATATGCTGAGATTTAAAGCCCAAATCCAGTTGGGAAAAAGGTTATAAATAGAAGCATTGTAACCTAGTTTAAGTTAAGCCAGCCATCATGTAAATTCTAAGGGCTGAGTTTGTGAACCACTCTCTAGGAGAGTTGGTATGTGTGAACCACTCAGATTTTGAGATGGTCATTGTTCTTAGAGGAAGCTGTTAAGCAACTCTAAGTATTGTTCTTTTCATGAGGGTCATGTCTAGGTATTGTTATAGGAGTGTGTCTTCTACGTGTTTGGAGAGTTTTTAGAAATCAAGCTGTTGATGCAGTGACTGAGATGTTGACTGCTAGACATCATTGTGATGATTGGGAGTGAGATGAAGTCTCTTATCTAGGGAGGACTTAGATAGAAGGGTCATTGGGTAGTGATTAAGTTAGTGGATTGTCAACTAGTTTGTTAAGTCTGTAATTTGATACCGCTAATAGTGGACTTCCTTCCTGGCTTGGTATACCCCCAGATGTAGGTTGTTAGACCGAACTGGGTGAACAAATTCTGTGTGCACTTTACTTTTCAGCAACTTCTTTAAATGTCTATAATTGCCTTGCTGTTTATGTCAGACCAGATGTCTCGCCATCATGTAGGACATCTGGGATCTGTTATACCAAAATTTCAATTGGTATCAGAGCAGGCATCCTGTCTGTTTCTGGATGAGATCTAGGGAATATACTTTCTGGTTCATGAGCAAGGAAGATAGTTTGGCTGAGATGGTGTATGGACTTGGTCAGTTCATATAGTTGTTTGTATGATCCCTTGAAGTGAAGGATGGACTATTCATGACAGGGTATGTATTGGACCTGTCTATTGTTATCAGGAGAACTGTTGTTGTGAGTTTGATTTGTTGGCACTTGGTTTATGGTGATGGTGTGTAAGGATTATTGAGTAGTGCCTGAAGGTTGTTGAGGAGTTGTTGTGTGTTCCGCTGCATGGTATCTGATGTAACCCTGGTTGGTTCTTGTATCTCTGGTGGTGAGATTCTAGGAAGGTATTCTCTTGGAAAGACATTAGGGTATGGTCTCCTCAGCATGATATTCCATGATGTTGTAGTTTATGCAAGACAGCTTCAACCGTTTGGTTAGAGATGCCAAAGATACTTGAGGATTATCTCATATCTTTGTTTTAGGAAAGAAGTGATCAAAAGGTGAATGGATCTTATTAAAGACTGTATGACATGGAAGTTTCAGTTTTTTTTAGAAGAAGAATATATTTCAAATCAGGCATTGAAAACCAATCTGTCCAGAACATTGATTCCTTCTTTATCAATTTTCTTGATGGTGAAAGAAGAGGGTGGAGCCAAAGCAAACGAGTATCACTGTCAAATCTTTCATGCGGGAGTGAAGATCTTGATAAGTTATCTCTTAAGCTTAGTTGTGGTGACCTAATTAGGAGGATCTTCCTGGTTATGATGCCAAATGTAGTTCTGGTATATCTGAAGATGAATTCTCTTGTGAAGATACATGTTTTTGATTTTCAAAATCATGAACTAGAGGAAGTTTCATCAAGAAAGAAGCTGAGCTTAATATGTCAATTCTAATGTCTCGACATCGCGCTACATATCAGCAGTTTATGGTAAATGCTAAGTCAAAGACCTATTAGATTGTAGCTGTTTTGAAGGATCACTGAAGCTATGAAGTTGGACAATTTTTGAGATGCTGTTCATAATGTCATAGCATTTCAGTTGGAGCTGGTTGAAGAAAAGGTAGTTATCTTAATAGCAGAAGAGAAGGAAATGATCCTTGTTTAAACTAAAATGTCTTAGGACAATTTTATAGGGAAAATGCATCCAAGAGTTTGTGTGCAGTAGCAGTGTAAATCAGCCTGTGGTCAATTGGTGTTTGCATGAGCTCTTTCAGTTTTGTGGCTTAAAGGAATGGAAGTAGCAGATTGTCTATGGTATGTTTATGCAGAAGGATGGCAGTTATCACTCTTAAGTTAGACAAGAGGTCTGAACCTTGTGCTTATAAGAAGAAGCTTCTGGAAGAGTGTGTTATGCAAGTTACTGCAGTTTTGTTGGTCTGATCTTGGAAGTTGATCAGATGTTGATATGTTCTCGTGTGTTCCCTACAAGAGATGTGTGTGGATTACTATGTGTCATACCCCAAATTTTACCCTCAGATTCGTTGGCATTTGTCATATCATTTTCGTATTTTTTAGTCCATTAATCAATAATCAGACACTTTTCGTTAGAATTTTATTTGTTTGTTTTACTAACCATTTTCAATTATCTTTTTTATTTTATTTTTAGTTTTATTTATTATTATTTCTTTTTTATTATTATTAATTTTATTAGTTTTATTATTATTAGTTTTACTAAGCTTTATTATTATTGTTAGTTTTATTATTATTATTATTATTATTATTATTATTACTACTTTTATTTTTCACCATAAAGGGAAAAATGGTAAGTGGGGACCACTACAATACAAACACTTCACATGGATTGCCAACTTGGATTTATCAATGGCCAAAAAGCATTCGTACACTTCACTTATCAATGACCAAGAATAATTCTCATAAAGTCACATGGATTGCCAACTTGGATTTATCAATGGCCAAAAAGCATTCTTACACTTCACTTATCAATGGCCAAGAATCATTCTCATAAAGTCACATGGATTGCCACATCAACACTCCCACTTTATTCACACTATAAATAAGATCTCTCATTCTCTCATTTGGGACACCAAAGATTCACCCCACAAAAAGGCTGAATACTCTCTTAATTTTCTCCCTCAATTATTCTTGCATATTTTCTGGAGAGAAGGCTCGTCTTCATTTTTCCATAACTCGTGTCATTGAAGAGGCAGTGGACCGTCTCCACTAAGTAACATTCACCTCTTTTATTTCTCCGTTTTCAAAGTACCATGATCATTTATCTATGTTGTTATCAAGTTCATTAGCATGTTAATATTTTTCTGGAAAAAGTATTGTAATATCCTATAATTTTTGTTTGGTTTTATTATGAATGATGTTTAAAAGATAAGATAAAATTCAAAAAGACAAAAAACATGCTTCATCACCACCCTTTTATTATTTCATACTATTTTTATTTTATTTTCCATTTATTTCTTAATTTTGTTTCTCTAGTTTTTATTTTAGGAGCACTTTGAATTTTTAGTTTCAATTTATCATGTTATTTCTTGAATTCATAACTTTTTCTTTCGAATTTTGTTTTGATTTTTTATTTTTCGCTTACGATCTTTATTTCGATTTTTAGGGCCAATGATATTACAAAATCATGACTTAGTTTATTTATGCAAAATGACTAAAAAGTCTTGATATGTATGAGGCTCATTTCTTTATTTTTGTTGGTCAATGAAAGTCGAATATCAAAAGATTATCGATCCTCCGATTAAATCTTGATCAAGACGAGACTAACTTTATTCTTCATTTCGAGTCCATTTTCTTTACTTTAGGCCGATGGCATTGCATAAATCTTGACTTTGATTATTTCAAATCAATAAAGTCTTGATAAATATGAGGCCACTTTTTACTTATTTTTATTGGTCGATGAAAGTCAAAAATCTAAGATTATTGATTTATCGATTTAAATCTTGATTAAGACAAGACCAACCTTATTTTTTCATTCCGGTTTCATTATCTTTATTTTGGTCGATGATATAATAAACCTCATAGTTTGGTTGATCTCATTAAAGTGACAAAACTTTGATCAATATGAGACCACTTTATTTTTATTTCAGTTTCATTTACTATTTAGTCTATGAGAGTCAAGAATCATTGATTATCGATTTCTCGATTAAATCATGATTAAGACGAGACTAACTTAGTGTACATATCCTTTAGGTCCTTACCTTAGCATAGATATCTTAGCAAGCAAACATAATGTAACACAAACTTAACAAGAGGTTCTCGTAGAGTACTACAGACGTTTAGGGTGCTAATACCTTCCCTAGGCGTAACCAACCCCCGAACCTTAGATCCCCCCGTTAGGTTTTTTAACGATCTTGAACCTTTCCTTTGGATAAATCAAAGTCGGTTGTAAAAGAAATATGATGAAAGTTAATTAATAGCTTGTTATCCGATTTTCACCGCAACAAAAATGGTGACTTCACTAGGGACTAAAGTTAGACCTATTGCTGGTCCTTTCCTAAGAGGGTTAAGCCTATCTTGTTTTATGTTATTCATGTTTGCTTATCTACTTGTATGATTGCTTGTATGACGTATCTGCTTGTATGCTTGTATATCTGTTCTATGTTTGATATTATCATATTTGGTTTGGGTTGACATGATATCAATGAGTGAGATAAGTCCTAACCCTGACTTGAGCGTACACATACGTTTATGAACCATGGACATAGTCAAGGGAACTTCGAGGGAGAAATCCCAAAGGAGGGAACTTGAAGTCCACACTTAGTTGAGGCCCTCTCGGAATTGGTATATGTTGAACAAGCAATCGTGAATGCGTTACTACTTTCGACCTAGGAGCCAGAGATACTGATGACCTTTAGTTACCCTTTTACCCCACTTGGCCTATTTAGGACGTAGTGCGAGGACTGTGAGGGAGCAATCCCAAATAGTTGCTACGCGATACTACACTCAGACGAGACTCTCTTGAGGATTTTATAGATCACCGAGCAATTGGGAAGTTGATAAAATCCAAAAGATGGGTTGTCGACTCTGGGAACTCTTTAGAACCTTGCTTTGCAGATACAAGAACCCTAGTACACACCCTTGGGTTGGTTCTTTACCTGGACTTCATGTTGTGATCTCGAACCCTTGATCCTGTTGCATGTGTTTTTGCATCCTCTTCGCATCGCATTGCATATCATTTGCATCTTTGCATGTTTCATTGCATATGTCTGTTTGTCTAGTGGCTCATTGCCAGCTGTCTCTATCTTTCAGTATTGTCTGTGAGTCGTCAAATTGATTCCTCGACACCGATACCAGACCAGAGCTAATTACAGACGCAAGTTGTCAGAGCAAGAGATACACAATGTTGAGGTCCGAATGGAGATCGATGACCTCAAATCAAGTATGACTAAACTCACTGAGATGCTTCAAGTTTTGCTTGCTAGAGGAGAGCCTCCCCAAAGGACAGTCATCCAGGAAGTTTTAAGTGCTGATCCTCCACCGGTTCAAGTGCCACCTTCAACTTGGCCCGAGTTTGGTTTGCCACACAACTACTCTCCACCAATTGCATCTACTGCTATGGTTAGTCAGAATGTTATGCCAGTGTTTCAAGCTCCTGTTTTTGCCGAACCTCAACCTATAGTTCATACTATTCGAGCTCCCTTTGGGGATCCCCTCTATGAGTACAACGCTGCCAGTGCTCAAGCTGAAGAATCTAAAGACTTTGTTGAACCTGAAATTTTCCGTGAGCAGTTTCAGACTTTAGACAAAAGACTCAAGGCTGTTGAGGTTAATGATTTCTTTAATGTGGATGCAGACAACATGTGCTTAGTATCAGACCTTGTTATACCTGCTAAGTTCGTAACTCCAGATTTTGTGAAGTACAAGGGTCACTCTTGCCCAAGAGCTCATTTGGTCATGTATCTTCGCAGGATGACTGCTCATGCCAAGAATCAAAAGTTGCTTATCCACTATTTTCAAGACAGCTTGAGTGGAGCATCACTTAAATGGTACATGAGTCTCGAACAAAACTCTATCCATAGCTTCCAAGACCTCACCAATGCCTTCATGAAGCAGTATAAGTATAACCTCGACATGGCTCCTGATCGCCGTCAACTGCAAAACATGTCTCAGAATGATAAAGAGTCTTTCAAGGAGTATGCCCAGCGCTGGAGAGAGTTGGCTTCCCAGGTTGAACCTCCTTTGGCTGAGAAAGAGCTAACCGGAATGTTCATGGATACCCTGTCCCCATTCTATTGGGAGAAGATGGTTGGAAGTGTTTCCTCCAATTTCACTGATTTGGTTACTATTGGCCAAAGATTAGAGGAAAGTCTTAAGAAGGGAAAAGTATCCAAGGCTGTTGAATTTTCCAATGCTGTGAAGAAATCCTATGGTAACTTTCAGAAGAAAAAGGATGATCATACTAACGCTGTCATGGTTGAAACAAGAAGGCCTCGTCCACGACCTCAGTATGTTGTTCACCCTACCGTTGCTGCTGTTACTCCCATGGTTGCTGCTCCACGACCAACTTAAGCTTTCCAATGTTCGGCTGCAGGACAGAACCAGTACCGTAATAGGGGTCAATTTGATCTTATTCCTATGACTTACACTGAACTTTATCCTGGTTTGGTTCAACAAGGTTTTATTACCACAAGGTCTTTGCCTCCTCCTCCAAATCCTCTTCCAGCCGGCTATAGGGCTGATCTTCATTGTGAATACCATCAAGGTGGTGCAGGCCATAACTTGGAAAGTTGCTTTGCATTGAAGGCTAGAGTACAAGAGCTCATGAGGAATAAAATCCTCTCCTTTAAGGACAATCCCAATGTCTAGAGTAACCCTCTGCCAGGGCATGCCAAGTGAAGCTTCAGTTGACTTCAGCATGCTATCCTCCTAAGAGCCAGTGTTTCAGACATGACAGCTCATCCTTGTGTTGATTAGTCACTAGACCTTTGTTTCTTGTTGTTTACACTTTCTTTATTTTGTATTGGTTGTTTGCTTTCACAATTAATGAAATGAGCATTTGCAACTTTTTGATTCAATTCATTTGTGTTTGCTATTTACTTCTTAATGCTTTCCCTTTCAAAAAAAAAAAATTTCTTTTCCACTTTCCTTTTGATTATGCAGAGATTGGAGAAAGGATGATGAAAATGTAAATACTCATAATTGCTGTTGGTATGCTTTCAAATCAAAACTTTGCTGATGATGTAAGGCATTGTTTCAATCCCTAAACACTGGAGACATAAGGAAGATAACCCCTTTTTAACCCCTTCGAGCCTAGAAGTAGGAGTTTCTTTCTTTATAAACAAAAACCTGCAATCTTAACCTGGGGTAGGGTAGTTCTCAGTTAACTGGATTGTGCATTCAATTACAAGAGCTTCATGCAAGACGACTTTCAACAAAAGGTTGCATTCATAAATTTTCCTTCGCGCACAACAAACAAGTGTCGAAGATGTCTTTCAAGTTCAAATGCCAATGATGGTTCACCGTAGTCATTAAGCCAGACGTTCACAACCTTTCAACTCTTCCTAATTAAATGAATAAGTGTAGTACAAGTTATTCCCAAAGTGATAAATGAAGAAGGATCATCAAGAAATCCTTACCCAAAGAATGAGCCAAGTCCATTTCGAGGCAAAAGCTAAGAAAGGTAGGAAGCTCAATACCTTACTTTATACAACAAAAAAAAAAGAAAAGAAAAGAAGAAAGAACAATCTTGTATAACAACCAAAAGTTGTAAGGAAGCAGTGATCGCCATCTCAAGTCCATTGAATTTTGAACCATCATCGCTATCATCAGCGAAATTCCTAACTCATGGGAATCTGAGTGCATAGTTTGAGTTAACTGAGCATAAGACTGAAGTTCATCACGTAGATTGGGTGGGTCACAAATAAACTTTGAGCCTTTATCCTTTGTTTCTTAAACCGTGAATCAGACCACGTTATAACCCTCAAAAGACCTAACTGAAGCAAGGTTATTTTGAAAGCATACTACAGCAAGGTTGCGTAAACTGACTCCAAAAGATCTTTGTAGATAATCTGTTTTGGCATTACGCCTTGTGCTTTACCTTTCACTTTAATGTCTTGAACCACCGTGTTCAGACCAGTGACTCATATACTTTGCACCTCTTTCAAAATGATTTTGATTTCAAAAGTTGCATGAACTTTTCATTTACCATGTCTGTACAAGTACTTTTGTTTGCAAGCTGGCTTTCATCTCAAGGAATTTTCAAACAATTAAGAAACTTGGTCGGTGATCCAATCAGGGGTAAGTTCCTTCCATATCCTGTTGAGAATCAGTTCAAGATTTGTGGTTTAATGGCGACTTCTCAGAATTGGTTTATACAGAAGATTTTTCAAGACTCATACTGGAGCAAGATTTCCCAGTGTACAGTAAAACAATCATTTTTAAGACCCAGACTGGGGCAAGCTTTCCAAGAGCACCATGAAATGGTCATTTATAGGATCAATCAAGCTGAAGCAATGATTAGCTCATCTACAATAATCAGCTAGTCTGGGGCAGTTTACCTGAAGAATCCCCAAGCAGCTCTTCATCCTTCCTACAAGGATCAACATGATACAGTTAACCAGTGTGGTAGAGATGTGTTTAGCAGTTGCATCTCTAGTCACCAGACGGAATGATAGTGATCTCTGTGTTTAGGAATCAGTCTTGTCTTCACAAAAGAGTCGAGTGGTGTTGTCAGCATCCACATTTGCATTTGATCATATATCATCTGCATAATTCATATACATATGCATATCATGAGTGTTTCATCCTCATTTGCATTTCTCCCGAGGTCGTGTCATTATCCACGCCTTACCTTACCAAAACGTTACATGTCCTTTTATTCAGTGCCATTCCTGAATGTTGTCATTCTCTTGCGCATCTAATCTTGTTGATAGATGTTGGTCTTCTCTCATTCCAGTGCTATTCTTGGATCTTTATATTCTCTCACTCCAGTGCCATTCCTGGATGCCTGTCTCTTGTGATCTCCAGTGCCATTCCTAGATATCTTATTCCTCTTGTTTCTCCCAGTGCTATTCCTGGAAGTTTTGCCTACCTTCTGTAGCCACAATCAATTTTGCTTGGATATCTTTTAGTGCTATTCCTGAAAGTCTTATATGTTCATTCAGTGTCATTCCTGGATGTCTTTCTCACTATCATTCGATATTATTCCTGAATATAGTGATTTACCTTTACTTTCAGTGCCATTCCTGAAAGTTCACAGTCATTTAATGCTGTCTTGGATACTGTAATCCCTTTTATCCAATGCTTTCTTGGATCTCCACCTTTCTCACTTTTATCTGATGCTTTCTCAGATGCTGTGATTTGTATTTTTCATTCAAAGCCATTATTGGATGACTGGTGTCCTTTTGTCCAATGCTTTCTTGGATTCTTACTATTCACATTCATCTAAAGCCATTATTAGATATTGTGATTTATACCTTTCATTCAAAGCCATTATTGGATGTCTGGTTTCTCTACCATCCGATGCCTTTCCGGATGTGTCTCTCTTTCTGATGTTTTTTGGATCGAGTCTTTGTTCACTTTTATCTAAAGCTATTATTAGATATTGTGAGTCATACCTCTCATTCAAAGCCATTATTGGATGTCTGGTTTCTCTACCATCCGATGCCTTTCCGAATGTGTCTCTCTTTCTGATATTTTACCAGATCGAGTCTTTGTTCACTTTTATCTAAAGCCATTATTAGATATTGTGAGTTATACTTTTCATTCAAAGCCATTATTGGGTGACTGGTTTCTTTGCATTCAATGCCATTCTTGAATGCAGTCTCTGTTCACATTCATCTGATGCCATTCTCAGCTATTATTGAATGCCTGGTGTCCTTTTATTCAATGCCATATAGTCTTGTTTGCTCACCTTTATCTAAAGCCATTATTAGATATTGTGACTTGTACCTTTCATTCAGAGCCATTATTGGATGACTGGTTTCTTTTGCCATCCGACGTTTCTCCGGATGTGTCTTTCTCTTTTGGCTTTTCTCGAAGATCCCGTTTGAACTCTTCAGTACGGGAAAATCCCAGAAAATCTTTTATAGATGTCTATCCTTTCATTTCAAATTGATCCCCAGTGGAGACCGTGTCTTCTTTCTGGTTCCATGCCCAATAAAGAGTGTACTTTCATTTCCCCAGTGTCGTCCGGTCACCTATAAACCTGTCGTCCATCTCGTTAGACTTTTCCCCAGTGGAGAGCACCTCTCTGGCTCCCATTCCCAGTGAGGACCTGTAGGACTTCCTCTTTATGTTTCTATCCCCGGTGCATCCTTAGAGTCTGTCCAGTGAGTCCCTTTTGTTGGTCAGTCTGTATCCCTAGTGAGTCTTCCTCGTGGATACTAACCTTTATCCTTCTCCAGTAAGCTCATCTGTGGTGGTTTGCTCCTTATCTGTTGGTGTTTTGTTTGTCTGCATCTTCGCATCTATCGTGACATCATACTATCATACTAGAAGTTCAGGGCATGTTAGCATTTGCATGTCCGCTGCTTGTCCTTAGCATCTGTATTCCATCTAAGGGCAAAATTTTTGGTTTGCTATATTTAAATACCTTTCACCTTGATGTCCTGAGGATTTTCATTACTCGCGTCATCCGGTGAAGATATTTAAATAGGGCAACTGTCATACCCCAAATTTTATGCTCAGATTCGTTGGCATTTGTCATATCATTTTCGTATTTTTTAGTCCATTAATCAATAATCAGGCACTTTTCGTTAGAATTTAATTTGTTTGTTTTACTAACCATTTTCAATTATCCATTTTTATTATTTTTAGTTTTATTTATTATTATTTCTTTTTTATTATTATTAATTTTATTAGTTTTATTATTATTAGTTTTACTAAGCTTTATTATTATTGTTAGTTTTATTATTATTATTATTATTATTATTACTTTTATTTTTCTCCATAAAGGGAAAAATGGTAAGTGGGGACCACTACAATACAAACACTTCACATGGATTGCCAACTTGGATTTATCAATGGCCAAAAAGCATTCTTACACTTCACTTATCAATGGCCAAGAATCATTCTCATAAAGTCACATGGATTGCCAACTTGGATTTATCAATGGCCAAAAAGCATTCTTACACTTCACTTATCAATGGCCAAGAATCATTCTCATAAAGTCACATGGATTGCCACATCAACACTCCCACTTTATTCACACTATAAATAAGATCTCTCATTCTCTCATTTGGGACACCAAAGATTCACCCCACACAAAGGCTGAATACTCTCTTAATTTTCTACCTCAATTATTCTTGCAAATTTTCTGGAGAGAAGACTCGTCTTCATTTTTCCATAACTCGTGTCATTGAAGAGGCAGTGGACCGTCTCCACTAGGTAACATTCACCTCTTTTATTTCTCCGTTTTCAAAGTACCATGATCATTTATCTATGCTGTTATCAAGTTCATTAGCATGTTAATATTTTTCTGGAAAAAGTATTGTAATATCCTATAATTTTTGTTTGGTTTTATTATGAATGATGTTTAAAAGATAAGATAAAATTCAAAAAGACAAAAAACATGCTTCATCACCACCCTTTTATTATTTCATACTATTTTTATTTTATTTTCCATTTATTTCTTAATTTTGTTTCTCTAGTTTTTATTTTAGGAGCACTTTGAATTTTTAGTTTCAATTTATCATGTTATTTCTTGAATTCATAACCTTTTCTTTCGAATTTTGTTCTGATTTTTTATTTTTCGCTTACGATCTTTATTTCGATTTTTAAGGCCAATGATATTACAAAATCATGACTTAGTTGATTTATGCAAAATGACTAAAAAGTCTTGATATGTATGAGGCTCATTTCTTTATTTTTGTTGGTCAATGAAAGTCGAATATCAAAAGATTATCGATCCTCCGATTAAATCTTGATCAAGACGAGACTAATTTTATTCTTCATTTCGAGTCCATTTTCTTTACTTTAGGCCGATGACATTGCATAAATCTTAACTTTGATTATTTCAAATCAATAAAGTCTTGATAAATATGAGGCCACTTTTTACTTATTTTTATTGGTCGATGAAAGTCAAAAATCTAAGATTATCGATTTATCGATTTAAATCTTGATTAAGACGAGACCAACCTTATTTTTTCATTCCGGTTTCATTATCGCTATTTTGGTCGATGATATAACAAACCTCATAGTTTGGTTGATCTCATTAAAGTGACAAAACTTTGATCAATATGAGACCACTTTATTTTTATTTCAGTTTCATTTACTATTTAGTCGATGAGAGTAAAAAATCATTGATTATCGATTTCTCGATTAAATCATGATTAAGACGAGACTAACTTAGTGTACATATCCTTTAGGTCCTTACCTTAGCATAGATATCTTAGCAAGCAAACATAACGTAACACAAACTTAACAAGAGGTTCCCGTAGAGTACTACGGACGTTTAGGGTGCTAATACCTTCCCTAGGCGTAACCAACCCCCGAACCTTAGACCCCCCCCTTTAGGTTTTTTAAAGATCTTGAACCTTTCCTTTAGATAAATCAAAGTCGGTTGTAAAAGAAATATGATGCAAGTTAATTAATAGCTTGTTATCCAATTTTCACCGCAACACTATGGTTGTTGTCTCCAAAGCCATAGTAGATGTTTTGTGTGATTTACTATGATTACTGATGTCGGAACTGATGTTGAAACATCATTTCAGTTCTTTGCTCAGGGAGGAGTGAAAGGTCAAGACACTGATCTGACTTGGAATGCTTTTGTGGTGTGAATGGTTGTCATGATGGTTTGTTTTGAAGAAGAATCAGCAGATGCCTGTTGTGTGAGAAGGTTACCTTGATAGGAGTTTAGTATTTGTCTACTTTTGATATGGTTGTGCATTCAACTAATGACAAAATACATTGACGGGAGACTATGCATATGTCTGATGTAAAAGTGCAGGACTGTTGAAGTGTTGAGAATATACTTTTTTCTGTGTGGCTGTTTAGTTCTCTTCGTGGTGTGTTGGTGTGTGAGAACTCTGTGAAACAATCATGATGGTTAAAAGAATCTTGAGATTATAACAATAAGATTGTGTGTTCTATAGTGTATTTAGAAGTGGCATTATTTGGTATAGTTATGGGGTAGTCTTGGACTACTTATTTTCTGAAGATTCAGATGTGGTAGGTTTGAAGTCTTTGGAGTTTCTGAGCAGGGTGGAGGTTGTCTACTCAAACTTGATTGTTGAATCAAGTCTATGAGAGCATGGAAATCTGTTTCTGCAAAGGGAGGAGGTTCTTCTAAGTGGCAGAGGAAGAGCTGAATTCAACAGTTGGATATCATAATGTTTTGACATCTAGCTTAACATCAGAAGTCTCAGCTGGTGATGTGGCACATCAGCTTAAGATAGAGGTGATCTACAGTAATGGAAGTTATGGATGCTTCAAAAAGATCTACCTCATACAGTTTGCGGGAGCTGTGGTTTGAGAAGATGTTACATGACTAAGAGGCTTGGTGAATCCAAGATGTCTTGCTTTGGAGCAAGTAGTTCATATGACTTGAAGATCTGGTTTCATAGGTGGATCAGGATATCTTATGGGAGTTCTGAAGAAGATTGAGATCAATCAAAAGGTGGAATTTGGTTGGTTTCATTGTGTGCATTCAAGCAGGATGCTTGAAACTGATTGCTCTTGTGCAGAAGAGTATTTAGTTGAAAATGTAAGGAGGTTTTAATTCTCTTGGAGCTTTTGGCAGAAGTTCTAGGTTGAGGATGAAAGTATACCTTCTTTTGGTGGATGAGAGTTTAGTCCTCTCTGGCTTTCTGAAGCTCTCTTTGTTCAAGCTGGTGACGCAGTGTTCAGTTTGGATTACTATGCTGATAGTAAGTTCAGTAGTGGAGCATATCTAAAACCATGGTGTGTGGTATATGTGATGTGTCAAGAATGTCCTAACAGATGTTAGAACATTTTTTTGGGTTGGATATCCTTGGTAAAGGATGATTTTGTTCTGGTTCTGGAGTTTGGTGCATACATTATGCCTAAGGAGCGTCTACATAGTCATATGGGAGAATGATGAAGTAGAAGGTCTGCCTTGGATGGAGAATGTAGAGAAGACTGAAGTAGATCAGGTATTGATTGCTTGGAAATCTGAAGATGAAGAGTATGATAGGGAATGACTGCTTTTGGAAAATTGGGGGATCTATGTGACTTTGATCTTTATCCAACAATTTGTTTAAAGGAGGATAGTGATCCTTTTGTTCCTCACGAATAGCATGATGTGACTTCATGTGTGAGTGACTGCTATTTCTTGTCAGAAGAGATTGTGATGTGATCTGATCAGAACATTTTGTAAGAGATATTCCTTTTTCTGCTACAAGTGTCTCTTGAAGAGATTAGATCTCAATAAAGCTGAGAATTTGTGGAGTCTGTGAGCAGTGTCATACCAGTCAGGATACTTGAATGTGTTCTCCAAGAGTGAAAGTACAATATGTGAATGTGCTCAACAAGTGTGCTCAAATGTTCATCTCCATCTAGAACTTTAGTTAACTATGACAGGGAGAGTACTTGTCTATGGATTTTGCTGCAAAGGTACATATATTGTGAAGATTGCATGCTGATCAAGATTGTGAAGATTGGTTGAATCTTATGAGGATATAATGTCAGATAACATGTTATGACATTAGGCTGCTGGATGGCATGTTAGTGTGGACATGAATGGTTCTAGCCATGTGAAGCTAATTGTTTGAATCATATGTGCACATGCTTCTGTGGAGGAGTCTGAAGGACGATTTTATTTGTGCAGATTTTGGAATTACTTTGTGAGGGTCTTTGTTGATGGGAGATGTCACACTTGTCTTGGTGTGTGAGTTCAGTGGAAGGTATTGTGTGTGTGCTTCATAACTTGTGGATGATTGTGTGAAGCATTCCTGACTGGATGGATGAAGACTGTGTCTGGATTTTCCAAATGTTATGATCAAGGAGTTCATTGTGATCATTCCTGTGGATATTACAGAGAGAAGTTGATCAGCTTGGCAAGATGTGAGTTTTGGAGCATGAGAAGATAACAAACCAAGAGGGAATCATGTGAGTTTTGGTATTTGGATTGTTTGAAGATTAAGCATTAAGTGAATGCATTCAGCAGGTGTGTTGAATAGAGGGTGTGCTCTTGAAAACACGAAGATGAGTCTTATGTTTTCCATTCATTTAAGGTGTTCTTCTTGTAAATAAGCACTGGTTATCTTAGATAGGGGGAGTTGATCTTTTGTTTTGGATATTTTGTTGAAGTGGTTGACAGACAAGATGTCAATGGATTGAATCAGCAGTATACATTTACCCCAATGTTTGTTCAGCTATTGAGTCTGGATTTTGTTTTGAGTATGTTAGTTGTCAAATTCAGAGGGTGTCCAATTGTGGCTAAAAAGGGGGAGAGTTAGCCTATGTGTTGCCTAGTTGTCTGGTGTGGCTCTAGGCTTGAGGGGGAATGTGCATGATTGAACAACTGGTATGCTGGTTCTTGCTTCGAGGGGGAGTTTGGCTTTGTGCAGCTTATTATGTGATGTGATTGCTGCAGGTTGTGTTGTGAATGTTAGTATGTGTTTTTCCGCTGCAAGCTGAAAGTGTTTTAGCCAAAATTAGCCAAAGGGGGAGATTGTTAGTTCTTGTAGTTGGCTGGAATTTTAGTAAAACAATGTGGATGTCATGGTTGATGTTTCAACATGAGTTTCTAACATTCTGGTTGTGTTAAGTTATAAATGGTTGCAGATTCTATGCTGATGTCAAACCCGATGTTAAGACATCAGTTGATAAAACATCAGTCTGAGTTGTTTTATTAGGGCTGCGTGTTTCTGTTATTGGAGAGATATTCTGCTGAAGAGAGTGAGAGATTGTAGGCGAATATCTTGGTAAAGATATATTCAGTTGCAATCAGATTTGGAGTAGATCTTGTTGTTGTTTTTAAGGCTAAAAGATATGAAGATTTAATTGAAGATTTAATTGAAGATTTGATTGAAGATTTAATTGAAGATCTATTTAGTAGCAGAATCTTCTGCAGATTTATAGCAGTTAATATGCTGAGATTTAAAGCCCAAATCCAGTTGGGAAAAAGATTATAAATAAAAGCATTGTAACCTAGTTTATGTTAAGCCAGCCATCATGTGAATTCTAAGGGTTGAGTTTGTGAACCACTCTCTAGGAGAGTTGGTATGTGTGAACCACTCGGATTGTGAGATGGTCATTGTTCTTAGAGGAAGCTGTTAAGCAACTCTAAGTATTGTTTTTAGTGATGAGGGTCATGTCTAGGTATTGTTATAGGAGTGTGTCTTCTACGTGTTTGGAAATCAAGATGTTGATGCAGTGATTGAGATGTTGACTGCTAGACATCATTGTGATGATTGGGAGTGAGATGGAGTCTCTTATCTAGGGAGGACTTAGATAGAAGGGTCATTGGGTAGTGATTAAGTTAGTGAATTGTCAACTAGTTTGTTGAGTCTGTAATTTGATACTGCTAATAGTGGACTTCCTTCCTGGCTTGGTATGCCCCCAGATGTAGGTTGTTAGACCGAACTGGGTGAATAAATTATGTGTGCACTTTACTTTTCAACAACTTCTTTAAATGTCTATAATTGCCTTGCTGTTTATGTCAGACCAGATGTCTCGCCATCATGTAGGACATCTGGGATCTGTTATACCAGAATTTCACGTTGTGTCGGTCTCTTTGCATTTACATAAATCATGAATGGATTGATTATATGTGGAAAATCATGAATGGCTTGATTATGTGTGGAAAATTGTAAATTGATTGATTATGTGTTGAGCTCGTGATAACATTGGTGAATTGATATGCATTTGTGATAAATGTATTGGTTATGGATGATATGTTTTATGTATAGACATACGCCATGTTTTGTGGGGATGTTGCACATTGCAATGATTATATTACTTATCTATGATATGCTATATATGAATTATGAATTGTGTTGTTTTGTGGTTGAATTATGGTATATGTTGTGGTGAGAATGTTGTTGTGTGCGTATTTCCAGTTACTTCATAATTACATGCAACTATATTATAATTGTGTTTCTCACCCTTCTGCTGTGGTTTGTTGCTCTATGAGGCAATTGCAGATTAGTAGTCTTGGAGGCTTTTGTGAAGATTAGTTCTCCATCCGTTTGTCAGTCTGTATGCTCTGATACGTAACACGGGAGTCGGAGAACGCTGTTGTTACATATGTATACATTTGTTGGATCTATTTTGTATTAACTTTGTATGAATATTTTGACGTTATAAAATAATTTATTTTGTAAAACAAGTCAGTTATGGATCTTTCCGCTTTATTCCATAATTGAACTTTCCTTTTTGTTGGAAAAAGTTTCCCTTTTATGTTTATTCCATTTTGTGTTATGTATCAAATTTATGAGCAGGGATGGTGTTTTCTTTCTTTAAATGTGGCATCCTTGTTTCTGTCTAAGAATAATAAATTTTTATTTACTCTGATTTATTTATGTATTATTTATTCGCGATGGGAATTGGGGTGTTACACATAACTTTTCCCACTTCTTGAATAATCATTGAAGACACAATCCATAACTTTATCATCAAGCCGGATAATCTTGATTTGTGTAATAGGGAAAGCTTTCAAAATATATTACTTAAATGGTTTCATACTCCAAACCTCCATAGTTATCTGAAAGTCTATTCTTTTGTATGCACATCTGTCAACTAGGTAAGTTACTTTGGCACCAGCCTTACCCCCATAAACTCAATGACAACACAATGGTCAAATGCGTGTTTATCCATTGTCTCCCGCAAAACTCATTAACATGCTCTGAAATAACTTCCAAGGATCTACTAGTCCAGGACCTTAAATCACAACTCATTCTTTTCATGAAAGTCTTCACTAGCTGATGATAAATGATTAACATTGGAACATTCTAAAATAGAAAAAGACACATATTTTAAACCATTTAGTTATGATCACTCCACAGTGCGAAATCTTTAATATCCCATGTTCAACTTTAGTGCAATAGCCTGGATAATGAAACAAGTTTTATGGATAACAAATTTTTCATGAGCTTTGGAACATACCTCATATTGTGAAAAGGAAACTCACAATCATTAAACATTTTAATTATGATTGTACTAATACCATGAACCTTGAAAGCCTTATTATCACCAAGGCAAAATACTACACTTTCATCCAACTTCAAAGTATCAAAGTATTATTTTATTGAAAACAAGTGATAAGAGCAACCTGAGTTTATGACCCAACTCTCTTCAGTCTCCAAACTTGACACCACTAGTGCACCAAAACTCTCATAATTATCCTTATTTGAGGAAATTGCAATACAGATAGAATTATCATTTCCCTTCTTCGTATGATAATCCCTCATAAAGTGACTAGTTTTCTGACAAGTAAATAATTTTAACATTGACTTGTCAAACCTCTTCGATTTGAACATCCCTTAACAATAACTTTCTCCTCTCGAGACACTTAAGCCTTCACTATTATCACCAATCTTCAAATCTTTCTTCTTTTGAAAACTCCTTGGATCTCAGAGTCGTTTGGACTTCATCCAAAGTAATAATACATTTCTTACCATAAAGAAGGGAATTCTTGATGTGATTAAAGGATATGGATAGTGAGATTAACAAGTGTAAAACCTTGTCCTCATAGCTAATATTCACCAAAATATTTTACAGATCTATCAATGATATTTTGAAATTCCGCCAGTTGCTGTTATACCCCAAATTTTGACCACCAAGATTTCCCAGCATTGTGCAAATCATCATCACAATATGGATGTACCTCCATGCCTCATCAATCTCCTTAAAGATGGTTGAGCATTCACCACAATCAAGAATTAGGGTCTCAAGCCCTCTCAGAGCACTTAGACAAAGGATCAATAAAGAAATGACATGATCTTCTACTTGTCTAACCTCTTAAACACCCACAAAGGATCAATAGGACTTCCACATCAAGAATCAAGAACAAGGTTGCAACATTCCAAGTGGATCAAGCCTCAAGATCGCCAGTGTCACCAAATTAGGGTTTTGGTCAACCAAGGCCTCCAAATGGAAATTTTCCTCTAGGCATGAGCCAATGCTTCAAATCACAACCCAAGATACTCCAAGGGACCTCATGGATCCAATCATCAAGTCAATTTAACCTCAGGGGATGCATTCACCAAAAATCAGGAATTAGGGTTTCTTGACCTAATTCACCCCTAAGTTGACTTTTGGGACAAAGCATAAGCCAAGACCTCAATACATGATTTGAGAGCCTCTAATACACTACATTGATCCATTTGAAATAATGGATTGATCCAAGAAGCTTGATTCACAAGTTTCATTTTCATCTGGACCACAATTAGGGTTTCGAGGAAAAAGTCACCTGTACCTTTGACTTTTGACCAGGACATGCTCCCAAACCTTGGGACATGATTCAATACACCCTATATCACCTATGGAATCCATCCATTAGGTTTGATTTAGGTCAAGGACTTGATTTCACAAAGGATCGCACAGTTTGGATTTCATCCGAAAATAGTCAACTGTGCACAAAATCAAGTTTGACTTTTTGGAATTTTTCACAAATATGGTTCCCCTAAGTAAAAAATAATGTTAATGTATGATATTGATCATCATTCATCAAGAAAAATCAAGAAAAGTGAGGTTTCTTGCAAAAGGGGCAACCTTGAGAAACCAAAATTTTTCTAAGTTATGGAACAAAAGTGATTTTGGTACCAACTTCCAAGGACCATAACTTGAGATCCAAGCAACCATTTTGGGTGATCCAAAGCTGGATTTGTAGGTCTTGCTACACTCTACAAAAGCTTCAACTACCTCAGACTCCAATTCTTTATGGATTTTAAGTTATGAAGTGATCAAAATGATAAAAACATGAAAATGACACTTTTTCCAACACATAGTGAAAATTTTCCTAAGTTACCAGCCTTGAACATCAATGTTCATGAGGTTTTTTCAGCTAGATACAAATAGTTTCAAAACAAACTATGATCACACATGTTTTGTATCATATGGGGGCTTTCTAAAAAGCACAAGAGCCTCCCATAACTCAACCTGAGAAGGGAGATATGAATCCCTCAAGATCATTATTTCCAACTGTCCTAGACAAGGCAGATTTTGGCAGATTTTGTTGTTTTGCTCGATTTGGAAAAATTGAACAACTCCAAGCCTTGTCATCATTTTGGACACATCTGAGGGTAAAACAAAAGGAGAATGATCAGATCCCTAAGCCTCAAAAGTCCAAGAATCTACCTTAGCCATAACAAACCTAAAAAGGCTAAAAAGGTGCCAAGACTCCAATTTTGCTGCAATGCATTTAATGGATACACCAAGGTGGCATGGAATGACACATTCCTAACTAAATGATTCAAGGATCAGCACTGAATCATAGGACCATAGGCATGTGCTCTAACCTCAAGTCAATGGCTAGAGGAGACTTGAGATTCCTTTTGCTCAACATTGGCCAAAGGCCTACTGCAGCTGTCATTCACTATTTCTTGCAAAACAAACTTGCTCAACTATAAACATAGCTCATTTGTGCTCAGTTTAAGTACACCAAAGCACTACAACACTTGCTTTCCTCAAAATCCATCTCTTTAGGCCAAAATGCCTTCTTTCACAAGGTATCTCTGAGCTTTTGAGTTAGAGAGCAATTCCATCACAGCTCATGATCCAAACACCTCTAATATGTTGTATCTAAGCTGTTCAAACACTCACTTGTGACCTGAAACACCAAAATCACAAAGTCCACTTCCAAAACCTCAAAATTGGTTTTTTTTTGCATTTTTCAAGCCATGTCTTGATTCATCACTTCCAAAACCAGACAAAGCCTCAAACACACTCCAAATATCATCCTCAAACTGTCCCAAATGGTTCCCCTCATCTGGAACACCATTTGAGAGAGTTGCCATATTGGTCACTTTTGCCCCTTTTGCAAGAAAGTGCCACAACTTGTTCCTGAGGATTCCAGCTGGTTCTAACCATTCCAAAAGCTTCTAAGGGATCAATTGAGAGTGTCCAAAGCATCAAATTACTTCTGGCACAAGGAACTTGGCAGATAGCACAAAAAGCTCCAAGAGGTAAGTGCATGACAACTTGAACTCTTTGAATTATGCATTGCTTTGAAGTCCACTGATCATAAACATCTCATACATGTTATATATGTTGTGTTTGAACCAAATTGCCATGTAATTCTTGCTTGTACCATGTGTTAGCATAGAAAATGCAAATATAGGCCTATTTCAAAACCACTATCGGGTTTTAAAATAGGGACCTCATCTAAAAAAACCAAGACCACCATTGGATTCCTTGTGAAATTCTAGGTCAGATGCACCTAAATTTTGTCCCAATCCATGGAGAAATGAGAAAGTTAGAGGCTTCACATAAATTGCCCAAAAGCTTGCCTTGCCTTGCCTTGCCCAAGCCTAGAAGTAAGGCATGACTTATGATTTAATGGGGTGGTTTTGATACACGGATATATCACCACCCCAGTGGTAACGCGCATGTGTGTTTGGCTTGATGGTCGTGGGTTCAAACCCCACCCAGACCATTTTGCCATTTCCCCTATTTTTGCTTTTTTTTTTTTTTTTTTTCTTCATATTTTCATGTTTTTGTTAATTAATTGAAAAATCAATTTCTCTCTCAATTTTAATTATTTTTTATTGGTTCTTTTTTTGAAAATTCTCAAAAATCTTAAAATATTTTATTCCATGAATATTTCACAAAAAATATTATTTATTTCATATATTTGATATTTTTGTAAAGAATTACATTTTTATTTATTTTTAATCATTAAAAATATTTCTTTCTCTTGGTTTTGCAAAATTCAAATGATTTTTTAATCATCCCATAAATGAAACATGATTTTTCAAATATAAATCCAAGGTTCCAACCTCTTTTTTCATATGTTTGATTATTTTAATTAAATTTTATTCAATAAAACTATATTTTAAAACCAAAAATTAGGGTTTTGATCACTATCACCGTAATTGTTCTGGACTGGACCAATGGTCAGGCATGGCCCAATCCACTTCTTCTCCTAGAACGGTCCAAATGCCTAAGTCCAATCCACAAAGGGGCAAAAGTTACCTTTCTGCCCCTCCAACCGGACATGGAGCGCATCGCTCCTCCCCGGAACAGCTGCCCGTTCTGCACTACCCCTTCACTCCTCGAACAGCTAAGGGCATGTGCCCAAAACTATTCATATGCCCGACGTAACGGCTAGTTTTGGGCACCCTGCCCGACATAACGGCTAGTTTGGGCAGTTACCTATTCTTCGGGAGAACGGTTATTTTGCCCCGAAAATAGGAGCGTTGGCCACGTGCTGGGGGCACTATATAAACCCTCTCACTTGGGAGGGTCAGGTATCCAATAATCATCCTAAGAACACACTTTATACTTGCCCCTTTTCTCTGACCCTTTCTTACTTGAGCGTCGGAGTGCCTTGTAGGTACACCCCCTCCTCCTCTTCATACGCCCAACATCTCAGACGTACTCGGTGGCCTACTTCAACAGGATCTGATCCAGCCTTCACGATCAGTGGCGCCGTCTGTGGGAAGTTGTTCTCCTCGTCTTAACATCCACCTCCGATACTAAGACCAAAACACTCTCATCCAAGAGTATCATCATGGCCGCTCAAGATCACGTCAAAGGTGCTCTCCAGTCAGCTATCCTCCCCGTCAACAAAACTGACGTTGACGGTCCTTCATCCCTCCTTGGAGACCCCCATTTTCTGAGAGACGGGGCCACATCCTCTCCTTCCCCTACTCCTGCTGAGCACGACAACGGTCAACCCTCGCTGTCCATCCATCCCGTTCCTGCTCCACCCAACGCCGATCCGGCCGTGGTAGCCCTTCTTGAGGCGATCAACAAAACCAACCTCGTTATCCTTTAGCAGAATGAAAAGATCGGGGCACTAGAGGAATTTACCCGTCCAAGGTCCCGCCCTCCGAGGAAAAGTCATCGACGATCCAAGAGCCCGCGACCCTGGCGAGTAATCGACCGAAGGCTGCGCCAACAACCGGAATCTTATGCCGTTCGGAAACGCAGCCAAGTTTCCCCGTGAAGCCAGCACTCTCCCGGTCACAAAAGAACCCAGAGGGACAAATAATCACCGCCGGTCAGGTTAAAATCCCGTGCCCGTACACCTTCTCCCCTGAGAAGTCACTGACACAAGCGAGTCATCTGATCTCCATCGCTAACCAGTTCCAGCAGCGACGATGAGCCTCACGGATCATTGTCCCAAGAAATCTTGGCAACGCGTCTCCCCAAGGGCCTGGAAAAGCCCCGAGCACTGGGCACGTACGACGACACAACTGACCCCGACGTGCACATCGAGAACATCGATGCGCTACTGGACTACCATGGCATCCGGGGCACCATCAAGTGCCGATTATTCCCAACCGCTCTCTGAAAGGGAGCAATGACGTGGTATAAGCAGTTGCCCGAAGAGTCCATTACGTTGTGGAAGCAACTGGGTAGAATGTTCTCCCGACATTTCACTGCCTCACGCCATCACCCCAAGACTGAAGCCTCTCTTGGGGCCATAATCCAAGGAAAGGACGAACCTCTACGGGCATACATCAAGAGGTTTAACAAAGAAGCGGTACAGGTCCCTACAACGGACGAGATGAAAAAATTTCTGCCCGAGCAAGGACTCTGCCCGGGCTCACTATTTTCTAAAGCTGTCGGCCTCGCACTTCCGAGGAACCTGGATGCCCTCCTCCTCAAGGCACAGTCACACATTCAGTACGAGGAAAAGGAAGCGGCCAACTCCGTCTGAGCCTCCCGCCACCAGGAGAACGCTCGGGCCTCCGGAGGTGAAGAAGCCTCGACATCTCGTCGAGGAGAAAGGAAGCGTGAAGACCGTCCTCGAGACTCCCGCGACAGCAAGGGACCCTCCAGACGATCCCACGACTACAACCCCCTGACCGTCTCGAGAGAGAAGATACTGTCCGAATGCGCGAATTTGGAATTCAAACAAGCAGGGGTTCGCTTCCCCAAACAAGTACCGGCCAAACCCAATGCCGACAAATAAAAGTACAGTCATTTCCATAAGAGTCACGACCACACCATCGAAGACTGCATCCATTTGAAGGACGCTATCGAGATACTAATCAGGGATAGCCACCTGAAATAGTTCACGAAAAAGAAAGACACTCCCTGGCAGGACGCCCAAGAGTCCAAGAAGATAGAGGAAGAAGTGCCTTCCTCGGAAGAGGCTAACATCCAAGTCGCCATGTCCGTATCGTGACCAGAAGACTTCTACATCCCAGACAAATTCAGCGCTCCGCCTATTTTGCGGCCCACAGCCCGTGAGAATCATTCCCCTCCGCCATGGTCATCTCGGGCAGAGGCTTCAATAAAGTCGGTGGGCTTCGTGAAAAGAAAATTTGAGCACCTAATCCGCACGAGCTCCAATAAGGTGACCACGCTCGACCAAGTCCAGAAGGGCTCTGTCCTCGTCTCCTTCTATCGGGAAGAGCTCCTCGGAGGATCTCCAAACTCGAGCATACCCTAGCTCGTCAGAGCTCGAATGGCGAACTTTGACTTCCGCAGAATCCTCGTCGACCAAGGCAGCTCGGTCGACATTATATACTCCCAGCTACTTTCAACACTCCAGCGAGACGAATTACACCTCACCCCTTATGTGGGGTCTGATTTGCAAGGATTCAACAGATCAATAACCAAACCCTAGGGATACGTCGAACTGATCGTCACCTTTGGATCAGCAGAGACGGCCAGGTCCGTCAAAGTGCAGTTTTTGGTAATCGATTTCCCGTCACTGTACCAGTGTATCTTTGAAAGACCAACATTGGCCGAGTTGATAGCCGTGCCTTCAACCGTCCACCTCTAGATGAAGTATTACACTTCAAAGGGGATGGTCGCCACCCTCCACGGCGACATCAAAGTTGCACGACGATGTTTCGAAGCAGCCATGAAGGGACTCAACGCCATCGCATCCAAGCCAAAGGTGTCAAACAAGCCAGCCTTGCCCAGCAGTTCCGAAGAAGCCAAACCTCTGTCTCAGGTCGACTCCATTGACCTCAACAATCGCTTCCCCGAAGAAGACCAGTAGGAGGACCAAGCAGCTTCAACCAGCTCATCTACCCCGTCCAGCAGCAGCTCCCATCAGATGCGCCCAATCCCAGATGGCAACTTCGAGCTCGTTTTGTTTAGCGACGACCCCCAGCGGGGAGTGAAGATTGGAGCAGACCTCCCCGACATCGCAAGGAAACAACTCAAAGCCTGCCTCCGTGAGAACGCTGATCTGTTCGCCTGGAGCGCCGCCGAGATGCCCGGTTTGGACCCGTCCATCGCCTGCCATCAACTTACGATTGACCCGGCCATTAAAGCAGTAGCACAACCTAGGAGAAAGCAGTCTCCAAAGAAAACGGAGGCTGCAGAAAAAGCTGTAAAAGACCTCCTCGTGGCAAAATTTATCTCGGAAGCCAAGTACACCACTTGGCTATCCAATGTTGTACTTGTGAAAAAATATAAAGGCAAATGGCGAATGTACATTGACTACATCGATCTTAATAAGGCATGCCCGAAGGATGCCTACCCCTCCCTAATATTGATAAACTTGTTGATAACTCTGCCGGTTTTAAACTTTTATCATTCATAGACGCCTACTCGGGCTATAATTAAATACCAATGGCAATGAGCGATAAAAAATACACGACCTTCATGACCGAATCGGGCAACTATTACTACAACGTAATGCCCTTCGGCCTGAAGAACGCCGGTGCGACCTATCAAAGAATGATGAACAAGGTCTTTCGGGGAGAGATAAGCGACATGCTCGAAGTCTATATGGACGACATGATCGTTAAATCCCACGAAGAAACCGATCATACTGCCCACCTGAGGAAGGTCTTCGAATAGGCCAAGAAATACCAGATGCGTTTCAACCCGGAGAAGTGCACGTTCGGTGTCCGGGCAGGAAAATTCCTCGGTTTCTACCTAACAGAGCGGGGAATCGAAGCCAACCCCGACAAGTGTCGGGAATTCTCTGAGTTTCCAACGCCCAAGTCGAAGAAATCCATCCAGTCCCTCGACGGGATGCTCCCATCATTATCCCGTTTCGTGGCCAAATCTGCCCAGCACGCCCTACCATTCTTCAAACTCCTCCTCAAGGAGGCGACATTTGAATGGACCGAGGAATGTGACTAGACTCTCCTCCACCTGAAATGGTCACTTTCGGAGCCACCGGTTCTCTCACGCCCAGACAACGGTGAGACTCTATACCTGTATCTTGTCGTAGCAACTGAGGCAGTGAGCGCCGCTCTTATCTGCGAGACACCTGACGGGCAGAAGCCTATATATTTCACGAGCAAAGCACTGCAGGGACCGGAGCTGAGGTACCAGCAGATAGAAAAAGTGCCACTAGCCCTCATCAACGCAGCCAGAAGACTGAGACACTACTTTCTAGCTCACACAATCGTGGTTCGAACAAATCAACCCGTGAAGCAGCTGTTAGGACGACCAGACATGGCTGGTAGAATGCTCAAATGGTCACTAGAGCTGTCCAAATTTGACATCTAGTATGAGAGCAGAAAAGCCCTCAAAGCCCAGGCTTTGGCTGACTTCGTCGCGAAAATGACGTTCGCAGGTCCCCCTACCTGCGGGACGCGCAAATAGACCATTTTAGTAGACGGAGCATCCAGCTCGGCTGGGAGCGAGGCAGGAATCATATTGGAGAAAGACGAGGGAATCATCGTTGAAGTATCGCTGACCCTATCCTTCCCCACCTCCAATAACCAGGCGGAGTATGAAGCCTTCCTCGATGGCTTGCGCCTAGTCGGAGATCTCGACGCGGAAGAAATCGTCATCTGCATAGATTCGCAACTCGTGGCCCTCCAAATTTGAGGAGAATATCAAGCCAAAAATGACAACCTATTCTAATACTTAGCTTTGGTCAAAGAGAAGATGGCGAAGTTCACAGCGGTAGAGGTAAAGCATGTTCCCCGCGAACACAACGTCCGGGCAGATGTTTTGTCTAAACTGGCAACCATGAAGAAGAAGGGCGGAAACAAGTCCGTCATCCAAGAGGTGTTTCCTCGACCAAGCATCGAAAAAACTTCCCCAACACTTGAGGTACAAATGATCGGCGATAACAACTACTGGATGACCCCCGTTTACAACTATCTCACTAAAGACGAACTCCCGTCTAACCCAAAAGAAGCCAGCATTGTCAGGTGAAGAGCCTTCTCCTACGTCCTGGTCGAAGATAAACTCTACAGGCGAGGGTTCTCTATCCCACTGCTCAAGTGTGTCGAGGAAGAAATGGTCGCCCACATCTTGCACGAAATTCATGAATGAATCAATGCCCAACATCTCGGGGGAAGGTCTCTTGCCCGGAAGGCCCTTCGAGCGGGATACTACTGGCCAACTATGCAGCAAGACGCTAAGGAACACGTGAAGAAATGCGACAAATGCCAACGGAATGGGGACATGCACCTAGCTCCACCTAACGAGCTCAAGGCCATGTCCTCCCCGTGGCCATTTGCCTGGTGGGGCCTAGACATCCTGTGGCCATTCGTGGTAGGATCAAACCAGAACAAATACTTAATAGTAGGTGTAGATTACTTCACAAAATGGATAGAAGCAGAGGCTCTGGCCAGGATAACTGCCCTTAACATATTGCTTTTCTACAAACGAAACATCCTCGCACGTTTTGGCATCCCCCAGGCGATAGTCACGGACAATGGGACACAATTCACAAACAGAAATTTCTAGGACTTTGTCGCCCAGCTGGGCACGAAGCAACACTTCGCATCCGTCGAACATCCTCAGATAAATGGGCAAGCTGAAGTGGCGAACCGAGTCATCCTTCGAGGCCTCAAGCGAAGGATGGACAAAACGAAGAAAGCTTGGGTCGAGGAGCTACACAACGTCTTGTGGGCATACCGCACAACTCCACACTCTTCAACTGGGGAGACACCCTTTTGCATGGCTTACGGGACTGAAGCTGTGATCCCCATCGAAGTTCATGTACCCTCCAGGCGAACAGAATTTCCCCTAGATGAGGAAATGAACGATGAATCATTAAGGGAGGAACTTGACCTCGTCGAGGAAGTCCGATCAGGGGCAGCCCTCCGTGAAGCCTCGCTAAAATAGAAAATTACCATCAGGCACAATGCCAAGGTGATACGTCAAGAGTTCGACGTAGGCAGCCTTGTCTTAAGAAGAAACCATAAGGACTCTCGCGAAGGCAAACTAGCCGCTAACTGGGAAAGACCCTATCGTGTCCAGGTAAAAATGGAGAACGGGGCCTATTACCTAGAACATCTCAACGGGGAAGAACTTGCTCGACCATGGAACGCCGAAAATCTAAAGCAATACTACAGCTAAGGCCTTAACTGTCGGTTTGATCCTTCACAACGACGAGCATCGCCCACCGACCACGATGCGCGCCTAGGTACAAGCGTCGCATGCCAGTAAAGCAGAACCCCGCTCAGGAACGAGCCAGGTCTCTACTCGATAGCGGTCACTCAATCGAGAACCGCCATCGTCAAAGTACCACGACAAGCAGAACACCCAGCTTGCGATGGGAGGTTCACGCTGCGAACTCAGGCCTCAAACGTGACCTGAGCTCCGCTCTCTCGCCTGGATATTCCCTGGCCGTTCGACCATTACCCCTCACTACCGAACACGTCTACAACGAGCAATTCCCCAAAACCTAAAGCAAAACAAAATAATCCCTATTACGGGCATACATGCATGACGAGCATATATACAAACACTTAGCAGAATTCAAAGTAGATAAAACCATGCAAATAACAAAACCAGCCACGAGGACCGGACACATACATAATAAAAAATAATAAGTGGCCACAAGGACCACAATTGTGCTTATTACATAAACTGGGGGCCACACCCCCATTTAAAATAAGTTACAAAGTTACACGGCACGCAGGCCGGACAAATTACAACAAGAGTAAAAATCTCATCACTCCTCCTCCATCCGCTCAGGTTGCTCGACGTTGGACTCAGGCATCTGGGTCTCCTCGTTCAGAACTTCGACATGCTCGTCACCATCAAGGAGCGAGTTCAGACTGACTATCCTGCCATCCTCGACATGAGCCAGGTAGTGGATGCCTTCACTGGAGAACTCAACCCCGGGGTTGACAACCCGCAGTTGGGCCACGACATTCTGAAAAGACTCATCCCCAATGACAATGTTTTCATCCTCGTCCTTCAGCAGACGAGAAACCAGCTCGGCCCTAGTCTTCATTTCCCGGACATCCTCGGGTTCATCCTCACCCGGAGCGCTTACCAGTCTCAGCTGCTCGACCAACTCCTCAGTTGCCTTCTTCTCTGCGGCCAGCATAGAGTTCTCCCCCTTTAGCCTGGTCACCTCCTTGTCAGCCTTCTTTCGAGCATCATCATCACACTTAGCCTCTTCCTTGGCTTTCCTCGCCGTCTCTTCAAGAGATGCCATGTTAGCCCGGGAAACTCTAAGTTTAAACTCAATTGTAGAATCCCCTTCAGCATAGATGGCCGCCATTTCCAAAACTCTAACCAGTGCAGAGGCATCTTGGGCCACCAGCGCCCTCTTACTCGGGCGATCCATGCCCTCCAGCTGGAGAGACTCTGCCCGAGGCACGGGCAATGACGTCCCTTCAAAGAATCTTCTGTCAAGAATACATAGAGGAAGTTTGAACTTCCTCTTTTCTGGCGCCCGGGTGAGATCTACCCCTTCAGTGGCCTTAAACCTCTTCGGCACCCTGGGGAGTAGGCGAGGAGGTCCCCGCATTAGGCTTAGAAGGAGTAGGAGTACGCTGGACAAATCGAGACTTGGGATCAGCCGCCCCGAGCTTGTTCCTCGCGAGAGCATTCTTTACCATCCTTTTGTGAGCAAGAGGCATTTCAGCTGCACAAACAAAATAAGAGCGTTAGACGACAAAGAAAAAATATGTCGGACAAGTCAAATAAATAAGACTACTGAGCAATTTATAAGCATCTGCAGGAGTCTTGCACTGCAAAAGCGTTGTGGTGTTGATAAAACGCTGCTCCACGCGCCGGCTACCGTCATCCTCGTAAATCGGGCCCCTTTCTTCGTACAGTACTCAGCAAGACGAAAAGAGCTAACGTACTTCTCCAGCGTATCATAAGCAACGACATCCTGCTCGTCTAGATTGTGCGACTGGAGAACATACTCGCTGGGCTCCTTGGTAAAGTGGCCAGGTCCCTAGTGAAAAGGGAACTTGAATTCTCTCTCCCCGATAAACCTCTCAGCCTCATCGCGCATGTCATTACCCTCCTCGTCAACTTCAATCGCCCAAACAAACATGTTATCCTGGGTCGCCTCCGACACGGGCTCTATAATGTGGAACCTTTCCTTGAACGTTCGAATTGACTCTGAAAAGGGCTTGAACAGCTTGCAGAACTGTTTCAACGAAACCCAATCATACTTCCTCCCCGCCAAATGCCATTGAAGATGAAAGACAGTGAAAAACAAAGGGAGAATAACCCCTATCCTCAAATACTCGCACATTAACTCAAATGCCCGGATGAATGCCAGGGAGTTGGGGTGCAGCTGCGTCAGAGCCAGATCCAGATGCATGAATACTGATTGCTGGAAATCGGTGAACGACAGCCTCAGTCACAGCTCTTTGAACGCGTATTCGTACATGGCAAAATGCTCCCCGTAGTTGTCGCAGACCCTATCATCCTCGGAGGGGAAGTGAACCTTCCACTCCCGCTCTGGCCCAACGACCGTGAAGACATCCCCCAGATATGTCACAAAAATAGATGTGTGCTCGGCGGGCTCAACCACCGACCACTCCTCCGTTGAATCCTCAGCAACCTCCTCCCCGACTTCGCTGGGGACAGTTGAAGCTTAAGTACTGTTACTCTCGGAGGAGAGCTCCTCAGACGAGTCTATTACAATCTCCTCGTCAGGTCTTGCCGCCATATTGATCACCTGAAATGCAGAGAAAAAAGTGTGTTGTGAAAAACGATGTCTTTAAGCAAAGTATTAAATGGTTTTGTTGATAATCAAGAACCCAAACAAGGGTTAGGGTTTAACAGAAAAGAAAACAAGAAGAAGAAGAATAGAACAACAATGATTGGGCAAATAAAATTCTATTTACTATTCACTTTCTCATTAAAGTCACAAATGATTACAAGTGAATATCACAATTTGCCACACTCAACAAACTGAGTGTACTAGCCTATTTATAGACAAATAAGGTAACTTGTAGCCCAAAAAACCTAAACAATTGGATCCTTAACACAAGGCCCAATTCGACAGTACATATTAGAACAAACTTCTACTATAATATATAACGATCAGGCATCAGCATGTGAACAAGCTTCGACTACATGCTTGCCTCCTGTCGAAAAACACATGAAAGCTCTCCTTCGACACAGCATGAGTTCGACCCAACTCTCACAAATCTCCACCTTGGATCTAACTGAGCAACAAGGGAATCAACTAGCTTTCATCATGCAGCTTTATCAACTGCATACAATGGAAGAACTTGCAACTTAGCAACGTCTTGGTGATCATATCAGCAGCATTGTCTTCAGTTGAAACCTTCAGCACCTGGACTTTACCATGCTCGATTATCTCTCTGACGAAGTGCAGCCTCACATCGATGTGCTTAGTTCGCTCATGATAGGTTAAATTCTTCGACATGTGTATTGCACTTTGACTATCACATTTAACAGTGATACTTCGACCTTGAAGTTTCAGCTCCTTTGCAAAACCTTCAAGCCATAATGCTTCCTTCACGGCTTCAGTGAGGGAAATATATTCAGCTTCAGTGGTTGATAAGGCAACAACCTTCTGAAGCATCGCTTTCCAACTGATTGATGTGCCAAACATTCTGAAAACATATCCAGAAATAGACTTTCTGGAATCCATACAACCTGCATAATCAGAGTTAACAAATCCTTCAATTTCGACTATGCTATCACCATCATAGGCTCCACCATAAATCAAGACTCTTTTCAGAGACCCATTTATGTACCTGAGAATCCACTTTACAACTTGCCAGTGCGCCTTTCTAGGATTGGCCATATACCTGCTCACAAGGCTCACTCCATATGCTATGTCTGGCCTCGTACAGACCATAGCATACATCAAAGAACCCACTACACTAGCATATGGAATGCTATTCATATAGATTCTTTCAGCTTCAGTACTCGGACTTTGAGTAGTACTAAGCTTAAACTGAGGATTTGTAGGTGTCACAACAGGCTTTGAATTCGACATACCAAACTTGTCGAGAAGCTTCCGTAGGTATGTCTCTTGAGATAAGCACAACTTTGACTAATTTCTATCTCTCTGGATGTCAATCCCAAGAATCCTGGCTGCAGCTCCCAGATCCTTCATTTCAAACTCCTTACTGAGTTCAGCCTTCACCTTCGTTACATCCTCAACATTGTTACTAGCTATGAGGATATCATCCACATACAGCAGCAACATAACAAGTGAGCTTCCAGATCGAAATCTGAAGTAAACACAGTGATCGAACTGACTTCTAGTGAAACCAATGTGTGCCATGAACTTGTCGAATCTCCTATTCCACTGTCGAGGAGATTGTTTCAGGCCATACAAAGACCTATTCAGCTTGCACACATAATCTTCTTTCCCCTTTTCTGCATACCCTTCAGGTTGACGCATCAGGATCGTTTCATCTAGATCACCATACAGAAATGTTGTCTTCACATCCATTTGCTCAAGTTCCAAGTCGAACTTTGCCACCATGGCCAACAACATTCGAATGGATCTATGCTTTACAACAGGTGAGAACACATCATTGAAGTCGACTCCTTCTTTCTGAGTGAGCCCCCTAGCAACTAACCTCACCTTAAAGCGCTTCGACATCACTCCTTCGATTCCTTCCTTGACCTTGAAAATCCACTTACAACTGACTAACCTTGCTCCTGCAGGTTTCTCAATCAGATCCCGAGTGTTATTATCATGAAGAGATTTCATCTCGTCCTCCATGTCTTTTCGCCAAACAGCCTCTGTCGAAACAGCCTCTGCCCAAAACACCTTCTTCAATCTAGCACTAACCAACATGCATCTAACCCTTTCAAGGATTTTTCGATTGAATCTCTCAGCTAAGCCATTTTGTTGAGGAGTACCTGCTATAGTCTTATGCCTTACAATCCCAGACTCCACACAGTAACTGTCGAACGCTTCATTGCAGAACTCAAGGCCATTGTCAGTTCTCAACCTTATAACCTTCCTGCCAGTTTGAGTTTCGACCAGAACCTTCCAACTTTTTAAATTCTCAAAAGTTTCATCCTTCATCTTCTGAATGAATACCCATAGATTTTTGGAATAGTCATCAACGATGGATAGAAAATACCTTGCACCTGAGTGTGAAGGATTCCTTGCAGGCCTCCAAAGATCAACATGAATGTAATCGAGGGATCCATGTGTTCTCTGCTTGCCTTTGTTAAACTTCGCCCTACAGGATTTACCAAATACACAAGATTCACAAAACTCCAACTTTTCGACTTTGTCACCACCTAGCAGGTTCTGCTTCCCCAATTAGACCAGGCCTCTTTCGATGACATGGCCCAATCTCGTGTGCCATAAATCTGTCTTCGACATAGGTTTCGTGGATACAACATTTGTCGAACCACTTACAACCTCAGCCTCAAGGGTATACAAGCCTTGTTTCTTCACGCCTCTCAAGATTTCCTTCGACCCCTGCATGACTTTCAGGATGCCTTGCTCTCCTTTGAAAACATATCCTTTCTTGTTGAATTCACCAAGAGAAATAAAATTCCTCTTAAGGTCAGGTACATACCTAACCCCAGTCAATAGCTTTATTGACTCATCATGGAGCTTAAATCTAACAGATCCAATACCTGCAATCTTGCAAGCTTTATTGTTCCCCAGCAGCACTGATCCACCATCTTGATCACATAATTCTTCAAACACATTCTTGTTTGAAGTCATATGCCAAGTACATCCAGAATCCATAATCCACTCTTCGCAAGAGTTGCTGCTCGACACCACAAGGACATCAGATGATTCATAACCATCTTGCACAATAGCTGCATTTCTAGTGTCCTTACCTCCATGATTATTCAGGCGCTCAGGGCACACTTTTCTTGTGTGACCCTCCTTTTTACAATGATAACATTTAATACTAGACATATCACCACCATAAGACTTTTGTTGAACCTTACCTTTCTTCTTGTCAAACCTACCATCTTTCTTTGACGATCTTCCTTTCACAGACAACCCTTCGCCAACTGATGATGGTTCTGCTCCTTTCTTTCGTTCAAATCCTTTGAATACAAGGCTGCTTGAACTTCTTCAAAGGTCAGGGACTCTCTTCCATACAAGAGGGTTTCTTTGAAGTGAGCATGCGTTCTTGGCAAAGCACACAACAACAACAATGCTTGATCTTCTTCATCGATCTTCACATCAATATTTTCAAGATTAAGAATGAGCCTGTTGAACATATCCAACTGCTCAGCCAAAGCTTTGTCTTCACTCATCTTGAAAGAATACAAAGCTTGCTTCAGGTAGAGATGATTCACCAGAGATTTGGTCATATACAAACTTTTAAGTTTTACCCATAATCCTGATGTCGTAGTCTCCTTTGATACCTGCCGGAGAACCATATCACCAAGGCTCAACAATATTGCGCTGTGTGCTTTCTCGATCATTGTCGTTTTTTCTCTTTCTATCAACGCAACATCCATGGCTGCCTGTCCCTTCAACGCTTCCAAACAACCCTGCTGCACCAGTAGGGCTTTCATCTTCAAACGCCACAGAGCGAAATCGTTCACTCCGGTGAACTTTTCAATCTCATACTTTGTTGAAGACATCTTCTCCACGCTCATCGCACCAATTTGTTGTGAAAAACAATGTCTTTAAGAAAATTATTAAACGGTTTTTTGATAATCAAGAACCAAAACAAGGGTTAGGGTTTAACGGAAAAGAAAACAAGAAGAAGAAGAATAGAACAACAATGATTGGGCAAATAAAATTATGTTTACTATTCACTTTCTCATTAAAGTCACAAATGATTACAAGTGAATATCACAATTTGCCACACTCAACAAACTGAGTGTGCTAGCCTATTTATAGACTAACAAGGTAACTTGCAGCCCAAAAAACCTAAACAATTGGATCCTTAACACAAGGCCCAATTCGACAGAATAATTCGACAATACATATTAGAACAGACTTCTACTACAATATGTAACAATCAGGCATCAACATGTGAACAAGCTTCGACTGCATGCTTGCCTCCTGTCGAAAAACACATGAAAGCTCTCCTTCGACACAGCATAAGTTCGACCCAACTCTCACAAAGTGAATTCGACGAAGAATCAAATCCACCCTTCCACCACTAGTCAAGTGAAAGGGCGCGCAAAGAGCTGAGGACGACGTCCCCGGCCTAAGCCCTAATATCAAACAAAAAAGTCAAGTGTCTCCCATGGGGAGAGGCTCGGGACAAACCACTCCCGTACGAGGAACCTCCTCGAGCAACTTCCCAGTTTTCGTTTGGAGCTTCACCGGAAACTGCGAAGCTTCACCGGAAACTGCAAACACTCAACCAAAAACTTCATTACAACGTCGGAATCTGAGCAACCATGACGGTAACACATGCATCATCGTCGCGACGATGCCGGGAACTGCCCTACTCGTAAAATATCTAAAGGGCTCCAGCATCCTCGTCGACGGCAAGAGATGGCTTAGCCACCGTCCACCACCAACAGCCACCGAGAAAAACAGCAATTCGTCTACTAACCATAAACCTAGCCACATGCAATCTACAAACAACCATAAAAAGAGACAAAGGAGCATGAAATCAGTGGACATACTTGGTTGAAAAGATGAAAAACGGTTGCTCGGAACTGGGTACGGCGGCCGGAACAGCGAATGGTGGTGAGGGAAATATGCTCGGAGGAAGACGGAGAGAGGAGAAAAGCAAAAAGTTCCAAATGAACTGAGTTTCCCCCGTTTATATTGAGGGGTACGTGCGATGCCATACCCTCGTAGGTCATAATGGCTATCAACTAGCCATCATTGCCTATTAACTACGGCATAGGGCTCGAGGCACACGCGGTGCCCTAACGTTTCATTTCCTCCTAACCATTAGTCTCCCCGTACGACGAGTACTCCAGACACTGACAAGAAGAGAAGGAACACCAGGGGTCACGGGCACCACGAGACAACCTTCTCCGTCACCAAACGACGACTTCACGCTAGCTCCCCGGAGTCACGAGCTGTCCTTAAGTCATCACTCCCATGCTCAGGAGCAACAAATTGGGGGGCTCCTGTTCTAGACTGGACCAATGGCCAGGCATGGCCCAATCCACTTATGCTCCCAGAACGGCCCATTTGCGTAAGTCCAATCCACAAAGGGGCAAAAGTTACCTTTCTGCCCCTCCAACCGGGCATGGAGCGCATCGCTCATCCCTAGAACAGCTACCCGTTCTGCACGGCCCCTTCACTCCCCGAACAGCTAAGGGCATGTGCCCAAAACTATGCATATGCCCGACGTAACGGCTATTTTTGGGCACCCTGCTCGAAATAATGGCTAGTTTGGGCAGTTACCTATTCTTTGGGAGAACGGTTATTTCTCCCCTAAAATAGGACCATTAGCCACGCACTGAGGGCACTATATAAACCCTCTCACTTGAGAGGGTCAGGTATCCAATAATCATCCTAAGAACACACTTTGTACTTGCCCCTTTTCTCTGACCCTTTCTTACTTGAGCGTCGGAGTGCCTTGCAGGTACACCCCCTCCTCCTCTTCATACGCCCAGCATCTCATACGTACTCGGTGGCCTACTTCAACAGGATCTGATCCAGCCTTCACGATCACTAACCAACCTTTTCAAACAATTTTGGGCCTCTAATAGAGTGTAAGACCCAACCCCTTTGTACATAAATAAATTTGGGCCTCAGTCATTGTATAAGTCCCACTGTGTTTTCAAAAAACCACGGCACGATCGTCGCCTTTTCAAAAAATCAACTAGGCCTACCCTTGTGTTGTAAGTCCCATTTATTTTTTTTTCAAACTTCTGGGTCTCTCCTTGAGATGTAAGACCCATCCCTCTGTATAGAAAACCTCTTTGGGCCTCAGTTATTGTATAAGCCCCAATATAGTTTACAGAACAATGGTACGATTACTGTTTTTCATCTGGGCCTCTCCTTGAGTATAAGGCCCAACAATCTTTTCAAAAGCAACTTCCCTTTTGATTTAGTTTCAGATATACAGTTATTATCAAAACTTTCTTTAATTTCTTGAACAACTAACAATACAGCTATGGAAGCTTGCTCGCCTGTAAGTTTTATCAGCTTTCTTTTACGTACTTGCACATGTACATGTAAATATTTGTTTGAAGAGCATGGAAGCTTGCTCACCTGTAAGTTTTTATCAGCTTTACTTTACATGCTTTTATATATATATAACTGTATTGTGGGAAGCTTCCTCATCTGTAAGTCCTTCTTTCATATCCTTTTAAATACTTGTCATATATCAACTGTATATATACTTGTATATTTGCTTAGAGTTTTCCCCGACAACTAGGTATAGAACTAGGTAAAGTCAGTTGGTCACTCTTTAATACAGTCAAAACTAGATCCACATAGGATTTCCAGATACAGTCTTGCCTTCTCTTGGGCTAATAATATGGAACAAAGAGAAATACATTATTCTCGGTGAAACTTTTCTCAGACTGTCACTATTAGAAATTGTCAAAGAAATTCATTTCCCCAGAGAGGATTAATTCTCGGTGAAACCTCTCTTGAATTTCTTCAAAACCTAGAACTGTTCACTAAAGAAAAGATTATTCCCGGTGAAACTTTTCTTGATCTTTTCTTAGGTTTGGACCCACAGGCTTCCTAAAAGCATCCCCGCCTCCTCTTGGGATTTGTACAAGGACCCTCTGACTTCTTAAAATTTCTCATGCCTTCTCTTGGGCTTAATACAAGGACCCTAAAGACCTCTTAAGGTATAGGACAAAACTTAGTCATCCTTTGCTAGAGCAGTCTTTCCAGTGTCAATACATCAAACCATTTTAGGGTTGATACTCAACCCTTATCTGCCTCCTATTTGGCATCATACAAAGATAAACTCTTCCACACCAGTAGACTTGGACAGTCTAATCTCCTCTTGAGTCTCAAAGACATTCTCAAGTTCCCTAGAGAAACCCTGGTCATTTTACATAAATCTCCAGCAGAGTTAGAACCCATGGGTTCTAAAGCCCAGTCAGCCTCCTCTTGGGCTTTGTACAATGATTCTCCCCAGCGGAGCTAACCTTTTCAGACTCTATTGTTGAGTCAATCACCTTTCAATACTCTCTTGTTGAGTCAACCCTTCTCAGCTTCAATCTTGGGCTTTGTACAAGACAGATAGAAACACTCTCTTGTTGAGTCGATCTTTTTCAGTCTCCTCTTAGGCTTGGTATAATGATTTCCCCCAGTAGAAGTCAACCTGCTCTTAGGTTTGGTATAATGATTTCTCCAGCTTGTTCAGCCACAATCTTGGGCTTTGCACAAGACAAATAAAAGCACTCTATTATTGAGTCAAACCCTTTTCAGCCTCAATCTTGGGCTTTGTACAAGACACCTAAAATATCCTCAGCCGAGTCAGTAAAGTTCCTTTTTAGCCTCAATCTTGGGCTTTGTACAAGACAGATAAACACTCTCTTGTTAAGTCAGTCTTTTCCAGCCTCCTCTTAGGCTTTGTATAAGGACTTCCCCAGTGGAGTTAATCAATCTCTTAGCTTCAACCTTGGGCTTTGATCAAGGCACACAAAAATCAACATTCCCTTCAGAGAAAATCAAAATCTCTCTGTAGGAAATCATTTCTCTGTTTATCATTCTTCAAAATAGATAACTCAAAACAAACATTAATCCTAGATAACTGCTGTAAGTGGCACACTTGTTGATTCAAATATCGAAGCTGTTGTCCATCTTTTATCCTGGTAAATCCTCTCTTTCATCTAATTGTTGTAAGCAGCAAGCCTCTGGATTATTTACATCCACACCACTGTCCCTCTCTTAGCATGAAAGATTCCTAAGGAAAAATTACATTGTTCTACACTGAGTTAAAGTTTTCTCCTTCAGGAAAAATCCCTCATAAAGGAAATTATGGCATTGCTGGATTCACATATCCCAGTTAAAGTAATCCTCCTTTATAAACAGTCACCCAACAGTTGTGATAAACAGACAAGATGTCTCCCTTTAGAGATAACAAATTCTCTCTCAGTCAAACCTTTAGCTTCAATCTTGGGCTTTGAACAAGACACAAATAACCTTTTAGCTTCAATCTTGGGATTTGAACAAGACACCAAAACATAACATCTTTTCCTCCCTTAGAATAGGAGGAACTACGATTGCTCTGATTTCCCTGTTTCTTTAAATGGGAATACGTAGGCATAAGATTACGAAATCTTAGCGAGCATACCAATCAAAAAATTTAGGTCCAGTACCTTCATACCAATAAAAAACTTTAGGTCCAGTACCTTCACACACTAATAAAAAACCTTAGGTCTAGTACCTTACCAAAAACATCGGAAAAACCGAACATCAACTCACTCTCTCTCTCATATTTCCCAAGAAACTTTCCCAACCCATTTTTGGATAAACACCATCAAGTACAAAGCAGAACCTAAAACTAACAACCTGTGGATAACCACATATAGGATGAGAAATTGACAACTCCCCATTGTATAACCTGACCCCGGACTCCCGAATCTCTTTAAGTGTTTGTTCAGTTAAACATTCGCGTGCAAGGTTAGTTTTAGATAGCTTCCCTTTCCCTTCCAGCTTCACGGGATAAATAAGAAATCAAAAAGTAGCACCCCCTCCTCTTCATTGAGGAGAAAACCCAATTCTGCGATAAGGTGGTCGCGTCACCGACAAAAATCGCACGCTACAGAAAAATGGCGACTTCATTGGAGACAACCATGAGAGTTTGTTTTACCATAGTCATCAACGTCACTATTTCCCACAGATAAATGGCGACTCGGGTGGGGAGTCATTTTGTCTGTTTAGGATTATAGACTAGAATTCTTAAGAGGTATAGGATGTTAGTTTTAGGAATGAATATATATATATATATATATATATATATATATATATATATATATATATATATATCGTTTTTCCTACTTGCTATCCGTGTTTATTTTTCTGCTAATGGGAATGCGAGTGATGTCGCATGCGGAAAACTTGAGTGATACCTAAGGTAGGTGATGGTAGAGACGAACGGTCTTACAGGGAGTGAATCTCGAATAAGCTGTCCTGGTAGACCATCAAATCAGTGGAGATACCCTTTGCGGATTTAATGTCTAACGACTTTGGTTGTGAAAGCAGATTGTTCGATTGTGGTATCCATGAAATTGAGGATTTAGTAGACAGTAACTATGTGGCTATTTAGTAGTGCAGAAGCTATCGAAAATAGTTGTCACGTGATACTACACTCAATTGAGATTACCCTAAGATGCGAAAGCTCGCTCGGGTGAACCATCCTACTGTTGTTATCCTAAGGGGGTCAATGGTTTTGAGTACAGGTACAAAAGTTCACCATAGTACAACCTTTGGGATGGGTAGAGCCATGACTCCATGCTCGTGACGCTGAACCTTTGAACCCATGTTTTTTCTATGTTTTTGTGTGCTGCATTCATGCATTCATATAAAAAACTTTTAAACAAAGAAAAAAACCTTCTTTTCTAGTCTCTCTTTTTCAAATTAAACTAAGACAATGATTGCAAATATCAAAGAAAAAGATTGCGCTATGGATTTCGGTAGAAGAAAGACGCACAAGTACATCTTCAAGGTCCCAAAACTAGAGGATTTAAGAGGGTTGGGAAGGATGATCACCTACCCTAATGCTTTCAGAGCAAAGTACGGAGGACTGCTATCTCTGTTAAGGGTCCATGTAGTTGAAGGAATCCTGTCTATGTTAATTCAGTTCTACAATCCAGTTTATCACTATTTCACATTCCCGAATTATCAACTGGCACCAACACTGGAGGAGTATTCTCACCTGACTGATTTACCCATCACTGACCAAGCTCCCTTTTCTGGATTGGAAGAAATTCCAAAGGATCAAACCATTGCAAGAGCGATCTATTTGGACGAGTCAAAAGTCAGGACTCACATGACCATTAAGGACGGAATCCCAGGTTTACCAGCCAAGTTTTTGACAGAGAAAGCCCTGTACTTTGCCGTATAGGAAACATTACTGCTTTCGAAGATATCTTTGTTCTGCTCACATACGGGTTGTTCCTTTTCCCAACATTGATAACTTCATTGATACCAATGCCATTAAGATATTTCTGATTGGAAACCCTGTACCAACCTTACTCGCAAGTGCTTATCATTCTGTACACTTAAGGAATTTGTACAGCAGAGGAATGATTACATGCTGTGTACCCCTGGTATAGAAATGGTTCACTTCCCATTTACCTAAGTCTGCTGCTTTTTGGGATCATAAGAGTACTCTACGTTGGTCACAGAAAATCATGTCTCTTACCAACTCTGACATAGATTGGTACAATCGGATCTATGACGGGATAAGGATCACTGATAAGTGTGGAAACTTCCCTAATGTACTCCTCATAGGAACTAAATGAGGAATCAACTATCATCTAGTTTTAGTTCGTCGTCAACTCGGATACCCGATGAGACATATCCCGCGTAATGTTCATCTGGAAGGTCTTTTCTTCAAGGAAGAAAAAAATGACAGGGCACTAAAGACAGAAATAGTGCATGCCTGAAAACATGTTCACAGCAAAGGAAGAGAGTCTATAGGAAAACCAGACTGTGTCTCTGTGGAACCTTATCTCCACTGGGTACAAACTAGAGCCATCAAGCTGAGGATGCCTTACCCTCGTCAAGAAGTTCTTCTGTTGAGGGAATTTGTCCTTTACTTTATGTCTGATACGGAAAAACTCTAGGTCACTCTCAACAAAGATTAACGGGAAAAGAAATCTTGGAAGAACAAGTACCGTATTCTCAATGTGGAGTGTACCAAAATTCAGGAACTGTTAAAAAGAAAAAGATGCTCTGATCGAGATTCTAAAACAACATGCTATAGAAGATCAAAGGAACTTGCTCGCTCTTTCACTTGGCAAAGGAATGATAACCCGACAACAGCTCAAGAGCCCCGGTCAAAGAAAAGGAAAATACCAGAACCAGCACCTGAGCTCTCTTCAGAGAGGACTCAGAATCCATAAGCTTAGACATTTCCTTTTACAACACTTTGTAAAATACTGTATTTCCATTTCCACAATCGTTCAAATTCAATAAAACGGGGTCTCCCCACTGTATGATATTTGCAATCCAATTGTTGAAGTTTCTTTTTGATTAAAATAACAAAAATATATAATATATCATTGCATTCATCATTCTCACATAACGCATTCTCCTTCCCTACGAATCTCACATCTGTGTCTCGATTCTAGAGTCAAGCTGTCTCATTCATACAATACTCGGGTCAATCGACAAAAAAAAAAGATGAACCTGAGGAAGAGAATAGAGAGCTGCGAGAAGAAATCGACGCTCTGAAAGAAGATCTGAGGAAACTTCACAATGACATGCAATCTATGGCAACAGCTCAGAGGCAACAACAAAGGACTGTGATCTCGGAGATCACATCCACGCCCATAATAGAGACGTATGATCCTTGGTACAACATGCCTAAAGATCATCCCTGGGGCATACCTCTTAACTTTATCCCTGAAGGATATATTCCGCCGGTCACGGAAGACCCAGAAACTGCAGCAGGAACCGCTGGGCCTAAAGGTTACAAACTTCGGGAAAGCGAAGACGCAAGGGGCATGACAGCAACTCCTGAAGGTTACAAACTTTGAGATAGGGAAGCACCAAGAGTCACCGCCGTAATGACTATACCACAACCCATGGTACACACTGTCCCAGAAGGACAGATTCCACAGATACCTTCTGGTGGAAACGCAGAGATGTACGACATAATGAATGAGTTCCAGGAACAATTTCTATAAATGCAGAAGGAACTGCATGTCATTCGTGGTCAGGATTTATTTGGAAAGGACGCCGCAGACCTTTGTCTGGTCCCTAATGTAAAGATCCCGCACAAATTCAAGGTGCCCGACTTTGAAAAATACAAGGGTAACTCTTGCCCTCAAAGTCATTTGGTGATGTACGCTCGAAAGATGTTAACTCAGACTGAAAACCAACAGCTACTGATCCACTACTTCCAATATAGTTTAACTGGTGCCGCACTCAAATGGTACATGGGTTTAAACCGCACTAAGATTGTCACTTTTAGAGATCTTGGCGTTGCCTTCGTTCAGTAGTATAAGTATAACCTGGACATGGCACCAGACAGAGATCAACTCAGAGCAATGTCGCAGAAGGACAAGGAAACCTTTAAGGAATATGCTTAGAGATGGTGTGAAACTGCCGCCCAAATTTGTCCCTTCTTGAGGAAAAAGAGATGACAAAGATCTTTTTGAAAACCTTGAGCTCATTCTACTACGACCGAATGGTCGCAAGTGCGCCCAGTGACTTTAATGAAATGGTAAGTATGGGAGTACGCCTTGAAGAAGCAGTCCGAGAAGGACGATTGGTCAAAGATACAGGACCATTAAGCAGTACCAAAAGATACGGTAGTGCTTTCCCTAAGAAAAAAGAGCAAGATATTGGTGATATCTCTCTCGGAAAGCAAAGGTGGAGGTATCAACCAGTAGCACCAGTAACTCCTGCTATCAACCCTGTGCCTATTCCAACGTATCAACCTCAGGTTGCTCAGAGCTAACCAAATCAAGAACAGTACCCGCAAAGGATACAACAGCCTCTTCAGCAGGCGTCGTCAGTACAACAATAACAATCGTACAACGCGACCACCAGGGTTTGACCCTATACCGATGTTGTACGCAGAACTGTTTCCACTACTAATGGTCAAGGGGTATGTCCAAACCAGGTCTCCTCTTACAGTACCGCAAAATCCTCCTTTTTGGTTCAAAGCATATCAAACTTGCCCTTACCATCAAAGAGGACTAGGGCATAACATTGAAATCTGTCTCAACTTCAAGTCTGATGTACAGAAGCTTGTCAGGAGCGGGGTCCTATCTTTCAAGGATACAAATCCAAATGTTCAGACGAACCAGTTACCATAACATGAGAAAACTGCAGTAAATTTGATAGAGGAAGAGTCTAACCACAGCTATCGAATTCACAATGTACTTCTATTGGGAACCAATCTAGTCAGAATGCATTGCAGACAGAGCAAATACGGTCATGTACCTTGACATACTTATCACCAGTGTGATATCTGCTCCAAGAATAATCAAGGATGTTTCGTGGTGTAATCAGCTCTACAATAACAGATGGATCTCGGATAAATCCAAGATTATCGAATCCGTGAGGTCAACATGACTTATACAAATTCCAACATCATCCAGAACCATAACATTTTGGCGATGAATGTTGTGACGCCCCCAATCTATACCCCCAATTAAATAAAGCGGTAAAAGAAAATTCAAAATTTCATCAAAGTACATTTAGATTATCATGGCATAGATGGGGGAAATCACATTATTTGAAACAAAACATACAACACCTGCTCATAAAGATATGCAACAGTGGGGTAGCAATCAATAGAGGAACTCAGTTCCTTACACCCACAATTCAGATTTTAGAATAAAAGCGGAAAATCTAAAACTGAATATCAACATATATATACATATCATGAAAAGTTTGTCATACATCAAGTTGTACATGCAAAAGCCAAAAGATATATATACATAATACACAAATAATCACAAACGGCCTCCCTAACTACCCGGTGTCACATATCAGAGCCGACCGACAAAAGAATGAAGACCTAAGCTTCACAAAAAGACCTCCAACAACTCTAATCTGCAATGCCTCATAGAGCATTATAAAATAGCAGAAGGGTGAGAAAAACAATCAGAATATAATTGCATACAATTATATATAACACAAAAATACACATATATTCAGTTCTCACCACAACTCATACATCACCAAGGTATACTAACCACACATAATACAAGTATCACCAACACATATCCATATATCAGTTTATAAATAATTCCACACATAAACAACCATTAATGATTTATGCAAATGCAAGAGACCGACACAACAACTCTATGCATATGCACATGCGGTACCGACTTCCAATGTTTCTCATCACTAGTTCACTCAGGAACTCTGTTGGAATCATCGCTCGTTACTTAATGTAACTCCCCGTCGGGCATACGATGTTCCCCGTCGCTCACACCTCTTTGTATAAGGCACACAACGTTTATGGATCGCTCACACCTCTTTGTATAAGGCACACGACCCGATCAATCACACCTCTTTGTATAAGGCACACGATCATCTATAATCATCGCTCACACCCCACACGGGCACACGATGTTATAGCGGATTCCATCTGGAATCAATCCGTCACTCAGGACGTCACAACAATGCATATCATGATGTTCAGCATACCATGACTCATGACATTTAATATGCACACATAAATGCATTCATCTACATCAACAAAATCACACTTTGCACTTATGCCCAAAACAATGCATTTAATTACCATACGGCCACAAATCATCACAACATCACTTAAACACATGCATTTACATCATACAACAGCACCTTGCGTGATACTCATCAGTTACACACAATTTAACGACAAAAGTCGACAACCGACTCTATTCCTAATTTTCCGACATAATTAAATCGGCTAACAATTTCCAAATCATCGTAATAAGAAAGTACAGCTCAGTAGCTTTCCAACGACACCAAGAATGTAAAAATCGGACAAACGGAACCCAAGTTACGAAAGAAAAATGAAAACAATATTTTGAAAAGTCCCATTTTACCATTCTCCTGGCCATACGCGTATTGCCCTGAGCCATACGCGTATTGCCCAAATTCCTCGCCATGTCATATGCGTATTGCCCAAGGCCATACGTGTATGGGCAGAGACCATTTTTTCCCCAAAATTCCCATTTTAATTTCAATACGCGTAGTGCCAACACCATACACGTATTGCCCTGAAATGTTACGTGTACCATACGCAAATGGGCAGATGGCCGAGAAAATTGAAGATCCATACGCGTATTGGCCCATGCCTCGCCCATGTTACGCGTAATGCCTAGGTCCATACGCGTATGAACATGCCCCATACGCGTATGACCTGGAAAAACCAGAAAAAATTCTGCAGAACAAAGTTCTGCGTTTTCTCAACCAAAATCCTCCAATTTTTCACCTACACACCAGAAAATTACCAACACAATGTCTAACAACATGTATCTATCATGTACCAACAATAATGAACAATAAAAACATGATTTCTAACACATTTAATCGATTTCTAATCAATTTCACATAATATGGGTTTTACTAAATTTTTCCAACCCAATCCAAGAACAATCGAAAACACACATACATAATCATATACAAGTATACAATAACTGAGTTTCGCACCCTTACCCGATTAAATCGATTCTAGAAGTTGATTTCTTTGATTTTCCCAAGTTTCTCACTTTTTCTTGTCTTCTTCTCTTTTCTCCCCTTTTTCCTTCTTCTCTTTTTCTTTCTCTCTATTTTTCTCTCTTTCTATTTTCTATTCTTACTACTTAATGAAAATATTATGAAATAACCAAAATACCCCCACACTCAAATATCTCGCAAACATTTCCAAAACCCGATAAAATATCACAACATTGAAAACTAACATATTTTCTCATAAAAGTCGAAAATAAAATAAAATAATAATAAAATAATCAAAACGACTCGATTAAATAAAATTGACAAAACTGGGGCGTTACAACTCTCCCCCACTTAGAAATTTTCGTCCTCGAAAATATACCTAAGACGAACAACTCTGGATACGACTCCCGCATCCGACTCTCCGACTCTCCAACTCCCAAGTCAAATTGCCCTCAGCAGCGCCTCCCCACGCCATTTTCACAAGTGCAATATCCTTGCCCCTCAACCGCTTCACCTCGCGATCCAAAATCCTAACTGGTAATGCCTCAACCGTAAGGTTCTCCCTTACTTCAACCTCGTCCATCGGAATCACATGTGACGGATCCGGAACATACTTCCGAAGCTGTGAAACATGGAACATATCGTGCAAATTCGACAGATTCAGCGGCAATGCCACCGTATAAGCCACAGCACCCACTCTCGCGGAAATCTGGTAAGGACCAATAAACCGAGAAGTAAGTTTCTTCGATTTCAATGCACGACCCACACCCGTTACCGGCGTAACCTTCAAAAATACATGATCGCCCTCTTGGAACTCAAGATCCTTCCGTCTCCGATCATGATAACTCTTTTGTCTACTCTGAGAAGCCTTCATTTTCTCACGAATAAGCTTCACTTTCTCTGTCGTCTGTTGCACCAACTCTGGTCCAACCACCGAACTCTCACCAGATTCGTGCCAACACAAAGGTGTTCGACACCTTCGTCCATAAAGTGCTTCAAACGGTGTCATTCCAATACTAGAATGAAAACTGTTATTATACGTGAATTCAATCAATGCAAGATAACTATCCCACACACTACCTTGTTCCAAAACACACACCCTCAGCAAATCTTCCAACGACTGAATCGTCCTCTCCGTCTGACCATCCGTCTGCGGATGATAAGCCAAACTCACCAACGCCTTCTGTAAACTTTCCCAAAATCTCGAAGTAAACCTCGGATCTCGATCCGAAACAATACTCAACGGAACCCCATGCAATTTCACAATCACACTGATGTAAATCTCCGCCAACCTCTCCAAAGTAAAACTGATGTTAATCGGAATGAAATGAGCTGATTTAGTCAGCCTATCAACAACCACCCAAATAGCATTATGCCCTCGCTGAGTATTTGGCAACCCCGTTACAAAATCCAGGGAAATTCTATCCCACTTCCACTCAGGAATATCCAACGGTTGCAACAAACCACTAGGCCTCAGATGTTCCACCTTTGATTTCTGGCAAGTCAAACATGCATAAACAAACTGAGCCACATCTCTTTTCAATCCAGACCACCAGAAAATCTTCTTCAAATCTTGGTACATCTTATTCGCTCCCGGATGTATACTCAAATTACTCTGGTGTCCTTCCTCCTAAATCATCTTTTTCAACTCCGCATCGTCAGGAATACAAATCCTACCTCGGAATCTCAAAACACCATTAATATCCACTTTAAAATCACTACTCGCATCTTTTTCTCCAACCAACATCAAATCCACAAATTTCACATCCAGTTTCTGCTTCTCACTAACAGTCATCAGAAAATCATTAGTAATCGTTAGCATACCAAGCCTCACGCTATTCGACGTCACTTCACATACCAAACTCAAGTCTCTAAACGATTCCAAAAGTTCCCACTCTTAACCATTAAAGCGGACATATGCAAAGATTTTTGGCTCAATGCATCGGCTACCATATTAGCTTTACCAGGATGGTAATTCAAGCCAAAGTCGTAGTCCTTCAGAAATTCCAACCATCTACGTTGCCTCATATTTAGCTCTTTCTGATCAAACAAATATTTCAAACTTTTATGATCACTAAAGACTTCAAACCTTGCACCATAGAGATAATGCCTCCAAATCTTCAACACAAAAACCACAGCCACTAATTCAAGATCATGAGTAGGATAATTTTTCTCATGCACTCTCAATTGCCTTGAAGCATAAGCCACCACCTTACCTTCTTACATCAGAACACCACCTAGACCAATCAAAGAAGCATCACAATAAACCACAAATGGCTCATTAGGATTCAACAAAATCAAAATCGGAGCTGTCGTCAATCTTCTCTTCAGCTCATTAAAACTTTCCTCGTACCGAATATCCCAAATGAACGCTTGCCCTTTACAAGTCAACTGGGTCAAAAGAAGTGCTAGCTTAGAAAAACCTTCAATAAATCTTCGATAATATCCGGCCAAACCCAAAAAGCTTTGAATTTCAGTAACAGATCTCGGAGCCTCCCATTGTAGAACTGCTTCTACTTTAGATGGATCCACAGAAATACCATTACCTGAAATCACGTGTCCAAGAAAACTCACCTCCGACAACCAGAATTCACACTTAGATAATTTGGCAAAAAGCTTCCTTTCTTTCAAAACCTGCAAAACAATATGCAAATGCTCCGCATGCTCCTCCCGAGACTTAGAATAAATCAAAATGTCATCGATAAACATAACAACAAATCGATCCAAATGCTCGTGGAAAATACGATTCATGTACTCCATAAATACACTTGGCGCATTAGAAACCCCGAACGGCATCACAGAATATTCATAATGATCGTAACGTGTCCTAAAAGCCGTCTTTTGAATATCTTCTTCCTTCACCCTAATCTGATGATACCCTGATCTCAAGTCAATCTTACTGAACACACAAGCACCAACCAACTGATCCATCAGATCATCAATCCTTGTAAGAGGATACTTATTCTTAATCGTCACCTTATTCAACTGACGATAATCAATACACAACCGCATACTTCCATCTTTCTTTTTCACCAATAAAATTGGAGCACCCCAAGGAGAAACACTAGGTCTTACAAACCTCTTTTCCAACAACTCATTCAACTGTTTCTTTAACTCAACCAACTCAGATGCCGACATACGATAAGGTGCCATAGAAACAGGTCTAGTACCAGGAACTAGATCTATAGAAAACTCCACCTCTTTCTCTGGCGGCAAATCTGAAATATCCTCAGGAAACACTTCCAGAAATTCACACACAACAGGAAATACCTCAAGTGAAACTTGACTATCCACAGTCAAAGATGCAAATAACCCAAACAACTGAGCTTCATCCGCCAAAAGTCTCTTCAACTCTTTGGTAGATAAGAAACTCGAGTCTTCGTCTTCCTCATGAGAAGGAAACCTTACCAGCTTATGATAACAATCAATATGGACTCGATTGAATTGCAACCAATTCATTCCCAGAACCACATCTAAACCCTCCAACGGCAAACACACTAAATCCATCTCAAAGTCTTTACCATAAATGGTCAAAGGACAACTTAGACAAACCAAAGAAGTAGTTACCGACCTCATTGCTGGAGTCTCAATAACCATTTCACCACCCATCGAAGACAACACAAGATTCAAATGCTTCGCGCACTCAGACTAAATAAACGAATGAGTCGCTCCAGTATCAATAATAGCAACTAAAGGAGTACTATTAATAAAACAAGTACCTCTGATCAGACGATCTGTACTTGAAGTCTGAGTTCCCGCTAATGCAAACACTTTCCCACCAGCTGGAGCTTGCTTCGGTTTCGGACACTTTGTACTAACATGTCCAAGCTCACCACAATTGAAACACTTCACCATGTTCCTCTTACAATCAGCTGCAATGTGTCCTACACCTCCACAGTTAGAACACTTCCTAAAATCTTTCTTACATTCGAACTGACGATGCCCCACATCACCACATCTATAACATCTCAAAGGACCAGACATTCCTCCTCCACTTGAACTTTTCTCAAAATTTCCCCTTTGTTTACCTTTATCAGCTGGTGTTACATAAGGACCACCACAGAACGGTTGCTTCCCTTTCCTCTCGCTCACACTCTTATAGTGAGTAGAACGAGCCTTACTGTCCTCCTCATAAATCCTACAACAATCAACCAAATAAGAAAACCTCCGAATCCTTTGATAACCAATTGCCTGCTTTATCTCAGGACACATTCCATTCTCATACTTCACACACTTAGAAAACTCCGCGGTCGCTTCAGCATAATGAGGATAAAATTGCACAAGTTCCACAAACTTAGCAGTATAATCAACAACAGACATATTACCTTGTTTCAGTTCCAAGAACTCAATTTCCTTCTTTCCTCTTACATCTTCAGGAAAATACCTCCTCAAAAACTCAATGTTAAACACCGCCCAAGTGATCTCCTCCTCTACAGCTTCCAACACACGACGAGTACCAACCCACTAATCATCAGCTTCTTCCAATAACATATGAGTACCCAACCTCACCTTCTGATCCTCAGCACAATCCATAACCCAGAAAATCCTTTCAATCTCTTTAAGCCAAATCTGTGCACCATCAGGATCATATCTTCCTTTGAAGACAGGCGGTTTGTTCTTCCTGAACTCATCATTACCTGCAGCATTAGGTGCACCCTCCACAGCACGAGCCATAGCTTGCATAGCAGCAGCCAAAGCAGCGTCATTCCTACCAGCCATATTCTGTTCATTTCCAATAATAGCAACTATGGTTAAACAAACAGCTCACCCAACAACAACGACCAACAAGGACTGACACAACTGACACGGACTGGCTCTGATACCACTTAATGTGACGCCCCCAATCTATACCCCCAATTAAATAAAGCGGTAAAAGAAAATTCAAAATTTCATCAGAGTACATTTAGATTATCATGGCATAGACGGGGGAAATCACATTATTTGAAACAAAACATACAACACCTGCTCATAAAGATATGCAACAGTGGGGTAGAAATCAACAGAGGAACTCAGTTCCTTACACCCACAATTCAGATTTTAGAATAAAAGCGGAAAATCTAAAACTGAATATCAACATATATATACATATCATGAAAAGTTTGTCATACATCAAGTTGTACATGCAAAAGCCAAAAGATATATATACATAATACACAAATAATCACAAACGGCCTCCCTAACTACCCAGTGTCACATATCAGAGCCGACCGACAAAAGAATAAAGACCTAAGCTTCACAAAAAGACCTCCAGCAACTCTAATCTGCAATGCCTCATAGAGCATTATAAAACAGCAGAAGGGTGAGAAAAACAATCATAATATAATTGCATACAATTATATATAACACAAAAATACACATATATTCGGTTCTCACCACAACTCATACATCACCAAGGTATACTAACCACACACAATACAAGTATCACCAACACATATCCATATATCAGTTTATCCACAATTCCACACATAAACAACCATTAATGATTTATGCAAATGCAAGAGACCGACACAACGACCCTATGCATATGCACATGCGGTACCGACTTCCAATGTTTCTCATCACTAGTTCACTCAGGAACTCTGTTGGAATCATCGCTCGTTACTTAATGTAACTCCCCGTCGGGCATACGATGTTCCCCGTCGCTCACACCTCTTTGTATAAGGCACACGACGTTTATGGATCGCTCACACCTCTTTGTATAAGGCACACGACCCGATCGCTCACACCTCTTTGTATAAGGCACACAATCATCTATAATCATCGCTCACACCCCGCACGGGCACACGACATTATAGCGGATTCCATCTGGAATCAATCCGTCACTCAGGACGTCACAACAATGCATATTATGATGTTCAGCATACCATGACTCATGACATTTAATATGCACACATAAATGCATTCATCTACATCAACAAAATCACACTTTGCACTTATGTCCAAAACAATGCATTTAATTACCATACGGCCACAAATCATCACAACACCACTTAAACACATGCATTTACATCATACAACAACACCTTGCGTGATACTCATCAGTTACACACAATTATAACGACAAAAGTTGACAACCGACTCTATTCTCGATTTTCTGACATAATTAAATCGGCTAACAATTTCCAAATCATCATAATAAGAAAGTACAACTCAATAGCTTTCCAACGATACCAAGAATGTAAAAATTGAATAAACGGAACCCAAGTTACGAAAGAAAAACGAAAACGATATTTTGAAAAGTCCCATTTTACCATTCTCCTGGCCATACGCGTATTGCCCTGAGCCATACGCGTATTGCCCAAATTCCTCGCCATACCATACGCGTATTGTCCATGGCCATACGCGTATGGGCAGAGACCAATTTTCCCCAAAATTCCCATTTTAATTTCAATACGCGTAGTGCCAACACCATACGTGTATTGCCCTGAAATGTTACGCGTACCATACGCAAATGGGCAGATGGCCGAGAAAATTGAAGATCCATACGCGTATTGACCCATGCTTTGCCCATGTTACGCGTAATGCCTAGGTCCATACGTGTATGACCTGGAAAAACCAGAAAAAATTCTGCAGAACAAAGTTCTGCGTTTTCTCAACCAAAATCCTCCAATTTTTGACCTACACACCATAAAATTACCAACACAATGTCTAACAACATGTATCTATCATGTACCAACAATAATGAACAATAAAAACATGATTTCTAACGCATTTAATCGATTTCTAATCAATTTCACATAATATGGGTTTTACTAAATTTTTCCAACCCAATCCAAGAACAATCGAAAACACACATACATAATCATATACAAGTATACAATAACTGAGTTTCGCACCCTTACCCGATTAAATCGATTCTAGAAGTTGATTTCTTTGATTTTCCCAAGTTTCTCACTTTTTCTTGTCTTCTTCTCTTTTCTCCCCTTTTTCCTTCTTCTCTTTTTCTTTCTCTCTATTTTTCTCTCTTTCTATTTTCTATTCTTACTACTTAATGAAAATATTATGAAATAACCAAAATACCCCCACACTCAAATATCTCGCAAACATTTCCAAAACCCGATAAAATATCACAACATTGAAAACTAACATATTTTCTCATAAAAGTCGAAAATAAAATAAAATAATAATAAAATAATCAAAACGACTCGATTAAATAAAATTGACAAAACTGGGGCGTTACAACTCTCCCCCACTTAGAAATTTTCGTCCTCGAAAATATACCTAAGACGAACAACTCTGGATACGACTCCCGCATCCGACTCTCCGACTCTCCAACTCCCAAGTCAAATTGCCCTCAGCAGCGCCTCCCCACGCCATTTTCACAAGTGCAATATCCTTGCCCCTCAACCGCTTCACCTCGCGATCCAAAATCCTAACTGGTAATGCCTCAACCGTAAGGTTCTCCCTTACTTCAACCTCGTCCATCGGAATCACATGTGACGGATCCGGAACATACTTCCGAAGCTGTGAAACATGGAACATATCGTGCAAATTCGACAGATTCAGCGGCAATGCCACCGTATAAGCCACAGCACCCACTCTCGCGGAAATCTGGTAAGGACCAATAAACCGAGAAGTAAGTTTCTTCGATTTCAATGCACGACCCACACCCGTTACCGGCGTAACCTTCAAAAATACATGATCGCCCTCTTGGAACTCAAGATCCTTCCGTCTCCGATCATGATAACTCTTTTGTCTACTCTGAGAAGCCTTCATTTTCTCACGAATAAGCTTCACTTTCTCTGTCGTCTGTTGCACCAACTCTGGTCCAACCACCGAACTCTCACCAGATTCGTGCCAACACAAAGGTGTTCGACACCTTCGTCCATAAAGTGCTTCAAACGGTGTCATTCCAATACTAGAATGAAAACTGTTATTATACGTGAATTCAATCAATGCAAGATAACTATCCCACACACTACCTTGTTCCAAAACACACACCCTCAGCAAATCTTCCAACGACTGAATCGTCCTCTCCGTCTGACCATCCGTCTGCGGATGATAAGCCAAACTCACCAACGCCTTCTGTAAACTTTCCCAAAATCTCGAAGTAAACCTCGGATCTCGATCCGAAACAATACTCAACGGAACCCCATGCAATTTCACAATCACACTGATGTAAATCTCCGCCAACCTCTCCAAAGTAAAACTGATGTTAATCGGAATGAAATGAGCTGATTTAGTCAGCCTATCAACAACCACCCAAATAGCATTATGCCCTCGCTGAGTATTTGGCAACCCCGTTACAAAATCCAGGGAAATTCTATCCCACTTCCACTCAGGAATATCCAACGGTTGCAACAAACCACTAGGCCTCAGATGTTCCACCTTTGATTTCTGGCAAGTCAAACATGCATAAACAAACTGAGCCACATCTCTTTTCAATCCAGACCACCAGAAAATCTTCTTCAAATCTTGGTACATCTTATTCGCTCCCGGATGTATACTCAAATTACTCTGGTGTCCTTCCTCCTAAATCATCTTTTTCAACTCCGCATCGTCAGGAATACAAATCCTACCTCGGAATCTCAAAACACCATTAATATCCACTTTAAAATCACTACTCGCATCTTTTTCTCCAACCAACATCAAATCCACAAATTTCACATCCAGTTTCTGCTTCTCACTAACAGTCATCAGAAAATCATTAGTAATCGTTAGCATACCAAGCCTCACGCTATTCGACGTCACTTCACATACCAAACTCAAGTCTCTAAACGATTCCAAAAGTTCCCACTCTTAACCATTAAAGCGGACATATGCAAAGATTTTTGGCTCAATGCATCGGCTACCATATTAGCTTTACCAGGATGGTAATTCAAGCCAAAGTCGTAGTCCTTCAGAAATTCCAACCATCTACGTTGCCTCATATTTAGCTCTTTCTGATCAAACAAATATTTCAAACTTTTATGATCACTAAAGACTTCAAACCTTGCACCATAGAGATAATGCCTCCAAATCTTCAACACAAAAACCACAGCCACTAATTCAAGATCATGAGTAGGATAATTTTTCTCATGCACTCTCAATTGCCTTGAAGCATAAGCCACCACCTTACCTTCTTGCATCAGAACACCACCTAGACCAATCAAAGAAGCATCACAATAAACCACAAATGGCTCATTAGGATTCAACAAAATCAAAATCGGAGCTGTCGTCAATCTTCTCTTCAGCTCATTAAAACTTTCCTCGTACCGAATATCCCAAATGAACGCTTGCCCTTTACAAGTCAACTGGGTCAAAAGAAGTGCTAGCTTAGAAAAACCTTCAATAAATCTTCGATAATATCCGGCCAAACCCAAAAAGCTTTGAATTTCAGTAACAGATCTCGGAGCCTCCCATTGTAGAACTGCTTCTACTTTAGATGGATCCACAGAAATACCATTACCTGAAATCACGTGTCCAAGAAAACTCACCTCCGACAACCAGAATTCACACTTAGATAATTTGGCAAAAAGCTTCCTTTCTTTCAAAACCTGCAAAACAATATGCAAATGCTCCGCATGCTCCTCCCGAGACTTAGAATAAATCAAAATGTCATCGATAAACATAACAACAAATCGATCCAAATGCTCGTGGAAAATACGATTCATGTACTCCATAAATACACTTGGCGCATTAGAAACCCCGAACGGCATCACAGAATATTCATAATGATCGTAACGTGTCCTAAAAGCCGTCTTTTGAATATCTTCTTCCTTCACCCTAATCTGATGATACCCTGATCTCAAGTCAATCTTACTGAACACACAAGCACCAACCAACTGATCCATCAGATCATCAATCCTTGTAAGAGGATACTTATTCTTAATCGTCACCTTATTCAACTGACGATAATCAATACACAACCGCATACTTCCATCTTTCTTTTTCACCAATAAAATTGGAGCACCCCAAGGAGAAACACTAGGTCTTACAAACCTCTTTTCCAACAACTCATTCAACTGTTTCTTTAACTCAACCAACTCAGATGCCGACATACGATAAGGTGCCATAGAAACAGGTCTAGTACCAGGAACTAGATCTATAGAAAACTCCACCTCTTTCTCTGGCGGCAAATCTGAAATATCCTCAGGAAACACTTCCAGAAATTCACACACAACAGGAAATACCTCAAGTGAAACTTGACTATCCACAGTCAAAGATGCAAATAACCCAAACAACTGAGCTTCATCCGCCAAAAGTCTCTTCAACTCTTTGGTAGATAAGAAACTCGAGTCTTCGTCTTCCTCATGAGAAGGAAACCTTACCAGCTTATGATAACAATCAATATGGACTCGATTGAATTGCAACCAATTCATTCCCAGAACCACATCTAAACCCTCCAACGGCAAACACACTAAATCCATCTCAAAGTCTTTACCATAAATGGTCAAAGGACAACTTAGACAAACCAAAGAAGTAGTTACCGACCTCATTGCTGGAGTCTCAATAACCATTTCACCACCCATCGAAGACAACACAAGATTCAAATGCTTCGCGCACTCAGACTAAATAAACGAATGAGTCGCTCCAGTATCAATAATAGCAACTAAAGGAGTACTATTAATAAAACAAGTACCTCTGATCAGACGATCTGTACTTGAAGTCTGAGTTCCCGCTAATGCAAACACTTTCCCACCAGCTGGAGCTTGCTTCGGTTTCGGACACTTTGTACTAACATGTCCAAGCTCACCACAATTGAAACACTTCACCATGTTCCTCTTACAATCAGCTGCAATGTGTCCTACACCTCCACAGTTAGAACACTTCCTAAAATCTTTCTTACATTCGAACTGACGATGCCCCACATCACCACATCTATAACATCTCAAAGGACCAGACATTCCTCCTCCACTTGAACTTTTCTCAAAATTTCCCCTTTGTTTACCTTTATCAGCTGGTGTTACATAAGGACCACCACAGAACGGTTGCTTCCCTTTCCTCTCGCTCACACTCTTATAGTGAGTAGAACGAGCCTTACTGTCCTCCTCATAAATCCTACAACAATCAACCAAATAAGAAAACCTCCGAATCCTTTGATAACCAATTGCCTGCTTTATCTCAGGACACATTCCATTCTCATACTTCACACACTTAGAAAACTCCGCGGTCGCTTCAGCATAATGAGGATAAAATTGCACAAGTTCCACAAACTTAGCAGTATAATCAACAACAGACATATTACCTTGTTTCAGTTCCAAGAACTCAATTTCCTTCTTTCCTCTTACATCTTCAGGAAAATACCTCCTCAAAAACTCAATGTTAAACACCGCCCAAGTGATCTCCTCCTCTACAGCTTCCAACACACGACGAGTACCAACCCACTAATCATCAGCTTCTTCCAATAACATATGAGTACCCAACCTCACCTTCTGATCCTCAGCACAATCCATAACCCAGAAAATCCTTTCAATCTCTTTAAGCCAAATCTGTGCACCATCAGGATCATATCTTCCTTTGAAGACAGGCGGTTTGTTCTTCCTGAACTCATCATTACCTGCAGCATTAGGTGCACCCTCCACAGCACGAGCCATAGCTTGCATAGCAGCAGCCAAAGCAGCGTCATTCCTACCAGCCATATTCTGTTCATTTCCAATAATAGCAACTATGGTTAAACAAACAGCTCACCCAACAACAACGACCAACAAGGACTGACACAACTGACACGGACTGGCTCTGATACCACTTAATGTGACGCCCCCAATCTATACCCCCAATTAAATAAAGCGGTAAAAGAAAATTCAAAATTTCATCAGAGTACATTTAGATTATCATGGCATAGACGGGGGAAATCACATTATTTGAAACAAAACATACAACACCTGCTCATAAAGATATGCAACAGTGGGGTAGAAATCAACAGAGGAACTCAGTTCCTTACACCCACAATTCAGATTTTAGAATAAAAGCGGAAAATCTAAAACTGAATATCAACATATATATACATATCATGAAAAGTTTGTCATACATCAAGTTGTACATGCAAAAGCCAAAAGATATATATACATAATACACAAATAATCACAAACGGCCTCCCTAACTACCCAGTGTCACATATCAGAGCCGACCGACAAAAGAATAAAGACCTAAGCTTCACAAAAAGACCTCCAGCAACTCTAATCTGCAATGCCTCATAGAGCATTATAAAACAGCAGAAGGGTGAGAAAAACAATCATAATATAATTGCATACAATTATATATAACACAAAAATACACATATATTCGGTTCTCACCACAACTCATACATCACCAAGGTATACTAACCACACACAATACAAGTATCACCAACACATATCCATATATCAGTTTATCCACAATTCCACACATAAACAACCATTAATGATTTATGCAAATGCAAGAGACCGACACAACGACCCTATGCATATGCACATGCGGTACCGACTTCCAATGTTTCTCATCACTAGTTCACTCAGGAACTCTGTTGGAATCATCGCTCGTTACTTAATGTAACTCCCCGTCGGGCATACGATGTTCCCCGTCGCTCACACCTCTTTGTATAAGGCACACGACGTTTATGGATCGCTCACACCTCTTTGTATAAGGCACACGACCCGATCGCTCACACCTCTTTGTATAAGGCACACAATCATCTATAATCATCGCTCACACCCCGCACGGGCACACGACATTATAGCGGATTCCATCTGGAATCAATCCGTCACTCAGGACGTCACAACAATGCATATTATGATGTTCAGCATACCATGACTCATGACATTTAATATGCACACATAAATGCATTCATCTACATCAACAAAATCACACTTTGCACTTATGTCCAAAACAATGCATTTAATTACCATACGGCCACAAATCATCACAACACCACTTAAACACATGCATTTACATCATACAACAACACCTTGCGTGATACTCATCAGTTACACACAATTATAACGACAAAAGTTGACAACCGACTCTATTCTCGATTTTCTGACATAATTAAATCGGCTAACAATTTCCAAATCATCATAATAAGAAAGTACAACTCAATAGCTTTCCAACGATACCAAGAATGTAAAAATTGAATAAACGGAACCCAAGTTACGAAAGAAAAACGAAAACGATATTTTGAAAAGTCCCATTTTACCATTCTCCTGGCCATACGCGTATTGCCCTGAGCCATACGCGTATTGCCCAAATTCCTCGCCATACCATACGCGTATTGTCCATGGCCATACGCGTATGGGCAGAGACCAATTTTCCCCAAAATTCCCATTTTAATTTCAATACGCGTAGTGCCAACACCATACGTGTATTGCCCTGAAATGTTACGCGTACCATACGCAAATGGGCAGATGGCCGAGAAAATTGAAGATCCATACGCGTATTGACCCATGCTTTGCCCATGTTACGCGTAATGCCTAGGTCCATACGTGTATGACCTGGAAAAACCAGAAAAAATTCTGCAGAACAAAGTTCTGCGTTTTCTCAACCAAAATCCTCCAATTTTTGACCTACACACCATAAAATTACCAACACAATGTCTAACAACATGTATCTATCATGTACCAACAATAATGAACAATAAAAACATGATTTCTAACGCATTTAATCGATTTCTAATCAATTTCATATAATATGGGTTTTACTAAATTTTTCCAACCCAATCCAAGAACAATCGAAAACACACATACATAATCATATACAAGTATACAATAACTGAGTTTCGCACCCTTACCCGATTAAATCGATTCTAGAAGTTGATTTCTTTGATTTTCCCAAGTTTCTCACTTTTTCTTCTCTTCTTCTCTTTTCTCCCCTTTTTCCTTATTCTCTTTTTCTTTCTCTCTATTTTTCTCTCTTTCTATTTTCTATTCTTACTACTTAATGAAAATATTATGAAATGACCAAAATACCCCCACACTCAAATATCTCGCAAACGTTCCCAAAACCCGATAAAATATCACAACATTGAAAACTAACATATTTTCTCATAAAAGTTGAAAATAAAATAAAATAATAATAAAATAATCAAAACGACTCTATTAAATAAAACTGACAAAACGGGGGCGTTACAAATGTCGACTTGGTGGCAATGCACTCAAGGCAAAGCCAACATAATAATCTACCACGACACGATTATAATTCTTGTCCGATCTGCTCAATAAACAATCAGGGATGCTATTTTGTACAAGAGGCCCTCCAGCATCAGATGGATCTTGGATGGATTCAGGACTATCGTGATAGAAGTCATTATCAAGTTAATATGATTCAAATCTTTGATATTCGCCTGATGAATACCAGCTTAGTAGGATTACATGCTAAGCAGGCCAGGCTCGGCTTTTTGGCTTCACATGATTATCAGGACTGTAAAGTGTGTCGTGAAGATGACCAAGTATGTAAACTTGTCCAAAGAACACTTCAACACCTGTTGAACCACTAGTGGCTTCCGATCTACCTAGATGAAGATACACAACAAGTCAGCATGACTGACAGGAACCCTACTAGGCATCAAAGTCAGGATGTTCGATCAATGGAAAGAGACCTAGTAAGGTTGCACTGAATACAAAGCGGATGTGGCCGACTGACACCGCATAATTATGAGCGCTGTAGAGTTTGCTCCGAGAACAATCAAGGATGCTACCTTGTACAGTCATCTCTTCAAAATAAGTTGGACTGATAAGAGATTCGACCCTGTTCAAGTTCTGGTTCGATTGACGTAATGCAAGAATATATTCCTGATTAAAGTAAAGACGTTGTCTTAATCCCTAAACAGGAAGTGGCCAAAGATGTATGTGCTATAATCCCTCTACTCCACCAATCAACAGTCCCTCTTGATAGTAGAAAGAGTCTCAACCTCGAACCAATTGAGGCCGGCTATGATGGTCAGAAAAATCAAAAGGCTCCTGTAGTTATCTATCTGCCAGGACTAATACCGTACAAATCCGATAAGGTTATCCCTTACAAGTACGGTGCAACAATAATCGATAATGGAAAGGAAACTCCATTACCCTCCGTCGTGAACATTGCTGACATCAGTCGAGTGACACGGAGTGGTCGGATCTTCAACAGAGGAGTTGGGGAACCCACCAGGGAGAAGGAACCTCAAACAGAAGTTCCCAATCAACCAGTCAGTCAATCCAGTAATCCCGACCTTTCAAAGAACAGCGATGAGATGCTGGAGCTCATCCAAAAGAACAAGTATAACATAGTAGATCAACTATTGCAAACTCCTTCGAGAATCTCTGTGTTATCTCTTTTCCTTAGTTCCGAAGCTCACAGGGAAGCTCCACAAAAAGTCTTAGAGCAAGCCTTTGTGGAACAAGACGTGACGATAAGACAATTTGACAGCATTATTTCCAACATCACTTCCTGCAATAATTTAGGATTCAGTGATGAAGAACTGCCAGAAGAAGGCAAAAATCACAACATGGCACTTAACATTACAGTCAACTGCCAAGACGATGCTTTAACCAGTGTACTGTTAGACACCAGATTAACTCTAAATGTTATGCCAAAATCTACTCTGATGTGACTATCATTTCAAGGATCTCTGATGAGAGGCAGTAAGGTCATTGTCAAAGCATTTGACGGATCCAGAAAAACAGTTATCGGCGAAGTTGATCTTCCTATAACCATCGGTCCTCACACTTTCCAAGTCACTTTCCAGGTCATGAACATCCGAGCAGCATACAACTGTTTATTAGGAAGGCCTTGGATACACGAGGCTGGGGCAGTCACTTCGACACTTCACCAGAAGCTGAAGTTCGTCAAGAACGACCAACTAGTCACAGCCTGTAGAGAGCAAGCCTGAATTGTGAGCAACTTATCATCATCATCTTGTTTAGAACCCAAGGAGGTTGTTGGAACCCAGTTCCAAGCACTTTCAGTGAGCAATGAGAATCGACCAGAGAAAGAGACATTGATTTCCTCATACAAAGACGCTCTCAAAGTAATCGAAAGTAACGACGTAAAGGGATGAGGACAAATTGTCATTCCTACTGATAACAAGACAAAGAAAGGTCTTGTTTCTCTTCGACCTGTACCCAGACTACTACTAACGATAAAAATTTTCATCCCTTTCAGGACTTCTTCCACAGTGGAGGTTTCCTCTACCCAGTGTCTCAAGAAGTACATATCATTAATGAGGGTGACTCCTCCGATACAGATGAAGAGAGTGAAGTCCTATCTCAACGAGGATGGTTATATGTCTCAGGAAGAAACGCGTACGCCATTTTGCTTTCCCACGCAAAGTCTAATATATATACCAAGATCAGATGTCAAGATAATGTATAGAGATTGTGATCTAGAAGGATGTCGTGCTCTACCAAACTCATTAGAGGAGGACACTCTGGTGAAAGACAAATTCGACTATGACTATTATAACCCAATGGATGGCCTTCCTATCTGGCAGCCGTACCCAGGAGACTTGGGGTAAAAGAGTCAGCCAAACGACACTTATCAGCTGAGCATCATTAAAAAGAATACCTGCGTCCCCACCAAATCATGGGATCATTACTCAGGATATTCCAAAAATATCCAGCACGACGACAAATCTGCAAAGATTATAGGACAAGAGTTCATCAACTACACATTTCCCGAGGTCAACGTCATCGAGAGGGATGACTCCTCCAGTTCCACTGAAGTATGGGACACCTTAGGACAACTGAGTGGGAAGTACGACTTCTTGGTCAAGTACACCGCTCCTGAAAGCTCTCGTATCAGGCTCGAAGACATCCAGACAACTGGATGGGGAGTTCCACCTGAGAATGAAAAACACTGTTCAAGATACAACAGAAGAGTTCGTCTACGATGACTCTACATGGGAGGAAGACTCCAACGATCCTGCTCTGCCAGAAATCAGTGTCATTTCTGAGGACAAACCAAGAAAGAAGGTACCAGACTTTGTGATTCACCGAGGAGTTCACCGCTAATGGGTTGCTGTCAATGTCCCGAAAGTTGTCCATAAGTCTAAATAATTATCATCTTTGTTTTAACCTTTCACCCTGCCCAGGTGAAACGAATGTTTTTATAGGGCTCACCTTTCTGTAAATATCCCTCTTCACTTTGCCCAAAGCGACAGAGTTTTTTTTATAGGGCTGTAGTTTCAGGAATCGACCAAATCATAAATAAATAACGTAGTTCTGTAATTTCCGCATTTATTGCTATTTTCACTTTTCGCTTTTTCAGAAAATGGTAATCCTAAAAACAACTCAAAAATAAAAACAAGCATTTTTCAAAAAATACACTGCACACACTCTTGCATCTTCTCTATCTTTTCTAAAAAAGAATCATCACGTCATGCAGATTGCTTATTTTAAACCCCAATGAAACATACGATCCAATGCCTTCTCCCAACTTTGAATTCCAGGTATTTGAGGCTGAAGAAGAAAATGACAAAGAAATTCAAGAAGAGATCTCCCGATTACTCAGACAAGAGGAAAGGTCCATTAAATCTCACAAAGAACCATTGGAAATGGTCAATTTGGGTTCAGAAGAAGAGAGAAAAGAAGTCAAAATTAGGGCACTACTCAGTCCGACTATCAAAGAAGACTTGATAAAACTTCTCAAAGATTTTCCCGATGTATTGGCTTGGTCCTATCAGGACATGCCAGGGTTGGATACCAGCATCGTGGAACATCATTTACCATTAAGATCAGAATGTCCGCCATTAAAACAGAGGTTGAGAAGTACTCACCCGAATATGGCCATCAAAATCAAGGAGGAAGTACAAAAACAGATTGACGCGAGTTTCCTCGCCACATCAGAATATCCTCAATGGCTAGCCAACATAGTCCCAGTTCCGAAAAAAGACGGAAAAGTTAGAATGTGCGTAGACTACAGGGATCTGAACAAAGCTAGTCCAAAGGATGACTTTCCCCTACCGCACATAGACATGTTAGTAGATAGTACAACTAAGTTTAAAGTCTTCTCCTTCATGGATGGATTCTCGGGCTATAATCAAATCAAAATGGCGCCGGAAGACATGGAGAAAACTTCATTCATCACCCCATGGGGCACCTTTTGTTACAAGGTAATACCGTTCGATTTGAAGAATGCTAGGGCAACCTATCAAAGGGCCATGACTACTCTGTTCCACGACATGATACACAAAGAGATTGAAGTGTATGTCAATGATATGATTGCCAAATCTAAAATAGAAGAGGAGCATGTGACCCACCTGTTAAAGTTATTCGAGCATCTGAGAAAGTATAAACTCCGCTTGAATCCTAATAAATGCACATTTGGTGTCCGTTCAGGAAAACTGCTAAGGTCCATTGTCAGCCAGAAAGGAATTGAGGTTGATCCTGACAAGGTCAAGGCCATTCAAGAAATGCCTTCTCCTAAGACTGAAAAATAAGTTAGAGGATTCCTAGGACGTTTGAATTATATTTCCATGTTAGTTCTGGTGTTGGCAGCAATTTTGGTAAAACAATATACTGGTTCAAGATGTCTTGCTTGATGTCTTAACATGTGCTTTTGTGTTTCTAACATTCAGTAAGGTGTATATGTTAGTGTTGCAGGTCTGTGTACTGATGTCAAACACGATGTCCTGACATCTGTTGACAGTACATCAGTTTGGTTTGTTTCTAGAGCTGCGCTATTTTTAATATATCTTGGGAGATTTTGTTTGAGAGATTACATGAGAATTTATTGGAGAAGATTTATTCTGATACAATCAATTCCTATTACTTTGTGGAGTATATTTTGTTACTATTTTAGGGCGAAGAGATTTGGAGAATAAATCTGCTTTATTGTTAAATCAAATCTGTGATTTTATAATGCACAAGCCCAATGTAAGGAATGTTTCTGGGAATATTATGGTATCCTTTGTGGAGCTGATTTAGAGGTCTGGAAGATTCAAGATAAAATCAAGAGAAGATTGAGTATTTAAATATGGAGATATTTTAGGAAGATTTGATTGAAGATCTAATTTGTAGGAGAATCTTTTGCAGATTTGTAGCAGCTGATATGTTGTGATTTGAAGTCCAAATCCAGTTGGGTTTAGGTTATAAATAGAAGCATTGTAACATAGAAAAATAAGCCAGCCATCGTGTAAATTATAAGGGTTGTGTTGGTCGATGAACCACTCGGTTTGTGGGATGGTCATCGTGTTTATCTCGAAGCCTGTAGGTAAGAGATGTATTGTTCTTAGAGGAAGCTTTTAAGCAACTTCAAGATGGTGTTCTTAGTCAAGAGTCTTGGCTGAGTATTAGCATATGAGTGTGTCTTCTATTTTTATGTGTTTGAAGAGTTGTTGGAAATCAAGCTGTTGATACAGTGGCTGAGGTGTTGACTACTAGACATCGTTGCGATGATTAGAAGTGAGATGAAGTCTCTTACCCAGGGAGGACTTAGGTAGAAGGGTCATTGGGTAGTTATTAAGTGAGTAGACTATCAACTGGTATGTTGATTGTAGATTCTGTGAATTGATACTGCTAATAGTGGACTTCCTTCCTGGCTTGGTATGCCCCCAGATATAGGTTGTTAGACCGAACTGGGTGAACAAATTCTGTGTGTTGTTTATACTTTTTAGTACTGTTATTGTTTATACATTGCCATGTTATTTGTAACAGACCAGATGTCTTGACATCCTGTAGGACATCTGGGATCTGTCATACCAGAATTTCAATTGGTATCAGAGCAGGCATCCTGTTCTGTTTCTGGGTGAGATCCGAGGGGGATACTTTTTGGTTCATGGTAGAGGAAGAAGGATGTTATACTGAAAAGTTGTTTGAACGTGATAGGTTCATATTGGTGTTTCAATGGTCCCTAGAAGTTGAGGATGGACTATTCATGACAGCTGGTACTTATAGGCAGAAAATGATGTATGGTCGATGTGTGCTTGCTGTGTAGCTGTGATGTCAGATAAGATATCTTGACACCGTGTTTCAGTTTCTTTTGGAGGATCTTGTTGTGGGGGAGTTTATTTCTCTCCAAGGAATTGCTTTGTTATTTCCGCTGTGTGCGCCTCTGATTTGTTCTAGTGTTGTGTTCTATTTGATTACTGCTATGTTTGATTGTGGTTCCCCAGTATTTCATGCAAAGGCTGTTTCAGCCAATACTAACCAAAGTGGAAGAATGGTGTTTTTTTTTTGTTGCAGAGCTTCAGTTCATGATGTCAAGTCTGATGTCATAACATGTGACTACAGAACTGGAGAACATTCAGTTTAGAATGTTGTGTTTGGTTTGTTACCTTTTGGTTGCAATTCTTTGGGTTTTCCTGATGTAGTGTATGCAAGGTTATTTCAACCAACTGTGTAAAGTTGCCAACGATACTTGAGTTTTATTTCTCAAGCCCACTCTTAAAGGCACTATAGTGTGTGGTTGATTTACTCTTCAAGAAATCTGTTGAAGAAAGGATAGAGCCATTTATTTTGGTCTCTAGAAGAGTCTTTCTAATACTTAACCTAATTAGGAAAGTGACTCTGAGTCTTGTTGTTGTTTAGTTTTGCTGGAGCTTGGATTAGTTTTGAAGACCTTTAAGATGATCAAGGGAAGTCTTCATCTAGCTTAGGTTCAGCTATGTGATGTCCCCCGCATGATGGAACACTTGGGAGAGTAAAAGATGCAGACGTGTTGATGGTGTGTATCATGCAAGTATTTATGGTCTGATAAAAAAGGATGATCAACTACTGGTGAACTCTTGTATCCCCTGCAAAGATTTGTACATGGATTACTACGGATGTTACCTCCAAAACCATAGTAAGTGTCAAATCCATGTGTTTGAGATTGTTGTCAGATCTGATGTTGGAACAGTATCTCAAAGGTGTTGAGTTTTCAGCCAAGGAAGTTAGTTGTGCTCATGGTGGAGTATCAGGTCAAGCCACTTACCTAATCTGAAGTGATCAGTGGTGTGGATCAGCTAGTGCCATAAGTGTGCAGGAAAAGAATGTCAGACCAAATGTCGTACCTTGTGTGAGAAGGTTACCTTATCACATATGATAAATACCTTGACAGGAGTTGAGTATTTGTCTGCTTTTGATAAGGATGTCCATCTAACCAATAGTGAATACTCTAACGGGAGCTGAGCGTTTATCTAAGATGTTGTGCATTCAACTAATGACAAAATACATTGACTGGAGACTATGTGTATGTCTGATGTAAAAGTGCAGGACTGCTGGAGTTTTGTGAATTTACTTTTCTCTATGTGGCTGTTTATTTCTCTTTGTGGTGTGTTGGTGTGTGACGACCTGAATTAGCTGCTGAAGGTGTCATCCTTGGAGATCATCCTGGGTTCAAGGAACTCTGTGTTAATGTCCTACATGATATTGAAACAATCATGGTGGTTAAAAGAAGCTTGGGATTATAAAGATGAGATTGAGTGGTCTATAGTGTATTTAGAAGTGGCATTTTTTTGTATGGCTATGGGGTAGTCTTGGACTACTTATTTTCTGAAGATTCAGATATGGCAGATTTGAAGTCTTTGGAGTTTCTAAGCAGGATGGAGGTTGTCTACTCAAACTTGATTGTTGAATCAAGTCTATGAGAGCATGGAAATCTGTTTCTGCAAAGGGAGGAGGTTCTTCTGAGTGGCAGAAGGAATAGCTGAATTCAACAGTTGGATGCCATAATGTTCTGACATCTAGCTTAACATTAGATGTCTCAGCTGGTGATGTGGCACATCAACTTATGATAGGGTGATCTACAGGAATGAACAATAGGATGATTCAAAAAGATCGTTCTCATGGCAGTTTACGGGAGCTGCAAGAAGGAGAAGATGTTACATGACCATGGCTTAGGGAGTCTAAGTGTGTTTGCTATTGAGCAATTGGAACATGTGACTTGAAGATCAAGTTTCCTTGGTGGATCAAGATATCTTTGTGAGAGTTCTGACAAACGTGAAAAAGGTCAAAAGGTGGCATTTGGTTGTTTTCATATGAGGGTTCATGAATGAGGTGATCAAACCGTGGCATTTGGTTGATCTCAGAAGTGGATTTGAAGAATCAAGATAATCAGAGTGTGGCAGCTGGTTATTATTGAGGATGGTCTTGGAACAAGTTACTCTTGGGCAGAAGGGTGATGAGTTGGAGACTCAAGGAGATTATTCTTCTTGAAGGTGGATGAGAGTCTATTTCTCTAGTTATTTGGATTACTATGCTATAGTTAGTCCATTTGGTGGAGCATATCAAGAATCATGGTGATGATGTCTTGGTGTGTGGCAGATGTTCTAACTTGTGTTGGGACATTATCTGGTTGGATATCCTTGGTGAAGGATGATTATGCTCTGGTTCAGAAGCGTGGTGCTTACATTATGCCTAAGGAGCATCTATATAGTCATACGGGAGAATGATGAAGTAGAAGGTCTGCCTTGGATGAAGAATGTAGAGAAGACTGAAGTAGATCAGGTATTGATTAATTGGAAGTCTGAAGATGAAGAGTATGATAGGGGTTGACTGCCTTTGGAGAGTTGGGGGATCTATGTGACTTTGATCCTTATCTAACAGTTTGTTTGAAGGAGGATGGTGTTTCTTATGTTCCTCACGAATAGCCTAATTGTAACTTCATGTGGAGTTGGATGCTCAAGCATTATTGTCAGAAGAAGTGTTTCTGACTATGTGGATTAGAATGTGGAGATTCTGAGCTTGCTTTTAGTAGTATGTTCTGGCAAAGCATGACTACTAATTTTGAAGACTTCACTAGTATCAACAACTACTAGTGAATGTAATGGCAGAGGAATTGTGTCATATGATGTGATCTGATCAGAAAGTTTTTTTAAGAGTTGTTCTTCCTTCTGCTGCAAGTATCTCTTGAAGAGATTGGATCTCAGTAAAGCTTTTAAGTAAGCTGAAAATTCGTGGGGTCTGTATGAGCATGAAGATGTTCATGTGCTTGAACTGAGGATTGGTGTTTTTGTTTCCGTTGTGTGCCTCAGTGGGAGTAAAGTGGTGTTTTGTTTGATGTTTATGATGTCAGGTCAGATGTCATGACTTTATGTCAAGTGTGTACTATTGCTTAGGAAGAGTAGTTACATTTTTGTTGCTGAACTTGTGTAACTATTTAGGGGGAGCATGATTGTCTGTCATGCATGATTGCTGCTGCTGAAAAGATGTGGAACTCCTTACTGTGTCTGGAAGAATTTATTTTTCTCTGCAGTTTTTTTTGGAAGAACTCTGTAGGGGTCTTGGTTGATGGGAGATGTCACACTTGTCTTGGTGTGTGTTATTAATTCAAAGTAAGAGGACTTTACTTAGAGTGTAGTGGAAGGCAGTGTGTTTGTGTTTTAGAACTTGTGGGATCAAGCATTATGTGAATGCGTTCAGCAGGTGTGTTGAACAGAGGGTGAGCTCTTGAAGACATAAAGATGAGTCTTATGTTTTCCATTCATTTAAGGTGTTCATCTTGCAAAGGAGCACTGGTTATCTTAGATAGGGGGAGTTGAACTTTTGTTGTTGAAGTAGTGCAATTGTGGTGTCAAGTGTTAGGGTTTGTGTTTTCGTCTGTAAGCTGTTCATTCATCCTTGATGCTTGAATTGGTCTGATTGTTTGTGGCTCTGGTGAGGGTGTTATGTCAGACAAGATGTCGTGACATTGTGTTACTGGTGAAGTTCATGGTGGACATGACAGTTTAGACCTGGTGTGTCAATGAACCAGAAGTTTAGACATGATAGTTTACCCCAATGCTTGTCAATTTTTGGCCAAAAAGGGGGAGAGAAGTAGGTTTGTTCAGCTATTGTGAAATGTAGAATAGTTTGTTCTGGTCTGAGTATATTGGTTGGAATTTTTGTGTGCTTGCTGCTATGTTCAGAGTTTGTCCAATTATGGCTAAAAAGGGGGAGAGTAGCCTTAATTCTTTGGAGAGGAGCTGTGTTGTGGTGTGCTTCTTAGATATGGTTGTGGTGTTGTTTGTGGTGTTGTTTCTGCTGCTGGTATCCCTGATGTGTGCTGATATTATTTTAGCCAAAATTTGACAAAGGGGGAGATTGTTAGTTCTGGTGTTGGCAGCAATTTTGGTAAAACAATGTGCTGGTTCAAGATGTCTTGCTTGATGTCTTAACATGTGCTTTTGTGTTTCTAACATTCAGTAAGGTGTATATGTTAGTGTTGCAGGTCTGTGTACTGATGTCAAACACGATGTCCTGACATCTGTTGACAGTACATCAGTTTGGTTTATTTCTAGAGCTGCGCTATTTTTAATATATCTTGGGAGATTTTGTTTGAGAGATTGTTGGAGAATTTATTGGAGAAGATTTATTCTGATATAATCAATTCCTATTACTTTGTGGAGTATATTTTGTTACTATTTTAGGGCGAAGAGATTTGGAGAATAAATCTGCTTTATTGTTAAATCAAATCTGTGATTTTATAATGCACAAGCCCAATGTAAGGAATGTTTCTGGGAATATTATGGTATCCTTTGTGGAGCTGATTTAGAGGTCTAGAAGATTCAAGATAAAATCAAAAGAAGATTGAGTATTTAAATATGGAGATATTTTAGGAAGATTTGATTGAAGATCTAATTTGTAGGAGAATCTTTTGCAGATTTGTAGCAGCCAATATGTTGTGATTTGAAGCCCAAATCCAGTTGGGTTTAGGTTATAAATAGAAGCATTGTAACATAGAAAAATAAGACAGCCATCATGTAAATTATAAGGGTTGTGTTGGTCGATGAACCACTCGGTTTGTGGGATGGCCATTGTGTTTATCTCGAAGCCTGTAGGTAAGAGATGTATTGTTCTTGGAGGAAGCTTTTAAGCAACTTCAAGATGGTGTTCTTAGTCAAGAGTCTTGGCTGAGTATTAGCATATGAGTGTGTCTTCTATTTTTATGTGTTTGAAGAGTTGTTGGAAATCAAGCTGTTGATACAGTGGCTGAGGTGTTGACTGCTAGACATCGTTGTGATGATTGGAAGTGAGATGGAGTCTCTTACCTAGGGAGGACTTAGGTAGAAGGGTCATTGGGTAGTTATTAAGTGAGCAGACTATCAACTGGTATGTTAATTGTAGAGTCTGTGAATTGATACTGCTAATAGTAGATTTCCTTCCTGGCTTGGTATGCCCCAAGATGTAGGTTGTTAGACCGAACTAGGTGAACAAATTCTGTGTGTTGTTTATGCTTTTTAGTATTGTTATTGTTTATACCTTGCCATGTTATTTGTAACAGACCAGATGTCTCGACATCCTGTAGGACATCTGGGATCTGTCATACCAGAATTTCATTCCAGATTCATATTCCTCATGACCGCGACATGCGTGCCAATCTTCAAATTACTCAAAAAGAATCAGGATTGTGTATGGACAGAAGACTGCCAAATCGCCTTCGACAGTATCAAGGAATACTTGTTGAATCCACCTATCCTGTCACCTCCAGTGGAAGGAAGATCACTGATCATCTACCTAACAGTCTTGGAAGACTTTATGGGTTGTGTGCTTGGCCAATAAGACGAAACAAAAAGAAAAAAGTATGCCATTTACTTCATAAGCAAGAAATTCATAGACTGTGAAACTCGGTACATTATGCTCGAAAAAACTTGTTGCGCTCTTTCTTGGGCAGCCAGACATCTTCGTCAGTATATGATTTGTCACACTACTTGGTTAATCTCCAGAATGGATCCAATCAAGTACGTCTTTGAAAAGCCTACTCTCATGGGAAGGATTTCCCATTGGCAGATGTTGTTATCAGAATACGACATTGAGTACCACGCTCAAAAAGACGTCAAAGGAAGTATTTTATCCGATCATTTGGCTCACCAACCGATTGACGATCACGAATCAGTCGGGTTTGACTTCCCAGACGAAGATGTCAGTACTTAAAAATGAAAGGTTGTGATGAACCGCTACCCAGTGAAGGGCCAGAACCAGGTTCCCATTATGGATTAATCTTTGATGAAGCTGTTAATCATTATGGAAACGGAGTTGGGGCAATCATCATAACACCTCAAGGTACCCACATTCCTTTCACTGCCAGATTGACATTCAAGTGCACGAACAATGAGATCGAATACGAAGCTTGTATCATGGGTCTCGAAGAAGCGATTGACTTGAGAATCAAGAACTTGGATGTATATGGAGACTCAGCCCTGGTTGTCAATCAAATCAAAGGAGATTAGAACACATACCAATCAGGACTGATTCCTTACAAAGATTACACGAGGAGGTTGTTACCATTCTTCAACAGAATCGAGTTTCATCATATCCCTCGTGAAAAGAATCACATGGCTGATGCACTAGCCACTCTCTCTTCCATGATTAGTGTAGGTCAATGGAACGACATACCTAAGATCGACATAATGCGCCTAGAACGGCCCGCCTACATCTTCACGATTGACGCAGTCATAGACGACAAACCTTGGTATCACGATATCAAATGCTTCCTTCAGAAACAAGAGTACCCACCTGGGGCATCCAGGAAAGACAGGAAAACTCTCAGAAGACTGGCTGGTAGCTTCTTCCTGAGCAGTGATTCACTCTATAAGAGAAACTTTGACATGGTCTTGCTCCGATGCATAGATAGACCAGAAGCAAACATGCTGATAAAAGAGATTCACGAAGGATCCTTTGGAACATATGCCAACGGACACACAATGGCGAGAAAAATTCTGAGAGCAGGGTACTATTGGTTGACCATGGAATTCGATTGCTACAAGTACATGAGGTGTCACAAGTGTCAGATATACTCAGACAAAATCCATGTACCGCCAACGCATCTCAAAGTTCTCTCTTCCCCATGGCCTTTTTCTATATGGGGAATCGACATGATTGAACCCAAAGCTTCAAACGGACATCGGTTCATCCTGGTAGCCATTGACTACTTCACCAAGTGGGTCGAAGCAGCATCATACACTAATGTAACCCGACAAGTGGTAGTCTGTTTCATCAAAAACAATCTCATATGCCGTTATGGTGTTCCAAGCCATATCATTACTGATAATGGATCCAACTTGAACAACAAGATGATGAAAGAGTTGTGCGCTGAGTTCAAGATCGAACACCATAACGCATCCCCCTACCGGCCTAAGATGAACGGAGCGGTAGAAGCGGCTAACAAGAATATCAAGAAGATCATTCAAAAGATGGTTGTAACCTACAAAGACTGGCACGAGATGCTATGCTATGCTTTTCACGGTTATCGCACGTCTGTCCACACTTCAACAGGGGCAACCCCTTTCTTTCTAGTATATGGCATGGAGGCAGTGCTTCCCATAAAAGTAGAAATCCCATCAATTCAGGTATTGATGGAAGCTAAGCTAACAGAGGCTGAGTGGTGTCAAAGTCGACACGATGAACTGAACCTGATCGAAGAAAAACGAATAACGGCACTATGCCACTCTCAGTTGTATCAGCAAAGAATGAAAAAAGTGTTCGACAAAAAGGTCTGACCTCGTGTCTTCCGAAAAAGAGACCTTGTGCTTAAGAAGATACAATCATTTCTCACTGATTCTCGGGGCAAATGGACTCTGAACTATGACGGTCCCTATGTGGTCAAGAAAGCCTTCTCAGGCTGTGCCTTGAGACTCGCAACCATGGATGGAGAAGAATTTGTCTACCCCACAAACGTTGATGTAGTCAAGAAATACTTCACCTAAATAAATAAAAAACGTCTCGATGGATTGAAAACCCGAAAGGGCGGTCCAGGCAAAAATTAGACATAAGCAAAAATTTTCCCGATGGATTGGAAATCTCAAAGTACAATCCAGGCAAAAGTTAGGGATTAATGGCAAGTAACTACGTCTGATCAGTTCAACTCCTCAGCAGCAATGCCATCCATCAGGAAAACTCTAGTCAAGGTCATCTTTGACAGAAGGTCGGGATGTTCAGAATTCAAAGTTGGTAGAAGGATAGTGGTCGTTATGTTTCAATGTAGCCCATTTTCCCGTAAATTACCATTTTCTAACTTTGTAAATACTCTATGGTATCACGCGCTTAGCTGATTTCCATCCTATCAATAAAATTTGAGCCCTAGTGCTTTTGTTTGCAATTCTTATTTATTTTAGCTCTACAGAATGACATTTTAGCATGATCAATGATTCTTGAAATAAAACAAAAAAATGAATTTTTACTTGTCAATTTTTTCTTTTAAAATAAAGATGGCAATTCCCTTTTGACTTTGAACATCGAAAAGAACGTCGATCGCTTCTCCGAAGGTGATTGAATCTCAAAGTGCAGAATCAAAGTACTTCTTCTAAACCAGTACGCCTGAATGAAGGATCAACTGTGTCATATGCAAATGTCCCATCTGATATCCCCGACAGAGTTCGTATCTCTTAAGACCGATTGAACAATTCTTTCTCCCCACGGGGACCGCCTCTTCTAAGCAAGGCAGGATTGCTATCTTGAACCAATGATACTTTTCATCCCCCGCAGTGGCCGAATATCCAGTCGTGTTCATCTATTAGTCTGTATGTCACGTCATTTTTGTCAGCATAAACATGCATACATCATGCATTATTGATTCACATTCATATTCATATTGCATTACTATCACTCTGGTCATATTCATCTCCCAAGTGATAAAAGTCCTCTTATCAATCGAGTTGTCAGTTCTTTCCTCGTCAGGAAATTTTTTGTCTGAACAATCTCTCCCCAATTCATTTCTGGATTAGAGCCGATCCTCGACCACTTTGATAATATGAACCTCTAAAAAGCAAGAAGACATTCAACAAATGTCACTCGTCACCATTGAAGATGATATTTACGCTTTCCCGGATTAAGAAAAATCCTCAGAGAAAGCTTCTCAACTAAAAGACTCTCAACAACACATCAGTTTTTCTCCCAAGAAATTCGATGTTAATGAAGTCATCAGCACATCAAAATTGGATTACATCACATGGCATTTCTCCGAGAAGATCTCGAAGAAAAGTATGATGTAATATCCCAAAGCAGGAAACAGCCTCTCAAGAGACTCGTTTTCCCTAGTAGAGTCAACAAATGGCGTCTCCAACAGAGAAGTTTAAATACCTCTACAACTCAGACGAATAAGTTCCCCAGCAAGTCTGACATAAAAATTTTTTCCCATCAAATGGCATCTCCCTAGGAAAATTCGGAAAGAAGTTTGATGAAAACCGCTACACATAGCGTCCCTTGTCAAGGAAGGAACTTGACAAAAAAAACTTAGACCAGTTCTGTGGCTGAAGACCCGGATCGAGGGGAAGTTTATTGACAAAAGAAACTTAGACCAGTTCCTCGGTAGAAAACCAGGATCGAGGGGAAGTTTGTCTCAAAAAGAAACTTAGACCTGTTCCTCGGTAGAAAACCAGGATCGAGAGGAAGTTTATTGACAAAAGAAACTTAGACCAGTTCCTCGATAGAAAACCAGGATCGAGGGGAAGTTAATTGAGAAAAGAAACTTAGACCAGTTCTGTGGCTGAAGACCAGGATCGAGGGGAAGTTTATATTAGAAATTGAGACCAGTTCCTTGGCTGAAGACCAGGATCAAGGGGAAGCTTTACCCTTTTCTGAGTATAATTTCTTAGTAAAAAAAGATGAATGAGCAAACTTCCATTCATAACCACCATCAAAATTCCAGGTATTCTGATATTTAATCCTCTTGCACCCTGAATGCCCGAATACCTTCGTCATTCACACCTTCGGGTCCAAGAAAATTAAATAGGGGTATTTGTCATACCCAAAATTTTGACCACCAAGATTTCCCATCATTGTGCAAATCATCATCACAATATGGATGTACCTCTATGCCTCATCAATCTCCTCAAAGATGGTTGAGCATTCACCACAATCAAGAATTAGGATCTCAAGCCATCTCAGAGCACTTAGACAAAGAATCAATCAAGAAATGACATGATCTTCAACTTGTCTAACCTCTTAAACACCCACAAAGGATCAACATGACTCCCACATCAAGAATCAAGCACAAGGTTGCAACATTCCAAGTGGATCAAGCCTCAAGATCGCTAGTGTCACCAAATTAGGGTTTTGGTCGAACAAGGCCTCCAGATGGAAATTTTCCTCTCGGCATGAGCCAATGCTTCAAAGTACAACCCAAGATAATCCAAGGGAACTCATGGACCCAATCATCAAGTGAATCTAACCTCTGGGGATTCATTCACCAAAAATCAGGAATTAGGGTTTCTTGACCTAATTCACCCCTAAGTTGACTTTTGGGACAAAGCATGAGCCAAGACCTCAAGACATGATTTGAGGGCCTCCAATACACTAAATTGATCCATTTGCAACAATGTATTAATCCAAGAAGCTTGATTCACAAGTTTCATTTTCATCTGGACCACAATTAGGGTTTCGAGGAAAAAGTCAGCTGTACCTTTGACTTTTGACAGGACATGCTCCCAAACTTTTGGACATGACTCAATAAACCCTATATCACCTATGGAATCCATCCATTAGGTTTGATTTAGGTCAAGGACTTGATTTCACAAAGGATTGCACAGTTTGGATTTCATCCGATAAAAAGTCAACTGTGCACAAAATCAAGTTTGACTTTTTGGAATTTTTCACAAATATGGTTCCCCTAAGTAAAAAATAATGTTAATGTATGATATTGATCATCATTCATCAAGAAAAATCAAGAAAAGTGAGGTTTCTTGCAAAAGGGGCAACCTTGAGAAACCAAAATTTTTCTAAGTTATGGAACAAAAGTGATTTTGGTACCAACTTCCAAGGACCATAACTTGAGATCCAAGCAACCATTTTGGGTGATCCAAAGCTGGATTTGTAGGTCTTGCTACACTCTACAAAAGCTTCAACTACCTCAGACTCCAATTCTTTATGGATTTTAAGTTATGGAGTGATCAAAATGACAAAAACATGAAAATGACACTTTTTCCAACACTTAGTGAAAATCTGCCTAAGTTACCAGTCTTGAACATCAATGTTCATGAGGTTTTTTCAGCTGGATCCAAATAGTTTCAAAACAAACTATCATCACACATGTTTTATATCATATTAGGGCTTTCTAAAAAGCACAAGAGCCTCCCCTAACTCAACTTGAGCAGGGAGATATGAATCCCTCAAGATCACCATTTCCAAGTGTCCTAGGCAAGGCAATTTTGGCAGATTTTGTTGTTTTGCTCGATTTGGCAAAATTGAACAACTCCAAGACTTGTCATCATTTTGGACACATCTGAGGGTAAAACAAAAGGAGAATGATCTGATCCCTAAGCTTCCAAAGTCCAAGAATCTACCTTAGCCATAACAAACCTAAAAAGGCTAAAAAGGTGCCAAGACTCCAATTTTGTTGCAATGCATTTAATGGATACACCAAGGTGGCACAGACTGACACATTCCTAACTGAATGAGTCAAGGATCAGCACTGAATAACCTCAAGTCAATGGCTAAAGGAGACTTGAGATTCCTTTTGCTTAACATTGGCCAAAGGCCTGCTGCAGCTACCATTCACTATTGCTTGCAAAACAAACTTGCTCTACTATAAATAGAGCTCATTTATGCTCAGTTTAAGTACACCAAAGCACTACAACACTTGATTTCCTCAAAATCCCTCTCTTTAGGCCAAAATGCCTTCTTTCACAAGGTATCTCTGAGTTTTTGAGTTAGAGAGCAATTCCATCACAGCTCATGATCCAAACACCTCATAATGTTGTATCTAAGATGTTCAAACACTCACTTGTGACCTGAAACACCAAAATCACAAAGCCCACTTCCAAAACCTCAAAATTGGACTTTTTTGCATTTTTCAAGCCATGTCTTGATTCAGTCACTTCCAAAACTAGACAAAGCCTCAAACACACTCCAAATATCATCCTCAAACTGTCCCAAATGGTTCCCCTCATCTGGAACACCATTTGAGAGAGTTGCCATATTGGTCACTTTTGCCCCTTTTGCAAGAAAGTGCCACAACTTGTTCCTGAGGATTCCAGCTGGTTCTAACCATTCCAAAAGCTTTTAAGGGATCAATTAAGAATGTCCAAAGCATCAAATTACTTCTGGCACAAGGAACTTGACAGATAGCATAAAAAGCTCCAAGAGGTAAGTGCATGACAACTTGAACTCTTTGAATTATGCATTACTTTGAAGTCCACTGATCATAAACATCTCAAACATGTTATATATGTTGTGTTCGAACCAAATTGCCTTGTAATTCTTGCCGGTACCATGTGTTAGCATAGAAAATGCAAATATAGGCCTATTTCAAAACCACTATCGGGTTTTAAAATAGGGACCTCATCTAAAAAAACCAAGACCACCATTGGATTCCTTGTGAAATTCTAGGTCAGATGCACCTAAATTTTGTCCCAATCCATGGAGAAATGAGAAAGTTAGAGGCTTCACATAAATTGCCCAAAAGCTTGCCTTGCCTTGCCTTGCCCAAGCCTAGAAGTAAGGCATGACTTATGATTTAATGGGGTGGTTTTGATACACGGATATATCACCACCCCAGTGGTAACGCACATGTGTGTTTGGCTTGATGGTCGTGGGTTCAAACCCCACCCAGACCATTTTGCCATTTCATATCCTTTTAAATACTTGTCATATATCAACTGTATATATACTTGTATATTTGCTTAGAGTTTTCCCCGGCAACTAGGTCTAGAACTAGGTAAAGCCAGTTGGTCACTCTTTAATACATTCAAAACTAGATCCCCATAGGATTTCCAGATACAGTCTTGCCTTCTCTTGGGCTTAAACAATATGGAACAAAGAGAAAGGCATTATTCCCGGTGAAACTTTTCTCAGACTGTCACTATTAGAAATTGTCAAAGAAATTCATTTCCCCGGAGAGGATTAATTCTCGGTGAAACCTCTCCTGGATTTCTTCAAACCCTAGAACTGTTCACTAAAGAAAAGATTATTCCCGGTGAAACTTTTCTTGAACTTTTCTTAGGATTGGACCCACAGGCTTCCTAAAAGCATCCCCGCCTCCTCTTGGGCTTTGTACAAGGACCCTCGGGCTTCTTAGAAGTTCTCATGCCTTCTCTTGGGCTTAATACAAGGACCCCGAAGACCTTTTAGAGGTATAGGACAGAACTTAGTCATCCTTTGCTAGAGCGGTCTTTCCAGTGTCAATACATCAAACCATTTTAGGGTTGATACTCAACCCTTATCTGCCTCCTCTTGGGCATCATACAAAGATAAACTCTTCCACACCAGTAGACTTGGATAGTCTAATCTCCTCTTGAGTCTCAAAGACATTCTTAAGTTCCCTAGAGAAACCCTGGTCATTTTAAATAAATCTCCAGCAGAGTTAGAACCCATGGGTTCTAAAGCCCAATCAGCCTCCTCTTGGGCTTTGTACAATGATTCTCCCCAACAGAGCTAACCTTTTCAGACTCTCTTGTTGAGTCAATCACCTTTCAATACTCTCTTGTTGAGTCAACCCTTCTCAGCCTCAATCTTGGGCTTTGTACAAGACAGATAGAAACACTCTCTTGTTGAGTCGATCTTTTTCAGCCTTCTCTTAGGCTTGGTATAATGATTTCCCCCAGTAGAAGTCAGCCTCCTCTTAGGTTTGGTATAATGATTTCTCCAGCTTGTTTAGCCACAATCTTGGGCTTTGTACAAGACAGATAAAAGCACTCTATTATTGAGTCAAACCCTTTTCAGCCTCAATCTTGGGCTTTGTACAAGACATCTAAAATATCCTCAGCCGAGTCAGTAAAGTCCCTTTTTAGCCTCGATCTTGGGCTTTGTACAAGACATATAGAATATTTCCCCTAGAAAAGTAAAACTTTTAGCCTCCTCTTAGGCTTTGTATAATGATATCCCAAAAGAGTCAGTCTCTTTTAGCCTCAATCTTGGGCTTTGTACAAGACAGATAAACACTCTCTTGTTGAGTCAGTATTTTCCAGCCTTCTCTTAGGCTTTGTATAAGGACTTCCCCATTGGATTCAATCAATCTCTTATGTTCAACCTTGGGCTTTGATCAAGGCACACAAAAATCAACATTCCCTTCAGAGAAAATCAAAATCTCTTTGTAGGAAATCATTTCTCTGTTTATCACTCTTCAAAACAGATAAGTCAAAACAAACCTTAATCCTAGATAACTGCTATAAGTGGCACACTTGTTGATTTAAATATCCAAGATATTGTCCATCTTTTATCCTGGTAAATCCTCTCTTTTATCTAATTGATGTAAGCGGCATGCCTCTGGATTGTTTACATCCACGACACTGTCCCTCTCTTAGCATGACAGATTCCTAAGGAAAAATGGCATTGCTCTACACTGAGTTAAAGTTTTCTCCTTCAGGAAAAATCCCTCATAAAGGAAATTATGGCATTGCTGGATTCACATATCCCAGTTAAAGTAATTCTCCTTTATAAACAGTCACCCAACATTTGTGATAAACAGACAAGATATCTCCCTTTAGAGATAACAAATTCTCTCTCAGTCAAACATTTAGCTTCAATCTTGGGCTTTGAACAAGACACAAATAACCTTTTAGCTTCAATCTTGGGCTTTGAACAAGACACCAAAACATAACATCTTTTCCTCCCTTAGAATAGGAGGAACTACGATTGCTCTGATTTCCCTGTTTCTTTAAACGGGAATACATATGCATAAGATTGCGAAATCTTAGCAAGCATACCAATCAAAAACTTTAGGTCCAGTACCTTCGTACCAATCAAAAACTTTAGGTCCAGTACCTTCATACACTAATCAAAAACCTTAGGTCCAATACCTTACCAAAAACATCAGAAAAACCGAACATCAACTCACTCTCTCTTTCATATTTCCCAAGAAACTTTCCCAACCCATTTCTTAATAAACACCATCAAGTACAAAGCAGAACCTAAAACTAACAACCTATGGATAACCACATATAGGATGGGAAATTGACAACTCCCCATTGTATAACCTGACCCCGGACCCCCGAATCTCTTTAAGCATTTGTTCAGTTAAACATTCGCGTGCAAGGTTAGTTTTAGATAGCTTTCCTTTCCATTCCAGCTTCACGAGATAAATAAGAAATCAGAATGTAGCATCGCCTCCTCTTCATTAAGGAGAAAACCCAATTCTGCGATAAGGTGGTCGTGTCACCGACAAAAATCTCTCGCTAAAGTTGCTCCACTATGGATTTGTTCTCTATCATTCAAAATAAATATAGTTGTTGTTTAAGACACAACATGTGAGGAAAAGACTTAGTCATATACAATAATTCAATTTTTTGCCCTCATCATAGTCATAATCTTCTCCCTATAGACTTCCCTTAGAACTTTATCCTTGAGGTATAAAATAATGGCACTTTTATCTTATCAACCATCTATATCTTCTCTACATGTGTTAGGGTTGCGTGGATTAACGCCTTACCTTTCAATGCTTCGATGCAATTCTCATGACTTAATATTGCTTACATCTTCACCTTCCATAACCCAAAATCATTGTCTCTAGAAAATTTATCCATCTACCATTTAGAAATCATGTTGCTCACTTGTAAATAAAATCCCTTTGTTCCAGAATGAGCACCACCTGTTGTAAAAACTCTAACAATTCTAATGAATTTTTTGATAGCTCCAAACATACCAATACATTTGATAAGTGGATTTAACCTATGATATGGGGGATCCATGTGAGTGATAAACAATTTATACAATGACCTGTACATTTCTCTAAAGGATTGGGATGCGTAGTTATCCTGGTGGTTCTAGGTTTGGAACTGAAGTGGCATTTCCTCTTTTTCTTAAGGTTTTATGTTTGATTGATTGTCTTTTAGCTTTTGGTTTTCTTTATATCGTTATTGAGTATTCTCTCATGATTGTGCACCTTATGGTTGAGTTTTGAATCCTTTTTTTACGCATGCATAAATCAAATTGTTTGATTATGGTATAAAAAAATAGGCTTCTGGTCGATTTGTTAAGTCTTTGAATCAATAACTACATTTGAGAATGGTTCAAGTTATGACAATGTTAGAATCTCAAAAATACTTTACATTTTGCAAAATTTGATGTTCATGAAGTGTGATTCGAACCACACACATCCATGACTCTAATCAGCATTACATAATATCCAGGAATTGCTTTCAAGCTGTCATGATTCGAATCACAAGACCTATGACTCAAATCACAAAAGCTTGATCCTAATCACAAAAAGTATGACTCGAATCAAAGAGTTTGTTATTTTTGTTTCTTGGTTTTTGATTCAAATCACTTGATCCTTTGACTCGACTCATACTTTTTGCTTATGAATCGAATCAAACATCATTTTTCTCTCATTTTTGTTCTAGATATCCAACACATATAAAAAACCATTTATCTCAAAACACATTCACAATGATGAAAAACATACACATCCACTACTAATTTGAAATTAGTAACACACTTTCTCTCTCAATTTTTAAAAGAGTTTTGAATCATGCTTTGAGTGTTTGCAAACGAAATTTGTCATCTTCTACCTCTTTCTTCATCCATTTTTGTCTAGATCTAACTTTAATATTCAAGGTGTGAGATTTATTATGAGGATTGTTATTACGAATAAAGTTTCCTTTGAATATTTCTTGAGATTTCAAGGGTTTCTAAATTATGTTTATGGTTGTGACTGGTTTTGACAAGTCGAACGGAAAATAAGGAGGTTCTTCTCTCCATAATTACTTTGGTAGTGTTATGTGGAAGCCTACAGGCAAATTGAGAGTTCTCCTCAATCTTGAGACAGGCCAAGTGTGAAGAAGAACATCTCCATGACCTTGGCTAGGGTTTTGATGACGCGAAATACATGACCAAAAGAAGAAAAGAGAAAGACAATGTTTGATCAAAGGGAATTGGCGAAAAACTTCAAAGAATTTTGACTAAATGTCTAGCTTGATATTTAAAATATCATGATTCATCTCTTATATCACTTAAAAGCACATAAATATTATTTAAACTTCATCTACAAACTTCTAAAATTACTGTGCATGAATATCCACAGAAGCCTTGCCTTAAAAAGTTTTTTTGTGTTGAAACCAAAGCTCTATTCAAGCACAACATAACTGTAATCAAATACAAATGCCCAATTTTCAAAAAATTTAAACGTTGTAATTGTTGTATTCAAATACAGGTGTATTGTACTCGAGGACAACCTGAACTAATGTATTTTTTCTGAACCATAATCATTGTTTTGATTGGCAATGCTTCATGGAACCTTTTCTAACTTGTACAATCATTCAAAAATGTTTTTAGAAGTGTATATAAATCATCGTATACTAGAAAACAAATTATTAAGTTTAAAATCAGATTTATAAGAATCAAATATCATTTTCAAAGTGTTATTCATTTTTCAAATGGTTTGAAAACATGTGAACTTTCATAAACCAAAAAAAAAGTTTCATAAACCAAAATAGATTATGAGCAATTAAATGATATACTTTGAATTGTGATATTGAGAAAATAAAGTATATAATCCCAAGACTGGATTTTACATTCAATAGCCTACTACATTCTATATTTCTCAACAAAGTTTGAGTGTTCTTATTTTTTATCATAATGTGTTGGTTGGTGAAAAGTGTTTGTAAATAAAAAGAGGTGTACTTTCTAGTTTTTGTGAGGATCATCATAGTGTTTGGTGATTGTTGAAAAGATTCTTTGATTCGGAGAGATTCAGAATCCACCATAAATTTTGGTATTTGTTTTGTTTGTGTATTAAAAGGTTGTAAAGAGGTCTTGGTGAAGACTTGTACAAAGATCTAAAACATAGTGAATAATCCTCTAAGGAGTTGAGGAACTAGATGTACCATTGGTTGATAAGGGGAACTAGTATAAATCTCTTGTGTTATTTACTTTATGCTTTTAAAATTTTACACTTTACATTCATCTTAAAGTAACATTCTAATCATTGCTTCCAATAAACTAAAAAGTTAAGAAAAGTTGAGTAAAGAAGAGAAAAATTCAGCAATGATAATTCCCCCTCTCTCTTAGAATGCATCTCATAGTTACACCAAGGCTCCAGATACTGGTAGGATCGAGTAAAGATCTCTGCAGAACGAAGGCTTTTGAGCAACATTCTTGGAACTAGAATATTTAAGTTGATTTCGAGTAAATATTTTTGCAAGGATTCATTGTTAGACGTTGTTTACAAGTCAAAGAGGATTCAAATAGAAGATTTTATATTTCAGCATTATTCAGATTGTGATTGTACTTAACATCTTGTAATATTTTTCAAAATCATAGTAGAACAACATCAAAGTTTCGATGGGAACCATTAGAAAGTGTAGTAGGCATAGTGAGGATCGTTGATGAACCATAATACATATGGCGTACTATCCTCTCTCTCTCTCTCTCTCTCTCTCTATATATATATATATATATATATATATATATATATATATATATATATATATATATATATGTGTGTGTGTGTGTGTGTGTGTGTGTGTGTGTGTGTGTTGTGTGTGTGTTGATTAGAATTGCATGATTAGGTTTATTGCATTCTTAGAATCGCATTTGGTTAGGTTTATTGTCCTGATAGCAATTTCATGTATAAACGTATGATTTTTTAGATTGGAACTTCGAATTATTCTTATTGTCAATTAAGTCTTGAAACTCTAATTCTAGAATTCTTACATTGTATTGAAATTGTACGTTTACATTTCTCTTGTAAAATGTTTATAATTCAATGCACTGATTAAAGTGTTGTATGCATTGTGTTTCCTTCACACAAACCAATTTTGAAACTCTGATATTTTTAAAATAAACAATTTTTTTTAAAACAAACATTTTTAAGGAGGTCTCTTCAACCCCCTTCTAGACCGATTGAATTCTCATATTCTCTCCCAACAACTGGCCTTAAAGTTAGTCTTTTGATTAGGTCTAATCGACTCTAAAAGTTGAGAATATGGGTAACAACAATCCGAAGGGAGCGTAGCGTGGAGCCCCAGTTTTTAAAGGTAAAAACTATGTTTATTAAAAGGACAATATGTATGTTCCCTAAATGTCAATAGACAAGATGTTTTGTGTAACACCATAAACCCCAAAACTTATATAAAATAATTTAATCGACAATTTAAGGTGTCACCATAACAACGATCCAAAAAAACATCAATACATTTGACAACACACAATAGAAAAATCACATCATAATAACTTCAATTTAAACTCCGCAAAATAAAGTATCAGACTTCAAACCACATAATCCAACATTAACTCAAAACATAGCAAAACACCTTACTCCCGATGTTACAAGATCAGAGCACTAAAACCACTAAATTGCGATAAACTATAAATAAATGAAGAATAACTCCAACAAGACACATTCCACACACAACAACAACTTTACTCTTGATTATCTGCAAGATGTCCATGATGGACAACATTAAGCAAAAGGGGTGAGAAATAAACTTCGATATAAAATGATATGTGTGTGTGTGTGAATGTAATGAGACTCACGACACAATGTTACACTATGCATGTGGTACCAACTCAATACTTGGCTCTCTCAGGAACTAGGTCCCCCTTTCTAAACCCATGAGTCCCCATTTTGAGCTCAAAGCCCCCCCCCCCCCCCCTTTCTGAATTCGTGAACATGCCTCTTTCAACGACACGACACAATGATGCATGTCAATACAAATAAATGCAACAACAACAATAACAATGATTACGGTCTCACTTCTGACCATAAACAACATGCATTGACACACAGTAATAATTCCCCCTTCTGAACTACTATCCAACAATAATAACAACAATGCACACAAGCACACAAATAGTTTCCCTTCTAAACTATTTATCATCACATCAATAATACATAATTAATCACCATATAATCATGCCTCTCATAACAATACTAGTCATATTAATATCATATAACATCATATGCATTCCATACAATTGTTACACCATGTATACGACAACATTCAAGTAATTCAATCATCATCCAACAATAATAATTCCACCAAGCTCAATTAAGCTCATAATAATTAATTAACGACACCAACATGGCCAAACAATAGCCAACCATCGACCAAACCACAAAACAACATTAAAAATCCAAACCGACAACTCGAAATACACAAACAAGGACAAAATTCCTCTTTTGACAGCATGATGGGTAGCCTGTCACCAGGGTGGCGCTCGTCATCCTGTTAAAACTCACCATGTGTCATTATAATGACGACTGGCTTGGAAATCCAAGCCTAGAGACCATGGTGGTCTCCCCGTCATAGCGCTCACGCCTATCAGCGTCTTAAGGTGTGCGAGGGTCAGCCTGTCATCTGGGTGACGCCCGTCACCCTGCACCAGGAAGCAAAAAAGAAAATTGGCCATGTGAGTTCCCTTAAAACTCCAATTTTGGCTTCCCAATCCTCCCAACATGCCCAAAAAATTATACTGCATATAATATCATCATCATAACATGCTAAATCACAGTCTTACACAATATATTCATCAAATTCATGTTTATGTTCAAAGCTTCAAAAATTGCAACAATGGCATAAAATCATATACACATAAACAAAATCATACACATACGAACTTGGTAACGAAAATCAGATAATAACACATTCGATTATCAATTTTCAGAATGTCATACAACAACAACAATTCATAATGGATTTCACACTAATCCTAAAGAAAGTAAGGGTCTCTCTTCTCTACCCTTTCATGCAAAACACCCATATAAAAGCCCTTTCTCCCCCTTAACTCAGATTTCTAATAGTAATTTTGAATCGATTAAGGTTGGTGGTTTGATATCTTCCCCCTGCAAGCCCTAGCCTCTTTTTCTCCAGAAATTCCAACTTTACGTATTTTCTCTCAAAAACTCCACTAACCCCTTTTATCTCTAAAAACTTAATTTAATCTTTGGTTAATTATACTTAGGCCCAACTCTTCTCATAACTCTCACCACTTCCCTTATTACTCCTTAGTTCTTATTTTCCACCCAAAACCTATATTTCAATTTATTTTAATTAATTAATTAAAAATAATTATCAATTCTAATTATTTCTAATTATTTAATCATTCTACAAATCCATCAATAGTCTCACTACTCCCACTATATAATAATTACACATACACCTCATGATATATTTAATTAAAAGCACACCACATACTAAATAATTAAATAAAACATTGAATAATTCGATTAGATAGAATAATCAAATTTTGGGGTGTTACATTTTGGGTGACAATCACCGACTGACCTTTTCTCCCTAAAAGTGAAGTCGATAGTGTTGTAAAACTCCCAAAATATTAGTCAGACGAGGAAACCAAAAAGACATCATATGATTTGAAGGCGAGGAATATACTTATTTTCGCGTTAAGCGCTAAAGTATATTACTCTATCTCACATAATAAGAGTGCACAACCAATGTGAAACACTCTTCAAGTCCTCTACGAGGGTAATGAAAATGTTAAAGACTCTATAACTAATATGCTGACATAAGAATATGAAATATTCTGTATGGAACACGAAGAAATCGTGGAGTCCATGTAGACTTATTTTCTCTATATAATCAACAAGTTGGAAAATTTGGGAATGTCCCTTTCTAACAAAGATTTTGCTAATAAGATTTTAAGATCTATGGGCAAGGAAAGGCAACGAAAGGTTAGAGCCATTAAAGAATCAAATGATCTTAATAATTTGGATATCAAAAAATTGTTTGGAAAGATGACTGGACATGAAAATGAACTCAAAAGGCTCGTAGCAAGCGAAGTAAACGCAAAAAAAAAAAGTTTATAGAAGAAAACAAGGATATCTCCTTGAAAGCTTCGTCATCAAAGGAAAAGGAAGTAGATGACGATATTGAAAGTACTGATAAAGACTCTTACAAAGAAAAAGAGGTGGGTTTATTCGTCAAGTGCGACAATCAGTATATAAAGAAGCACAAGGTCAAACACTCAGACAAAAAATTAATCAATTTCAAGAAGACTCATCCGCATAAGAAGGAAGATAAGAAGAAGGAAGAAAATGTTATATGCCATGAATGCTAAAAGTCAGGTCATTATCGTATAACATGTCTGAGTCTTAACAAGCAAAACAAAAAGAAGGATAACGACTCCTATAAGATAAAGGGTAATCGTGCCAAATGTCACAGGGCTTATATAATTTGGGAAGAAGATGAGATCTCCTCTTCATATTCCAAATCTATCTCAGATGATAAATTTGCAAATTTGTGCTTGATGGTGCACAAAAAGTGTGGAACTGTGTGTCTGCAGGTATAATTAAGAAGTGATAAAAGCTCATATATAAGCAAGATCTATTAAGCCATGATGATGTCATGGTTTTAATGATGACAACACATGAAGTAATAACAACACTTGAAGTGGTTCCGATGATAAAAAGTCAATTACAAAAGCTAACCCAAGCGGTCAAAGATGAAAAAAGTGGTTGATCAAGCTACCTGGCTAAATAATCGGGGTTTATGATAACAAGTGATATCTTTACAACTCTCTGATGATGGTGACTAACTTGAAGATATATCAAGTCTCATCCAAAAAAAGATTAAGTGAAGTGGTTATATGCTTAGTATGTCCGACAAAAAGAATTGAATCTTTAGAATGTGAAAGAGAGGAAGTGTGAAATGTCGCATGATCATGTCTGACTGAGTGATCAATAATAGGTTATGGCAAAAATGACCGGAGAAAATAATAGGTTTTAGCTAATATTTAGCTCAATAATTTTTCACAATTGACTAGCATCAATCGATTGACAGGGACCATCAATCGATTGATCTGATTTCTCCATACATTATGTTTCTCCTATTTTTCACGTTTTGGCTTAGTGCAATCGATTGATCTAGGGAATTAATCGATTGATCTCATTCTTTCTTTCAATTTTTTCTAAATTTCCACATGATCAATTGATTGACATAGGAGGTCAATCGATTGAGCATGTATTATCATATTATCAAATCATAGATACTTTTACTAAACCTTTTTCTTAAGAAAATTTGTTTTTGTAAAAACTTAATAAGGAATATTAAATCAATCATGCATGAATTAATACCTACTTGTTTCCTCTTATCCTTCTCATTCTTCCCATTCTCCATGTGTTATACATCGTCTATGTGCTTTTTGTGTGTTATTTTTCAACTTTTTTTATTATGCCAAAAAAGGAGAATTATACTCTCAGAGGGACTAGGGTATACTCTCTATATTAATCAAGGGGAGTTGAACCACTTAACTCCTTTATCTTTGTTTCTCTGTTTGTCCACCTCCCCGAGAGATGTGTCATCATCATAAAAAATAAGGAGAATGCGGATTTATGTGCTTACGGATACATTTAACTGCAAATGATCTTAGTAGCATATGGTCTTTGTGGTTTTTATACTAAAAACACCTAAATGTTAAGTGGCATTCGGTGGAGTCCTTGAAGATCTCTGATCAGGCAACATCTAATGATGGTATATATCAAAGAAGTTATATCAAGACTCATGAGGTATAAAATGTCAAGTCTCGTATGAAGTGTTAAATCAATGATGAATCTCGCAAGAGATATTGAAGCTTCACGTTGTGAAAGAAAGGAAGAGTGAAAGCTCGCTTGGTCCTATGTCTGAGTGGTCAGTGTATTTTAAAAGTATAAAATATCTCCTAAGATACTAATTAAACTCTCTCACACACATTAAAATGTTTTTGAAGCCTCCTTCCTTTTATAAAATCACCTAAAAATGTTGTAAGCACGCACCTAGTTGGTTACTAGCATGGTTAAACCTTTAAGAGTGTTCTTTACACTATATAATTGATTAACACACTAGAGTTAATCAATTATATCTTTTGTAATGTCTCCTAATTGGTTAAGGGATCTTCTAATCGATCAGTGACATCGAATTTAAAAACCTTGCATTTAACCCTATGTGATAATCAATTATGTGCATTAAAAAGCACATGGATCATTTTCCTTTTTGAGCTACATTTTACCCTAAAAATAGAGAGTTTCTCCTTATTTCAAACCACACTAGAATTCAGATTTCTATTATCTTTTTCTCATTTTCTTCTCTTTTCCTCTCTTTTTTATATTATTTCTCTAAAGTTGACTTAGTGTTTTACGAGTAAAAAAATACTTGTGAGAGTTTGGTTGTATTGGTGTTCGTGCTTAAGTGTTTTTCATCAAGAGTGTCATTATCTTATTTGATATCTTTGTTTGTCTCTTGAGATTATCCTAGTAAATTTTATGTTTAGTCTTGATATTGTCCTGGTGAAATCATTGTTTGGTTCTTGAGATTAACCAATAAAATATTTGTTTGGTTTGTGAGCTTTGTCATCAAAAGCTTTGTTTGGTTTGGGGAAAAGTGTGTATAAAATCTCTCATCATTTGTAATAAGGGTCGTGGACAAATCCTTAAAAGCTCAAGATATCATTTTAGTGGAACTCTCAAAAATAAATTTTTGCAGAGAGTAGGCCAAACCATTATAAATCTTGGTGAAATATAATGTCTCTATCTTTAACTCTTTATTTTTAATCATTTTCTTTCTTCTCTAAATCTTTCTTTCTATTTTCTGTTGTTTTATCTCTGCACTAACATAGATTATTTTTCAAAGAAAAATAATTTTTTAAATTAATCATTATTTCTACACTTTACCGTTCTCCCCCTCTTATGTTTGGAGTTATTTGTGAGCCAGAATCGGTTGACATGGATCCATCAACTTTTATGAAGGAAATTTCTTTAGTTGAGATCTTTATTCTAGCTACCCTATGGAAATATCTTGTTTTTATGCAAACCATTTCTTTCCAAAACATTTTCTTAACATTAAGAGCAGAGTCCAGGTTAGTCTTATTCTTAAGGTCATCTGAATAACCTTGAGCAACAATAAGATTCTACACCTCATGCAGATTTTCCTCAAGAACCTTGACATTGTCATGCACATTAAAAGAACAATTATTCCAATCCTTAAACGTGTGTTCCAAATTTTACAATTTTTTTGTTGAGAATAAACATTGGATATCCCAATACATCACTATTCCAAATCGATGCCACAACCTATTTAAGCTCAGGATGCCTAACTAAATTGAAAAATAATTTTGCTCTCCTATTTTGCAGGAGAATATCCTAATTGAAGAGGTGATTCTTAATTTAGTCAATGAGCATACGAATGAAATAAAAATAAAATTAAGATTGATATGTAATGTGAATATTAAAATTAAATATATCAATTTTTTTTCATTTGAGAAGTTAGTGAAGACTTGAGACTAAGATTGTCAGCATCTCAAAGAGGAAAATTCTGACTTCAATTGAGATCCTTGTCAGTGAACAGTTGAATTGGTTTTTATGATTAATCAAAACTGAATATTGAATTTTCAAAAAAAAAAGCAAATACATAAAATTTTTAAATATTTCTATTTTATTTTATTTTAGTCAAAATTTTAATTACTAATTATATAATATAATCAAAAGATATAAATTAAAGCTACGTCATAAATTAAAAAAATGACACTAAATCCTATTACAAAAATCTGAGAAACTAATTATTTTCCTTCATCATCATCTTACTATATAAGAAAAGTTAAGGCTCTGGAAATGCCTCAACTGCCCTTCCTTTTAATGCTGCCACCTCACTAAAATGAGGATAATTTTAGTCAACAATTTACTTTTTCTAACTTGTGATGTCATATCTTTATTTTCCAACTACATGGTTATTACATTGTGCTTTGGTTTGTTAACTTTGACTCAAATGATGATGTCACATGCTATTTTGGTTACAAACAAACTAATTCAATACTATAATTTTTCTGCTGTGGACCCTACTCTCAATGTCTGATACACGTCCATCATTGTTCAAGTTTACTGTTTTCGTCTTTCTCTCTCTCGATGTTCATCTCACTGCTTTTCTTCTTCGAACTTCTCTGTTTCTCTTCTTTCTTCATGTTCGTCTTCTATGGTGTCTGGTTTAACAGCAATGGTATAGCTGTGTTGGAGGCAACACGTATTCGGAGACGAGGGTTGTGGTGGTTGGAATTGGAATAGCTGATGAATTTTACCGACATTGTAGCTTCAAACTTGTCTTTTCTCTTCTGAAAGTTGTGTCTTCTTTTCGTTCCGTTGTTGGAAGCTATGGCCATTGTTGAAACGTATATCCATTTTTGAATTGTTTGTGGACGGTGTAGCTTCATTGTAGATCCAGCTCTATTGCAGGTATATAGAAGAGGGTTTATGAAAGTTTGTTGTTGTATTTTATACTACTAGATCCCTCCATAAGATTTTTTAATGTTTTCCTTTTTTATGTTTTTTAGGTTGGACTGATTTGTTATGATGTTTTTTGGGGTTTCTTCACACCAGTAATGGTTAGGGTTGGAAACTCATTATATGTTTTTTAATGTTTTCATCTTCATATGAAGTTTAAAATTGTATGCTATTACTATTTGTTCATATTATCGTGATACAGCTGAATATATTTGTGCCGGACTGATTCTTTTCAAAATTGGTTGAAGGTTGTAATTATTGGAACAACATGAATATGAGCCTTTATCAATGTTTGATCTGTAGTGTTTGCAAACTCTGTTGATTTCTCTCATTGTCGGTGTTTGAGTGCAGGTTGGGTCTGGAAGCAGACTCTACAGGATTCAGGGTTCATCAAACATGGTTGGTGTTGTTACAGCTGCTATTGAGGCTTCTGCTTTATCCATTCAACCAAATGTATAGTTTGTTATCATGTTGTGTATAACAGAGTTGTTCCTTATGGTGTTGGACATGGTTTACGTGCTGGTCCTATGAATCTATGAATCAAAATTAATTGCTATGAATCAAATATGATCTGTTTAGGTTTTGTAACTGATACTGAACTAATTGTTATGGTTCTTATTAGTTTATGTTTGGTTTGTAAAATACTTGCAGGTTCTACTTAATACTGTATTTCTCTTTTTTAAGTATTGACTCTTATATTTTTCCCTCAATAGATTCAATACACGTTCGATTATATGAATGAAATACGAATTTCATGAAGGTTTTAATTATTGGAGCAGAATGGACTCCTTACCACAAAGGTCTTTTGTTTTCCGATATTTATGGAAATGAAATTTAGGCAAGTATTCAATATAAGGCTTTATCAATGTTTCATCTACAGAATATTGGGGTTTCAGTACCTGTGAAAGACCTTGCTGGCCTTTCAGTACGTCTGTTATTGGAAGTGAGTCAGGGCCTTCCATCAGTGATGGCTTAGGGACTGCACCGGCATTGTCAGCATGGACTATTGAAGAGGCATGGTTTGATTCAGCTATAGTGTTTGAGCAAGAATAGACTCTCATTCTGGTTTTAAGTGCTTATCTTGCTGTAGTTTCATTTTTTTTTACAATCAAACAATTAACAATCATTAAATGGTCCTTAACTTTAGTTTCTAGGCTACAGGCAAGAAAGTTTATCTTTCAGTGTATATTGTTGAGCCATGGTAAATTGTTGGTATTTCAGCCTTCAAATTGTTGGGCTTGCTGTAGGTTACCACATGCACATTCTCTCCCTCTTTTGAGAACGGTATGGACTCAATTTTATTTCATTAAAAAATACACACATGTATGCTATGAAACTTTGACACAGACACGGACACCTCACACGTGTTGGTATCTGCATCTGACGTCTGTTGGTGCTAAAAAGCATGTTTCTACTTTTATGGACCATTCGATTTTAATGGTTACAGGTGACAATGGTGTTTCAATAAGTGCTAAGATTATATCCACCAGCAGCCTTTGCACAGAGATCCTGAAATAAGGGGACGACATTCAAATGAGTTTAAACCAGAAAGGATAAGTCACGGTGTTTCTAAGGCAATCAGGTTTCCACAAGCGTATGGCCCATTTGAAATAAGCACTTCATTGTGTGTTGGGATGAACTTTGCAATGGTTGAAGTAAAGGTGGTGTTAGCACTTCTAGCCGTGAGTAATCCGTCTGTGCTACTCTTTCTTATATTTTATTTGCATTGAATTTCACTTGTATTGATATTTTGTTTCTCAAATATTTTATCTTACTCATGTTCTTCTGATGTTTATAGTCAAGGATGATTTTGTACAACTACATAGCTAACAATGCTGATATGGATATATATTCAATTTGAACTTGGGGAGTTTGCAAAATAGCTTGTAACATTCAACTTAATACTATATTTCCCTGTATGATGTTCAAGGTCCAACTCCTCAGCTACAGGTTGAAACTGTTTTATTCGTTTCATTTGAAATTTGACCTCTGACATGTGCGTGTGAATTTGATCTCTAACAGGCGAGTTCTTGTCTTAATTCCCAATTTAGTGGAGAACGCAGGTTTTTTATTTATTCAAAGTTAAGTCATTTTTATAATATGATATTAGTGACCAGGACTATAGCTTACCCACAAATAGAATATTGATTTTCACATTGTTCAAAATCTCCTAATATGTATAGTCTAACATTTTCATTATGCTTCTGTGTTTTTTCTTTCTCACTAAGAACATTGTTCTATTGTTAAGCATGTTTTCTCTTTACTATGTTATGATTTTGGCCATTGTTTGTGCAAGTTATAAAACAGAACCAGATAAGCCAATCAAGACGTTGGAAATTGTGGTGATGTTGCTCTGGTTGTCCGCGGAGTGACTTGTTTCCAACTAGAAGTGTAATATTGGATCTTCAGCCACCTCTCCCTCACCCAACAGAAGAAAATACAGTTAAGTGTTGATTCTGACATGGAGATAGAAAGTTAGTTTGCATTGTTACCCATCACTTTTTTTAATGTTGTATTAAATTATGATATCATTGGTTGTGGTATAGAATTACTGAATGCGGGATATGCAACCAAATGCAAGAATCTGGTGTTTCATATTTTTGCTGAGCTCACTTTGGACCATGACAACAGAGGTTTGAACCCATGAGTTTCAAACTGGTGTTTCATATTTATTGGTGAACTTATACTTTGATGTCTTTTCTTGCAGATAGTATAACTGCTAACTCAAATTTGTTGTTCAGATCACATTTGTTAATCATATCTCATGTAACGTTACAAATTTTTTCAGAAGTGGATGCATTTCATTGCATTTATTGACCAATTATTCTATACATTGTATTAGCCAATAACATGGTACACTTAATGTGACGCCCCCAATCTATACCCCCCCCCCCCCCCAAATAACATGCATTTAAAGCACTAAAAGAAAATTCAAAATTTCGTCAGAGTACATTTGAATTCGCGGCATAGAAAGGGAGAAATCACATCAATTGAAACAAAACATAGCATACAACACCTGCCCATAATGATATGCAACTGTGGGGTAGCAATCATACAGAGGAAACTTAGTTCCTTACACCCACTTTTCAGAAATTAGAATTAAAGCGGAAAGATCTAAAATCTGATTAACATATAGACATATACACATATAAACAGTTTGTCATACATCAGGTAGCATATGTACAACCAAAATATATCATTAGATATACAAAATAATAGCACGCGGCCACCCTAACTACCCGGAGTCACATATCAGAGCCGACCGACCAAAATAATGAAGACGCAACGCTTCACAAAAAGGAATACCTCCAGCAGCTCTAATCTGCAACGCCTCATAGAGCGTTATAAAACAGCAGAAGGGTGAGAAAAACAACCATAATATAATTGAATAAAATTATATATTAACACAAAAATACACATTTAACACATTCTCACCACCAAAATACACAAATCAAGTATAACACCACACAGTACAATTCTCACGTATCAATTACCACAGCACATAAATCATTCACAATACAATACACATATTCCATCTCATTAAACCACATTCACAAAATCATGCATAAATGACTCATGATGAATGCAAATGCACATAGATCGACAAAACGACTCTATGCACATGCCATGCGGTACCGACTTCCATTGTCTCATGTCTCATCATCAGTTCACTCAGGAACTATTGGAACCATCGCTCGTTACTGAGAATCTCAAGTAACTCCCCGTCGAGCCTACGATGTTCACCCGTCGCTTTAGGTCCTCAAGCATCGCCTCATATTTTCGAGGCACACGACGTTAAGGATTGCTTTAAGTCTCCAAAGGAGCCCACAATCGTCTATACCCATCGCTTTAAGTCCTCAGGCATCGCCTCATATTTTCGAGGCACACGATGGTATAGCATATTCCCTCAGGAATCAAACCGTCTCTCAGGACGTTTCCACAATGCACAATATGATGCTTGGCATACAATGACTCATGACACTCACATTGCATCCATGCACACATTCATAATCATGCATAAATCATCAAATACAACACTTAGCATTTCTTGCCTTTCGGCCACAACTTATCCTCACAACAGCATATAAGGCATACATATCCAAAGCACAAACATATAGCATAATACATGACAATTATGCACCATTAAAACGACAAAAGTCGAGATTCGACACTATTCACATTTCCTGACAAAATTTAATCGGCTAACAATCCTCAAAACCTCATAATCACAAAGTACGTCTCGATACCTTTCCAACGACACCAAGAATACAAAAATCGGATAATCGGAACCAAAGTTACGGACAAAACGGAAAACACATTTTGAAAAAATCACATTTTTGTAAATCTCCTGTCCATACGCGTACCACCTATTCCCATACGCGTATTGACAGAGCAATTTTCCTTCACAAAACCACGTTTCACAAATCCATACGCGTATTGGCCTCGCCCATACGCGTATCACCAGAAGGCCGGTAAAACATGCAAGTTCATACGCGTATTACCCCCAAAACAGCACAATGTTACGCGTATCGCCTGGTCTCATACGCGTATTGGCAAGCCCCTTATGCGTATGGCCAAGACAGACCCAGAAAAATTCTGCAGAACAATTTCTGCGTTTTCCAACCCAACATCAACCAATTCATCACCTACAACTCAGAAAAACAGCAATTTGAAGTGTAATAACATACCACAAACATGTATGAACAATCAACAATGCATTCCCCAAGATTTTTACCACAATCAAATCCATTTCTAATCAATTTTTACACAATTTAGGTTTTACTAATATTCTCCAAATCAATCCAAAAACAACAATACAACACATACATAATCGTATACAATCATAGAATAATCGAGTTTCACACCCTTACCCGATTTAAATCGATTCTAGGACTTGTTCTTGATGATTTTCTCACTTTCTCCAATTTTCTCTCTTCTCCTCTTTTCTTCTCTTTTCCCTTCTTTCTTCTTTCTTTCCCTCTATTTTTCTTTCCCTTTTCTTTTCTATTTTCTTTTCTTACTAACTTAGTAAAAATATCTATGAAATGTCCAAAATACCCCCACACTCAAATATCTCGCACACGTTCCCAAAACGCAATAAAATATAATCACGACGAAAAATAACATATTTTCACATAAAAGTCGAAAATAAAATAAAATAATAATAAAATAATCAAAACGACTCCATAAAATAAAATTGGCAAAACGGGGCGTTACACTTAACAATCATGCCTCATTATTAATTTGCCTCTCAATCTTCATACTGTACAGTTTCTCAAGTATTAACTCATTTTCATTTCCAATGTAGGGGGAGGTTGAGAGTCAGAAACCTCACTATATATTCATGCCTCCTATATTCTATATAACACACCAAAGTTTAACAACACTGCAGATTTTCAATGGCATCCAACCAGATTATCAATGCACCGGACCAAACTGATGTTCAGACACCGCCACAAGACCCTCCTCATATCCAGACCCCGCCTCACCAGCAACCTTCACCCCATTTGCAACTACCAGGCGGTGGCAATCAGTCTGTCAACGACCAACCGGCGCTACAGGTTTGGCCTTTTCATATTCTGCAGGTTTTGTTCATCAACATCTCTTTCTCTGCATTTCTTTATCAATAACTCTTTTTGTACATAACATGAACAGACCCAACAAGATATTCAACCTTCGGTCGACAATCAACCCCTTCCTGACAACCAGCCACCTACGGATTTCCCCCCTGCTGAACCCGACCAACAGCCTCCCCAGTTTCAACCACTTCTGCAGGTGCGACCGGAACAGATTTCTTCTCACTTAGCGTTAATTTTGATGTTAGCCGACGGTCCATTCTTTTTTTACTGTTTACAAATTTGATAAATGGCTTTTCTTCCTAAGGTACATGCCCCTTATGTGGTACGTAACAGAGGAAAGAGGAAAAGAAAAACAAAAGCATCCAGATATCTGAGGAAATGTACATATCATGATTCTGATGAAGCCGAAGAGCGCAACTACGAACCGGTTGATTCTGACGATGACGATGAGCGGGACTATACATGGGACAACTCTATGTCTGCCAGGAGATTTAGAGATTCTGATTAAGTTTGCAACTTATTTTCCAATTTCGTTTATGTTTTGAGTGCTGATGTTCAACCCTCATATAATACTGGGGTAATGTTTGTAGTGAGAGGCTGCTTGACTGGAACTGACAATGTTAAACACAAATTACTCAATCATTTTTTCTACCCGCACATGACAATGGATTATATGTTTTGAATGATGTTTTTACATCCTGTTACAACTATGCTTGAATATATATTATGACATTCCACATTATATCACCTTCCAATTGCGTGATTGGTCATATAGGCCATTAACAATGGAAACCGGATCTCAAGTGTCGTGGAAATGTAAATTTGGACAAAAATTCATATAAAAAACATTAGGAAATCTTATTTTAAATTTAAGGGACAAATAAATTCAATGATGATATTATTATTATTATTATTATTATTATTATTATTATTATTATTATTATTGTTATTATTAGATTTTAGAAATTATTTTTTATTCCAATTTCACTAATTTTTAAAATAATATATGAATAATTGAAGTATAAATTATTGATGTCTTTCTTTTACCCTATTGGAAAATTCATACAATTTTGTTTTTATTTTAAAAATATGTCTTTCATTTAAATATTTATCTTCCAACACCTTTTTTTTTTTCCTTTTTTACAATTAAATTTAAATCTTTTTTTATTTGTCATTACTAAATTTTCTACTATAAATTAAAGTACTCAACTCTTAACGATACATGCATTTGAATGAAAGAAAACTCCATGAATTAGAACAGGGCAAAACTTTTCAAAAATTTTTATATCTATTTTTTATTAAATATTTGGCTTTCTTTATTAAATATATATTTTATTAATAAATTGACTTTCTTTTATACATAACTAATAATTTTCGTACATTATTTTTGTTTTTCTTATTAACATTTTAATTGTATTTTAAAAACACAAGCGTGCGTCCCACACAAGTATGTGCCAAGGACCGAGTCACACCTTTACCGTATGAGCGCACGGGTAACCAGACCAAAATAAGTGTGAACGCACGGGTAATACACAGGTACCGTGTGAATGCACGGATAATATACCAATACCGTGTGAAAGCACGGGTAACCTTACCAAATACACGGGTAACACATCACTACCGTGTGAACTCACGGGTAAGACACAGTAATGTGGTAATGCACGGGTTCCCAGGCCTTATTGTGAACGCACAGGTAGAACACGAGTACCGGTGCGGACGCAGTGAGGACCGGGGCAAAATCGGTGTGAACGCATTGATATATAACATTGTTTTTTTTTTTTTGAAATTATTTTTAATTTAACATTCAACTTTTTTAAATATAATATATGAATAATTGAAATATATATTATTGATGTCTTTCTTTTAAAAATTCAAAATTTGATACAATTTTTTTTTATTTTAAAAATATGTCTTTCATTTAAATATTTATCTTTGATTCACTTATATTTTTATCTGTTTTCTATCTAACCTTTTGTGACTTATCAATATTTGACATTATATTTTTTTTATTAACACAATCCTTTACAAATTGTGAATTTAAATTTTTGTCTGTCAAAATATATTGGTCCAATTTCAAACGTCCGCAGCGGAACCCGTGCAATCTACTATTCTTTCCTGACGTAACAATATTTTATATTACTTTTTTTTATTAACACATTATTTTAAAAATTTGGAATTTACATTTTTCTCTGTCAACATATATTATTCCAATTTCAAAGGTCCGCAGCGGAACCCGTGCGTCCGCACGGGTATCCCACTAGTTATTTATGGAAATACAAGTCTCTATAAACTAAGAACTACAAGTCACTTGGTGAGGAAGTAAACTTGTACCAATCATTTTAATATTTAATAAAAGTTGTTTGGCATTGTCAAAAAAACAAAACTTAATGAGGAATTCAGACAATAAATTATTATTATTTTTTGGTAATATTTTTAGGCGACATAGACAGTAAATTATTATTTAAATAAAGGAATTCAGCCAGATGAAATTAAAGTGGAATGCTAAAACATATTTCGGCGAGAAAGCAAAAATGAACAGATGGAGAGCAAAGAGAATAGATAAAGAAGTTTGCATAATTAATTGTTTTCTATGAATTGAACACTCCCATTAATATTTTAAATATCATTATTCTTTTTATTATTGCAATAAAAATTCAATAATACTTAATACGTTAATCAGTTAAATCACAATTTTCATTTTTTTATTTAATTTTTTTTAGTTAAATATATTTTTTGTCCCTATAAATATCTCACATTTCATTTTTATTTATGTTCTGGATTGGGTCGGTGTCTGCCCATCAGTCGGGCAGACCCAACCCAATACTGTTAAACGGCCCATTAAGGCTCAATCCTCTCTCGTTGGGCACACTCAGATCCATTGGTGTCGAGCATAGACTTCATAACCAGAGGAGAGGATACGACTCTCCTCCCCACGTTCTCCACTTGCTCCTCCCGCGGGGACACGTCATCAGGTAACTACCCACCTCTGAAAGAGTCGGTCTGCCCACTCTCCGGAGATCTCGGGACAGTTACCCCAGAGCGAAGACCACGTGCTGGTCTTTCCTACGCCACGTAAGCCCTGTCAGTTATCTGCATTGGGCCTAGCAATCCAACCCAGTGCAGACGACCGTTGGCCCAGCGCTGGGGGCACAATATAAATACCTTCTCTCATGAGGGTCAGGTTACATCCTATTCTAACTCTTACTCTCACTTTCTGTACTTGCTTGCTTCAGTCCTAACTTTGGCATCGGAGTATCTTGCAGGTACACCCCCGCCGTCTCATCACCACTAGAGTAGCGGAGCTCACCACGCTGCTGGCCACTAATCTACTTTCTGATCAGGTACGATCAGTGGCGCCCAACTGAAGAAGAAACTGCCAAACTGACGCGATCTAACGGACACGAGGCCTCTCAACGAGATATTCATCAGCTCCCCGGAACATTTATCCCATGTCCCCGGGATATTCATCATTTTCCCGGGACATTCATCTCATGTCCCCGAGATATTCATCAGCTCCTCGGGACATTCATCGAATGTGCCCGGGATATTCGTCGCGTATCCCCGAGGCATTCATCGCAAACTTCAGTGAGCTAGCGGAGCCCCCTAAAACCTCCGGCACATGCGCCAGAAACTTCACGAGCGAAGCCGAAAAACTCGTATACCTACCAGAATACTCACAAAAGTCGCTGTAATAGCTAAACACTACACTAAGATCTACCGCCCCTTCCCAAAAATTGAACGATAAAATCAAACTGCAACAGAGGGGACGAGGAAACTTACTTGATGGTTAGGAGTGAGACTGTCGGGGAGCGGTAGGCAGCGGCGGCGACGATGGCGGTGATTTCGAGCACTAGAAGGATCTTGAAGGGGACTAATCAGTGGAGCGAAAGCATGCAAATGACACAGACTCGTACCTATTTATAATCCTAACACGCGACTCGAGGTGTCTCTAGGCACTTGAGTACCCCTACTACTAGCCGCCCTAGGCATTGATGAATCGTGCCACATGGCACCATGGATTCCCACGTACGCCCCTTGAGCTCCCTACGTGCTCGCGACCTCAATGCGTCCACTTATTTCCATCTCCCCATAGACATCGACGCCCACCATCAACCCGACCGGTCGAGCACGAATTTCTCTTACCATCTCCTCGACGGATAGGCTGACCCTAAAGTCATTACTCTGACACTTCGGAGCAACGACTTGGGGGACTCCTGTTCTGGACTGGGCCGGTGCCTGCCCATCAGTCGGGCAGGCCCAACCCAATACTGTTAAACGGCCCATTAAGGCCAAATCCTCTCTCGTCGGGCACACTCAGATCCATTGGTGTCAAGCAGAGACTTCATAACACAAGGAGATGTCACGACTCTCCTCCCCACGTTCTCCATGTGCTCTTCCCGCGAGGACACATCATCAGGTAACTAACCACCTCCGAAAGAGTCGGCCTGCCTACTCTCCGGAGATCTCGGGACAGTTACCCCAGGGCGAAGACCACATGCTGGTCTTCCCTACGCCGCGTAAGCCCTAACAGTTATCTGCATTGGGCCTAGCAATCTAACCCAGTGCAGACGACCGTTGGCCCAGCGCTGGGGGCACAATATCAATACCCTCTCTCATGAGAGAGTCAGGTTACATTCTATTATAACTCTTACTCTCACTTTCTGTATTTGCTTGCTCCAGTCCTAACTTTGGCATCGGAGTACCTTGCAGATACACCCCCCACCGTCTCATCACCACCGGAGTAGTGGAGCTCACGACGTTGCTGGCCACTAATCTACTTTCTGATCAGGTGCGATCAAGTCACTATTAAAAAAGGACATATTTTGGTCCCTACAAAAATTTTATACATGCAGTTTAAGTACTTGTTATTTTTTAAAATTTTGAAAATTATTTAATTATTCCTAAACTTTTAAATTTTTGAATAATTTATTTCATACGTGTTCTGATTACTATAAAATGTTTCTTTACCAAATTATATAATTTTTTAAAATGAGAAGAATTAAATATGAATTTTTTATATTTCAAAAGATATTAATAAAAGTAATGAAAATCTCGGCTTATAAATCAAATTTTGAGTCCCTTTTTTTACGAGGAACTTTTATAACGTTCTAAACATATATGCAAAATAATCATTCAAAAATACACATTGGTTTAATAGTGGGGACTAAAACTACGTGCATAATTATTTTGTAGGGACCAAAACACACTATTTTTTTATAGAAACCAAAAACAAAATTTGGTAATTTAATAAGGACCAAAAACACATTTAACGCTTAATTTTTTTAATTCTTAGAACATCTTCGATAATAATATTATAACAAAGCTTCATGAACTAAGATTTTGTTTCATAAACATGTCTATGTTATTAACTAACTAGTCTATTTAAGAAAAACCAATAACATTGGACATCCATTTATTAAAATCCAGTTCCTATTCATAATCCAATTCACTCAAATGTTAAAATACTTATCTCTAAATTTTCAACCAAACCAAAACGATCACTCTGAATTTCCAACAAAACCAACACCATTCAAATTGAATAATTGTTAATTTTTTTGGATCATTACATATATATAGTTCGATTAAACTTCTTCAGGTGTCTTCATACCTAACGCAGTCGAAGGACATCGTTTATCAGATATGTTGCTTTCGAAACAGCCTCAGGCCAAAACACCTTCTTTAATCCAGCACTAGTCAACATGCATCTAACTATTTCTAAAATAGTTCGATTAAACCTTTCTGCCAAACCATTTTGTTGTGGGTACCTACAGTAGTTTTATGTCTTGCAATACCTGAGGCAGCACAAAAACTGTCGAACACCTCATTGCAAAATTCAAGGCCATTGTAAGTTCTCAACCTTTTGACCTTTCTGCCAGTCTGATTTTCGACCAGAGTCTTCCAACTTTTGAAATTCTCAAAAGTTTCATCCTTAGTCTTCTGGATGAATACCCATAACTTCCTGGAATAATCATCGACTATGGATAGAAAATACCTTGCTCCTGAATGTGATGGACACCTTGCAGGCCCCCAAAGATCAGCATGGATGTAATCAAGGGATCCATGTGTTCTTTGTTTGCCTTTGTTGAACTTCACTCTGCAAGATTTTCCAAGTACACAGGGTTCACAAAACTTCATTTTTTCGACTTTGTCTCCACCAAGCAGATTAAGTTTCCCCAGTTCGACCAGACCCCTTTCACTGACATGGCCCAATCTCATGTGCCAGATTTTTGTCTTTGACAAAGGTTTCGTGGATGCAACATTTGTCAAACCACTTACAACTTCAGCCTCAAGGGTATACAAACCTTGTTTCTTTACACCTCTCAAGACTTCCTTCGTCCCCTTCATGACTCTTAGGATACTTTTTTCTCCTTGGAAAACATATCCCTTCATGTCGAATTCACCAAGAAAAATCAAATTTCTCTTCAAATCAGGTACATACCTGACTTTAGTCAATAACCTTATTGACTCATCATGGAGCTTGAATCTCACAGATCCAATACCTGAAATTTTGCAAGCTTTGTTGTTTCCCAGCAACACTGATCCACCATCTTGATCACATAGCTCCTCGAACAATTCTCTGTTTGGAGTCATGTGTCAAGTGCTACCTGAATCCATAATCCACTCTTTTCTTGAGTCGCCGCTTAAAACCACAAGAACATCAGATGATTCGAAGTCATCTTGGACAATGGTTCATTATAAACATAAATAATTATGTTTAAATTAAAATTTCATAACACCATAATCCAAATTTCAATTATAGCTATACAACACCAAACTTACTTAATAGAAAATATTCACATAGATAACATTATTAGAAAATAAATAAAATAGAAAAACAAAATAAAATCTTTTGAATGAACAATATTTTCCATTATAGTATGCATAAAAATTTCAAAACCTGTTAAGGAAAAAAATGATTAAACCAAAAAAATTGATGTAATTGTTTTTTTTTCTTTAAATCCAATCTTAAAACTAAATCAAGTAAAAATTGGTTTTAAACCGAACCAATCCAAATATAAACCGGTTTTAAAAAAATAAAACCAGTTTTACAAAACAATTTTTAGAACCAACCCGAACCATATATTTGGTTCAATTCGGGTTAGTTTAAGAACCATGCACACCCCTAACCACAACCGGTCGTTCTAAAACGTATGAATACATTCGCTGAAGCGATCAACAACGTATGTGATATTCCCACCTCACAACTACCTCAACTTGTAATAAAGGGTGATAAAGTTAATATTACTATACCAGAAGATGAATATCAAGCCGGATTAGAAGCTTGCAAACACAACTTGCATGCAAGAGTCATCTGACCTAAAGGAATAACTCCTCTAAAATTGATGCTTATGTAGCAAGTTAACGTCCCTTTGGAACTCTCTTGGTAAAGGATATTATGAATTCTCCTTTTCATCTCTAGATGACTCTCCACAAGTTAGGTCAATTGGTTCTCGGAATCTCAATCCTGATTTTTTAAAACTCTTTGCTTGGACCAAGGACTTCAACCTTAATGTGCAACCTTAATCCCTAGCTCAGGTTTGGATCAATATTTTTGGTTTATCTCAAGGATATTGGAGACCAAAATTTTTTCTTACTATCGGAAGCAATGTTGTGATACCTATTTATGCGGATCAGTTCACTTACAAACCCAATTTTGATAGAGAATTTGGGAACTTTGTTAGGGTTCTTATGGATATTGACATAAGGAAAACCATTGTCTATCGTGTTCTAGTAGAAAGAGTTAGATTTGCCTTTTTGTTGATATAGACTATGAGAATATGCCTGAATTTTGCAATCATTGTAACTCCATTGGGAACTCTCATTCCAAGTGTAGGAAACTTAATACAGGTGCTCAAAAAGTGCCAAATAAAGAAGCTACCAAGAAAGCTTTCCAAGTGGTGAATGATCATAGAAAGCAAACTGAACCTCCCAACAATAAACAAGTTACACTAGTTACTTCAAACAACACTACAACCAAACCAGTTGAAGATCCAGTTACCTCTAGACCAGCTGAAAATGAATAATTGCCTAAATAAAAATTAGAAACAATTTTCTCGACAGTTGAGAATGTCAACAACACTCAACCAACTGTTATAGCCATATCAAACATTATGACTCCTAAACCTGCCACTCCTAATGAGGATGAAGATAATAGATCCTCTAGTTTCGAATTTGTTGATGCAAATCAAATGGAAATTCTAGAATATAATGGTTTAGGTCCCCAGAATTTGAGCTAACCTTGCAGACTAGTGTGCATACAATTCCTGACAGGGTGAACAATGATATGAACTTTCTAAAAAACTATTGGGCTAACCTTGCACATTTGGAACCATAATTTGAGGACTTGGAGAAGGAGACCAGCACACCAGGCTCATTTCAGGCAACCTTAAGGCTAGATGAGCCTTTCACCAAAGTAACTCCTAGAAAAAAGTCAAGGCTTCTACTCACTAAATCACTTATGGCAATAGGTCCAAAGTTAGTACTTCCAATTGTAAGAAATTATTTGCATCTTCTGGAACGTAAGGGGTTTAGCCAACTCCCCCACAAGATTGGCTCTTAAAAGATTAATTAAAACCTACAAGCCTGACATATACATAATTTTGGATCCATAGATGGATTTTAGTAACCTTTCATTAAATTGGTTCCATAAATTAGGATTGAAACTTTTTGCTACCAACCTTAGGCCAAGTTTTCACCAACCTTTGGTGATTGTGTGCCGATCACATTAATCCCTCGGCGTTGAACTTTGATGATCAACATGTCACCTTTTCTTTCTAAATCAACAACAAAACTTTAGTCACCAGTGGTGTTTATGCATCAATAAACTATATCAAAAGAAGGGACATGAGGACAAACCTCACACAAATCAAGTCCTCCTTGAATACTCCTTGGAGATGCATTGGTAATTTCAATTGTATAATTGGATGACATGAGCATAAAGGCTCCTGTAACCTTGTTAGAGTCCTAGTGGGCGATTTCCTTCATTGGTCCAACTCCCTTGACCTGATCCATTTACCAACCAAAAAACCCACTTTCACCTGGACAAATGGTATGCCTACATCTAAACTCACTAAAAAAGGCTAGATAGAACAATATGCAGTCAATAATGACTCTCCTCTTACTCCACACTATCTTGTTTAACTCTCACCAGAATTAGATCAGACCATCATCCATTACTTATGGACTTTCAATCTCAAGGCCTCAAGTATCATTCCAAATTTAAATTTTTTTCAAATGTGAGCCTCCCATAGATTTCACCACTTCTAAGTCTCCTTGGGGATGTTAATAAGCTCCCAATCAGCTTCATTCTGCTTCTTCTTTCTTCAGAGTGATTTACCAGAGGTTCTGAATCAATATTCTCTTATCCTTTACATTCTTCAGAAGTTCTATGTATTCTAACGTTGAAGAATATAGGTATCTTCTGAGCTTTTGATCTCTAGTCTGAGAACTAGAATCAATCTTCAGATATAGATATTTTGATCAATAGAACATATTTCTACCATTAATATCTCTTAAGTGCTTGTTTTTAGAAGATCAGTAATTCCTTAGCTTGAATCATAACTTCTGAGAGATTATGTGCTTGAGAAAATTCACTGACATCTCATAACATTTTCTGACTTTGTTTCCACGAGCAGATGTAGAGCTTGTTCAGATACAAGTATCATCAAACTTTTGTGTAACACATGACGAGTTTGAATGACAACTTTGTTTTTGCACTACTGATCTAACTTATTTAGAGTTAGTCCATCAAAGGATTAACATCATATCTACTTCTGAGAAGAATATCTACTGATTTCCTCATTTGAAAACATCAGTGACTTAAATCCTTTTTTAGTCAGAATAGATGTCTTCTGTTTTTTCATCTTGCTGAGCATCTTCTGATTTCAGGATTCATGCATCATGAATTTCTGAGAGGGATATCAGATAACAATCTGACACTTTACAGTTTATTCAACTAAGATAGAATTCTAAAGTTTACAAAACTTATTTGTCTGTGTTACTTCAATCAGAATTCATCCTTAATCATATTCCTGATGAATCAACAAATTTTCTATTTCTGAGTTTTCTTCAGTTTTCTGCCAAGCTTCTCAAGGAAACAGTATTCAGTCATTCGTTAAATCTTCTAACTGCTTGATCAGCTAAGCTTCAGATGTTGAATCCTTGGGGGATCACCTAACCTGTAAAGCACACAAACACACATATCTTGTTCTTGTAATGGGTTAGTGATGCATAAAGACATATATATATATATGTAATGATGAATGTTATGCAAATAATGTAAATGAGGTGACAACTTTGGGGTAAAAAATTAGGGTATGACATGTGTCATTGTGGCAAGCAACATTCGAATGGATATGTGCTTTACAACAGGAGACAACACATCATTGAAGTCGACACCTTCTTTTTGAGTGAAACCCCTAGCGACCAATATTGCCTTGTATCTCTTCGACGCCACTCCTTCAATTCCTTCCTTAACTTTGAAAATCCATTTACAGTTGACTGACCTGGCTCCAGCAAGTTTCTTGATCAGTTCCCAGGTGTTGTTATTATGAAGAGATTTCATCTCATCATCCATGGCCTTCAACCATTCACTCTTTTTTTTAACTCCACATAACTTCCTTATAGTCTCTAGGTTTTTCGTCGAGAACCTCACTTGCAGAGATTAAGGCATAAGCTATAAGATCTGCATGCCCAAGTCTCTGAGATGGCTTGATAACTCTCTTCAACCTGTCTCTTACTAGCAGGTAGTCATTATTAGTCTCCTCATCTTCAACAACAACTTCTGCTTCCTCTTCGACTTCATCTGGGATACGCAATTTAACATTAACATGTTCCACCTCAACAGGAATCTCTCCCTATTCCAACTCTTCGTCAGCATCATCATTTTTCTTGAAGGCCATCTTAAATTCATTGAAAACTACATCTCGACTGATGATACACCTCATGTGACCTGGCTCTAAGCACCATAGCCTATAAGCTTTGACTCCTTCAGGGTATCCCATGAATATGCATTTTAGAGCTCTAGGTTCGACCTTATCTTGCCTAATATGAGCATAGGCCATGCAGCAAAATACTCTCAGTCTGTCAAGACTAGGTGGATGTCCCTACCAAACTTCTTCAGGTGTCTTCATACCTAACGCAGTCGAAGGACATTTGTTTATCAGATATGTTGCTTTCGAAACAGTCTCAGCCCAAAACACCTTCTTTAATCCAGCACTAGTCAACATGCATCTAACTATTTCTAAAATAGTTCGATTAAACCTTTCTGCCAAACCATTTTGTTGTGGAGTACCTACAATAATTTTATGTCTTGCAATACCTGAGGCAGCACAAAAACTGTCGAACGCCTCATTGCAAAATTCAAGGCCATTGTCAGTTCTCAACCTTTTGACCTTTCTGCCAGTCTGATTTTCTACCAGAGTCTTCCAACTTTTGAAATTCTCAAAAGTTTCATCCTTAGTTGTCATACCCCAAATTTTGACCACTAAGATTTCCCATCATTGTGCAAATCATCATCACAATATGGATGTACCATCATGCCTCATTAGTCTCCCCAAAGATGGGTGAACACCCACTACAAACAAAAATTAGGGCTTCAAGCCCTCTTTAAGCCTTAGACAAAGGATCAATCAAGAAATGACATGATCTTCAACTTGTCTAGCCTCTCAAACATCCACAAAGGATCAATCAAGAAATGACATGATCTTCAACTTGTCTAGCCTCTCAAACATCCACAAAGGATCAAGAGGACTCACACTTAAGATCGCCAGTGTCACCAAATTAGGGTTTGGTCGACCACGGCCTCCAGATGGAAATTTTCCTCTGGGCATGAGCCAATGCTTCAAAGCATAACCTATGATGCTCAAAGGGACATCATAAACCCAATCATCAAGTCAATTTTAGCCTCAGGGGATGCATTCATAAAAAAAATCAGGAATTAGGGTTTCTTGACCTGATTCACCCCTAAGCTGACTTTTAGGACAAAAAATGAGCCAAGACCTCAAGAGAGGATTTGAGGGTCTCTAATACACCACATTGATCCATTTGAAACAATGGATTGATCCAAGAAGCTTGAGCAACAAGTTTCAATTTCATCTGAACCACAGTTAGGGTTTCGCGGGAAAAGTCAACTGTAGCTTTGACTTTTGACCAAGACATGCTCCCAAACCCTGAGACATGATTCAATACACCCTATAAAACCTATGAAATCAATCCATCAAGTTTGATTTAGGTCAAGGACTTGATTTCATAGAGGATCGCACAGTTTGGAATTCATCTGATAAAAAGTCAACTGTGCACAAAAGTCAAACTTTGACTTTTTGAGATTTTTCACAATTATGGGTTTTTAACCCTAAAATGATGTTAATGTGTGATTAGAATCATCATTCATCAAGAAAAATCAAGAAAAGTGGGATAACTTGTAAAAGAGGTAGCCATAAAAACTTAGAAATTTTTCTAAGTTATGGAACAAAGTGGCTAGGGTACCAACTTTGGAGGATCATAACTCCTAAACCACAAGGCCATTTTTTCCCATCCAAAGCTGGATTTGTAGCCCTCATGGCCCTTTACAAAAGCTTCAACTACACCGCATTCCAATTCATCATGGATTTTGAGTTATGGAATGATCAAAATGGTTGAAAACATGAAATGTCACTTTTTCTAACATAGTGAAATTTTCACTAAGTTAGAATCTGCCTTACTTTTTTCCAAATGTAGGGGTATTTTTCACTTGGATCCAAAAAGTATCAAAACCAATTATGATCAAACAGTTGTTGTATCATATGAGGGATTTCCAAAATGACCAAGAACATCACCAAACTCAACTTGAGTCATGAGATATGACAATGACAATATGCCTTGCTGAAAACTGCCAAGGCTAGGCAGATTTTGCACTTTTGCTCGATTTGGCAAAATCAGATAATTCCAAGCCTTGTCATCACTTTGGACACATCTGAGGATCAAATCTAAAGGGAACAAACACTGATCCAAGCCTTCAAAGTCTTTGGAACAAGAAGTAGCATGACAAACCTAAAAATCCCTAAAAGAGGGACAAGACTCCAATTTTGGATTGGAGCATTTAATGGATGCTTAGAGGTGGCATAGACTGACACATTTGCAACTGAATTCAGTCAAGAATGATCCAACAACTAGAGAACCAAAGGCATGTGCTCTAACCTCTAGTCAATGGCTAGAGGAGACTTGGCTTCCCATTAATCAACATTGGCCAAACCTCTGCTGTGGTTGTCATTCACTATTGATCCTAAAACAAACTTGCTCTACTATAAATAGAGCTCATTTGTGCTCAGTTTGAGTACACCAAAGCCATCAAACAGATGCTTTCCTCAAAATCCCTCTCTTTAGGCCAAAATGCCTTCTTTAGCAAGGTAACTCTGAGTTTTTGAGTTAGAGAGAATTTCCACCACAACTCATGATCCTAACACCTCCAATATATCATATCTAAGCTATCCAAACTCTCACAAGTGTCCTGTAATCCTTAAATTACAAAGTCACCTCTCAAAACCTCAAAATAGTACTTTTGTACATTTTTCAAGCCATGCCTTGATTCAGCCACTTTCCAAATTAGATAAAATCTCAAACACACTCCAAATATCATCCTTGAACTGTCCCAAATGGTTCCCCCCAACTGGAATACCATTTGAGGGAGTTGCTATTTTGGCCATTTTAACCCCTTTTGCAAGAAAGGGCCAGTTTGTGTTTTTGCAGGTTCCAGCTGATTCCATTCATCCTAAAAGCTTCTAAGGGATCATTTGAAAGTGTCCAAAGCATCAAACCATTTCTGGAGCAAGAAACTTGGCAGATTGTACAAAAACTCCAAAAGCTCAAAAAAGAGGTAAGCATCATGACTTGAACTTTCCAAAATATGCATTGCTTTGAAGTCCACTAATCATGCACATCTCATACAAGTTATATATGTTGTGTTTGAACCAATTCATCATGTAATTCATGCATGTACTAAAGTGTAGCATAGAAAATGCAATTATAGGCCTATTTCAAAACCACCATCGGATTTTGAGGAGGGAGCATGATCTGAAAAAAATACCACCACCATTGGATTCCTTGTGAAATTTTAGGCCAGATGCATATAAATTTTGTCCCCAACCATGGAGAAATGAGAAAGTTATGGACCTTCTCGTTTCTTGCCAAAACTTGCCTTGCCTTGCCTTGGCCTGGCCTAGAAAACAAGGCAAGCCTTGTATATTTGTTGGTTTGTTTTAATCAACGGATGTATCACCACCCCCAGTGGTAAGGCGCGCGCCCTATAACCTTGAGATCGTGGGTTCAAACTGTCGCTCCCGGGATTTTTATCCAAGTACAAACGCGAAAGTGGCACCGAACAGAGTCGCCAGCAATGTGTATTTATCCCAAGAGAGGGAAAGGAAACACCGCGTAAACCTGAGGGAAAGGAAAAGCATGGTCTTACGACCAAGAGAAGTGGGTAAGGGAGTCGGTTACGCGAGAGGAAGGTATTAGCACCCCCTCACGTCCATCGTACCCGATGGGATCCACGCTTGCTTGTCTCGATCAAAGGGTGTAAAGAAAGGAATACTGAGAAAGAACTGAAAAAGGAAAGGAGAAAGAGAAACAAATGTAGGGAAAATAAAAGAAGTGCTCGCATGGGCCCTACCCCACTGCCTACGTATCTCATCAGGAGCATGAGAATCAGAGCGACGTAGTTCCCCTCACTAGGGATGAATTGTTTGTGTTTTTTAGAGAACGGCTGACGTCCTAGCTCAGGTGTTGCAGGCTCGCTGGTCCGAGTGCGTTACCATCTTGCAAGAGAACGAGTAGAAGCGCGTTCGTGCGTTGAGAGTGAATGAGGTGAGAAAAGAATTCCCGAAGGAAAGACGTTATTGTTTGTTTTTGTCTTTTAAGAGTTTTTTCATTTGTTTGCATATGATAGTGTATCTGAATCTTAGTCATTGGAATGTGTACATCCTCACATTCCAAGATGGAATGGGTAAGAAAGCACACTAAGAGTGAAGAAGACCCCCACACTTAGTTCCAATTGTCAAGGTTCAAACACACTAGCATACTTGTGTTTATTAAGTGTTTTGTTGATTAAGAAATGAAGAAGTGTTTTTTATTATTTGCACCTTCAACAAGTATTGCATTTAAGTCCCTCATACAAGATCAAATGTTTAACACATTGACCCAAGATGGGCTATATGCTATACATTCTAAGATTATAAGAGAAGACCCCTTATAACCTTTTCTTTATATGAAAGGCCTAAATGCAATAAATGCCTACCTTTATTATATGTTTTGAATTTTCTTTGAGATGAGAAGATGAAAGACTCAAGAGAGGATAAAGGTAAAAATCTATATGGACTAAGACTCCATCCTAATTGATTAGTTAAGGGAGTGATCCTAAGGTTTGTGAGGTTTCAACCTAACGTCTAAAGAAAGAATGAATTAAACAATTCACTTCTAAAGTAGAAGATGAATTGTAATTCACAAAGGGAAAGTGATGAGTTATTAAAAGAAAGCACATAAGTGCTTAACAAAACATGGAATTGTAAAAGAGAAAGGATAGAAGTTGAATGTGGATTCCTTATCCACATTCAATTGAAACTTACCAAAGCCCCTACATGGTTAGCACAATCACTTACAAGTAAAGTAAGAAAATATAATGAACAAATCAAATTCAAACAAGTTGACAAACAAAGTGAAATGAGATTGAATGCTATACATGCTTCCAAGTCAGAATGTAACTCATATTTACACAACCTAATGTTATCCTAAATGGGCATACTAAATCATGCAAACAAAATCTCAATCCAACAAGAAGCAAAGAAGAAAAGGTGAAGTGATGTGAATGTGGTTCATACTTGTGAAACAAGTGACTTAAGGTGCAAGATAAACATCAAACATGCAAAGATGAAACCCAAATGTCACAATCAGAAGTCAATTAACATGCTATACATCCTCAAACAAAACCACAACTCATGGCACAAGTGCCTTCATGATCAAGCAAACCAAACATGAGGCATGCATTCACAAAATGAACAAGTTAAACTTCATGCTTCAAACAAATAGCAAACATGCTTCAAAAATTATGACTTTCACCAATCAAACACCTTAAACACATGCCATTAACATATCAAGTCCACAAGCAATGAATCAGAACCAAAGTCACTCAACAATTAGGTCAAAGTCTCATGGAAGTTTCATGCATTCATGCTCAAAGCAACACATCAAAAGTCATCCAAAAAAGACTTAAAAATCATCTCATAAATCTCAAACATACCTCAACATATTGTGACCACAATGCAAAAAGAAAGGCATCAAAATCATTTTTTATGATCAAGAACAAAAATGCACAAAATCATATGTCACATTAAGTATGCATGCAAATGGAAATTCAAAAGAAATAATGGAACAGGGGCAAAATGGTCATAAAATCAGAAAATAAAATCATGAAAAATTTCCTAAATGTTTTAAGAATACACATGAATTTTTGTAGAATTTTCCAATATCATTTGATATTTTTAAAAATCAATTATGAAACGTGTAGCAAAAATGAAAATAAAATATGAAATGCAATATGAATGGGGTGCAACCATAGCAAATCCATAGTTCAATTCGTTTGGGCCTTAGAAGCGTGGGGTGTAAATAACAATCTGTCTTAGGTCCAATAAGCACGCAGAACATACTAACAAGCATGGAATCTCAGTCAACAAAATTGACTCACTCATGGCCATTGGATCAAGTCACAGTCAAACCATAGTCAAAGTAAACAACATCAACGCGCACATGTGAATGTCCACACTCCCTATCGTGTACCATGCCATACAACGTTTAAGTGAGTTCAGAAAATTGGCATGTGACTTGCACGCTTTTTTTAATGTGTTGGCACATTTTGGAACGTAGGATTAAAAACAATCAAAGGCCACGATTAAAACATAGTGAAACCCTAGCAATTACAGTCACCGGCCGGAGATGACCTCCGGTCACCTTCTCCGGTCACACCTCCACCGTCTGCAACCTCCAATCTTCCAGAATTCCACAAATGATATACCAAAATGAAGAGGAAGTAAAGGAGAACATGGATCCAGTGATAAAACACACAAAAAGTTCATGAAATGAGAGAATCGAACAGAGGAAAGTTTGCCCTAACTTTTCAACTATGCCTCTAAAGGCCTATCAACTAGCCAGACAAGTTCTTGAGCTTATAAGAAGCCTCAAGAACCTGAAAACATCTTCAAATCATGTCTATAATGGTGGAAATTCGTACCTGAAGTTTTGTGACCTTGAGATACTCTTCAGAAAACCAGAGGTCTTGTCTCTTCTACAATCTTCACTTGGCCAAATAAAGGCTGAGATGTAGAACTTGATGATGATTCAATGGAAGTGAGCGAAATCCAAACTTCAAGAACAAATGCACTGTTGTGAAATTGAGAGAAACAAGGAAAGTGTTGAAGTGGAATGAGCAAGATGAGCTCGAAAATTCTTGGCAATGGTGATGTTGAGAGTAAAGCAGAGAGAGTTCTTTGGAGAGAATGTGAAAGAATGAAGTTGAAAATGAAATTAGAGAGTGAGGTTTTTGCTTTATAGTAAACTCTAACCATGGTTTAATGAGTGAGTTAACTGAGTTATGTGGAGTTAAATGAGTCATCCCTAACTAACTGAGTCAAGTTAGTTAGGGAGAGCAATGATATGGTGCAGCTGGTTTATGATGTGTTACCATGTTCTTGCTGCTAAACTTCTATAGCACGCTTCCAACCTTTCCCTCTTCATGTATAATTCGAGCAAGGGTGTGAGAGGTGCAGATATGTGTTGGTCTTAATGAGGCAGCACACATAAAACCTCTGTCATGTACTTGATGTATGTTTGAACCAAAATATTATGCAGCAAATCATCATGGTAACAGTGGGTGTTTGAGGGTGAATTTCTCCATGGTTAGTGAATGAAACAATGAAACATTGATGTCATTAGAAAGATGGTACATTGGGGAACAACATTGGTTTGCAAGTTGAAGTAAAATGAGGTCTCAAATATGCCTAAAAACAGCTATGAATGCATTGGTTCAAAACTGGTTGGTGGGCATGGCCAGAGGTTGGCTGGCATGGCAACTGGGCACACAAAATTTCAGCACAAACAACATGACTTTGAACCCTCCAAACTATCTCATAACTTGGTTAAATCAAAATTTTCACAACATCAACATTGAAGAGGACACTACAAGGAACAACTTTGATGTTGAAAAGTTTTTCATTTGAGGCCTTTAACCATGAGAAAAATGAGTGGACATTTGGCCCACCAACTGTTTGTTAAAATGATTGCGCGCGTGACCTGAAAATCTTGGTCATGACCTAGTTTTGAACCTACTTTCCTCCAACTTTGATCAATCATATCTCTCTCAATTTTTATCCAATGGAGATGTTCTACACATGGATTTGAAGCTTAAAACAAGATCTTTCATTGAGGCAGAGTGGATTTTTCATTTGGTGCTCCAAATTTAAATGGCCTTGGTTCAAATTCTGATGCAAAATGGCCAAAACTTGCTATTTTTAGTAACCCTTCTTCATCCAAAAATGGCAACTTTCCACATCTTGATTTTTTCATGATTCCTTTGGAGTTTCTTGATCAAATTTTGTACATTGGACATATGTAACATGAATTTCATGAATTTGGCCTCAAAAAGTCAAGAGTTGACTTTTTCCTCTGATTATTTGACTTTGCCCCAATTTCTCTGATTCTTGATCTTTCTTCCAATTGAACCACTTCTAAAACCAATTGAGATGCAATCTTCCACACACATACACTTAAGAACATGTAGAATACCATGACAACAAGCTTTGTCCAAAAAATCAAAGATTCCCTGATTTAATGGGAAACCCTAGTTTTGACCCCCTTTGGTTAGGAGGAAATTGCACATCTTCCAAATCCAAATTCCTCAGAGTATGTTGTGTATCCTCTTAAAGGATGATGAGAAATGCCACTTGAGAATGATTTTGAATCAATGAGCTATCTCTTTTGAGGGTTTTCCTTCAATTTTTGAATCTCTTGCATAGTGAAAGATGTAGTGCTTCAATCTTCCATTGAATCTCACTTCCTTGAGGTTTTGGAAGATCAATTGAGATAGTATGAGACATGAGAGGCTCTTGGCTTGCCTTGAGGCAACTTGATTGACCTTTTATGCTTTGAATGATCTCTTGATTGTCCATCTTCCACCTGATCACATGCCCTGATGGTAAGAAGGATGCCATGCTTCATTTTTCTATGTTAAATGCAATGCAATGCTAATGAGATGGATATGATATGATAAATGATAATGCCATGCTATGATGCCAAAAGGGAAGAGCAAATTTTGGGGTATTACAGCTGCCCCTATTCAAGCGCTGTAGACCTGAATGCCTGAAAGCAATTGCTTTCGGACTTTCAAGGTATATAGTGATTGAATACCAAATATAACCAAAAATTTGCTCTGGGTGATGAAGAAGAAAAGGGATATAAACCCAACGAGACTGCTGGATTGAATCTTCGATGAAACGTCGGAGAGATCTGTCTTTTGAACGATGCCAGACGACTACTGGCTTGCCACGCTACTGGTGGACTTTAATACTGTCTTTTTGAACGACGCCAGACGACTACTGGCTTGCCACACTACTGGTGGACTTTAATACTGTCTTTTTGAACGACGCCAGACGACTACTGGCTTGCCACACTACTGGTGGACTTTAATAATGTCTTTTATGCAACTCCAGACGACTACTGGCCTGCCACGCTACTGGTGGACTTTAATAATGTCTTTTATGCAACTCCAGACGACTACTGGCCTGCCACACTACTGGTGGACTTTAATAATGTCTTTTATGCAACTCCAGACGACTACTGGCCTGCCACACTACTGGTGGACTTTGCAGCTTCGTGCCACCCGAAGATGGACTTTTGCCAATCCACTGTTGGACTTTTGCCACCCGAAGACGGACTTTTGCCAATCCACTGTTGGACTTTTGCCACCCGAAGACGGACTTTTGCCAATCCACTGTTGGACTTTTGCCACCCGAAGACGGACTTTTGCCAATCCACTGTTGGACTTTTAGAATATGCCACCCTTAGATGGACCTTTCGCCAATCCACTGTTGGACTTTTGCCACCCGAAGACGGACTTTTGCCAATCCACTGTTGGACTTTTGCCACCCGAAGACGGACTTTTGCCAATCCACTGTTGGACTTTTGCCACCCGAAGACGGACTTTTGCCAATCCACTGTTGGACTTTTAGCTGCTTTGCCACCCGAAGATGGACTTTTGCCAATCCACTGTTGGACTTTTAGAATATGCCACCCTTAGATGGACCTTTCGCCAATCCACTGTTGGACTTTTGCCACCCGAAGACGGACTTTTGCCAATCCACTGTTGGACTTTTGGAATTTTAAAATCGAATTACTCTCTGCCTCTGCGCCAGACATCTCTGCCGACTCTGCTGAGGAACCACAATCAATGATTTAATCTCGGAGACTCCTAAAAGGATAATATCTCTGCTGGCGAATGGATGAACAATCCGTCTGCTTCGAATTGTCAAGCTTGCCAAAAATAAATTGGACTTTAAGATATGAGGGAATGACGACTCTGGCAGGAATTATTCCATCTGTTTGGGGGAACGAATTCTGGTCACAGCGATTCCGCTGGGGATGAGAATTTTTAAATGACATCCTGCTGGGGAAATGAGCCATTAAAACTCTGCTTGGGGATTTATTCAACCCAAGATCCTTTATAGGGATTATCAACCTTCTGACCCGGCTAGGGAAAGGCTGTACCATCCTTGTTGAGGAATGTCGATCTGATAAACCTCTGCGGAGAGAACAACAACTCAGCTGGAAGTTGCTGACAAGATTCGATGCTGACCTCTGTGGGGATACCATGACCAGAGATACGATCTTGCTGGGTATCAGGGCTACTCTGCCAGGGATATGCAAATCCTGGTTAGAACATTCTACTGCAACTTGCTAGAAAGAGTCCTTAGAGATCTGTTGGGGAAACCTAAAGCAAATCCACAGTAGTCTGCTGAAGAATATGACTGTCAAGCTTAGGATGAGTACCACAATGCCCCATGTTATGCGAGCTTTCCCTTTGGACAATTCCGTTGGGGATGACGAGTTTATAACAAACTCTGCTGGAGAAAACTGCTTTAAAGCGTCTCGTGTTGGGGAATGCCTTTTGAGAGGATTTTACAGAAGACCAACTGTCCTCAAACTCTACTGGGGATGATCAACACTTCATGATGGGGAACCAATCCTGCCCCATGCTTGGACAACACAACAATTCGTCCCCGCAAAGGATGTCATAAGAGGATTTTACAGAAGATCTAGCCTCTTCAAACTCTTGTGACTTCGCTGGGGATAATGACCATCAGTTTCGGTGTCGACGAGACCACTCTTTTGGGGAACCTGTGACCGTTATCGATATAGAAAAGCTTGTAGCTGTTGGAAGTACTGAATGAGAGAATCGACTTAATAAGATGCAACGGTACCCAGTTGAACTTAATTCACTGATATCGACCCGTTATGAACAATCGTCGACCGAACGATGAACGCCGATCTCCTTACCCATAATTGCCCCAGTCTTTTGCGTGGGGTGATTTATTGCTGGTCTTGTGCTTAAAATCATCTGCACCTGCTACCTGCAACAAAAGAATATGCCCACATGCCCCGAATATTGCGTGGCTAGAATCCACCATCCGGGAGTATTCAACATTCGAAGTAATTTCAAATATTTTTTCTGCGCATGTTATTGCAAGGCTGCCATGTTTTCAAATGCAATGTTTTATCAACAATTAGGACGTTTTTGCAAACAAAGCAATAAAACAAAAATAGAAAGCTTTTTACTGAAATTCAATTTATTGACTGAGAGCCCAGAATAGGCAATTACATTTGGAAGCAATCCCTGGAAAGAGGTGATTGCTGAAAAATTGAGAAAAGAAACTATCCTAATGGCAATGTGAAAACGGAATTCCACTGAGTTTCCATTCTGTTATGACCAGTATGTCTTCAAAACTCCCCGACCTTGCCTTCTGAGGAATGATCAGACCGATTCCTATCCTTCAGGACGTCAGTTGTTCAAACGGTGATAGGGTACAGATAACTCAAACCGTAGTCATTCGCTTAAATCCCTCTTTTGTGTGGACCGCCCTTTCAGGTTTTCGATCCACCAGGATACCCTTTTTTGCCTAAGTTGCCCTTTCGGGTTTTCAACTTACCGGGTGTACAAAATTTTTTCAATTATATCCCTAATTTTTTGCCCGAACCTTATTCTGTTTTTGGTTCGCCGGGATGCCCTTTTTTGCCTGGATTTTTTTTATTTTTATTATCCAGCGGGTCTATTCATGCGAAGTATTTTTTGACTACGTCCGAGTTGACAGGGGATGAAAAGTCTTCGCCATCCATGGTTGTAAGCAATAAAGCTCCGCCCGAAAAGACCTTTTTAACCACGAATGGACCTTCATAATTAGGAGTCCATTTGCCCCTGTGATCTGTATTGGGAGGAAGGATCCTTTTGAGTACCACATCTCCGACTTTATAAACCCGAGGACGCACCTTTTGGTCAAATGCCTGTTTCATTCTGCGCTGATATAGTTGCCCATGACATACAGCCGCCAATCGCTTTTCCTCAATAAGGCTCAACTGATCAAATCTGGCTCGTACCCATTCAGCTTCATCTAGCTTAACATCCATCATGACTCTGAGGGACGGAATCTCTACTTCAACCGGTAGCACTGCCTCCATACCATATACAAGTGAGAATGGGGTTGCCCCAGTGGACGTGCGTACCGACGTTCGATACCCATGCAAAGCAAATGGTAACATCTCATGCCAATCTTTGTACGTGACAACCATCTTCTGTACAATCTTCTTGATATTTTTGTTGGCCGCTTCGACCGCGCCATTCATCTTTGGGCGGTACGGAGAAGAATTGTGATGCTCGATTTTGAAGTCCCGGCATAACTCAGCCATCATCTTATTGTTCAAATTAGAACCATTATCAGTAATGATTCTTTCGGGAACTCCATATCGGCAAATGATATCCCGTTTTAAGAAACGAGCGACCACTTGTTTTGTAACATTGGCATAGGATGCGGCTTCAACCCATTTGGTGAAGTAATCAATTGCCACCAAGATGAAACGATGACCATTGGAAGCTGTAGGCTTAATCTTTCCGATCATATCAATGCCCCACATGGCAAACGGCCAAGGCGACGACATGATGCTCAACGGATTTGGAGGCACATGCACCTTGTCTGCATAGATCTGGCATTTATGGCATTTGCGGGCATATTTACAACAATCTGACTCCATAGTCAACCAATAATATCCCGATCTTAACAACTTTTTAGCCATTGCATGCCCTCCGGCGTGAGTACCGAAAGAGCCTTCGTGCACTTCAATCATCAACAAGTCTGCTTCATGTCTATCCACACATCTAAGCAGGACCGTGTCAAAATTTCTTTTATACAGCACGCCATCTTTGTTCAAGAAGAAACTACCAGCTAACCTTCTCAACGTCTTCCTGTCTTTGGACGATGCCCCTGACGGGTACTCTTGACTTTTCAAGAAACACTTAATATCATGAAACCATGGCTTGTCATCAGACGTTGCATCGACCGCAAACACAAATGCTGGTCTGTCAAGGCGGGATACCTCAATCTTAGGTACATGGTTCCATCCTTGCACTTTGATCATGGAAGACAGAGTGGCCAAGGCATCAGCGAACCTATTCTCATCTCGAGGAATGTGGTACAGTTTCACTGTTGTGAAAAATGTCAGCAATCTCCTCGTATAATCTCTATACGGCACTAGATTTGCTTGGTGCGTGTACCAACTCCCTTTCACTTGATTGATTACCAAAGCTGAATCACCGAATATATCAAGGGTTTTAATCCGTAGATTAATCGCCTCCTCGATCCCCATTATACAAGCTTCGTACTCTGCTTCATTGTTGGTGCATCCGAAAGTTATTCGGGCAGTGAACGGCATATGAACACCTTCCGGCGTGATAAGAACTGCTCCAACTCCGCACCCATTCATATTGACAGCCCCATCAAACATCAGACTCCATTTGGATTCAGGGTCTGGCCCCTCCTCCGGAAGTGGTTCCTCGCAGTCTTTAGCTTTGAGAAACATGATGTCTTCATCAGGGAAGTCAAACTTCATGGGTTGGTAATCATCAATCGGCTGTTGCGCAAGATAGTCGGACAAGATACTTCCTTTGATGGCCTTTTGTGAAGTGTACTGAATGTCATACTCTGTCAAGACCATTTGCCACCGTGCAACTCTGCCTGTCAATGCTGGTTTCTCAAAAATATACTTGATAGGATCCATTTTTGAAATCAACAAGGTCGTGTGCCTAACCATATATTGCCTCAATCGCTTAGCGGCCCATGCAAGCGCACAGCATGTCTTTTCAAGCATTGAGTATCGGGACTCACAATCATTGAACTTTTTGCTCAGGTAGTAAATAGCATGCTCCTTCCTACCTGTCTCGTCATGTTGACCGAGAACACAACCCATGGAACCTTCAAGCACTGTCAGATACATTATCAGCGGTCTCCCTTCAACTGGAGGCATTAGAATCGGAGGTTCCTGCAAGTATTCTTTTATCTTATCGAATGCCAATTGGCAATCGTCATTCCACCTGACCGTTTGATCTTTCCTTAACAATTTAAATATTGGTTCGCACGTGGCTGTTAGGTGAGATATGAACCTCGCAATGTAGTTCAATCTACCCAAGAAACCACGAACCTCTTTTTCTGTTCTCGGTTCAGGCATTTCTTGTATTGCTTTCACCTTGGCAGGATCAACCTCGATTCCTCTTTCGCTCACAATGAAGCCCAGTAACTTTCCAGAACGCACCCCAAACGTGCACTTGTTTGGATTTAATCTCAGACGGAACTTTCTCAACCTTTCAAACAGCTTTTTCAGATTAACCAGATGTTCCTCTTCTGTTCTCGACTTGGTAATCATATCATCTACATAACATTCGATCTCCTTATGAATCAAGTCATGAAACAATGTCACCATCGCCCGCTGGTACGTTGCCCCTGCGTTTTTCAACCCAAAAGGCATTACTTTATAACAATATGTACCCCACGGAGTAATGAACGTGGTCTTCTCCATATCTTCAGGTGCCATCTTGATCTGGTTGTACCCGGAGAAACCGTCCATAAATGAGAACACTGAAAACTGAGCTGTATTATCGACCAGCACATCAATATGAGGTAGTGGAAAATCATCTTTCGGGCTAGCTTTATTAAGATCTCGATAATCCACACACATTCTCACTTTTCCATCTTTCTTCGGTACTGGCACGATGTTGGCTACCCATGGAGGATACTTTGTCACAGCAAGAAAACCAGCGTCCCACTGCTTCTGGACTTCCTCCTTAATCTTTAAAGCCATGTCGGGGTGAGTCCGACGAAGTTTCTGCTTGACTGGCGGATATTCTTCTCTCAATGGTAGCCTGTGCACGACAATATCCGTATCCAACCCCGGCATGTCTTGATACGACCAGGCGAAGACGTCAACATACTCGCGCAACATTTCCGTCAAAGTTTGCTTCACATCTGCTTGCAAGCTGGCACCAATCCTGATCTCTTTCTTGGCGTCCTTGGTACCAATATTGATGATTTCTACAGTCTCCTGATGAGGCTGGATGACCCTTTCCTCCTGTTTCAACAATCTGGCCAGTTCTTCAGGGAGTTCACAATCTTTCTCATCCCCTTCTTCGGCTTGATAAATCGGATTGTCAAAGTCATACATGGCCATATCAAAATCGTTATCAGTGGTATCCGGAGGATCAAGTCTGCATGAACGGGTTCATGCCTTATTTTAGAATTTATTTTTAAGCAAAACAAAAGAAAATGAAACATTGCCATTTTATATTTTTTGTGCAAAAATAAAAACTGAAAGACAGAGAACAAAATTTGATTGCAAAACGTCCTTTATTAATGATTAAACATTGCAAATGCAACCATGGTGGCCCTACAAATGAATCTATACGCCTTGGGCAGAGCGCAAGATTTTGTCATGCATTATGGTTAGAAAAAACAAAGAAAAATTACTCTGTCTGAAGAGTAACCCGGATGACTTCTTCAACGAACCAGTTTTGCACTTGTTGTCCCGGAACATGAGGGCGTACCCAGTTGTCCAAGTCACAATCACTGTCAACACTATCCTCCGTGGCTGCACAAGACTGGTCCATGTAGATAATTCCCCCACTATTGAAAGTAATGGGTCCCCTGCTCCCCGCATCTGAAGTTGTAGAGGGATGATAACCAATACCAAATTTGTCTTCCTTCATTGGGGTCTCTATCAACCGGCCCCAACCTTGGGCGTTGCCTGCCCTGACGACTTCGACAGCTTGTTTGTAAGATGAAATGGAGGTACCAGCCCCAACTGGTACAGAAGAAGACTCAGGTGCATCGTCAATATTGACTGCTTCGAATGATTGGCACAGCATCTCATGAATTTCCCCATCCATTTCAATGTACTTGAACGTGGACAAGTGACTCACAAAGATGTCTTCTTCCCCACACACTGTCACAACCTGCCCTTCAAACTCATACTTCAGCTTTTGATGTAGAGTAGAAGTAACAGCCCCGGCTCCGTGAATCCAAGGGCGTCCCAATAGGCAGCTATATGCAGGTTGTATGTCCATTACATGGAACGTGGATTTGAATACCTGTGGTCCAATTTGTACGGGCAATTCCACCTCACCAAACACAGATCGTCGGGTCCCATCGAATGCTCTGACCACCAATTCACTAGGCCTTAAGATCAAACCATCAACTTCCAGCTTCATCAATGCCTTCTTGGGCAAGACATTGAGTGACGAACCAGTGTCTACCAGTACATGAGATAACACTGCGCCCTTACACTCCATCGTGATATGCAAAGCCTTATTATGGTTTCTTCCTTCAACAGTCAAATCTCTACTTGTAAAGCCCAAGCCATGGCTGACATTAACATTGGAGATTACGCCCTCGAGCTGATTAACAGTAATTTCTTGTGGCACGTACGCACTCTTCAACACTCTCAACAACGCCTGTCGGTGCGCATCAGAGCACAACAATAGTGACAGGATTGAAATCTTTGAAGGGGTCTGATTCAGTTGGTCCACAATCTTATAATCGCTTTTCTTGATTATCTTCATAAATTCTTCCATTTCCTTATCAAAAGTAATCTTTGTCTCTGCTTCAGGTGTAGGTGCACTTTCAACCACCTGTTTACCCTTATCCTTTGCTGCAGCTTCTACCTCCTTATCACTTCTCAAGGTTGGGGGAGCGAACAACCTTCCACTCCTTGTAAAGCCCCCTACACCCCCTACGTTATCAACATTTGGGCTGACTGATGACTCAACTTCCTGTTTTTTACCTTCGTAATATACATCTGCCCCATAGTGCCATGGGATAGCTTTCGTGGATGTGAACGGAATTGGTCCTGGCACCGTGATAGTGACAGGACTGGGCCCTTCTGGCGCAACACTCGCCACGGGAACTGCATTGACCGGCATTTGAATCTCAGCGGGAGTGTAATAGATGGTCACGGTTGATATCTCATCAGTGTCTTTCACGACTCTGTCGAACTGTAGACATCCTTCATCGATCAGATTCTGTAAACCCATCTTCAACTTATCACAGCCGTTCTCCTGATTCATACACTCAAAGCAATCTTGATTACAGCCCGGGAACACCTGTCCCTTCAATAAACGATCTTTTACAACCAACAAAGAAGTTTTCACTTGACGGATATCTGTCACCAGATTCAATCTCCTCCCATCTTCAATAGCGTACACATTTGCTGCGCTATGATCAGGCATGGGATGCTGAGTAATATTAGGAGCGGGAGAGAAATTGATGGCTTTAGCATCAATCAAATCTTGTACTTTATGATGGAAAGCCCAGCATTTTTCAATGGAGTGCCCCTGAGCACCTGAGTGGAACTCACAACGAGCATTAGCATCGAAGTTAGGTGGCAGGTTTCCAGCAACCGGAGCTTTCATAGTACGGAGTTCTACCAACTTTAACTCGAGTAGCCGGGGCAACAGCGCGGCATAAGTCATAGGGAGAGGATCCATCTTACGATCCCGCTGTCTAGACCTTTGCTGGAAAAAAGGTTGTTGCTGTTGAACTTGTTGTTGGGGTTGTTGTTTCTGAACAGACGGTGTGGGGATTGTTACAGCATCTACCTGATAATAAGCTCGAGAACGCCCTCTGCCTCGTCCTCTAAACACAGCATTCGTATCACCTTCTCGTCTTTTCTGGTTACTAGCAAACGGTTTCTTCGTCCCCGAAGAGCCAGCCCCACTCACATCCTGGATCTTTCCAAGCTTTAACAGACTTTCTATTCTTTCTCCCGCAATCACAATATCAGCAAATCCAGTTGACGGACAAGCAGCTAATCTATCCAGATAGGCCCCTTGCAAGGTGCCCATGAACATATCTGCCATTTCTCTGTCTGATAAGGGAGGTTGAACCTGGGCAGCCATTTCCCTCCACCTCTGTGCATATTCTTTGAAACTCTCCTTGGCATTTTGTGACAATCCCTGCAATTGGGTGCGGTTGGGCGCCATGTCAATATTATATTGGTATTGCTTCAGGAACGCTTCTGCCAGATCTTTCCAATTCTTCACAGCAGCTCTATTCAACTTCATATACCAGGTCAAGGACGCCCCAGCCAGACTGTCCTGAAAATAGTGCATCCATAGCTTCTCGTCATCCGTATGGGCTGAAATCTTCCCAAAGTAAGCTTGAAGATGCGTTTGGGGACACGCATTGCCGTGATACTTATCGAAAGTGGGAGGCTTGAATTTAGGGGGAATTCTGACTCCTGAGACCAGCCCCAAGCTGGTAACATCAATACCCATAGAGTTCTTGCATTCTATGGCCCTGATCTTCTCTGCTAACTCATCATACCTTCGATCACCTTGATTACCCACATCAGCATCCAGCAGAGTAAATTGGTCTTCCAGAGTATCCTCAAGAGTAACACCAGCATGCCTACCATTTCCATTACCCCGATTGTTACCACCAGGAGGAGGGTTACCACCGGGGGGAGGAATGCCATGTCCCTGTGAATTGTCATGATGATCACCTTCGGGCCCATTGTCGGGACGCTCTACCAGAAGCCTCAGTCTCTCCTGATTTTGCGCCATGCCAGTCATGAGGGTCATGAACTGGTCCATACGCGCCCTCATTTCAGCCAAATCACTTTGCACTTGATCCATGATTCTTACTTGATTCCTTCGCGTCGAATATCGGTGAATATGACTCTCCGCTATAATGCCTGAAACCAAATAAAGGTTAGAGACCCCGCAACGAGTACCTGAAAAGCAAGTAACAAAAATGCAAAATGATATGCAATGCCATGCAATGCCATGTTTGTCATTTCCGAGGTGCTTTATACCCTGATTCCAATCCCACCACAGAAATCTGAAGACCAGAAATTGTGATATAAAGAGACGTGTCGTGGTCATGTGCTTGTGTGCAGCTATCTGATAAGGAATAATTCTGAATAAAACTGCTCATACTCATTCAACGAAGTAATCAAGTATATTTAAGAAAGGTTCAACCGCAAATGCAATACAAGGAAAAATGGATCCATCAACAAGCCTGATGGTAACCATTAACAACAAAATATAAGGAAAAGAACATCAGTCTGACAATTCCACACCCTTCAGCTTATCACTTGAGTATTTGATCTCCTCAAAAAGTATACGGGTACGCTGGTGATTCGGCTTTTCAATCATTTCTTTGATCAAGACATCCCTTTTCTCAAGAGCTTCAGTTAAAGAACCCATATGCAGCATCAGAGCCTCGTCATCACACACTCCTTTGTGTCTCTTTATGCCAGCTTGCGTCTTGAGTATCTCCCTTTCTATCATGACTTCTTCAAGCTCTTTCTTGGTATTCTTCAACTGGCTTCTAGCTTCTTCTAACTGTTCTTGACTTTTATCGAGACTTTCCCGATACTTTCTCCTCTGCTCATGTGCCTTTTTAAGCTCCTCGTCTTTAGTCTTCGACTGATCCTTTAACTCGGCATTTTCAATTCTGACTTCATCCCAAGCTTGACGAAGTTGAGCTAATGAATCCTTGCTTCGGGCTAAAGCCTGTTTTGTAATCTTGTGAGCCTGACTAGTGTCATCTGCTCCCAGAGTAAGTTTCCGAAAGTACCGAGCTCGGTCATCAAAATCTTCCTCTTTGTCAGCCAAGGTTTTTTCCGCTTTCAAGGCTCTCTTTTCCAACTCTTTGTTGTCAGCTAGAGCTTTCTGAAGACATCTGCTCATTCCAGAATTTTCTATCCGCAGCTCTCTGACCATTTTCTTCCACTTCTCACATTCTTCAATAGCCACCATAGTGGGTTGTTCTGGCTGTGCTGAACATAAAAGAGGTCCCCTTGAAAAGGGTAAAAGCAATTCCTTTACTTTCGTCTCAATCCACCTGTCATATTCAGGATAAGATCTACAATCTCCTTTTCCAAAAACTGCTTTTCCAATTTTGTGCTTATCTTTCCAAGCATTCACTACTTCTACCACCTTTGCATCTTTAGTTCCTGTAAAGAATAAGGATTCTTCCACATCTTGCTCTGTAGGAGGATATCTGGAAGCATACCCAAACTGTCGGATGGCCAAAACTGGATTATAATTAATCCCTCCTTTTCTGCCAATCAGAGGCACATTTGGAAAATTTCCGCATCTTGTGACAAGCTCTATTCTCAACAACCGGTGATCAAACCATACCATGTTATCAGCAGTTAAACTCATCAATCGTTTAGACCATTTCGCCACATCTTTGGTTTCCACAAAGGCACCTGTCTGAGGCAAATGTTTGAAAAACCAATGACTCAGCAGTGGAGTGCAACAACTAACAGATCCTCCCCTCCTTTTCTCATTCTTGTAATGCACGGAATGATAAAAATCTCCTAACAAAGTAGGGACTGGATTTTTAAGGACAAAAACTCTCGTTGCTTGCATATCCACAAAGTCTTGCTGATTGGGAAAGAAAACTAGGCCATATATGCAGAGAGCCAGAATGGAATTGTAAACCGTCCAATTTTTAGCACTTGCAGCCTCTTGGGCCTGTCCAGCCAGAAATTCTAAATGAAATCCGCTAACTCCATTTTTACTGCTCACACCGCTCTTTATCAATGTCTGATCCATTTGTAAAGCAGCAGCAATTTCTTTTACGCTGGGAGAACTACCAGAGAAGAATGGTATTGCCGACGTGATCGGAATTCCCAAAATAAATGAGAATTCTTCCAGTGTTGGCATCAAAATGTAATTTGAAAAAAGAAAGCACCTCAACGAAGGCTCGTAGAACTGCAGCAGAGTGTGTAAAGCATCATGCTCATACTTGGTGATTGTACGGACCATCCCAACCAAATTCCCGTAGCTCTTCTGAAACCTATCAAGAATACCCGGACCAGCCATATCTATAACTTTGAGCAATGAATCCAAGACAGGATCTGGAAACTTGTAAGACACATTGTTCTTTCTCTCAGCGACGATCTCTGTTGAACCCATGGATTGGAATCAGAAATGTATTATGCACCTGAAAATGACAAACATAACTGTTATGATATGATAATGCAATGCAAAAGGGCATGTGATCAGGTAATCAAGTGTCGGTGTCTGTAATGAACTGTGTGCACTGTGTCTCTGTACTGAGTCTGGCAATATCTGAGATGAACACTTAAATCACTGTCATAGGATACAATGTCTGGAATCATCATAGAATCACAAGTAAGGTAGGTAGGAGGCTGGGTTTCCTGCAAACCTGTAAACATCCCGCCCATACTCACATGTGGTTCTTAGAAAATAAGGCTTGTCAGCTTCAGAGGTTTGAGAAACAATAGCACATTCAGCCCGTAGGATACAATGCTATGCCAATCAAAGAGGTCGTCCACTGACTCCCCTTAGAAAATAAAAGTCATCCTATGCAAGTTCCAAAGTGGGCCCTCGGGTGCGAATGGGTTTGCCACAGAATGTGGTCTGCCATTGTCACCACTAAAGAGGGATATTTCCACTAAGGTCCTCATGATCGGTCACTAGAGTCGACAGCTCTCTAGATCTACATCCTGGAATACGCAAGATGCGTATGCCACGACGTGTCCCAAGATAGCCTCATCTAGCTGTGAATTTCGTGAACACCCAACGCACTCCAAACGGCACGTAGGTCCCACTACTCTCCACTCTAATTCTAAGTGTATACTCAAGCCTGTGTAATGGGCTTATCTCTCAGAAATCCCGCCCGCCAAACAGAAAACAACACAGTCCAGTATAGCATAATATATCATATGAAATGAAAATGCTAAAATACGGTAAATACAGTAATGTACAGTAAAGCAGTAAATAACCATACAATAAAACAGTAAATACAACACAACAGTAAACACCCAATGAAAGAAAAACAGACAAGCGCTAGGATTGACTCGCTTAGGGATGGACCAGCAATAGGTCAACCGCAATAGTCCCCAGCAGAGTCGCCAGCTGTCGCTCCCGGGATTTTTATCCAAGTACAAACGCGAAAGTGGCACCGAACAGAGTCGCCAGCAATGTGTATTTATCCCAAGAGAGGGAAAGGAAACACCGCGTAAACCTGAGGGAAAGGAAAAGCATGGTCTTACGACCAAGAGAAGTGGGTAAGGGAGTCGGTTACGCGAGAGGAAGGTATTAGCACCCCCTCACGTCCATCGTACCCGATGGGATCCACGCTTGCTTGTCTCGATCAAAGGGTGTAAAGAAAGGAATACTGAGAAAGAACTGAAAAAGGAAAGGAGAAAGAGAAACAAATGTAGGGAAAATAAAAGAAGTGCTCGCATGGGCCCTACCCCACTGCCTACGTATCTCATCAGGAGCATGAGAATCAGAGCGACGTAGTTCCCCTCACTAGGGATGAATTGTTTGTGTTTTTTAGAGAACGGCTGACGTCCTAGCTCAGGTGTTGCAGGCTCGCTGGTCCGAGTGCGTTACCATCTTGCAAGAGAACGAGTAGAAGCGCGTTCGTGCGTTGAGAGTGAATGAGGTGAGAAAAGAATTCCCGAAGGAAAGACGTTATTGTTTGTTTTTGTCTTTTAAGAGTTTTTTCATTTGTTTGCATATGATAGTGTATCTGAATCTTAGTCATTGGAATGTGTACATCCTCACATTCCAAGATGGAATGGGTAAGAAAGCACACTAAGAGTGAAGAAGACCCCCACACTTAGTTCCAATTGTCAAGGTTCAAACACACTAGCATACTTGTGTTTATTAAGTGTTTTGTTGATTAAGAAATGAAGAAGTGTTTTTTATTATTTGCACCTTCAACAAGTATTGCATTTAAGTCCCTCATACAAGATCAAATGTTTAACACATTGACCCAAGATGGGCTATATGCTATACATTCTAAGATTATAAGAGAAGACCCCTTATAACCTTTTCTTTATATGAAAGGCCTAAATGCAATAAATGCCTACCTTTATTATATGTTTTGAATTTTCTTTGAGATGAGAAGATGAAAGACTCAAGAGAGGATAAAGGTAAAAATCTATATGGACTAAGACTCCATCCTAATTGATTAGTTAAGGGAGTGATCCTAAGGTTTGTGAGGTTTCAACCTAACGTCTAAAGAAAGAATGAATTAAACAATTCACTTCTAAAGTAGAAGATGAATTGTAATTCACAAAGGGAAAGTGATGAGTTATTAAAAGAAAGCACATAAGTGCTTAACAAAACATGGAATTGTAAAAGAGAAAGGATAGAAGTTGAATGTGGATTCCTTATCCACATTCAATTGAAACTTACCAAAGCCCCTACATGGTTAGCACAATCACTTACAAGTAAAGTAAGAAAATATAATGAACAAATCAAATTCAAACAAGTTGACAAACAAAGTGAAATGAGATTGAATGCTATACATGCTTCCAAGTCAGAATGTAACTCATATTTACACAACCTAATGTTATCCTAAATGGGCATACTAAATCATGCAAACAAAATCTCAATCCAACAAGAAGCAAAGAAGAAAAGGTGAAGTGATGTGAATGTGGTTCATACTTGTGAAACAAGTGACTTAAGGTGCAAGATAAACATCAAACATGCAAAGATGAAACCCAAATGTCACAATCAGAAGTCAATTAACATGCTATACATCCTCAAACAAAACCACAACTCATGGCACAAGTGCCTTCATGATCAAGCAAACCAAACATGAGGCATGCATTCACAAAATGAACAAGTTAAACTTCATGCTTCAAACAAATAGCAAACATGCTTCAAAAATTATGACTTTCACCAATCAAACACCTTAAACACATGCCATTAACATATCAAGTCCACAAGCAATGAATCAGAACCAAAGTCACTCAACAATTAGGTCAAAGTCTCATGGAAGTTTCATGCATTCATGCTCAAAGCAACACATCAAAAGTCATCCAAAAAAGACTTAAAAATCATCTCATAAATCTCAAACATACCTCAACATATTATGACCACAATGCAAAAAGAAAGGCATCAAAATCATTTTTTATGATCAAGAACAAAAATGCACAAAATCATATGTCACATTAAGTATGCATGCAAATGGAAATTCAAAAGAAATAATGGAACAGGGGCAAAATGGTCATAAAATCAGAAAATAAAATCATGAAAAATTTCCTAAATGTTTTAAGAATACACATGAATTTTTGTAGAATTTTCCAATATCATTTGATATTTTTAAAAATCAATTATGAAACGTGTAGCAAAAATGAAAATAAAATATGAAATGCAATATGAATGGGGTGCAACCATAGCAAATCCATAGTTCAATTCGTTTGGGCCTTAGAAGCGTGGGGTGTAAATAACAATCTGTCTTAGGTCCAATAAGCACGCAGAACATACTAACAAGCATGGAATCTCAGTCAACAAAATTGACTCACTCATGGCCATTGGATCAAGTCACAGTCAAACCATAGTCAAAGTAAACAACATCAACGCGCACATGTGAATGTCCACACTCCCTATCGTGTACCATGCCATACAACGTTTAAGTGAGTTCAGAAAATTGGCATGTGACTTGCACGCTTTTTTTAATGTGTTGGCACATTTTGGAACGTAGGATTAAAAACAATCAAAGGCCACGATTAAAACATAGTGAAACCCTAGCAATTACAGTCACCGGCCGGAGATGACCTCCGGTCACCTTCTCCGGTCACACCTCCACCGTCTGCAACCTCCAATCTTCCAGAATTCCACAAATGATATACCAAAATGAAGAGGAAGTAAAGGAGAACATGGATCCAGTGATAAAACACACAAAAAGTTCATGAAATGAGAGAATCGAACAGAGGAAAGTTTGCCCTAACTTTTCAACTATGCCTCTAAAGGCCTATCAACTAGCCAGACAAGTTCTTGAGCTTATAAGAAGCCTCAAGAACCTGAAAACATCTTCAAATCATGTCTATAATGGTGGAAATTCGTACCTGAAGTTTTGTGACCTTGAGATACTCTTCAGAAAACCAGAGGTCTTGTCTCTTCTACAATCTTCACTTGGCCAAATAAAGGCTGAGATGTAGAACTTGATGATGATTCAATGGAAGTGAGCGAAATCCAAACTTCAAGAACAAATGCACTGTTGTGAAATTGAGAGAAACAAGGAAAGTGTTGAAGTGGAATGAGCAAGATGAGCTCGAAAATTCTTGGCAATGGTGATGTTGAGAGTAAAGCAGAGAGAGTTCTTTGGAGAGAATGTGAAAGAATGAAGTTGAAAATGAAATTAGAGAGTGAGGTTTTTGCTTTATAGTAAACTCTAACCATGGTTTAATGAGTGAGTTAACTGAGTTATGTGGAGTTAAATGAGTCATCCCTAACTAACTGAGTCAAGTTAGTTAGGGAGAGCAATGATATGGTGCAGCTGGTTTATGATGTGTTACCATGTTCTTGCTGCTAAACTTCTATAGCACGCTTCCAACCTTTCCCTCTTCATGTATAATTCGAGCAAGGGTGTGAGAGGTGCAGATATGTGTTGGTCTTAATGAGGCAGCACACATAAAACCTCTGTCATGTACTTGATGTATGTTTGAACCAAAATATTATGCAGCAAATCATCATGGTAACAGTGGGTGTTTGAGGGTGAATTTCTCCATGGTTAGTGAATGAAACAATGAAACATTGATGTCATTAGAAAGATGGTACATTGGGGAACAACATTGGTTTGCAAGTTGAAGTAAAATGAGGTCTCAAATATGCCTAAAAACAGCTATGAATGCATTGGTTCAAAACTGGTTGGTGGGCATGGCCAGAGGTTGGCTGGCATGGCAACTGGGCACACAAAATTTCAGCACAAACAACATGACTTTGAACCCTCCAAACTATCTCATAACTTGGTTAAATCAAAATTTTCACAACATCAACATTGAAGAGGACACTACAAGGAACAACTTTGATGTTGAAAAGTTTTTCATTTGAGGCCTTTAACCATGAGAAAAATGAGTGGACATTTGGCCCACCAACTGTTTGTTAAAATGATTGCGCGCGTGACCTGAAAATCTTGGTCATGACCTAGTTTTGAACCTACTTTCCTCCAACTTTGATCAATCATATCTCTCTCAATTTTTATCCAATGGAGATGTTCTACACATGGATTTGAAGCTTAAAACAAGATCTTTCATTGAGGCAGAGTGGATTTTTCATTTGGTGCTCCAAATTTAAATGGCCTTGGTTCAAATTCTGATGCAAAATGGCCAAAACTTGCTATTTTTAGTAACCCTTCTTCATCCAAAAATGGCAACTTTCCACATCTTGATTTTTTCATGATTCCTTTGGAGTTTCTTGATCAAATTTTGTACATTGGACATATGTAACATGAATTTCATGAATTTGGCCTCAAAAAGTCAAGAGTTGACTTTTTCCTCTGATTATTTGACTTTGCCCCAATTTCTCTGATTCTTGATCTTTCTTCCAATTGAACCACTTCTAAAACCAATTGAGATGCAATCTTCCACACACATACACTTAAGAACATGTAGAATACCATGACAACAAGCTTTGTCCAAAAAATCAAAGATTCCCTGATTTAATGGGAAACCCTAGTTTTGACCCCCTTTGGTTAGGAGGAAATTGCACATCTTCCAAATCCAAATTCCTCAGAGTATGTTGTGTATCCTCTTAAAGGATGATGAGAAATGCCACTTGAGAATGATTTTGAATCAATGAGCTATCTCTTTTGAGGGTTTTCCTTCAATTTTTGAATCTCTTGCATAGTGAAAGATGTAGTGCTTCAATCTTCCATTGAATCTCACTTCCTTGAGGTTTTGGAAGATCAATTGAGATAGTATGAGACATGAGAGGCTCTTGGCTTGCCTTGAGGCAACTTTATTGACCTTTTATGCTTTGAATGATCTCTTGATTGTCCATCTTCCACCTGATCACATGCCCTGATGGTAAGAAGGATGCCATGCTTCATTTTTCTATGTTAAATGCAATGCAATGCTAATGAGATGGATATGATATGATAAATGATAATGCCATGCTATGATGCCAAAAGGGAAGAGCAAATTTTGGGGTATTACACAAACCCCACCCATGCCATTTTGTGTTTTCTCACATTTTGCTATTTTTTTCCAATATTTTCATGTTTTGTTAATTAATTGGAAAATTAATAACTCCCTCAATTTTAATTACTTTTGATTGGTTCATTTTGCAAAAAGTCACAAAAATGTTGAAATATTTTATTCCCCAAAAAAATTAGATTTATATTATTTATTTAATATAATTAGTATTTTTGTGAATAAATGTCTTTTATTTGTTTTTAAACCTTTTAAAAATAAATATCCATTTTGGAAAATCAAAACCAAGTAGGTTTTAATTCATCTTGTGATGAAAGCCTCATTTTTCAAACCTAAAACCAAAATCACAAGTTGTTTATTCAAACTTATTTGGAATTTTTATCATTTGTATTAATTTTCTTTGAATAAATTAGGGTTTTATTGATTTTCACCCTAACAAACTTTTCCAAACACTCATGGGCCTCTAATAGAGTGTAAGACCTAATCCTTTGTAAATACAAACCTACTTTTGGCCTCACGTATTATATAAGTCCCATTGTATTTCAAAAGTTCGGCGCGATCATCGCCCATTTAAAACAAACCATCTGGGCCTCTTCTCGAGCTATAAGACCCATTCAAAATCATTCATGGGCCTCTAATAGAGTGTAAGACCCAATCCCCTTTTAACCAAAACAATCTTTGGGCCTCAGATATTGTATAAGTCCCTCTGCGCTAAAAGAAAAGCTCGGCGCGATCGCCGGTTCAAAAGAATCATCTGGGCCTACCTTCGTGTAATAAGCCCCATTCTTTTTGTTCTTTCAATCATTTTGGGCCTCTTGAGAGAGTGTAAGACCCATCCCCTTGTACAGAAAACCTTTTGGGCCTCAGTCACTTGTATAAGTCCCCGTACAAAACGACAGTGCGATCACTGATAAAACCTTGGGCCTCTCATTGAGCTGTAAGCCCCAACAATCTTTTCAAAGCACTTTCTCCTTTGATTTTGAATATAATATTGTTATCAAAGTTTTCTTTGTTGAACAAACTAACCAAACAACATGGAAGCTCTACAACCGAGTAAGTGTTTACCCGCTTTCATTTACCGCTTTCATATGTATATAACTGTACTGTGGGGTTGTTTCACTGTAAGTCTTCTTTCATAAACTCATATCGACTGTGTAATAATAGTATAGATATTTAGAGTTTTGCCGGAAACTGCGTCTAGAACTAGGCAAAACCTCGTCTCCCTACATTCGACGTTATACCGGATATTTCAACATAACCTAAACCATGAGAATTTTCTTTTAAAACAATTTTAGATAACTAGATCTAAGGAATCTTCCCCTTGAACAGTTCATATACAAAAGGCCAATGTTCTGATGCGTATTTTTTTCGCAAGTGTACGAACGCGTCAGAGTAATATAAAAGATTATCGTATCCACAGAGACCAAGTGTCAATCTATCGCTATCTATTGTTAAGGTGTGTATCTAAGGTGATTGAAAATAGTAGTTTTGAAGAGCGCACGGTAGTAAATAAAGTAATTAAAATTAATTGATAAAGACAGGTTCGAATGCAATTCACACAACCAATTGATAATCCAAGTACTTGCTAATAGAACTACTTATGGGCAATATCTTCTACTTTGAAAAGAACTAATTTGACAGGAACTGTCGCTTTCGCGTACTCAGAACCGAGTTGTACCCCCTAATCAAACCCTCTTATTGTCACGGATAAAAGGCGCGCATTGCGTTAGAGTAGTAAACCTATTTTTAAGAAATATAGTACCTTGACCAAGTTGAAAAGTATTTTTAACCTGGATTTTCTAAAAAAAAGAGGTTCTTACGAACCAGACTTTAAACTTCTTAACGCGTCCGAAAATGGTTTTAAAATCTCTTTTCCTTTTAAATTAAAAACTCCTAATAAACTAAACAAAGCGCTTTCGCTGTTTTTGAAATAGTTTAAAAACAATTAAGTTTAGATAGGCGTTGGACGGCTTTCGATCTTACCCAACGGAATTTAAGAACAGGAAAACTTATATTGAAAGTTAAAATAGCCCTTAAGTGTTTCCACTAACAATTGTACAGATTATCGGTTCGGTTATGATCTTCACATTCTAACCTTTATAAAATTAGCCAGACATGGTAAAGTAAAAGTTCATTTTTAGATTTTTCATAAAAAAGGTATTTAAGTGCGAGTGCGGAAAGTAAATGAAAGTAGTGCGAGTGCAGAAAGTAAACGAAAGTAATGCGAGTGCGGAAAGTAAATGAAAGTAATGCGAGTGCGGAAAATAAATGAAATTAAAAGACAGTGCAAGAAATAAAGTTGACAAAAGGTAAAGTAATAAAAACCTGCTCCAATCGGAGTGGTTGAATAAAATGCGAACTGAAAGTAAAATGGCGGCAGGATTAACTTCCTTCCAGAGTGCTCCAAGACTCAATCTCACAGGCTCTTACAGACTCGATCTCTCGAATGTAGTAACACCTCGATGTGAAGCAATTACCACTATTACACTGATATATGCTTATGAACAACTGAACTTGGATGAAGAAAAACGAAAATCTAAAGTCCTATTTATAGGCAAGGAAACATGTGGAAAAGACAAGGATGCCCCTAGCATTTGAATTTGGGCGGGAACTTATTTCACTCTTGTGGCGCCCGCCACAACACCATGGCGCCCGCCATGAGTGTAAAACTTGCTTGGGCAGTTGGAGATCGTGGGGAAAAACAGTTGGGAGGAGTTTGAGACATGGCCACGTCATGGAAGACCCTGTGGCGGCCGCCAGAGTGGATGCCATAAGTGCAAAATGCTGATTTTCTCTATTTTAGCTCATTTCGGCTCCTTTTTCGCTCCTTTTCTCGCTCGGGGCTCCGATTAGACTAAAAACCTGAAAACAAAGAAAAACATAATAATAACATAATAAAATGACATTAAAAGACTAAGAATGCATGCGAAATCGGAGTCAAAAATACGGTGAAATTCAGTGTCATCAAATTCTCCCACACTTAGACATTTGCTTGTCCTCAAGCAAAACATTTAAAGCTCAAAGTAAGAAAACTAGTGCTGACACGTGATTCGGGCAAAAAGGGCTTCTAAGTTCAAGTCAGGATGCAGTGACAGGTACTAAGTGAACCAAGGGTATCGTAATGACACTTATCCGCAGAGGCGGACATAAACTTCATTCCTAAATTAATTAACCGTATCATCCCACAATAACTAGGCCTACCTCTTCATCTCTTTTTGGGTCCTTTTCATTCAGGCGCAATCACATTAAGCCCGTTATCCGTACATGTTTCATAGTAGAGTGACCTGTTAGTGATTCTGATCCAAAACATAGGGTTTCTGGCACATAAGACTGTGTAAACCCTTTTATTTAACCCAAATGCAGTTGTGGGGGATCGGATCGTAATCCGCCCTACCGAGTTCAGCGCCAGATACCTCTGAACCAACTAACAATGGGTGAGCTAAAATTATATATATATATATATATATATATATATATATATATATTTTTTTTTTTTTTTTTTTTTTTGTGGCAACAATTCAACTTTTTGGTTTAAACGACCTTGTGAGGGTCATCTATCCGGAGTTTGCCTTTTTGTTTATTTATTTTACTGGATCATTCACTTATGTTCATCAGTCCCCTACGTAGAACATGCTTAGGCCGGAGCTGACTGCTGAAATAAACTACTTAGGACAAATTTGGAAATGATAATTAAGGCCATGGTACATGGGGTTTTGGAATGATTCCTATATTCGTGAAGTCTACGGTGCTAAAACGATACTACTGTTTCAAAAAGTTCACCTAAGTCACCACATCCTAATCCAAACCTGTCTTAAAGCCCAAAAAACGTGTAGAACAACAATGTTTTCTTCAAAAAAAAATTTTTGTAGGGCTAAAGAAATGGGGAAAAATGAGGGTGCACTAGAGATACACTGTACTGGTGACTCGTCAGACTCATGCATTTTCTAGGAAAAAAAAGACAAAGACAAAAACAAGAAATAAACAACTAACTAAAAATGGAAATAGAAAGCAATAAAATCCCCTCCCATACTTAAATCGAACATTGTCCCCAATGTTTCGAAATAAGATAAGGAGAGTAACCTGTAAAACTACTGATGTGGACCACTGGTGCCCTCGTCGTCCTGCTGGGAATGCCTGGGACGACGGGATCTGCTGCGATGCTGGTCTCTCCGGTCCAATCGGGCTGATAAGGCCGCCTGGGCATCTCTGACCTGTCGAAGGTTACCTAGAACGGAACCTTGAGTAGCCTCCATAAGCTGGTAATGCCGGCGGTTGAAGTCTTACTGACGGGATTGCTCGTCTGCGATCGCAAGCAAGGTGCGAGAAACGGACTCAAAGGATCGGTCTGTCCTCCGTCGTGATTCTTCCATGAAGCTCATATTATCCGTCAGTTGTTGCTGAATGGTAGAGAGAAGGTCATCTCGCCTTTCTTCTCTAGCCATAAGGTCACGCCACATCTCCTCAGTGACATAGGATCCAGGGACTGAACCTGCAAAAGGGTTAGAGGAAGAGGGAGCGGTGTGTGGTGGTGAAGGATGATGGGGGGACACATGAGGTATGGGAGACTGATCTCTCCGCTCAAATTCTTCGTCAGTGTCGTGTCCCTCCGTATCAGGAATATTAGGAGGAAGTGGACCTAGAACAGGTGGAGCATTTAAATCATAGGTCCAGTTCCTTTCATTACGTACATCGGTACGTCTACTGCAGGGCAAGGCAACAGATGGGATAGCTACACCATGGATCATCAATACAAAACCACCCTCTCTTCTCGCTCGGCACAATTTCATATCTTTTAGAAATTTTAGGCTGATTGTGCGAGGAGTTAAGGGCTCTAGTGTGGCTATCTCATTGTTCAGGTTAAGGGCCCGAGCAATAGACGTAATCAGTCCTCCAAAAACAATCGGTCCTGCTTTATTAATAGTAACAGACATGTGAGAAAGCATAAACGGGACCGGATTGATTCTTCTATTTGTGAGACTTCCTTGTAAAAACTGAAGCTCTTTAGCATTAACCTTATTTGGATTATCCCGGCCAAAAATAGTACATGCCAACAGGTATCTAAAAACTCTGATGGCCGGGTTGTGGATGGTCGATGCGAGAATTCCTTCAAAAGAAGTTATTAAATTATTTGACAATCTCTGCCAAAAAGAAAATGCATCGACCGACCATCCGTCATCCAAAGGGGTCTCACAAATAGCACCTTCCCAAAGAGGAATCCCTAACAGGCTTGTTAGTTCGTTGGTACTGTACTTATATTCTATTCCAAACATTCTAAATTGGACAGTACCGACTGTGCTAGCAGTGTTAGGGTGGACAGTGTAGATCAAAGAACTTAAAAACTCAACTGTCAGTTTCTCAAAGGTTGGTTCTCGGTTTTCAAAAATAGAGTGCAGTCCCAAAAAATCAAGTAAATGATAAACACTATGATAAATACCCAAGGTATAGAGACAGTTGTCGTCCACGTACCTTGTCGAGAAAATTTCTCGATCTTGAAGCCTTTGAATATTCCTCCTCTGCCTATCCCCGGGTTTTCCTTCTCGCAAAATGTATCCTTCGAACTCCATAGCTTGCTCCTTGAATTGATTTGAAGATAGTGAAGAATGGTTTAAATATAAGTTGGTAAAGGTGAGATTTTTATGGAATTTAATTGGTGGAATTTCAAATGGAAGTTTGAAAGGGTTAATGGATAGTGGGTATTAAATAAAGGTGGGAGCTTTTATGGGTTTTAATGGAGTTTTGGAAGAGGAGAAAAATGGGTTTTGGGAGTTTAGAGGTTCAAAAATGGTGGAAGATGAAGTTTTCCCCCGTATTTACCAGGACGCCGTGGCGGGCGCCATAAGGCTATGGCGGGCGCCATAAGGTCATTTTCGGACCTGGGCCAAAATTTTGAATTTTGGAATGGGCCTCTCTTACCTTTTGCGTCTTGGGGGTCCCGATAGCGTTCTCATTTGTTTTACTCTTCAACACGGGACTTGCACAATTTTTTGTGGAAATAAAAATCAAATATTAAGAAAAATAACATTATTATTGGATATATATATACATAAAAGGAAAAATAAAAACACACATAATATATATATATATATAATCAAAGTACATAGGAAATATAGGAAATGCGAAAATACGAAATGTGTCCAGATATGCTAAAAAGTAAAGAAAACGCAGAAATACTGAATACTAAATAATAGAGTAGTAAGTCAGGGCAATATGATCAATCAGCTGGCTCCTCTGCCTGGCTGGATCCACGAAGCTCAGCGATCTCGCGACGAAGCTCTCTGATCTCCTGGTATAAAGAGTCTGCCTCAGTAGCATGAGTGAGATCAGATACCTCAATCTGCAAAGCAAGATCAGCTACCTCCTGTTTGAGCTTGGCAGTCTCTCTGCGGAGCTCAACAACCTGGGTGTATAAATCGGGTGGCTGCAAAGACAAATTATTAGATAATACAGTGATTTTGGGAGACGGAGGTGTAGGGGTGTACTCAGCAATAGGAGGCGATCTAGGCTCCTCAATAGTCTCTCCATAACCCTCCAAAGCATATCTCCAATTAGCTGGGTCATGAACACTGGTCATCATCGGATCAGGCAGCAAAAAGTAATGAACAGCCTCGTTGTCGATCAACAATCTGAACTGGTTGGGGTTTGCAGAGGCTCTCCTCATCAACCCTCTGTCTAGGCAAAAATCAACGTCCATGGTGGTGTATTCACTGAAAACCCTGAGATGTAACAACTTACGCGATAGGCCTAAAGCAGCAGCAATCTGGGTAACAATACCTCCCACATGAATAATACCTACTGATGACCTGACAATACTGCTAAGACCTTTCAGCAGAAAGTTCCCACATGCCACAGGACGTGACTGGGTCGCACACAACAGTAGAAAGATCTCCTCCTCACTAAGCAAGGTCTCAGCATCTGGCAATCCAAAGAAAGAGTGTGCTATGATCATCTGAAAATACCTCAATGCAGGGTTGTGGATAACATGTGAGAACTGGGTGGAAGGATCCTGACTCCCTCCACCAGAGATATCACTCCAGAACTTCTCCACTTCCCTACTCAGAAAGTATCCCATAGGTGTCTCAGGAATAGCATCAGGGGTCGTCTGAAAACCTAATAAATCACCAAACTCCTTATGAGTGAAGGAGTACTCAGTCCTAAATAACCTAAAAATAGCACATCCATCTGGTCCGGCCCAGGGGTCATAAGAAAACGAGCTGAGGAACTCCAAAGTGAGGTTCCTATAGGTGTTGTTCAGGTCGTCAAACTGGTCCCATTGAAGCTGGTGGCATAAGAATCTGACACTAGGCTCAATGCCTAAAGCCTCCATGCAAGCCTGATCTGGGTACCTCGTAGGTGCCATAGGACGCCTGAAGTGGACAAAGTAACGCTCTCTCTGGGCGTCATTCCTGAAAGTCACATGCATGTCGTCAAAATTCTGCATTCTGCACAGAGTTAGGAAGAAGGTCCTGTAAAACACAAACATTTTAAACATTAGTCCTGACAAAATATAACAAGAAATAAAATAAAACAAAATGTAGAAAAAGTAAATAAGGTAAGAAAATCATGGGTTGCATCCCATGCAGCGCTTGTTTAACGTCGTTAGCTTGACGACTGGAACTTATACATCTCTTGTCGGGATTGGTGGATCACTTAGAGTGTGGCTGGAGTAGGTTGTTGGAATGTCTCCTCCTTCGTAGAGCTTCAGTCTTTGTCCATTGACGATGAATGGTTTACATGTCTCGTTTTTTATTTCAACAGCTCCAGACCTCAGAATTTTTGATACTTTGAAGGGGCCAGTCCATCTTGAACGGAGCTTTCCTGGGAAGAGCCGTAGCCTAGAATTGAACAGGAGAACAGGGTCGCCTAAGTTGAAGTCTTTTCTTACGATTCTTTTGTCGTGCCAAGCTTTTGTTCTTTCTTTGTATATTATGGCATTCTCGTAGGCTTGCTGTCTGAGTTCTTCCAATTTGTGGATGTCAAGGATACGTTTCTCACCAGCAGTTAGGTAATCCAAATTCAAAGTTTTAATGGCCCAATAGGCCTTATGCTCTAACTCAAAAGGTAAATGACAAGATTCTCCATAGACTAGTTGGTAGGGGGTTGTTCCTATAGGGGTTTTGAAAGCGGTTCTGTAGGCCCATAAAGCCTCTTGAAGCTTTTGCGACCAATCTTTTCTGGATACAGAGACAGTTTTTTCTAAAATTTGTTTAATCTCCCTATTAGATACTTCCACTTGGCCACTAGTCTGTGGGTGATATGGTGTTGCTACTCTATGCTTAACTCCATACTTGCTTAAAAGCTTATCAAATATTCTTGATATGAAGTGAGATCCTCCATCACTTATAACTAAACGGGGTGTTCCAAATCTGGGGAATATATAATTTTTAAATAATTTAATCACTACTCTAGTGTCGTTTGTGGGTGCAGCTATCGCTTCAATCCATTTAGACACGTAGTCTACTGCAACTAAGATATACTTGTTTCCTAAAGATGGTGGGAATGGTCCCATGAAATCTATACCCCATACGTCGAAGAGTTCTACTTCTTGGATGTTTCTTAAAGGCATTTCGTCGCGTCTTGAAATATTTCCTGTGCGTTGGCATCTATCACATTTGACAATGTAAGCATGGACATCACGCCACATGGTAGGCCAGAATAGGCCAGCTTGAAGAATCTTGGCGTAGGTCTTAGAGGTGCTTGCATGTCCACCATAAGGCGCAGAGTGACAATGCTGAATTATACTTTCTACCTCGTCTTCTGGAACGCAACGGCGGAAAATGCCATCTTTACCTCTCTTGAAAAGAAGTGGCTCGTCCCAATAGAAGTTTCTAACATCACTTAAGAACTTCTTCTTCTTGTGGTAATCGAGATCAGGGGGTATGATATCAGCAGCTAGGTAATTAACAAAATCAGCGTACCAGGGCACGTTACTTACAGCTAAGGATTTTTGAAAATGCTCATGAGGGTCTGGTTTTTTATCTTCAATGGTTTCCAACTGGGCTATCAGTCTATCATAGGCAAAATCATCATTTATGGGTACTAATTCAGGATTCAGGTATTCTAGCCTAGATAGGTGATCGGCTACTACATTTTCTGTGCCTTTTTTATCTCGGATATCTAAGTCGAACTCTTGTAGCAACAAAATCCATCGAAGTAACCTGGGTTTAGCATCTTTTTTACTTAGTAGGTAACGGATGGCAGCCTGATCGGTGTAAACTATAATTTTGGCTCCTACTAGATATGATCTAAATTTGTCTATAGCGAAAACTACCGCTAGGAGTTCTTTCTCGGTTGTTGCGTAATTGAGCTGGGCGGCGTCTAGGGTTCTACTGGCATAATATATTACATGTAATCTTTTATCTTTTCTCTGACCTAGAACGACTCCTACAGCATAATCACTGGTGTCACACATTATCTCAAACGGTTCAGACCAGTCAGGGGGTTTCATAATGGGTGCTGAAATCAATGCTTGCTTCAAAAGGTTGAATGCTTCATTGCATTTTTCATCAAAGATGAATTCAGCATCTTTCATTAACAGGCCAGTTAAAGGTTTTGTTATTTTGGAGATGTCCTTGATGAAACGGCGGTAGAATCCAGCGTGTCCAAGGAAACTTCTAACTTCCCTGATAGTCTTGGGTGGTTTTAGGTTCTCTATAACTTCTATTTTTGCTTTATCTACCTCTATACCTCTTTCGGAGATTATATGTCCTAAAACAATTCCTTCAGTCACCATGAAATGGCATTTTTCCCAATTCAGTACAAGGTTCACCTCCACACATCTTTCCAGGATTTTCTCGAGGTTGATAAGATAATTTTGGAAATCAAAACCGCAAACTGAGAAATCATCCATAAATACTTCCATGATTCCATCTAGATAATCTGCAAAGATTGACATCATGCAACGTTGGAAAGTAGCAGGGGCATTACAGAGTCCAAAAGGCATTCGTCTGTAGGCAAAAGTTCCAAAAGGGCATGTAAAGGTAGTTTTTTCTTGATCTTCTGGATGTATAGGTATTTGGAAGAATCCTGAATACCCGTCTAGATAGCAGAAGTAAGAATGTCTGGCAAGACGTTCTAACATCTGGTCTATGAACGGTAAAGGGAAATGATCCTTCCTAGTTGCTTTATTTAACTTTCTATAGTCTATACACATACGCCAACCTCCTTCTATCCGCTTTGCTATTTGTTCACCTTTCTCATTTTGCACAACTGTGATGCCTCCCTTCTTGGGTACCACATGCACAGGGCTCACCCACTTACTGTCCGAGATCTGATATATTATACCTGCTTCTAGCAACTTCAGAACTTCCTTCTTGACAACATCACTCAGTATAGGGTTTATCCTTCTCTGGTGTTCTCTGGAAGGTTTTGAATCTGCTTCGAGCGAAATCTGATGCATGCATACGGATGGACTTATACCTTTCAGATCAGAGATATTATATCCTAAGGCTGAGGGATATCTTCGTAAAACGTCCAAGAGTTTATCTGTTTCTTTTTGTCTCAAGGCAGCACTAACTATAACCGGACGATTCATTTCTTCATCAAGAAACTCATATCTCAGGTTCTTAGGCAGTTCCTTAAGTTCCAAGGCTGGTTTAATAGGGCAAGGCATAGGATCTGGGGTAAGGGATAAACATTCGTAAAGGTTATCATCGATGTAGGGTTTCTTATAATTGTCATCTTCCAAAATAAGAGTTGATGGCAGCTTAATTGTTTCAATGACTTCTTCTTGCTCTAACTCCCTAACACATTCATCAATGATATCTATCGCATAACACGCGTCTCCTATAACAGGTGCCATAAGAAATTTTGAAAGTATAAATTCTATCTTCTCGTTCCCTACCTCAAAGGTTAGCTTCCCCTTTTTGACATCTATTATGGCTCCAGCAGTCGATAAGAATGGTCTACCTAGAAGAATTGGTATGTCATCATCTTCTTTAATGTCCATGACAACAAAATCAGTAGGGATAAACAGCTGACCTATCCTAACAGGGACGTCTTCAAGTATGCCTATCGGATATTTAACAGATCTATCGGCTAATTGAAGTGACATCTTGGTAGGTTGCAACTCTCCTAAATTTAACCTTTCGCAAACCGCTAAGGGCATTAAGCTCACACTAGCTCCTAAGTCTAGAAAAGCTTTTTCGATGACATGACTCCCCAAAATACAAGGAATGGAAAAGTTTCCAGGATCTTTATCCTTTTTTGCTAATTTATTTTCGGCAATAGAATTACATTCCAAGGGTTTCGGATCATCAAGTCTACGTTTATTGGTAAGGATGTCTTTGAGAAACTTTGCGTAGGATGGTATTTGGGTAATGGCTTCTGTGAACGGGATTTCTACGTGAAGTTTTTCTATAACTTTAATGAATTTCTGATACTGATTATTGATCTGGGTTTGTTTAAGTCTTTACGGATATGGTATTGGTGGTTTGTATGGCGGGGGTGGTATATAGGTTTTGTCTTTGGGTTCTTCTCCTTTTTCTTGACTTTCCTGGTTTATAGATTCCTCTGGTTTCTTCTTTTTATCTGGGATGTTGTCATCTTCCTTAGAAGTTTTGGGATCACTCAACCTTGGGTTACAAGGTTCATCATAAGCGGTCCCACTTCGTAGGGTAATGGCATTTGCTTGTCCTTTCGGGTTTTGTTGAGGTTGTCCAGGGAATTGTCCTCCAGGTGTAGTCTGAGGGGCTTGGTTTAAAGCTACCTGCGAGATTTGGGTTTCAAGCATCTTATTGTGAGTGATTATTTGGTCAACCTTGGTTCCTAACTGGGTAATTAGTTCTTTAACATGAACGTTTTGGTTCATGAACTCCTTGTTTTGTTGGATTTGAGCAGCGACAAAATTATCCACGATTTTCTCAAGGCTCGGTTTTGGTGGTACAGGTTGCATAGGTTGATTTGATCTTGGGGCTTGATAACTTGATTGTTTCGGAGGGGCAGTATTTTGGATAGGGTTATTATTCTTATAGGAAAAGTTTGGGTGATTCCTCCATCCAGGGTTATAGGTATTTGAAAATGGGTTCCCTTGGGTGTAGTTCACTTGTTCAGAGCTGGTCTCGTTTAACAGACTGCATTCTGCGGATTGGTGTCCTTTCGTCCCACATATCTCACAATCTGACGGAACTGCGGCTGCAGTATTCGGGGTTGTACGCATATGCTCAACTCTTAGGGCTAATGCGTCCATTTTAGCTTGCATCATGTCTATAGAGCTTAACTCATGTATTCCTCCTTGGGCTTCCTTCTTTTCCACTGTCGCTCGTTCTACTCCCGATGATTGATGGTTTTGGGCCATATCTTTGATAAGGGCACTAGCTTCAGGGTATGGTTTGTTCATCAGTGCGCCACCTGCGGCGGCGTCGATGGTCATCTTAGTGTTATAATGAAGTCCATTATAGAAGGTTTGAATGATTAACCAATTTTCTAAACCATGATGTGGGCATGCTCTTAACAGCTCTTTATATCTCTCCCAGGCTTCGAACAACGATTCTCCTTGGTTTTGGGTAAATCTAGTTATTTGGTTTCGAAGAACAGCGGTCTTACTCGGGGGAAAATATCTGGCAAGGAATACTTTTCTAAGGTCTTCCCAACTTGTTATGGAATTTGGTGGAAGGGAATCTAACCAAGATAGGGCCTTATCTCTGAGGGAAAAAGGAAATAATCTTAAGCGAATCGCCTCAGGAGGGGCTCCATTGGTTTTAAAGGTGTCTGCTAGTTGGAGAAAGTTTTTCAAATGTTGGTTTGGGTTCTCTGTAGCAAGACCTGCGAATTGTCTCTGCTGTACTAACTGCAGCAGGGATGGTTTAAGTTCAAAATTGTTAGCTGGTATGGGTGGATTTACTATACTAGAACTAGGTTCCTCGTTGGATGGTTGGGCGAAATCCTTAAGAGGTCTTTGATTTTGATCTTCGGCCATAGCTTTCCTAAGTTTACGGAAATATAAACGTGCGCGAGTGTAACGTTCTGGTTCAGCTAGAGGGTCTACTAAACTTCCGGTACTACGAGTTTTTCGCATTGACCGGCGGGTAACTTCCTTAGTCTAAACGGTATAACAACAGGGTACGAAATTTGACGAAATTGGTCCCCGGCAACGGCGCCAAAAACTTGATGCGTATTTTTTTCGCAAGTGTACGAACGCGTCAGAGTAATATAAAAGATTATCGTATCCACAGAGACCAAGTGTCAATCTATCGCTATCTATTGTTAAGGTGTGTATCTAAGGTGATTGAAAATAGTAGTTTTGAAGAGCGCACGGTAGTAAATAAAGTAATTAAAATTAATTGATAAAGACAGGTTCGAATGCAATTCACACAACTAATTGATAATCCAAGTACTTGCTAATAGAACTACTTACGGGCAATATCTTCTACTTTGAAAAGAACTAATTTGACAGGAACTGTCGCTTTCGCGTACTCAGAACCGAGTTGTACCCCCTAACCAAACCCTCTTATTGTCACGGATAAAAGGCGCGTATTGCGTTAGAGTAGTAAACCTATTTTTAAGAAATATAGTACCTTGACCAAGTTGAAAAGTATTTTTAACCTGGATTTTCTAAAAAAAAGAGGTTCTTACGAACCAGACTTTAAACTTCTTAACGTGTCCGAAAATGGTTTTAAAATCTCTTTTCCTTTTAAATTAAAAACTCCTAATAAACTAAACAAAGCGCTTTCGCTGTTTTTGAAATAGTTTAAAAACAATTAAGTTTAGATAGGCGTTGGACGGCTTTCGATCTTACCCAACGGAATTTAAGAACAGGAAAACTTATATTGAAAGTTAAAATAGCCCTTAAGTGTTTCCACTAACAATTGTACAGATTATCGGTTCGGTTATGATCTTCACATTCTAACCTTTATAAAATTAGCCAGACATGGTAAAGTAAAAGTTCATTTTTAGATTTTTCATAAAAAAGGTATTTAAGTGCGAGTGCGGAAAGTAAATGAAAATAGCGCGAGTGCGGAAAGTAAACGAAAGTAATGCGAGTGCGGAAAGTAAATGAAAGTAATGCGAGTGCGGAAAATAAATGAAATTAAAAGACAGTGCAAGAAATAAAGTTGACAAAAGGTAAAGTAATAAAAACCTGCTCCAATCGGAGTGGTTGAATAAAATGCGAACTGAAAGTAAAATGGCGGCAGGATTAACTTCCTTCCAGAGTGCTCCAAGACTCAATCTCACAGGCTCTTACAGACTCGATCTCTCGAATGTAGTAACACCTTGATGTGAAGCGATTACCACTATTACACTGATATATGCTTATGAACAACTGAACTTGGATGAAGAAAAACGAAAATCTAAAGTCCTATTTATAGGCAAGGAAACATGTGGAAAAGACAAGGATGCCCCTAGCATTTGAATTTGGGCGGGAACTTATTTCACTCTTATGGCGTCCGCCACAACACCATGGCGCCCGCCATGAGTGTAAAACTTGCTTGGGCAGTTGGAGATCGTGGGGAAAACAGTTGGGAGGAGTTTGAGACATGGCCACGTCATGGAAGACCCTGTGGCGGCCGCTAGAGTGGATGCCATAAGTGCAAAATGCTGATTTTCTCTATTTTAGCTCATTTCGGCTCCTTTTTCGCTCCTTTTCTCGCTCGGGGCTCCGATTAGACTAAAAACCTGAAAACAAAGAAAAACATAATAATAACATAATAAAATGACATTAAAAGACTAAGAATACATGCGAAATCGGAGTCAAAAATACGGTGAAATTCAGTGTCATCATGTTCCAAGTGAAACCCCTTCTGGAACTGTTCATCAGCCTCCTCTTGGGCTTAGTGCAAGGACCCACAGGCTTCCTAAAAGCATCCCTGCCTCCTCTTGGGCATTGTACAAGGACCCGTCAGCTTCTTAGAAGTTTTCACAGCCTCATCTTAGGCTTCGTATAATGATTCTTCCTTCGGGAAAATAGCCTCCTCTTGGGCTTCGTACAAATTGTCCCTCGGCTTCTTAAAAGTTTTGTCGCCTCCTCTTGGGCTTCGTACAAATTGTCCCGACGACCTCCTAGAGGTATAGGAACAGAGATTGGTCATCTTAATAGAACAGTCTTTTAAAGAGTCTAGATCTTACTACTACTGTTTCTTAAGCATAGTACAGAAGATAAAACCCGTAGACTCGGACAGTCTAAAACTCCTTTGGATTCCCCATTTCCTTAGAGAACATGAAATAATCCTGATCCTCAGATCAAATCCATGAGTACAACATTACCATATAAGAACTGATTTTCTCTTTTAACCAACATACTGGACCTGTCACTCAACTGAAACAGTTACCCTAGCCTTCTCTTGAGCTTTGTACAAATGATTCTCCCCAACGGAGCGAACCTTTCAGCCTCCATCTCGGGCTTTGTACGAGATACAAAACACTCTCATGTTGAGTATAAAAGACTCTCTTGTTGAGTCAAATAACCTTTAGCCTCCGTCTTGGGCTTCGTACAAGACACATACAAAAGCACTCTCTTGTTGAGTCAACCCTTTTAGCCTCTCTCTCGGGCTTCATACGAGACACATAAAAACACCCTCTTGTTAGGCTAACATCCTCCTCTTAGGCTTTATATAAGAAAACCTCAGTTGATTCAATCAACCTTTTAGCATCAAAGTTGTGCCTCGTTCAAACATCAACAACTCCTTTCCCCTTCATCTATTTGTTGTAAGCGGCAAGCCTCTGGATTATTTACATCCACGTCACTGTCCCTCTTTTAGCATGAGAAATTCCTAAGGAAAGATGGCATTAATCTAAACTGAGTTAAAGTCTTCTCCTTCAGGTTAAAAATCCCCTATAAAGGAAATTACGGCATTGCTGGATTCACACATCCCAGTTAAAGTAATTCTCCTTTATAACCAGTCACCCAACAGTTGTGACCAAATATTCCCCTTTAGAGATAACAAATTCTCTCTAAAGTCAAACTATCTTCAGCTTCACATCTTGGGCTTTGAACAAGATACAAACCACGTTTAGCTTCATGTCTTGGGCTTTGAACAAGACACCAAAACACCATTTCCTCCCATAGAATAGGAGGAACTACGATCGCTCTGATTTCCTTGTTTCGGTAAACGGGAATACGTAGGCATAAGATTGAAAGAGAAATCTTAGCGAGCACACTGATCAAAAACCCAAAATCTCATACCTTTATACATCAATCGAAAATCATCAGTCCTAACATCCTACCAATAGCATAGTCCCGTCATTTCGGTCTTAACAAAATAAGCAGAAAGAGGCCCCACTTCCACATAGCATCCGTAACCTAACAGATCGCTGTTTAAACTCAGTATGCAAGCAGGGTTAGTTGGAGACATCTATTTCCCTTCCTTCATCAGCTTCAATGGGATAATAAATGAATTGACCTGTAGTACCCCAGAGTGGCAGTGCTTAAGAACCACGTCCAAAATCACTCACTACAGAAAAGTGGCACCCACCGTGGGGTCCGTCTTTCTTTCTTACAATTTAAGGTGAAAACCTTGGACAAGTTATTTTCATGACGGTTCCATTGGGGAATGTCATTATTGCTAGGATAGGCCCTCACTAGGATCTTAGGTCAAAAACCTTTAAATTGGGAAGGTACCACAGAGTGGCGACTCCGCCGGGGAGCCATTTTCTGTCAGGAACATAGGATTCATAGCTCTTAAAAGTCTAGGACATTAGGACAAACATATATATTGATTTTCCTAATTGATATCTTTGTTTATTTTTCTACTAATGGGAATGCGTGTGATGTCGCATGTGGAAAGATTGAGTATACACCTAGGAAAAACCTCTTTCAGTAGTGCGGAAGCTATCAGAAATAGTTGTCACGCGATACTACCCTCTTCTGAGGTTCTTTGAAATAACATCACCTAGCACGGTTCCCGGCCCGCTGATGTTATCTCTACAAGAATCAATGATTTTGAGAGACAGATACAAAAATCGCTAGTATAAACCTTTGGGATGGGTAGAGCCTTGACTTCATGACACCGACCCTTTGACCCCATGTTTTTTCTATGTTTTTGTATGCTGCATTCATCCATTCATTTAAAAACAATAAGCAAAGAAAAATTTTCTCTTCTAGTCTCTCTTTTTCAAATTAAACTAAGACAATGATTGCAAATGTCAGAGAGACAAGGATTGCGCCCATGGATTTCGGTAGACGGAAAACTCACAAGTATACCTTCAAGGTTCCAAAACTAGAGGATTTGAGAGGATTAGCAAGGATGATCACTAACCTGATGCTTTTAGAGCCAAATACGGAGGTCTGCTACCTCTGTTAAGGGTCCATGTAATTGAAAGAATCCTGGAGGCACTCATTTAGTTTTACGATCCGGTCTATCACTGTTTCACATTCCCGGATTACCAGATCGCACCAACGCTGGAGGAGTATTCTCATCTGATTGATTTACCCATTACTGATCAAGCTCCCTTTTTTGGACTGGAAGATATTCCAAAGGATCAGACCATTGCAAGAGCAATTTATTTGGATGAGTCAGAAGTCAAAGGAGGAATCCCAGGTTTACCAGCCAAGTTTCTGGTAAAGAAGGCTCTATACTTTGCTAGTATAGGAAACGTGGCCGCTTTTGAGAGCATCTTTTTTTGCTCACGTATGAGTTATTTTTGTTTCCCAACATCGATAACTTTGTAGATATCAACGCCATTAAGGTTTTTCTCATTGGAAACCCTGTACCGACCTTACTCGCAGATGCGTATCATTCTATACACTTAAGGAATTTATACAGCGGAGGAATGATCACGTGCTGTGTACCCTTGCTATATAAATGGTTTATCTCCCATTTGCTTAAGTCTGCCGCTTTTTAGGATCATAAGAGTGCCTTACGTTGGTCGTAGAAAATCATGTCTCTTACCAACTCTGACATAGATTGGTACAATAGGATTTATGACGGGATCAGAATCATTGATAGTTGTGGAAACTTCCCTAAGGTGCCTCTTGTAGGAACTAAGGGAGGAATCAATTACCATCCAGTTTTAGTTCGTCGTCAATTTGGATACTCGATGAGGCACGTCCCGCGTAATGCTCATCTGAAAGGTCTTTTCTTCAAGGAAGGGGAAAATGACATGGCACTGAAGATGGAAATAGTGCACGCTTGGAAACATGATCATAAGAAAGGACGGGAGTCTCTAGGAAAACCGGACTGTGTCTCGGTGGAGCCTTATCTCAACTGGGTACAAACTAGAGCTCTCAAGCTAAGGATGCCTTATCCTCGTAACGGAGTTCTTCCACCAAGGGAATCCGTCATGTACTTCATGACTGAAACGGAAAAACTTCAGGTTAGTCTCAACAAAGTTCAACAGGAGAGGAGGTCTTGGAAGAACAAGTACCGCATTCTCAATGTAGAGTGTAGCAAAATACAGCAGATATTGAAAGATAAGGATGCTCTGATTGAGATTTTGGAGCAACATGCTGTAGAAAATCAGGATGACCAAAGGAATTTCCTCGCTCCTTTCACTTGGCAAAGGAATGAAAACCCGACAACGGCCCAAGAGCCCCGGTCCAAGAAAAGGAAAGTACCAGAATCAACACCCGAGTTATCCTCAGAGAGGACTCGGGACCCATTAGCTTAGGTTTCTGTTTCCGCACCTTGTAATTTACTGTATTTCCATTTCGCAATCCTTTGAATTCAATAAAACGGGGGTTTCCCCACTGTTTGATATTTGCAATCTAATTGTCAAAGTTTATTTTGATTAAACAAAAAAAAATAGTTAATATAATCATTGCATTCATCATTCTCACGTCACGTATTCTTCTTACCTACGAACCTCACGTTTGTGTCTCGGTTCTAGAGTCAAACTGCCTCATTCGTACAATACTCGAGCCAATCGTCAGAAAAAGATGGATGATCTCGAGGAAGAGAACAGAGAGTTGAAAGAAGAGATCGACGCTCTAAGAGAGGATATGAGAAAGCTTCGTAACGACATGCAAACCATGGCAGAAACTCATCTATAAAGAACTGTGATCTCAGAGATCACCTCAACGCCCATAGTGGAGAAGTATGATCCTAGGTATCAGATGCCGAAAGATCGTCCCTGGGGCATGCCTGTTAACTATATCCCGGAAGGATATGTTCCCCCGATCACTGACGATCAGGGAATCATAGCAGAAGCCGCTGGGCCTGAAGGTTACAAACTTCGGGAAAGCGAGGATGCCAGAGGCATATTGAGGACTCTTGAAGGTTACAAACTTCGAGAAACGCCAAGATTCACGGTCGTAGTAACGGTACCACCCTCTGTGGTGCACACTGTCCCGGAAGGACGGATTCCACAGATACCTTCTGGTGGAAACTAAAGCATGTTCGAAAGAATGAACGAGTTCCAGGAACAGTTCCTGGAAATGCATAAGGAACTGCAAGCTATTCACAGTCTGGATTTATTTGGAAAGGACGTCACAAATATCTGCTTGGTCCCCAATGTGAGAGTCCCGCACAAGTTCCAAGTACCTGATTTTGAAAAGTACAAGGGTAACTCTTGCCCTCAAAGCCATTTGGTGATGTACGTTCGGCGAATGTCAGCTCAGACAGAGAACTAGGATTTACTGATTCACTACTTTCAGGATAGTTTAACCGGTGCCGCATTAAAATGGTACATGGGTTTAAACCACACTACTATTAGCACTTTCAGAGATCTTGGCACTGCCTTCGTCCAACAATATAAATACAATTTGGACATGGCACCAGACAGAGATCAACTCAGATCAATGTCGCAAAAGGACAAGGAACCCTTTAAGGAATACGCTTAGAGATGGCGTGAAATTGCCGCTCAAATTTGTCCACCTCTTGAGGAAAAAGAGATGAAAAAGATTTTCTTAAAGACCTTGAGCTCATTTTACTACGACAGAATGGTTGCCAGTGCGCCCAGCGACTTCACCGAAATGGTCGGTATGGGAGTGCGTCTCGAGGAAGCCATTCGAGAAGGACGTCTAGTCAAAGACACTGGGTCGACAAGCGGTACTAAAAAATACGGTAGTGCTCTCCCTAAGAAAAATGAGCAAGATATTGGGAATATCTCCCTCGGAAAGCAAAGGCGACGGTACCAACCAGTAGCAGCTGTAACTCCTACTATCAACCCCGCACCTGTTTCTACGTATCAACCTCAGGTTGCTCAAAGCCAACCGTAGTCACAGCAATCTCAGCAAAGGACACAACAGCCTCTTCAGCAGGCTCGTCCTCAATACAACATCAACCGTACAACGCAGCCACCAGGATTTGATCCTATACCCATATCATACGCAGAACTATTTCCAGTACTGTTAGCCAAGGGGCATGTCCAGACTAAGTCTCCTCTTACAGTACCGGAAAATTCGCCTTTTTGGTTTAAGGTGGATCAGACTTGCCCTTACCATCAAGGAGGACCGGGGCATAACATAGAGAATTGTCTCAGTTTCAAGTCCGATGTACAAAAACTTGTTAGGAGCGGGGTCTTATCTTTCAAAGTTACGAATCTGAATGTTCTCACAAACCAGCTACCTCAACACGAGAAGGTTACAGTCAATTTGATAGAGGGATAGTCTAACAACACCTATCAAATTCGCGATGTACTATTACTGAGGGCCAACATGGTCAAGATGCATATAGACAGAGTGGATATGGCCATGTGCCACCTCATAACTATCACCAGTGTGATATCTGCTCTAAAAACAATCAAGGATGTTCTGTGGTGCAATCAGCTCTACACGAACAGATGGATCTCAGATGGATCCAAGAGCATTGAGTTCGTGGAGTTAACATGGTTTATATGAATTCCAACATCATTCAAAACCACGATATCCGTGCGATGAATGTCAACTTGGTGGCAATGCACTCAAGGCAAAGCCAGTATCATAATCTGGCGCGTCACGATTATAATTCCTGTCTAACTTGCTCGGTAAACAAACAGGGATGCTCTTTTGTACAAGAGGCCCTTCAGCGTCAGATGGATCTTGGATGGATCCAAGACTACCATGATAGGAATAATTATCAAATCAACATGGTTCAAATCTTCGATATTCGCTTGATGAATACCAGCCTGGTGGAGTTACATGCTAAACAGGTCCGGCTCGGGTTCCTGGTATCACATGATTATCAAAACTGTAAAGCGGGTTGTGAAAACAATTAGGGTTGTGCCCTTGTCCAGGAAACACTTCAGCACTTGTTGAACCACTGGTGGCTTCCAATCTATATGGATGAAGACACCCAGCAAATTAGTATCACTAACGGGAATCCTACTAGATATCAAAGTCAGGATGTTTGGTCGATGGAAACAGATCTAGTAAGGTTACACTGTATTCAAAGTGGACGTGGCCAGGTGCCACTACATAACTATGAGCGGTGTGGAGTTTGCTCAGTGGATAATCAAGGATGCTACCTCGTGCGAGCAGCCCTTCAAAGTCAGTTGGACCGCAAAGAGATTCAACCATGGTCGAGTTCTGAATCAGTCAACTATTTCGCTGATCAAATTGAGGATGTTGTCATAATCTCTGATCATCAGAGGACTAAGGATGTTTGTTCCATCATCCCTCTACTGGACGAATCAAAGGTTCTTAGCCAGGAACTGATTAAAGTTAATTACGACAGTAAAAAAAATCAGAAGGCGCCTGTAGTTATCTATCTACCGGGACCGCTACTGTATGAATCAACTAAGGCTATCCCTTACAAATACGGTGCAACAATAATTGAGAATGGAAAGGAAATTCCGTTACCCTCCGTCGTGAATATTGCAGACATCAGTCGAGTAACACGGAATGGTAGAATCTTCAACCAAGGGGTTGGGGAACCTAACAAAGAAAAGGAACCTCAGGCGAAAGCTCATGATCCACCAGTCGGTCAATACAGTAATTTCGACCTTTCAATAAACAATGATGAGATGCTAAAGCTCATCCAAAGGAGTGAATACAACATTGTTGATCAGCTGTTACAAACTCCTTCAAAGATCTCGGTATTATCACTGTTACTTAGTTCGAAAGTGCACAGGGAGGCTCTGCAGAAAGTCTTGGAGCAAGCCTTTGTAGAACAGGATCTAACAATTAGACAGTTCGATAGCATTGTCTTTAACATCACTTCTTGCAATAAATTGGGATTTAGTGATGAGGAATTACCTGAAGAAGGTCGCCGTCATAACATGGCGCTCAACATTACAGTCAACTGCCAGGACGATGCTTTAGCCAACGTACTGGTAGACACAGGGTCAGCCCTGAATGTTATGCCGAAGTCCACTTTGATGCAATTATCATTCAAAGGACCTCCTATGAGAACCAGCGAGGTCGTCGTCAAAGCATTTAACGGATCCAGAAAAACGGTTATCGGTGAAGTCGACCTTCCCATAACTATCGGTCCTCACACTTTCCAAGTCATTTTCCAGGTTGTTGGTTCTGTATTGACAGCAATTTTGGTAAAACAATGTGTTGCATCAAGATGTTCTACTTGATGTCTTGACATGCTGTCTCTAACATTCTGCAGGTGAAGTGTTGGTGGTATTTGTTAGTATTGCAGACTGTGTGCTTGATGTCGAACACGATGTTCTGACATCAATTGACAGAACTTCCAGTTCTGGTTTTAGGTTTTATTTGTTGCGCTATTTTTAGCAATCTTTTGTGTGTTTATGTTATCTGATTACTGCGATATTTACTGAAGTGGTAATATATTGGAGTGCTATTTTTGGAGGCAATCTATTTATGAAGAATAGGGAGTTGCTATTTTCATGCATAAAGATTTGGATATTAATTTGCTTTTATTGGAATTTAAATCAAGGATCTGCAATTGCCCAAGCCCAAGGAATGTATTGCTATTTATAGATGATCAACCCTAACTGTTGCTCGTGGAGAATAAGGATTGTGTGAGCTGTGTTCAAGTTTTAGGATTTGTGTTTTGTGTTTGTTTTTGTGAGCCATTCATTCATCTATTTTGATGTTTGAATTGGACTGATTTAGTTAAGTTGTATTTTGTCCACTCAAAGCTTTTAAGCACGAGTGTATTATTCTTGGTTGAAGCTCTTAAGCAAGACCAAGGTGTGTCTTTGAAGTGTGTCTTCTACTTTCATTATTGTAAGTTGTTATCACTGTTGTGATTGAGGGGGAGTGAGAGGTGTCTCATATCTGAGAGTGTCTTAGATAGAAGTGTCATTGGGTAGTGATTAAGTGAGTAGATTGTCAACTGGTGTGTTGGCTGTAGAGTCTATGAATTGATACTACCAATAGTGGACTTCCTTCCTGGCTTGGTAGCCCCCAGATGTAAGTGTGTTTACACTGAACTGGGTCAACAATTGATTGTGTTCTTTACTGTTGTTTTCTGCATTTTCTACCTTGTTCATTATTGTTAAGATATAAGTGTCGTGACATCTCGTTCGACATCTCATATCTGTTGCCAGAATTTCAATTGGCATTAGAGCATGCACCCTGTTCTGTTTCTGGGTGAGATCTAGGGAAGTTACTTTCTGGTTCTATGGACAAGGAAGGAGGATTTGTGAACAGACCACCCATCTTGGATGGATCTAACTATGATTATTGGAAACCACGCATGGTGGCCTTCTTGAAATCTTTGGATAGTAGGGCCTGGAAAGCTGTCATAAAAGGATGGAAACATCTTGTCATTGTTGGGAAAGATGGAATAGCTACATCTGAACTGAAACCTGAGGAAGAATGGACTAAGGAGGAGGATGAACTGGCTCTTGGGAATTCTAAGGCCTTGAATGCCTTATTCAATGGAATTGACAGAAATATATTCAGATTGGTGAATAATTGTGAAGTTGCTAAAGATGCTTAGGATATACTCAAGACTACTCATGAAGGTACCTCTAAAGTGAAAATGTCAAGACTTTAGCTACTGACTTCCAAATTTGAAGAGTTAAAGAAGAAGGAAGATGAAAGCATACATGACTTCCATATGAATGTTCTTGAAACAGCCAATGCTTCAAGTGGCCTTGGTGAAAAGATGTATGATGAAAAGCTGGTGAGAAAGATACTTAGGTCTCTTCCCAAGAGATTTGCTATGAAGGTGACTGCCATAGAAGAAGCTCAAGATATCAGCAAAATGAGGGTGGATGAACTTATTGGATCTCTCCAAACATTTGAGCTAGGAATAAGTGACAAACCTGAAAAGAAAGCCAAAGGCATAACATTTGTGTCCAAGGTTGAAGAGGGAAAGGAGGAATGTGATCAGGAAACCAATGAAAGTATGTCTAATGATATAGTTCTGCTAGGAAGACAGTTCAACAAAGTGATGAAGAGGATGAACCTAAAGACTAGGTATAATGTCAAGAATAACTCATCTGACATCAGCAGGTCTAGTGGTGATGGGAAAAGAACTAGGTCTGAAGAAAATTCCTCTCAAGGGAAAGGAATTCAGTGCCATGAATGTGAGGGGTTTGGTCACATCAGAACTGAATGTGCTACTTACCTCAAGAAACAAAAGAAGAGTCTAGCTGTTTCCTGGTCTGATGAGGATTCAGGTAGTGAAATTGAAGAGGAATATGCTAATCATGTGACAACTTTGACAGGAAGATATGTTTCTGATGGAAATTGTAGTGATGAGGAATTAACCTTTGAAGAGCTTGCAGCTTCGTACCAAGACCTATGTAGCAGAAGTAAAGAAGTGTGTCAAGAAAGTGAGGGGCAAAAGAAACTCATAATCCAACTAGAAGCTGATAATGCTGAATTGGAAAATGAAGTCCGCTTGCTGAATTCCAAACTTGATCAAATGACCAAATCTCCTAGAATGCTGAATAAGGGAACTGACACATTGGAAGAAATACTTCAACATGGAAGAATGGCAGGAGATCTGACTGGTTTAGGTTTTGAGAAGGATTACTCTGCAGAGGCTGTTTCTTCTGAGCCTAAGCAAAACATGTCTCATCCGATGTCTCAACATCATGGGAAAGTTCATAAGCAGTTTATGCCTCATCAGCTGCCACAACATCATGGAGGAAGAAAAACTCAACATCATGGGAAAAGACATCCAAATCACTTCAGAGAAAGGTTTTAGAGATGGAGATGCCACTACTATGGAAGGTTTGGTCATATAAAACCTTTCTGTTTCAGACTTGTTGGTTATCCTAAGGCTGCTCCTCAAGCTAAATCAAATCAAAGGACTTCTGCTAATGGAAGACAATGGGTTCCCAAGGCTGCTGCCACAAGTTTAATAGCTCACATGTCTCTCAGAGTTTCAGCTAAAGAGGATTGGTATTTTGATAGTGGTTGCTCTAGGCACATGTCAGGTATTAAGAATTTGTTGGTTGACATCAAATCTCACACCACAAGCTATGTGACTTTTGGTGATGGAGCTAAGGGTGAAATCAATGGGATTGGAAAGCTGCACTACTCAGGAGTTCCAGAACTTGATAATGTGCTGATGGTTAAAGGACTCACTGCTAACCTGATAAGTATCAGTCAACTGTGTGATCAAGGGTTTAATGTTAACTTCACAAAATCAGAATGTTTGGTTACAAATGAAAAGAATGAAGTTATCATGAAGGGAGTTAGATCTAAGGACAACTGCTACCTATGGGTTCCTCAAGATTCTAACTATTCCTTAACTTGTGCTCTTACTAAAGATGATGAAGTAAAGCTGTGGCATCAAAAACTTGGTCATCTGCATCTAAAGGGTATGAAAAGAATCATCAACATGGAAGCTGTTAGAGGAATACCTAAGCTGAAGATTGAAGAAGGAAGGGTATGTGGTGAATGTCAGATTGGAAAGCAAACCAAAATGTCACATCAGAAGGTTAAACATCTCACTACCTCTAAGGTGTTGGAACTTCTTCACATGGACTTAATGGGGCCTATGCAAGTGGAGAGTCTTGGTGGGAAGATGTATGCTTATGTGGTGGTTGATGACTTTTCAAGATACACTTGGATTAGCTTTATAAGAGAAAAATCTGAAGTGTTTGAAGTGTTTAAGGATCTGTGCCAAAGACTTCAAAGAGAAAAGGAGAGTAATGTTGTCAGGATCAGAAGTGATCATGGAAAGGAGTTTGAGAATCATAAATTTGCTGAATTTTGCTCAACTGAAGGAATTAGTCATGAATTCTCTTCTCCTATTACTCCACAACAAAATGGAGTTGTTGAAAGAAAGAATAGAACTATCCAAGAACCAGCTAGAGCTATGATTCATGCCAAGAAACTGCCTTACCACTTCTGGGCTGAAGCTATGAACACTGCTTGTTATGTTCATAATAGAGTGACCCTAAGAACAGGAACCACTACTACATTGTATGAGATATGGAAGGGAATAAAGCCTACTATTAAATATTTCCATGTGTTTGGCAGCAAATGTTATATCTTGGCTGATCGTGAGCAAAGAAGAAAGATGGATCCTAAAAGTGATGAAGGAATCTTCTTGGGCTACTCTACTAAGAGCAGAGCCTATAGAGTATTCAACTCCAGAACTAAGGTTATGATGGAGTCTATAAATGTTGTTGTTGATGATTTATATAAGGAAGCTGATGTTCTAGAGGATGTTGGAACATTCCTTGATTTGCCTGCAGAAGCTTCAGAAGACAACACATATCCTAATCCTACAAATGCTGAATCTGAATCTGAACCAGTCAACAAGGGACCCTCCATCAGAATTCAGAAAGATCATCCAAAGGAGCTTATCATAGGTGATATGAACTCTGGTATTACTACTAGGTCAAGAGAAGTTATTTCTAACTCCTGTTTTGTGTCAAAAATTGAACCCAAAAATGTTAAAGAAGCCTTGAATGATGAGTTTTGGATCAATGCTATGCAAGAAGAGCTAGGACAATTCAAGAGGAATGAAGTTTGGGAACTGGTTCCTAGACCTGAAGGGACAAATGTGATTGGAGCTAAGTGGATATACAAGAACAAATCTGATGAGCAAGGAGTGGTCACTAGAAATAAAGCAAGGTTGGTTGCTCAAGGCTATACCCAAGTTGAAGGGGTTGACTTTGATGAAACTTTTGCTCATGTGGCTAGGCTTGAATCCATAAGACTTCTCTTAGGTGTTGCTTGCATTCTCAAATTTAAACTGTTTCAGATGGATGTTAAGAGTTCTTTCTTAAATGGATACTTGAATGAAGAAGTCTATGTTGAACAACCCAAGGGATTCATTGATCCAACATATCCTAATCATGTCTTCAAGTTGAGAAAAGCTCTGTATGGGTTGAAGCAAGCTCCTAGAGCTTGGAATGAAAGGCTAACTGAATTTCTGAATCTGAATGGTTACAAAAAAGGTGGGATAGACAAGACATTGTTTGTTAAAGAAGAAGGAGGGAAGATCATGGTTGCTTAAATATATGTTGATAATATTGTGTTTGGTGGGATGTCTGATGAGATGGTTAAACATTTTGTTCAGCAAATGCAGTCAGAATTTGAGATGGGTCTTGTTGGCGAATGAACTTATTTCCTTGGTCTGCAAGTCAAGCAAATGGAAGATTCAATCTTTCTGTCTCAAAGCAAGTATACCAAGAATATAGTCAAGAAGTTTGGAATGGAGAATGCTAGTCATAAGAGGTCCCCTGCACCTACTCATCTGAAATTATCCAAAGATGAAAAAGGTGTGAGTGTTGATCAAAGTCTGTACAGAAGCATGATTGGTAGTTTGCTATATCTTACAGCTAGCAGACCTGACATTTCCTTTGCAGTGGGGGTGTGTGCCAAATACCAAGCTGAACCAAAAGTCAGCCATATAAATCAGGTGAAAAGGATCCTAAAGTATGTGAATGGAACAAGTGACTATGGTATGATGTACAATCATGGAACTGGGTCCATACTGAGTGGATATTGTGATGCTGATTGGGATGGAAGTGCTGATGACAGAAAAAGCACATCAGGTGGTTGCTTCTTTTTAGGAAGTAATCTTATTTCATGGTTTAGCAAGAAGAAAAATTATGTGTCTTTATCTACTGCTGAGGCTGAGTATATAGCTGCAGGGAGTAGTTGTTCTCAATTAGTGTGGATGAAACAAATACTGTCTGAGTACAATGTCAAGCAGGATGTCATGCCATTATACTGTGACAACCTGAGTGCTATCAATATATCCAAGAATCCTATTCAACACAGCAGGACTAAGCACATTGATATACATCATCACTTCATCAGAGACCTAGTGGAAGACAAAGTGGTTACCTTGGAACATGTTGCCACTGAAAGAAAACTGGCTGACATTTTTACTAAGGCTTTAGATGCAAATCAGTTTGAAAATTTAAGGGGCAAACTAGGTATTTGCATATATGAGGATTTGTAGCAATTAATGGACTTATGGAATGTTTCATTAAAGTACAGGATGATGATGATTTGTCTTGAAGGAAAATCTGCAGATGTATTATGTGTGCAAGTGTATTTCTCTATTTGGTGTTCAAGTGATATTATCAAAATTAGAGTAAATGTAATGAAAATTGGAAACAATCAAAAGCAAATCAACTGCTGAAAGCATTCTTTATTAGAAGTTTATTACAAAGATAACAGAAACAACAAGCAAATATTCTTCATCTTTGGAGTCAGCTATGCATTCCATCCACCTGAGTTAATGAAATTGACCCAATCTTCATCAACATCCTTGTCTGACTCATGTAATTGGCAATGTCGTTTCTTGATGGGCTTCTTATGTGTCTCAGTCTTTTTACCTGTCCTTGTTGCACCAGTAGATGATCTTACCTTTGTCTCGTCCTTGGACTTCATCTTCTTTGGTTCTGTACTCCATTGCCTCTTGTCTTCTAACATGTGATTTGTTTTGGAAACAATCATTTTGGAGGTCTAGCTCATGTTTCAACCTTATCCTTGCAGTACCAGTAAGGTGTAGCTGTTTTTATATCAAATGAGAACCTTGTTTGTATCGCCTGACCAGTCAAATATGTAGTTGTTGGAGGTGGTGTATTTTTCCTTGTGTCCTGTGCAATTTTTTTTGAAAATTGTGTTTTGTGCCGTGCTTCTGAGGGTGTTTGTCCAATTGTGGCTAAAAAGGGGGAGAGTAGCCTATAGTTTGTTTTTGAGTAGCTTTGGAGAGTTGTTTTGCTGGTTTTGCAGATGGTTTTGTAGATGGTTTTCTAGTGTGCAAGTGCTGGTTTTGTTCCTTGTTTTTCAGTGCTCCTTGGCTTGAGGGGGAGGTTCTGGTTTTCTGAGAATGTTAGATTTGTTTGAGTGTTGCTTCTGCTGCAGGGATCTCTGATCTGTTATGTGTGCACATTGGTTGTTTTAGCCAAAATTTGCCAAAGGGGGAGTTTGTTGATTCTGTATTGGCAGTAATATTGGTAAAACAATGTGTTGCATCAAGATGATCTACTTGATGTCTTGACATGTTGTCTCTAACATTCTGCAGGTGAAGTGTTGGTGGTGTTTGTTAGTATTGCAGACTGTGTGCTTGATGTCAAACACGATGTTCTGACATCAGTTGACAGAACTTCCAGTTCTGGTTTTAGGTTTTATTTGCTACGCTATTTTTAGCAATCTTTTGTATGTTTATGTTATCTGATTGCTGCGAAATTTAGTGAAGTGGTAATATATTGGAGTGCTATTTTTGGAGGCAATCTGTTTATGAAGAATAGGGAGTTGCTATTTTCATGCATAAAGATTTGGAGATTAATTTGTTTTTATTGGAATTTAAATCAAGGATCTGCAATTGCCCAAGCCCAAGGAATGTATTGCTATTTATAGATGATCAACCCTAACTGCTGCTCATGGAGAATAAGGATTGTGTGAGCTGTGTTCAAGTTTTAGGGTTTGTGTTTTGTGTTTGTTTTTGTGAGCCATTCATTCATCTATTTTGATGTTTGAATTGGACTGATTTAGTTGAGTTGTATTTTGTCCACTCAAAGCTTTTAAGCACAAGTGTATTGTTCTTGGTTGAAGCTCTTAAGCAAGACCAAGGTGTGTCTTTGAAGTGTGTCTTCTACTTTCATTATTGTAAGTTGTTATCACTGCTGTGATTGAGGGGGAGTGAGAGGTGTCTCATATCTGAGAGTGTCTTAGATAGAAGTGTCATTGGGTAGTGATTAAGTGAGTAGATTGTCAACTGGTGTGTTGGCTGTAGAGTCTATGAATTGATACTACTAATAGTGGACTTCCTTCCTGGCTTGGTAGCCCCTAGATGTAAGTGTGTTTACACTGAACTGGGTCAATAATTGATTGTGTTCTTTACTGTTGTTTTATGCATTTTCTACCTTGTTCATTATTGTTAAGATATAAGTGTCGTGACATCTCGTTTGACATCTCATATCTGTTGCCAGAATTTCACAGGTCATGGACATCTGGGCAACATACAGTTGTTTATTAGGAAGACCTTGGATACATCAGGCTGGGGCGGTCACTTTGACCCTCCACCAAAAGCTAAAGTTCGTCCAGAACGGCCAACTTGTCACGGTTTGTGGAGAACAAGCCTTGCTCGTGAGCAACTTGTCATTATCTACTTGTGTAGAACCCGAGGGGGTTGTTGGAACTCAGTTCCCTCATACAGAGATGCTCTCGAAGTGATCGAAAATAACAATGCAAAAGGATGGGGACAACTTGTCATTCCCACTGATAACAAAACAAAGAAGGGTCTTGGTTTTTCTGCAACCTGCACCCAGACTGCTACTAACGATGAAAGTCTTCATCCTATTCAGAACTTCTTCCACAGTGGAGATTTCCTTCACCCAGTGTCTCAAGAAGTACATACCATCAATAAAGATTATTCCTCCAATACGGAGGAAGAATAGAGGTTCTATCTCAACGGGACGGTTATACGTCTCAGGGCGAAACACAGACTCCCTTTTGCTTTCCTGCACAGAGCCCGAGATTTATACCTAGGTCAGACGTCGAAATGGTATATGGAGATTGTGATCCGGAAGGATGCCGTGCTCCACCAAACTCATTAGAGGAGGACACTCTGATGAAAGACAACTTTGACACCAGCTACTATGGCCTGATGGATGGTCTGCCTATCTGGCAGCCTTACCCAGGAAACTTGGGGCAAGAAAATTAGCCGAACAATGAAAATCAGCTGAGCATCTTTGAAAAGAATACTTGCGTCCCCACCATGTCATGGGAGCGACACCCAGGTTATCCTGAAAAATACCCAGCACGACGATGAATTCGCAACATTTGCAGGACTAGAATTCATTAACTATGCTTTTCCCGTGGTCAACGTCATCGAGAGGGATGACTCCTCCAATTCCAAAGAAGTGTGGGACACCTTGGGACAACCAAGTGGAAAATTTGACTTCATGGTCAAATACACCGCTCCTGAAAGCTCTTGTATCAGGCTCAAAGACATCTAGCCAACTGGGTGGGGAGATACAGCAGAGAGTACAAATACTACGCAAAATACAATAGAGGAATTCTCCTACGACAACTCTGCCTGGGAGACAGATTCCAATGATCCCGCTCCACCAGAAATCAACATCATTTCAGAAGATAAATCAAGGAAAGTACCAAACTTTGTGATTCACCGAGGAGTTCGCCGCCAATGGGTTGCAGTCGATGTTCCGAAGATTGTTCATAAGTCAAAGTAATTGCCGTTTTTATCTTAACCTTTCACCCTGCCCAGGTGAAACAGATGTTTTGATAGGGCTCGCTTTCTGTAAATCTTCCCTCTTCGCTTTGCTCAAAGCGACAGAGTTTTGTTTTATAGGGCTGTAGTTTCAAGAATCGACTTGTTCATTAATAAAATAACGTCATTTTGTAATTTCCGCATTAATTATTGTTTTCTCTTTTTGTTTTTCTCAGAAAGTGGTAATCCTAAAAAAAAACTCAATAATAAAAACAAGCAGTAAAAGAAAAGTACACTTCACACACTCTTGCATTCTCTCTATCTCTTCTAAACACAAATCATCCCGTCATGCAGATTGCTTGTTTTAAACCCCATTGAAACATACGATCCGATGCCTTCTCCCAACTTTGAATTCCCGTGATTTGGGGCTGAAGAAGAAGTTGACAACGAAATTCCAGGGGAGATCTCCCGATTACTCAGATAAGAGGAAAGGTCCATTGAGCCTCACAAAGAGTTGCTGGAAACAGTCGACTTAGGATCGGAAGAAGAGAGAAAAGAAGTCAAGATTAGGGCACTACTCAGTCCAACTGTCAAAGAAAGTTTGACAAAGCTTCTCAGAGAATTTCCCGATGTGTTTGCTTGGTCCTATCAGGACATGCCAGGGTTGGATACCAGCATCGTGGAACACCATCTACCGTTGAGATCAGAATGTCCGCCAGTAAAACAAAGGTTGAGACGGCATGGTTGTCAAAATCAAAGAGGAGGTACAGAAATAGATTAACATGGGCTTCCTCGCCACGTCTGAATATCCTCAATGGTTAGCCAACATCGTACCAGTTCCGAAAAGGACAGAAAGGTCAGAATGTGTGTCGATTACAGAGATCTAAACAAGGCAAGTCCAAAGGACAACTTTCTTTTACCACACATTAACATGCTGGTAGACAGTACAACAAAGTTCAAAGTTTTCTCCTTCATGGATGGATTCTCGGGTTATAATCAGATAAAACTGGCGCCGAAAGACATGGAGAAAACTTCGTTCATTACCCCATAGGGGACCTTTTGTTACAAGGTAATGCCGCTCAGTTTGAAGAACGTCTGGGCAACCTATCAAAGGGCCATGACTACTCTGTTTCATGACATGATACACAAAGAAATCGAGGTATATGTCGATGATATGATTGCCAAATCTAAAAAAGAGGAGGAGCATGTGACCCTCCTGTCAAAACTATTCGAGCGGTTGAGAAAGTACAAACTCCAGTTGAATCCCAACAAATGCACCTTCGATGTCCATTTAGGGAAACTCTTAGGGTTCATCGTCAGCTAGAAAGGAATTGAGGTTGATCCTGACAAGGTCAAGGCCATTCAAGAGATGCCTTCTCCGAAAACTGAAAAACAAGTCAGAGGATTCCTGGGACGTTTGAACTATATTTCCAGATTCATATTCCTCATGACTGTGACATGTGCGCCGATTTTCAAATTACTCAAAAAGAATCAGGACTGCGTTTGGACAGAAGACTGTCAAACTGACTTCGACAGTATTAAGGAATACCTGTTGAACCCCCTGATTCTATCACCTCCAGTAGAAGGAAGACCACTGATCATCTACCTCACAGTCCTAGAGGACTCAATGGAATGTGTACTTGGTCAACAAGACGAAACCAAAAGGAAAGAGTCTGCCATCTACTATTTGAGCAAGAAATTCACCGACTGTGAAACTCGGTACACTATGCTTGAGAGAACTTGTTGTGCTTTGGCTTGGGTAGCCAAACGTCTTCGTCAGTACATGATTCGTCACACTACTTGGTTGGTCTCCGAAATGGATCCAATCAAGTATGTATTTGAAAAACCTGCTCTCACGGGAAGGATTTCCCGTTGACAGATGTTGTTGTCAGAATATGACATAGAGTACCATGCTCAAAAAGTTGTTAAGGGGAGTATTTTAGCCGATCATTTGGCTCATCAACTGATTGACGATCAAGAATCAGTCGGGTTTGACTTCCCAGATGAAGATGTCATGTATCTAAAAATGAAAGACTGCGATGAACCTCTACCCAGTGAAGGGCCAGAACCAGATTCCCAATGTGGACTTATCTTTGACGGAGTTGTCAATCATTACAGAAATGGAATTGGGGCAATCATCATAACACCTCAGGGTACCCACATTCCTTTCACCGCTAGACTTACGTTCAAATATACAAACAACGAGGCCGAATACGAAGCTTGTATTATGGGTCTCGAGGAAGCGATCGACTTAAGGATCAAAAACTTGGATGTATATGGCGACTCAGCCCTGGTTATTAATCAGATCAAAGGAGATTGGAACAAATACCAATCAGGATTGATTCCTTACAAAGATTATGCAAGAAGGTTGTTACCTTTCTTCAACAGAGTCGAGTTTCATCATATCCCTCGTGAGGAGAATCACATGGCTGATGCATTAGCCACTCTCTCTTCCATGATTAGTGTAGGTCAATGGAATAACTTACCTAAGATTGACATAATGCGCCTTGAACGGCCCGCTTACATCTTCACGATTGAAGCAGTCATAGACGACAAACCTTAGTATCACGATATCAAATGCTTCCTTCAGAAACAAGAGTACCCACCTGGGGCATCCAGGAAAGACAGAAAAACCCTCAGAAGACTGGCAGGCAGTTTCTTCCTGAGCGGTGATGCACTCTATAAGAGGAATTTTGACATGGTCTTGCTCCGATACGTAGACAGACCAGAAGCAGACATGCTGATAAAGGAAATTCATGAAGGATCCTTTGGCACTCATGCCAACAGACACACAATGGCAAGAAAAATTCTGAGAGCAGGATACTACTGGTTGACCATGGAATCTGACTGCTACAAGTACATAAGGAGATGTCACAAGTGTCCGATATACTCAGACAAAATCCATGTACTGCCAACACATCTCAAAGTTCTCTCTTTCCCGTGGCCTTTTTCCATATGGGGAATCGACATGATTGGCGTAATTGAGCCCAAAGCTTCAAACGGACATCGGTTCATCCTGGTAGCCATTGATTACTTCACCAAGTGGGTCGAAGCAGCATCATACGCCAATGTAACCCGACAAGTGGTGGTCCGATTTATCAAAAACAATATCATTTGCCGTTATGGTGTTCCAAGCCAGATCATTACTGATAATGGATCTAACTTGAACAATAAGATGATGAAATAGTTGTGCACAGAGTTCAAGATCGAACACCATAACTCATCTCCCTACCGACCCAAGATGTACGGAGCGGTAGAAGCGGCTAACAAGAACATCAAGAAGATTGCTCAAAAGATGGTTGTAACCAATAAATATTGGCACGAGATGCTACCCTTTGCTCTTCACGGTTATCGCACATCTGTCCGCACTTCAACAGGGGCAACCCCTTTCTCCTAGTATATGGCATGGAAGCAGTGCTCCCCATCGAAGTAGAGATCCCATCAATCTAGGTATTGATGGAAGCTAAGCTTACAGAAGCTGAATGGTGTCAAAGTCAGCACGATGAACTGAATCTGATCGAAGAAAAGCGAATCACGACAATATGCCATGGTTAGTTGTATCAGCAAAGAATGAAGAAGGCGTTCGACAAAAAGGTCCGACCTCACATTTTCAGGAAAGGAGACCTCGTGCTCAAGAAGATACAATTATTTCTCACTGATTCTCGGGGCAAGTGGACTCCGAATTACGATGGCCCCTATGTGGTCAGGAAAGCTTTCTCAAACAGTGCCTTGAGACTCGCAACCATGGACGGAGAGGAATTTGTCTACCCCACAAATGTTGACGTAGTCAAGAAATACTTCGCCTAAAAAAAACGTCTCGGTGGATTGAAAACCCGAAAGGGCGGTCCAGGAAAAAATTAGAGACATGATCAAAAATCATCCCGGTGGATTGGAAACATCACAGTACAATCCAGGCAAAATTAGGGATAATGGCAAGTAACTACGTTCGACAAAGGGGCAAGTCCCTCGGCAACAGTTACATCATCCGTCAGGAAAACTCCAGTCAAGGTCATCTTCGACAGAAGCTCAGGATGCCCAGAATTCAAAGTTGGTAGAAGGATAGTGGTCGTTATGTTTCAACGTAGCCCTTTTCCCTGTAAATTACCATTTTCTAACTTTGTAAAAACTCTATAGAATCACGCGTTTGGCTGATTTCCATCCTATGAATAAAATTTGAGCCCTTGTGCTTTTGTTTGTAATTCTTATTTGTTTTAGCTTTACAGAACGATGTTTTAATATGATTAACGATTCTTGAAATAAAACAAAAATTAATTTACTTGTTAAACTTTTTTCTGCTTTTAAAATAAAGATGGTAATTTCTTTTAACTGTTGAACATCGAAAGAACATTGATCGCTTCTCCAGAAGTAATCGAACCTCAAAGTGCAGAATCAAGGTATTCCTTCTAAACCAGTGCGCCTGAACGAAGGATCAACTATGTCGAAGACCATGTTTCATTCGACATCCCCGGCTGAGTTTTCATCTCCTATGCCCGACCAACGTTTTTCCCCGTGGGAAATACTTTCTCCTAAGCAAGGCAGGATTGCTATCTTGAACCAACGATACTTTTTATTTCCCACTGTGGCCGAGTATCTAGTCATGTTCATCTACTAGTCTGTATGTCGTGTCAGTTATGTCAGCATAAACATACATACATCATGCATTAATGATTTACATTTGCATTCATATTGCATCACTATCGCTTTAGTCAGTTTTATCCCCTAGTGATAAAAGTCTTCTCAATCGAGTTGTCAGTTCTTTCCTCGTCGGGAAGTGAATCATCTAAGCAATCACTCTCTGGTTGATCTCTGGACTAGAGACGGTCCCCGACCACTTTGATAACTTGAACCTCTGAAAAACAAGAAAACGCTCGACGAATGTTACTCTTCTCCATTGAAGATGATATTTTCGCTTTCCCGGATTAAGGAAAATCCCTAGAGAAAGCCTCTCAACTAAAGACTTTCAGCAACACATTGGTCCTTTTCTCCAGAATGTCAATGTCAACAAAGTCATCAGCACCTAAAAATTGGAATACATTGTATGGCATTTCTCTAAGAAGATCTCAAGAAAAGTATGATGTAATATCCCCAAATGAAAGCAGTCTCTCAAGAAGACTCGTTTTCCCCAGTAGAGTCGACAAATGGCTTCTCCAAACAGAGAAGTTTGTGCCTCTCTACAATAAAATTGTTTTCCATCAAATGGCATCTCCCCAGGAAAATTCGGCGAGAAGTTTGAGGAAAACCGCTACAAATAGCGTCCCTTGTCAATAAATTTTATTGACAAAAGAAACTTAGACCAGTTCCTTGGTAGGAAACCAAGATCGAGGGGAAGTTTACAGAAGAAACTTAGACCAGTTCCTTGGCTGGAAACCAGGATTGACAAAAGCTTCAACTACACCTCATTCTAATTCATCATGGATTTTGAGTTATGGAATGATCAAAATGGTTAAAAACATGAAATGTCACTTTTTCTAACACTTAGTGAAATTTTCACTAAGTCAGAATTTGCCTTACTTTTTTCCAAAATGTAGGGGCATTTTTCACTTGGATCCAAAAAGTGTCAAAACCAATTATGATCAAACAGTTGTTGTATCATATGAGGGCTTTCAAAAATGACCAAGAACATCACCAAACTCAACTTGAGTCATGAGATATGACAATGGCAATATGCCTTACTGAAAACTGTCAAGGCTAGGCAGAATTTTGCACTTTTGGTCGATTTGGCAAAATCATATAATTCCAAGCCTTGTCATCACTTTGGACACATCTGAGGATCAAATCTAAAGGGAACAAACACTGATTCAAGCCTCCAAAGTCTTTGGAACAAGAAGTAGCATGACAAACCTAGAAATCCCTAAAAGAGGGACAAGACTCCAATTTTAGATTGGAGCATTTAATGGATGCTTAGAGGTGGCATGGACTGACACATTTGCAACTGAATTCAGTCAAGAATGATCCAACAACTAGGGAACCAAAGGCCTGTGCTCTAACCTCTAGTCAATGGCTAGAGAAGACTTGGCTTCCCATTGATCAACATTGGCCAAACCTCTGATGTGGTTGCCATTCACTATTGATCCCAAAACAAACTTGCTCTACTATAAATAGAGCTCATTTGTGCTCAGTTTGAGTACACCAAAGCCATCAAACAGATGTTTTCCTCAAAATCCCTCTCTTTAGGCCAAAATGCCTTCTTTAGCAAGGTAACTCTGAGTTTTTGAGTTAGAGAGCATTTCCACCACAACTCATGATCTTAACACCTCCAATATATCATATCTAAGCTATCCAAACTCTCACAAGTGACCTGTAATCCTTAAATCACAAAGTCACCTCTCAAAACCTCAAAATAGTACTTTTGTGCATTTTTCAAGCTATGCCTTGATTCAGTCACTTTCCAAACTAGATAAAACCTCAAACACACTCCAAATATCATCCTTGAACTGTCCCAAATGGTTCCCCCCATCTGGAATACCATTTGAGGGAGTTGTTATTTTGGCCATTTTAACCCCTTTTGCAAGAAAGGGCCAGTTTGTGTTTTTGCAGGTTCCAGCTGATTCCATTCATCCTAAAAGCTTCTAAGGGATCATTTAAGAGTGTCCAAAGCATCAAACCATTTCTGGAGCAAGAAACTTGGTAGATTGCACAAAAACTCCAAAAGCTCAAAAGAGAGGTAAGCATCATGACTTGAACTTTCCAAAATATGCATTGCTTTGAAGTCCACTGATCATGCACATCTCATACATGTTATATATGTTGTGTTCGAACCAATTCACCATGTAATTCATGCTTGTACCAAAGTGTAGCATAGAAAATGCAATTATAGGCCTATTTCAAAACCATCATCGGATTTTGAGGAGGGAGCATGATCTGAAAAAAAATACCACCACCATTGGATTCCTTTTGAAATTCTAGGCCAGATGCATATAAATTTTGTCCCCAACCATGGAGAAATGAGAAAGTTATGGACCTTCCCGTTTCTTGCCAAAACTTGCCTTGCTTTGCCTTGGCCAGGCCTAGAAAACAAGGCAAGCCTTGTATATTTGTTGGTTTGTTTTAATCAACGGATGTATCACCACCCCAGTGGTAAGGCGCGCGCCCTATAACCTTGAGGTCGTGGGTTCAAACTCCACCCATGCCATTTTGTGTTTTCTCACATTTTGCTATTTTTTCCAATATTTTCATGTTTTGTTAATTAATTGAAAAATTAATAACTCTCTCAATTTTAATTATTTTTTATTGGTTCTTTTTGCAAAAAATCACAAAAATGTTGAAATATTTTATTCCCCCAAAAAATTAGATTTATATCATTTATTTAATATAATTAGTATTTTTGTGAATACATGTCTTTTATTTGTTTTTAAACCTTTTAAAAATAAATATCCATTTTGGAAAATCAAAACCAAGTAGGTTTTAATTCATCTTGTGATGAAAGCCTTATTTTTCAAACCTAAAACCAAAATCACAAGTTGTTTATTCAAACTTATTTGGAATTTTTATCATTTGTATTAATTTTCTTTGAATAAATTAGGGTTTTATTGATTTTCACCCTAACAAACTTTTCCTAACACTCATGGGCCTCTAATAGAGTGTAAGACCCAATCCTTTGTAAATACAAACCTACTTTAGGCCCCACTTATTGTATAAGTCCCATTGTATTTCAAAAGTTCAGCGCGATCATCGCCCGTTTAAAACAAACCATCTGGGTCTCTCCTCGAGCTATATGACCCATTCAAAATCATTCATGGGCCTCTAATAGAGTGTAAGACCCAATCCCCTTTTAACCAAAACAATCTTTGGGCCTCAAATATTGTATAAGTCCCTCTGCGTTAAAAGAAAAGCTCGGCGCGATCGCCAGTTCAAAAGAATCATCTGGGCCTACCCTTGTGTGATAAGCCCCATTCTTTTTTTATTTCAATCATTTTGGGCCTCTTGAGAGAGTGTAAGACCCATCCCCTTGTACAGAAAACCTTTTAGGCCTCAGTCACTTGTATAAGTCCCTGTACAAAATGACAGTGCGATCACTGATAAAACCTTGGGCCTCTCCTTGAGCTGTAAGCCCCAACAATCTTTTCAAAGCACTTTCTCCTTTGATTTTGAATATAATATTGTTATCAAAGCTTTCTTTGTTGAACAAACTAACCAAACAGCATGAAAGCTCTACAACCGAGTAAGTGTTTACCCGCTTTCATTTACCGCTTTCATATGTATATAACTGTACTGTGGGGCTGTTTCACTGTAAGTCTTCTTTCATAAACTCATATCGACTGTGTAATAATAGTATAGATATTTAGAGTTTCCCCGGCAACTACGTCTAGAACCAGGCAAAACTTCGTCTCCCTACATCCGACGTTATACCGGATATTTCAACATAACCTAAACCATGAGAATTTTCTTTTACAACAATTTTAGATAACTAGATCTAAGGAATTTTCCCCTTGAACAGTTCATATATAGAAGGCCAATGTTCCATGTGAAACCCCTTCTGGAACTGTTCATCAGCCTCCTCTTGGGCTTAGTGCAAGGACCCACAGGCTTTCTAAAAGCATCCCCGCCTCCTCTTGGGCGGTGTACAAGGACCCGTCGGCTTCTTAGAAGTTTTCACAGCCTCCTCTTAGGCTTCGTATAATAATTCTTCCTCCGGGAAGATAAACTCCTCTTGGGCTTCGTACAAATTGTACCTCGGCTTCTTAAAAGTTTTCTCGCCTCCTCTTGGGCTTCGTACAAATAGTCCCGACGACCTCCTAGAGGTATAGGAACATAAATTAGTCATCTTAATAGAACAATCTTTCAAAGAGTCTAGATCTTACTACTACTATTTCTTAAGCATAGTACAGAAGATAAAACCCGTAGACTCGGACAGTCTAAAACTCCTTTGGATTCCCCATTTCCTTCGAGAACAGGAAATAATCCCGATCCTCAGATCAAATCCATGAGTACAACATTACCCATATAAGAACTGATTTTCTCTTTTAACCAACATACTGGACCTGTCACTCAACTGAAACAGTTACCCTAGCCTTCTCTTGGGCTTTGTACAAATGATTCCACCCAACGGAGCGAACCTTTCAGCCACCATCTCGGGCTTTGTACGAGATACAAAACACTCGCTTGTTGAGTATAAAAGACTCTCTTGTTGAGTCAAACAACCTTTAGCCTCCGTCTTGGGCTTCGTACAAGACACATACAAAAGCACTCTCTTGTTGAGTCAACCCTTTTAGCCTCTCTCTCGGGCTTCGTACGAGACACATAAAAACACCCTCTTGTTGGGCCAACAGCCTCCTCTTAGGCTTTGTATAAGAAAACCCCGGTTGAGTCAATCAACCTTTTAGCATCAAAGTTGTGCCTCGTTCAAACATCAACAACTCCTTTCCCCTTCATCTATTTGCTGTAAGCGGCAAGCCTCTAGATTATTTACATCCACACCACTGTCCCTCTTTTAGCATGAGAAATTCCTAAGGAAAGATGACATTGCTCTAAACTGAGTTAAAGTCTTCTCCTTCAGGTTAAAAATCCCCTATAAAGAAAATTACGGCATTGCTGGATTCATATATCCCAGTTAAAGTAATTCTCCTTTATAACCAGTCACCCAACAATTGTGACCAAATATTCCCCTTTAGAGATAACAAATTCTCTCTAAAGTCAAACTACCTTCAGCTTCACATCTTGGGCTTTGAACAAGATATAAACCATAATTAGCTTCATGTCTTGGGCTTTGAACAAGACACCAAAACACCATTTCCTCCCATAGAATAGAAGGAACTACGATCGCTCTGATTTCCCTATTTCGGTAAACGGGAATACGTATGCATAAGATTGAAAGAGAAATCTTAGCGAGCACACTAATCAAAAACCCAAAATCCCATACCTTCATACATCAATCGAAAAGCATCAGTCCTAACATCCTACCAATAGCATAGTCCCGTCATTTCAGTCTTAACAAAATAAGCAGAAAGAGGCCCCACTTCCACATAGCATCTGTAACCTAACAGACCGCTGTTTAAACTCAGTATGTAAGCAAGGTTAGTTGGAGACATCTATTTCCCTTCCTTCATCAGCTTCAATAGGATAAAAAATGAATCGACCTGTAGTACCCCAGAGCGGCAGTGCTTAAGAACCACGTCCAAAATCGCTCACTACATTAGTCTTCTGGATGAATACACATAACTTCCTGGAATAATCATTGACTATGGATAGAAAATACCTTGCTTCTAAATGTGATGGACACCTTGCAGGCCCCCAAAGATCGACATAGATGTAATCAAGGGATCCATGTGTTCTTTGTTTGCCTTTGTTAAACTTCACTCTGCAAGATTTTCCAAGTACACAAGGTTCACAAAACTTTATCTTTTCGACTTTGTCTCCACCAAGCAGATTAAGTTTCCCCAGTTCGACCAGACCCCTTTCACTGACATGGCCCAATCTCATGTGCCAAATTTTTGTCTTCGACAAAGGTTTCGTGGATGCAACATTTGTCAAACCACTTACAACTTCAGCCTCAAGGGTATACAAGCCTTGTTTCTTTACGCCTCTCAAGACTTCCTTCGTCCCCTTCATAACTCTTAGGATACTTTTTTCTCCTTGGAAAACATATCCCTTCATGTCGAATTCACCAAGAAAAAACAAATTTCTCTTCAAATCAGGTACATACCTGACTTTAGTCAATAACCTTATTGACTCATCATGGAGCTTGAATCTCACAGATCCAATACCTAAAATTTTGCAAGCTTTATTGTTTCCCAGCAACACTGATCCACCATCTTGATCACATAGCTCCTCGAACAATTCTTTGTTTGGAGTCATGTGCCAAGTGCTACCTGAATCCATAATCCACTCTTTTCTTGAGTCGCCGCTTAAAACCACAAGAACATCAGATGATTCGAAGTCATCTTGAACAATGGTTACATTGCTATTATCCTTACATCCATGATCTTTTAGGCGTTTAGGGTACACTTTTCTTGTGTGACCCTCCTTCTTATAGTGATAACATCGGATACCAGATGCCTCGCCACTATAAGACTTCAACTGACTTCTACCTTTCTTCTTGTCGAACTTGCCAGTCTTTCGTAAGAATTTTACCTTAACGGCCAAACCTTCACCAACCATCGAAGAGTTATGCTCCTTTCGTTCATTTAAGTCCTTAGAATACAAAGTTGATTGAACTTCTTTAAATCCTAGGGACTCCCTTCCATACAGGAGAGTTTCTTTGAAGTGAGCATGTGTTATAGGGAAATCACACAACAACAATTGTGCTTGATCTTCATCATCAATCTTCACATCAATATTTTCAAGATCAAGAATCAGCTTGTTGAACATATCCAACTGCTCAGCCAACACTTTGTCTTCACTCATCTTGAATGAATACAAAGCTTGCTTCAAGTAGAGTCGATTCACCAGAGATTTTGTCATGTACAAACTTTCAAGTTTCAACCATAACCCCGATGTCGTCGTCTCCTTTGATACCTATCGAAGAACCTTATCACCAAGGCTCAACAATATTGTGTTGTGGGCTTTCTCTATCATGGCCGTCTTTTCTTTTTACGTTAAAGCAGCGTCCATGGCTGCCTCTCCCTTCAACGCTTCTAAGCACCCCTGCTGAACTAGTATGGCTTTCATCTTCAAGCGCCACTGATCGAAATCGTTCACTCCTATGAACTTTTCAATCTCATACTTTGTTGAAGACATCCCTCTCCATGCTCTAACCCATATGTGTTTCTTGATCATAAAGAAATCGTTTATACTTTGTGATCTTACTGGATCAGAAGAGGATCAGCAGCCAGCAATACGTCGTGAGCTCCTAGTTTACCGGTGGTGGAGAAGAGGAGGGGGTGTACCTACAAGGTACTCCGATGCTAAAGTATGTTTTAGCAAGAGAGAAACCAAGTACAGAAAAGAAGGTGTGAGAATGGAATACCTGACCCTTTAGTGAAAAAGGGTATTTATAATGTGCCCCCAGCGCTGGGCCAACGATTATTTGCATTTGGTTGGATCATTAGGCCCAATACGAATAACTGCCAGGATCTGCGTGGCATAGGGAATACCAGCACGTGGTCTTCGTCCTGGGTCAACTGCCTCGTGATCTTCAAAAGGTGGGTGACCTGTTCTTTCAGATGCGGGTAGTTGCTTGATGACGTGTCCCTATGTGGAGGCACGTGGAGACCGTGGGGGAGACGCGTGGGCGCTCCCCGTGTGACTTGATGAATTAGGGCAGCTTCTTGCCCAGTCCAAAATAGGAGCCCCCTAAGTCGTTGCTCCGAAGTAGAGGGGTAATGACTTAAGAGTCAGTTCTAATGTCCAGGAGAGGTGTAGGACTTTCCGGGAGGAGCGTCGCGCGTGCCCGAAGCACCGAGCTCGCGGGACAATGCGCGTGGCTAGGTGTATGAGCCGCTAGTCGTGCTCGACAGAGGGTCGACAACAGGGTCGACCAAGCGTTCATTGTGTGGGTAGGTGCTCGCAGAGAGACTTGTTCGTTAGATGTAGTCATGGCTCTTTTTCTGCCTCTCCCAGGGAAATGTTCCCAGTAGCGTAAGGGTCGGGCATAGTGGTCGACAGTGTGATGAGAGCGAAGGGGAATAGACACGTCGTGTCCTCGAGAAGGTGAGGGATTTGAAGGGAGACACGTGGCATTTTCTAGGGCCACGTGTCAAGAGCAATAAATTCCTAGGGCGGATGCGAGTAGGGGTACTTGAGTGCCTACGTAATGCCTCGATTCCCGTGCTAGGGTTTATAAATAGGGGGAAGGTCACTTCATTTTCACGCTCCCCTATATTCTCACTCAAATTTCCCCAAGTCTCTCAAAGTTCTCTCTGCTCTCCAAAGTTCGTCCGCCGCCGCAGACACCGTCAGCCTTTCTCCACCATCCAGAATCTTCTTCATTAAAGTAATTCCTTGGCCTTTTTCCAGATTCTATGAATTTTCCGTTGATTTTTCTGGTGAGTCTATGAGGTTTCCAGCGAACTTATGAAGTTCCCAGCGAACTCATGAAGTTTCCGGCAGATTCATGAGGTTTCCGATAAAGACACCGAGGAGTTCATGAGGATTCTGGGAAACTTCATAGGGTATACAATGAAGGCCTTGGGGACCAACGATGAAGGTCTCGGGGACCTCTGAGGCTTTCAGCGCCCTCGGCGGGTTTGTCGTCGGGGAGCCTTTCTCCCTGCGAACACGTGAACATCGCAGGGAAGTCTCTAGTCGAGGAAGCTTTCCATGATTGACTTGATGGGTTTTAAGTGTTGAGGATCCCCTCTCCCTAGGAGGGAGATTTCCTGCTCTGTGTCAAGGAGAGCCTCCTCGTGGGTATGAGTTCCCCGACAGGGGTTTCGGTTGGGTAAGTCTCTAGTCGAGGAAGCTTTCCATATTTGATTGGATGGGTTTTAAGTGTTGAGGAGCCCCTCTCCCGAGGAGGGAGGTTTCTTGCTCTGTGTCAAGGAGAGCCTCCTCGTGGGTACGAGTTCCCCGACGGGGGTTTCGGTTTTGGAAGTCTCTAGTCGAGGAAGCTTTTTATGTTTGACTGGATGGGTTTTAAGTATTGAGGAGCCCCTCTCATGAGGAGGGATGTTTCCTACTCTATGTCGAGGAGAGCCTCCTCGTGGGTACGAGTTCCCCGACAGGGGTTTCGGCTGGGGAAGTCTGTCGAGCGACTCCTCACTCCTCTCTTCGCCCTTTGACTTGATTTGCGGCGGAAGGGTGGATTTGATCTTAGATGTCGAATTCACCGCCTTCCTATGCTTTTCACGTAAAATGGTCACAAAGCCCGAGGGTGTCATTATGATCGATGAGGAAGTCGAACCTGACGTGGTCATCGAGCAGGTCAAGGTCAAGAAAACCCGCACGCCTTTCGATTGGGCCAGGCAGGAACCTATCAGCACCGCCACACGCTTTTCCCTCAACGACTCGGACGCCTTCGCGACCGTCGAGAACCTCGTCGAGGATGCCTCCCCAAATTGGATGGTCTATAAACCTAGAGAGACGATCCTGATATGGTTGTCGTTCGAAGGGATGCGGTTCCCGATGTACAAGTTCATGTTCCGGGAAGCAGGGTTTTGTCTTCCCTTTAGTGACTTTCAAAAGGGGGTGTTCCAGTGGTTACATTCGGCGCCCTCGCAGCTTCATCCCAACGCGACAGCATTCGTACGGACGTTCGAGCTCGTGTGTCAACACCTTTGCATTGGTGCCACGCTCCTCTTGTTCTTCCGCACCTTTCACCTTCAGCAACAATCCTTCCAAGGTCGATATAGTTGGGTATCTTTGAAGCAGCCGAGGAAGTTGTTCAGGGCGTACCAGGATTCTGCCCGTACCTTTAAGGACAGGTAATTCTTTGTAAAACTCGTGTCGTATTCAGCCGTTGATTCCATGTACGACCGCGTGACCAAGCACGAAAATGGGGAACAGGTGAAGGCCTTTAAATTGAAGTTCCCCCTTGAGTGACAAGAGGGTCACTTTGACAAGGGTACAGACAACTATATCGTCAAGCCCGATGCTCTGAACGTCGAGGATCGGCTCTCTTATGGGAAGATAGTCGAGTTCGTCTCTAGTTTCACTCATGCTAAGTGTGTCAACAAGGACGAGAGTTTTATTCTTGACGAGCACGGGGAAGTTCTCTGCGAGTCTCGGCTAATTAATACCAAGGCCATCCTCGAGTGCGGGTCCGACGAGGAAGCACTAAGGCTATTAGATAATGGGCGTTTTCTTCGCTTGCGTGTCTGTTTATTTTCCCTAGCTATATTGACTTGTTTTGTGTTTTCTTTGTTACAGACAAGATGTCGAGCATCAAGGAACGTGTGATGAAGCTCGCGGCAACCAAAGGCGCCAAGAAAATGGCCAAGGGCCACGTTACCCAAGTCCAACAGATGGCTCAGGCTGACCAGCAGTCCGGGGGTTCTTCCTCTCCTTGGGGGAGTCAATCCCCGGTCCCTCAGGATCCTCTGACCCAGAAGTCGCGTATCGAGGAGTCCGGTACCGTAGACCTTCTAGAGGATGTTGTCGAGGAAAAATTTGTACTGCCTCCCTGCCACCTCCATCGGGAGCTCTTCTGCGGGGATAAATCTCTAATGTACCCGCGGCGGAGTCCAAAGTAATTATGGGGGTCGATAAGGAGAGCAGGAGAAAGGCTTTGTGCGAGGACATGGCAGCCATGATGAGGGTTTTTGAGACGGATCTGGTCCTTAACGATGAAACTAGCCACTCCTCCGAGCTAAAGAAGTTGTGGGATGAGAATGTGCTCATTGAGGCGGAGAAGGACAAGGCGGAAACTGACCTTCTTGACTACTAATCGAAGTATGAGGCCCATGTGCTTCTTCTCAAAGACATGAACACGATGCAGGAACGGTTGAGGAAGGTTGAGGGGGAGATGGACCAACTTCGGGCCAAGGTTGCTGACTTGGAGGTCGCTGCACGCCCTGCCGAGGACGAAAGTGCCGAAGAAAAGCTCCTGGCAACTCGGGGCGATCTAGTTTCTCGGATTAGGGTGCTCGAGCAAGATTGCCTCGGCACTCTTGAGCTGGGCTTCAATATGGCGGTGGAGCAACTTCAAATTGTCAACCCCGGGCTCCAGCTCGTCACCAAGGGGATCAGTCCTTTCCACCGGGTGGTCGACGACCAAGTAGTTGCTCCCGAGGTGTTCGACATTAACGCTGACCAGAGCGACGGAGAGCCCCGACCCGAGGAGAAAGCCACAACTTGTTTTAAATTATTTTAAATTATTTATAGAATTGAATGTGGCATCTGCATTTAATAGAATTGTGAAAGTGTAGAGAGAGAGAAAGTTTCATCTGCATTGATATTTGTTTTATCTCATTTAACCTAATTTTACAATGCAATGCGATGAGGTTTTATATACATCATACAATGATAGAGTTTGTTATACTAACTATCTAACAAACTCTTAACAGAAAAATAACAGATTACACACAAGTAACAGCTCACACTAATGCACTGCCGATACTACTTTAACAACATTGCATGATAAGTATACCTGGGATAAAAAAGATTGTGATATGACTACTTAAATGTTGGGCATCAACAATGTTTTAAAAATAAAACTGGAAATAAAATCGATGAAACTTCTGGTTTAAGGTTCAATTGATTCAACCGGTTAAACTTACGGTTGAACTGTTTATTAAATAAACTAATAATATAAAACTAAATTTCATAGATATATCATACATAATCATATGTTCACAACTTAATAAAATAAATATTTCAAAAATCAATTACAAACTTAATACAACAATATCAATAACAAATATAATAACAAAAACATAGTTGTACACTTTATTTCAATCTTCATTTAAGAATAATTTCAACAAATTAAAAAATTATAATAAAATGAGTTGAATTAATTCAAACCAAAATTAAAATAATAGAATATAATAATTAAAATAAAGTTCAAATAACTAAGAATGCCTAAATTAAATAAGATAAAATACCAAAAATAAAGAATACAATATATTTAATTAAACAATCTTTTTTGAGTTGAACTATGACAAACAAATCATAATTGACTTGAACGACAGTCAATATTGAGCTGACATCGTGACTATGTTCGAAAGAGATGGTGTGATGATGATGAAGTGTAATTTTTTTTTATTGGATAATGTATGTTAAGTTTTAATATTAACATATATTTATTTTAAATTAAAAAAAGGCCAATTTGAGGCATTTTTTTGAACCAGACGGTTTTACAAAACCAGTCATGATTCTTTGGTTCGAATAGTTTTGGACGGTTCAATCCGATTTTTTCAATTTTACTCTGAATTTGATCCACTAGAAATTTTGAAAGATTGATCTAATCAGATTCATTTTTGATTTCCGATCCAACTTATTGAACCGACCGATTTAGTCCGATTTTTAAAACATTAGCATCAACGGAGTTAAAAGAGATATCAATATTTTTATTTATTAATTGATTTTTTTAATACATTAATTAATTTTAATTACATTAATTATAAAAAGTAACATGGAGAACACCAGTTTAGGATTTGGACCCGCGCTATAGCGTCTTTTATGAAACAATTTTCTTAAAAACTAAATATAATAATTTTTTAATGAGACAAAGAGAGTATTATTTAATAAATACTAGTAGTTAATACCTATCATTGTCTTATTCTCTCCCCGTCGTCCTCACTTCTTATTTTCTCTTGTTATTTATATAACATACCAGATATCTTCCAAATTACTGCAAACTTTTCGTCGCGTATGTTACTTGACCCCTGCTTTCAGTCTCTCATATATATTTCCATTCCCTTGCAATCCTAACATCACCCATATACTTCATCTCTCTCAACCATACCACCACTCACTCACCATTTCTTTCTATTTTCCTCTACCAAATATGCCTAATCATAGTGAACCCATTAGTGTGGTTGTTAGAGAGTTCCAAGTTAACAAAGACACAGAAAGAGTAGTAACACTCGAAAACACATGTGAAGTTGGTCCCACTAACAAACTTTCTCTCTACACCGACATGCTAGGCGACCCCATTTGCAGACTCCGTAACTCACCTTCCTTCCTCATGCTGGTATATAAACCTCTAATCATTCACTTTCACTTCACTTCACTATTCCATTCATAATAATACATTTGATTATTTACTCACATGTCAGTGTTCGTGTCGTGTTGTTTCCGGTGTCTCTGGTTCTAACAGGTTGCTGAAATTGGTGAAGAGATAGTTGGAATGATAAGAGGATGCATCAAAACAGTCACATGCGCTAAAAGCCTCTCAAGATCAAAAACATCTCTAACTAAACAAATCCCGATTTACACCAAACTCGCTTACATATTAGGCCTTCGAGTTTCTCCTAATCAACGGTATTATATTAATATCATCATTATTATCTTTAATACTAATTAATTAATGTTATTAATACTTTTTTAATTAATAATTAACTAGAGTTTATTTTTTAATGGTACAGGAGAATGGGAATAGGGTTGAAGCTGGTAAAGAAAATGGAAAAGTGGTTTAAAGATAACGGCGCTGAATATTCATACATGGCAACGGAGAGTGAAAATTTAGCGTCCGTTAAACTCTTCACAGAGAAATGCGGTTATTCGAAGTTCCGTACGCCGTCAATCCTCGTTAACCCCGTTTATGCTCACAGAATTAAAATTTCACGAAAAGTTACTATCATTCCGTTAACTCCTTCCGACGCCGTTATTCTCTATCGTAACCGTTTTTCCACCACCGAGTTTTTCCCTCGCGACATTGACTCCGTTGTTAATAATAAACTCAGTCTCGGTACTTTTCTTGCCGTACCATGTGGGTACTACAGTGTTGAAAACTGGCCGGGCCCAGTAAGGTTTCTTTTGGGCCCACCTTGTTCTTGGGCCGTTTTGAGTGTTTGGAATTCGAAGGAGGTTTTTAAGCTCGAGGTACGTGGCGCGTCGCGTGCGAAACGGGCTTTTGCTAAGACGACGCGGGTTTTGGATCGGGCTTTTCCGTGGTTGAAGGTGCCGTCGGTTCCGGATCTGTTTAGGCCGTTTGGGTTTCATTTTTTGTATGGGCTTGGTGGAGAAGGCCCAAAGGTTGTTAAGATGGTTAGGGCTTTATGTGGGTTTGCGCATAATATGGCTATGGAATGTGGGTGTGGGGTTGTGGCCACTGAGGTTGCTTCTTGCGAACCGCTTAGGTGTGGAATACCTCACTGGAAATTGCTATCTTGCGCAGAGGATTTATGGTGCATTAAAAGACTTGTGGAGAATTATAGTAATGATTCTATTGGGGATTGGACTAAATCTGTGTCTGGAATTTCTATTTTTGTGGATCCTAGAGATATTTAAATATTATATGTTTTAAAGGTAAATAAGTGACATGTCAAATATTCGAATTTGCATTCTTACAATAATTTGATTTCTCTTGATTGAGTAAAATATTGTATCAATACTGTTTATGGTTTTAAAGCACGATTACACGTGTACATTTGTAAATTGTGTCAATAATACTTGAGAATTGTTTTTTAGAAAATTTCAAATTTTGTTTAAAGATTGCCAAATTAATTCTATAATTATGGGCTACCAAATTTAAAATATTGAATCTATTAGTATGCTATACAATTTTATAAGATCATTTTTTAATACACCACTCAAGTTTCTTATACACCACGTGAAATTATTTTTTTATCCCCCAGTTTCGGATGTGCACAACCGGACGCACCGTTTTTTAAAAAAACGTTGTCTTGTTCCGGATGTGCAAATCCGGAATGACAAGTTACGTGTATTCCGGATGTGCACGTCCGAAAAAATGGCTGAAACTTAAAAAGGTATATTTATTTTAAGAAATAATAATATGTATTTTAAAAGAATAACGATCAACAGTAAAACATTACTTCTATTACCAGAGTCGACACAAAGTTGGTGGTACTCCTATTACCACTTGCAGAACCAATGGACTGACTTTGGGTCACAAGATACAGAGGAATTGTTTCTGCTCAGGTTCATTGCGATGAGATAATTCAAGATCTCTTTAAAATAACAGTGGATCCTTAGAAGGGAAATCGGCCCGCTGGAATAATAAGATAATTTTGTTAGATTTGTCTATTCCTCATGATAGGATAATTCAGGGAGTGACGTGTGGCTTTCTATAAATCAACTGGGTTTAAGCCTAAAAGGATTATATTTTACAGGTTCGCGTTGGTTTTTTTTAAATGATACATACTGATGTATATTGATGTATATGTATATATTATAACTGTTTATTATGCTTATTATGCCCACTTGCTAGCTTATTATGCACACTTGCTGATATCTATTGATGTATATGTATATATTATAACTTGTATATATTATATCTTGTATATTAATGATACAGTTCCTCCTGCCTATTATGTACACTTGCTAGCTTTCCACGCTCGATACTACATAAGTGAAGTAGAAAATTCTGATTCTGGTTCTGCAAGTGGTAATAGAAGATACGAAGAACAAAATTTTCTATTGGCAGGAAACCTAATCCATTGACTCAAGATCTTGATCACGCTATCAAGAATCTCTCCGCTGAACTTTATTCTAAAGATGTTCATTTTCTCATAGAGCTTATTCAAGTACATTTAACCTTTCATGATGCATTCATGATGTTAAATGATAGTTGTTTATATTCATGACCGTAAATCTGTTGTTAACTTTATCAGAATGCCGAAGACAACCATTATATTGACGGAGAGACTCCAACCCTAGAGTTTGTTATAACTTCTGATGACATTATTGCTACTGGTGCACCAGCCACATTACTTATTTTCAATAACGAAAAGGGTTTATCTCCGAAATATATTGAGTCATAACTTTATCAGAATGCCGAAGACAACCATTATATTGACGGAGAGACTTCAACCTTAGAGTTTGTTATAACTTATGATAACATTACTGCTACTGGTGCACCAGCCATATTACTTATTTTCAATAACGAAAAGGGTTTATCTCCGAAATATATTGAGTCCATCTGTAGTGTTGGACGATCAACAAAGTAAGATAACAGGAGCAGTGGTTACATTGGTGAGAAAGGATCAACAAAGTTTTTTATTGAAGAGATACGAAGAACAAAGTTTTCTATTGGAGAGATACGAAGAACAAAGTTTTCTATAGGAGATATACGAAGAACAAAGTTTTCTATTGAAGAGATATGAATAACAAAGTTTTCTATGAGCGGGAAACCTAATCCCTTCTCGCTCCCCTCATTCGAATGTATATTAACTTGCGATGATATATTAACGTATGCGACCAACCGACAAAACCGATTTAAAAAAAAAATAAAGTTATGCTATTTTCCGGATCTGCAGTTCCGGAATTTAAAAAAATAAAGTTATACTATGTTTCTGGATGTGCACATCCAGAATACATCGGTATTTTTTAAAAAAACGGTGGGTCCGAATGTGCACATCTGAAATCAGAGAACAAAAACAAAATTTCACATGGTGTATAAGAAATTTGGATAGTGTTTTAAAAAATAGTCTTTTATAATAAGGTTATATGCTACTTTAGGAGGTGGTGCGTTCTATCAACTAGTATGAATTCCAATATCATTTTGTTTGGACTTGTCATATGTGGCCAAAATTTTCTTAAACATTTTGACATTGATAATAATATTTATAATATCTTGTGTCGTTTGATAATGATTAATATGCATGCAGCCAAGGCAATTAGGATCTTATCCTGCCCACTTTTGTTTTTGGAATTATTCTTAATGCGGAATCATCATATGACTCGAACATTAAGCTAATCATAACTAATAGTAGTATGGGTATTTGATCTTTTTGAGGTTCTCTTTTCATATTTTTTAAATATGTAGATGTATGACTTTAATGTAAATATTAGGGGTGTACGCGGGTTGGGTTGAATCGGATTTGGCCTAATCCGTTCAAACTTTAATGAGTTGAGTTCATCATTCAACCCGCAATTTCATTGTTAAAACCAACCCGTTTATTTATGGATTGGGCTGGGTTGGCTTCGCGGGTTGTGTTTCAAATTAAAAAAATTATGATGTTTTGTCTATTTAAAAATATGTAACACAACTCAATACAATCATACTCATTTATAACACTCAAATTCGATGAAACACATCATATAATATCTAATAAATTCATCAACAAGACATAACACTTGATGTTAATATAAAATTTTACAAGTCATGTTATTTCCATTAAATATGTAAGTTAGAAATGATTCAAAAAAATATAAGAAACACATTTAATATTAGAATTACGTAAACTCATTCGTCTAGTAATATTATTAGTGGAGAATAATTTAAAAAAAAAATTATGGTTATTAGTGACATATTAGTTTTATATTTTTATTTAAAATTTAAATAAAAATAATAAAAAATTATTAAAGTCACATCAATGGGTTGAGTCAATGGGTCTGTGGGTTGCAAACCTCAAACCCGATACCCGACCCAAAACTATACGGGTTGTTATGGGTTGGGTTGGATATACCCGTAAATAAATAGGTTTGGATAATCGATGGGTTGAGTTAGTTTGGGTCAATGGATTCGTGGATCAACTCACACCCACGAACACCCCTAGTTAATATGATGGAATTATTATTTTGACAATGTGTAAATGAATAGTTTTTTCTTTTGTGGAAGAATCAATCATTCTTAGTACTTAACCATATTATATTGTGATTTATGAGTAAAAATAGTTAAGAGATGATAAAAATATTATGATTCTTAGTACTATAATAATATCTATTTTTTTGTGTTAAAAATAATAGATGCGATATTATTCTATTATGAGAAGCGGTGGAAATTGAGCCCCTCAAACAGGTTTGCAACGTGACGGTTTTATTGTCTTATTCCGCCACTTCTATGTTGCCTTCTCATTTTGTTTGGGTTTGTTGTAGTTGCGATAAGGGTGGAAGTCGGTCAGGTCGATAACAGAGTCCTACCGATTAATCTATACAGGCATAGATTAGGCCAAATTATTATTTTTAAATAGAAAAAGCATAAGTTTTTTTATAAGCTTATTTAATTAAAAATGTTAGATCTCAGGCCATAAAAAAATCTTTTAAGTCTAATAAGTCGGCCTATTTAAATAAATATTGTTCTGGACTGGACCAATGGCTAAACACGGTCTAATCCACTTCTGCTCCAAAGCGGCCCAAATTGCCTAAGTCCAATCCACAAAAGGGCAAAAGTTACATTTCTGCCCCTCAAACCGGACAGGGACTGCGTCGCACCTCCCCGGAAACAATGACCGTTACGCACGACTCATCCACTCCCCGAACAGTTGAGGACATATGCCCAAAACTACGCATGTGCCCGACATAACGGCTAGTTTGGGTAGTTACCTATTCTTCGGAAAAACGGTTATTTCGCCCCGAAAATAGGACCGTTGGGCACACGCTGGGGACTCTATATAAACCCTATCGCTTGAGAGGGTCAGGTATCCAATATTCACCCTACGAACTAACACTTTGTACTTGCCCCTTTTCTCTGACCCTTTCTCACTTGAGCGTCGGAGTGCCTTGCAGGTACACCCCACCCACTCTCTATACGACCAGCACCTCAGACGTACTTGGTGACCCACTTCTACAGGATCTGATCCAGCATTCACGATCAGTGGCGCCGTCTGTGGGAATCATTGTTTTCCCCATCTTTCTTTCCTCGAAAATCGAAGATCAAAGCAAATTTCAACATCATCATCATGGCCTCTCAAGATCGCGCCAAAGGTGATCTCCAAACCGCTGTCCCCCCCCGTCAACAAGAGTGACGTTGACGGCCCATCACTTCTTCTTCGAGATGCCCGTTTTCTGAGGGACGGAGCCACAGCTTCTCCTTCCCCCGCCCCTACTGACTACAACAACGACCAGCCTTCGCTGGACTTCCAGCCCATTCCTGCTCTGCCCAACGCCGACCTGGCCGTGGCAGCCCTCCTGGAGGCGATCAACAAAACCAACACCCTGATCCTGTAGCAGAACGAAAGGATCGGGGCGTTAGAAGAGTCCAACCGTCCAAAATCCCCTCATCCGCGGAGGAACCAGCGACGATCAAGGAGCCCGCAGCCCCGGAGAGATATCGACCGAAGACTGCGCCAGAAACCTGACCCTTGCGCTGCCCGGAAGCGTGACCAGCACTCCCCCGGCCACAAGAGGACTCGAAGGAACGCGCAGTCTCCCCCGGTCAAGTCTAAAGGTCAGGCCCGTTCACCTTCTCCTCGGAGGAACCATTCACCTTCTCCCCGGAGGAACTGCTCACCTTCTCCTCGAAGGAACCACTCTCTTTCTCCCCGAAGGAACTGCCGTCGCGAGTGTACCCTTCGGTCCCCGTCATTCACCAGTTCTAGCAGCGATGATGAGCCTCACGGCCCATTGTCCCAGGAAATCTTGGCTACCCGTCTCCCCAAGGGCCTGGAGAAGCCCCCGTCACTGGGCATGTACGACGGGACTACTGACCCCGACGAACTCATCGAGAACATCGATGCGGTTTTGGACTACCGTGGCATACGGGGCGCCATCAAGTGCCGGCTGTTTCCGACCACGCTCCGGAAAGGGGTAATGACATGGTACAAGCAGCTGCCCGAAGAGTCCATTACCTCTTGGAGGCAACTGGGCAGAATGTTCTCGCGACATTTCACAGCTTCTCGCCGTCACCCCAAGACTGAGGCCTCCCTAGGAGCCATAATCCAAGGAAAAGACGAACCTCTCCGCGCATATATCGAGAGGTTCAATAAAGAAGCAGTACAATCCCTACAACGGACGAGATGAAAAAGTTTCTGCTCGAGCAAGGGCTCCGCCCGGGCTCTGAGTTCTCTAAAGCCGCCGGTCTCGCACCGTCGAGGAACCTAGATGCCCTCCTCCTCAAAGCCCAATCGCACATTCAGTACGAGAGCATCACGCCATCAGGAGAACGCTCGGTCCTCCAGAGGCGAGGAAGCCTCAACATCTCGTCTAGGCGAACGGAGGCGCGAGGACCGTCCTCGGGACTCCCGCGACAACAAGGGGCCCTCCGGGCGATTCCACGACTATACCCCCTGACCGTCTCTAGGGAGAAGATACTGTCCGAGTGTGCGAATTCTGAATTCAAGCAGGCAGGGGTCCGCTTCCCCAAACAACTGGCGGCCAGACCCAACGCGGACAAATCAAAATACTACCATTTTCACAAGAGTCACGGCCACACTACTGAAGACTGCATCCATCTGAAGGATGCCATTGAGATATTGATCAGGGACGGCCACCTGAAACAGTTCGCAAAGAAGAAGGACACTCCTCGGCAGGACGCCCAGGAGTCCAAGAAGATAGAGGAAGAAGTACCCTCCTCAGAAGAAGCCAACATCCAGGTCGTTATGTCCATATCGCGACCAGAGGACTTCAACATCCCGGACGGGATCAACGCCCCTGCTTATTTCGCGGTCCACAGCTCGTGGGAGACGTTTCCCTTCGCCATGGTTATCTCCAGCGGGGGCTTCAACAAAGTCACGGTGGGCTCCGTGAAACGAAAATTCGAGCATCTGATCAACATGAGCTCTAATAAGGTGACCACGCTCGATCAGGCCCAGAAGGGCTATATCCTCATCTCCTTCTACCGGGAAGAGCTCCTCGGGGGGTCTCTAAACTCGAGCATACCTTTGCTCGTCAGAGCCCGAATGGCGAACTTCGACGTTCGCATAATCCTCGTCGACCAGGGAAGCTCGGTCGACATCATGTACTCCCAGCTGTTTTCAACACTTCAGCTGGACGAATCACACCTTACCCCCTATGTGGGATCTGATTTGCAGGAATTCAATGGATCAGTGACCAAGCCATGGGGATACGTCAAACTAATCGTAACCTTCAGATCAGCTGAGACGGCCATATCCGTCAAAGTTCAATTTCTGGTAATCGACTGCCCGTCGCTTTACCAGTGCATATTCGGAAGACCAACCCTGGCCGAGTTGGTGGCAGTGACTTCAACCGTCCACCTCAATATGAAGTATTACACTTCAAAAGGGATGGTCGCCACCCTCCACGGCGATATCGAGGCTGCCCGATGGTGTTTTGAAGCATCCATGAAAGGGTTCAATGCCATTGCGTCCAAGCCAAAAGCATCGGGTAAACCAGCATTGCCAAGCAGCTCCGAGGAAGCCAAGCCTCTGCCCTAGGTCGACTCCATCGACCTCGACAGCCGCTTCCCCGAAGAAGACCAACAGGAGAAACGAGCAGCTTCAGCCAACTCGTCTGCATCGTCCAGCAGCAGCTCCCATCCGATGCATCCAATCCCGGATGGCGACTTCGAGATCGTTCTGTTCGGAGACGACCCTCGGCGAGGAGTGAAGATTGGAGCAGACCTGCCCAACATCGCGAGGAAGCAGCTCAAAGCATGCCTCCGTGAGAATGCCGACCTCTTCGCCTGGATCTCCGCCGAAATGCCCGGCTTGGATCCATCCGTCGCCTGCCACCAGCTGACAATTGACCCGACCGTCAAGGCCGTAGCACAACGTAGGAGAAAGCAGTCTCCGGAGAAAATGGAGGCTGCAGAAAAAGCTGTAAAAGACCTTTTCGAGGCCAAATTTATTTCGGAGGCCAAGTACACCACTTGGCTGTCCAACGTTGTACTCATTAAAAAATCTAATGGAAAATGGCGAATGTGCATTGATTACACGGATCTCAATAAGGCATGCCCGAAGGATGCCTACCCCCTCCCCAATATTGATAAACTTGTTGATAATTCTGCCGGTTTTAAACTTTTATCATTCATGGATGCCTACTCAGGCTATAATCAAATTCCAATGGCGATGGCCGACAAAAAATACACGGCCTTCATGACCGAATCGGGCAATTATTACTACAACGTAATGCCCTTGGCCTGAAGAACGCCGGAGTGACCTATCAAAGAACCATGAACAAGGTCTTCCAGGGAGAAACAGGCGACATGCTCGAAGTCTATATGGACGACATGATCGTAAAATCCCACGAGGAAACCGATCACGCTGCCCATTTAAGGAAGGTATTTGAACAGGCTAGGAAATACAAAATGCGTTTCAACCCGGAGAAGTGCACGTTCGGTGTCTGGGCAGGAAAATTCCTCGGCTTCTATTTAATAGAACGAGGAATCGAGGCCAATCCCGATAAGTGCCGAGCATTCTCTGAGTTTCCAACGCCCAAATCCAAGAAATCCATCCAGTCCCTCAACGGGATGCTCGCGTCACTATCTCGTTCCGTGGCCAAATCTGTCCAGCACGCCCTACCATTCTTCAAACTCCTCCGCAAGGAGGCAACGTTCGAATAGACCGAGGAGTATGACAAGGCTCTCCTCCATCTGAAACGGGCACTCTCAGAGCCATCAGTCCTCTCTCGCCCGGACAATGGCGAAACTTTGTACCAATACCTCGTTGTAGCAACTGAAGCAGTGAGCGCCGCTCTCATCCGCGAGACCCTTGACGGGCAGAAGCCCGTATATTTCACGAGCAAAGCACTACAAGGACCAGAGTTAAGATACCAACAGATAGAGAAAGTGGCTCTGGCCCTCATCAACGCAGCCAGAAGATTAAGACACTACTTCCTGGCCCACACGATCGTGGTTCGAACGGATCAACCCATAAAGCAGCTACTGGGACGACCAGACATGGCCGGTCGAATGCTCAAATGGTCGCTTGAACTATCCGAATTTGACATCCGGTATAAAGCCAGGAAAGCCCTCAAAGCCCAGGCTCTGGCCGACTTCGTTGCAGAAATGACATTCACAGACTCCCCCGCAAGCGATGCGCGCAAATGGACCATTTTTGTGGACGGTGCCTCAAGCTCGGCAGGGAGCGGCGCGGGCATCATATTGGAAAGCGATGAAGGAATCATCGTTGAAGTATCACTCACCCTGTCCTTCCCAACCTCTAACAACCAAGCGGAATACGAGGCCTTCCTCGCTGGGTTACGCCTAGCCGAGGACTTGGGCGCAGAAGAAGTCGTCATTTGCACAGATTCACAACTCGTGGCCCTTCAGGTCCGAGGAGAATATCAAGCCAAAAACGACAACCTAACTGAATACTCAGCCCTGGTCAAAAGGGAAATGGCGAAGTTCACAACAGTAGGAGTGAAACATGTTCCCCGCGAACATAACGTGCGAGCAGACATTCTATCCAAACTAGCCAGCACAAAGAAGAAAGGCGGAAACAAATCCGTCATACAGGAAGTACTTCCTCAACCCAGTATCGAGATGGCCTCCCCGACCCTCGACGTGCAGGTGATCGACGACAACAACTGCTGGACGACCCCTGTTTACAACTATCTCGCTAAAGACGAACTTTCGTCCGACCTAAAAGAGGCCAGCGTAGTTAGGCGAAGAGCTTGCTCCTACGTCCTGGTCGAGGATAAACTCTACAGACGAGGATTCTCCATTCCGCTGCTCAGGTGCGTCGAGGAAGAAATGGTCGCACACATCTTGCGCGAAATCCACGAGGGAATCAACGCCTAACATCTCGGTGGAAGGTCCCTTGCCCGAAAGGCCCTTCGAGCAGGATATTATTGGCCGACCATACAGCACGATGTGAAAGAACACGTGAAGAAATGCGATAAATGCCAACGGCACGGGGACATGCACCTGGCTCCACCTAACGAGCTCAAGGCAATATCCTCCCCGTGGCCATTTGCCTGGTGGGGCCTGGACATCCTAGGACCCTTCGTAGTAGGATCAAATCAGAACAAATACCTAATAGTGGGCGTAGACTACTTCACAAAATGGATAAAAGCAGAGGCTCTGGCCAAAATAACTGCCCTTAACATACTGCGTTTCTACAAACGAAACATCCTTACGCATTTTGGCGTCCCCCAGGCGATAGTCACGGACAATGGGACACAATTCACGGACAGGAAATTCCAGGACTTTGTCGCCCAACTAGGTACGAAGCAACACTTCGCATCCGTCGAACATCCCCAGACAAACGGGCAGGCCGAAGCGGAGAACCGGGACATCCTTCGAGGCCTCAAATGAAGGCTGGACGAAACGAAGAAGGCTTGGGTCGAGGAACTGCACAGTGTGCTATGGGCATACCGCACAACTCCACACTCTACAACCGGGGAAACACCTTTCCGTCTGGCGTACGGGACCGAGGCTGTAATCCCTGTCGAAGTGCACGTACCCTCCAGGCGAACAGAGTCGCCCCTAGACGAGGAGATAAACGACGAATCATTAAGAGAAGAACTCGATCTCGTCGAGGAAATCCGAACTGGGGCGGCCCTCCGCGAAGCCTCACTAAAACAAAAAATTACCATCAGGCACAACGCCAAGGTAATACGACGTGAGTTCGACGTGGGAAGCCTTGTTCTAAGGAGAAACCACAAAGACTCTCGCGAAGGCAAACTAGCAGCCAACTGGGAATGACCTTATCGCGTCCGAACAAAAACGGAGAATGGGGCCTACTACCTAGAACATCTCAACGGGGAAGAACTTGCTCGACTATGGAACGCCGAAAAGCTAAAACAATACTATAGCTAACACCCTGATTCTCGGTTCGACCCGTCACGACGACGAACGTCAGCTACCGACCACTATGCACGCCTAGGTACAAGCGTCGCATACCAATAAAGCAGAACCCCGCTCAGTAACGAGCCGAGTAACTGCTCGACAGCGATCCTCGATCGAGCATCGCCGTCGTCAAAGTACCATGACTGGCAGAACCCCAGCTCGAGATGGGACGTTCACACCGCGACCTCAGGCCTCAAACGCGACCTGAGCTCCGCACCCCCGCCAGGATATTCCCCGGAAGTTCGACCAGTACCCCCCACTGCCGAACACATCTATGTCGAGCAATCTCCTAAAACTTCACATAAGTCAAATACTCCCTATCACGGGAAGACATACATTCACAACAAGCATGAGTACCACACTTAGCAGAAAATAAAGGCAAGTAAAACCATGCAAATTACGGAACCGGCCACCAAGACCAGGCATTTAATTTAAACATAATAAGTGGCCACTAGGACCACGATTGTGCTGGGTTACATAAAACGGGGGCCATGCCCCCCAAAAATAAATTACAACAATTACTCGGCACGCAGGTCGGACAAATTATAGCAACAACAAGAAAACCCTTTACACGTCTATCTGGGCTGCGGGATCGGGCTGAGGATCCTGGTTCTCCTCGGGATGGTCCTCGGCATTCTCCTCAAGGAGGGCAGCAGGCATAACGATCCGACCATCCTCAACATGCGCCAGATAGTGGGTACCCTCGACAGAGAAATCAAGCTCGGGGTTCACCACCCGTAGTTGAGACACGGCGTTTCTGAAGGATTCATCCGCGACGGCAATACTGTCATCCTCGGCCGTCAGCATGCGGGCGACCAGCTCGGACCTTGTCTTTAATTCCCTCACATCTTCAGGTTCGTCCTCGCCCGGAGCATTAACCTCCCTCAGCTGCTGGACCAGCTCCTCAGCCGCCTTCTTCTCCGCAGCCAGCATAGAATTCTCCCTCTTCAACCTAGCCACCTCCTCCTCCACCTTCTTCCGAGCATCGTCTGCACTCTTAACCTCTTCTTTGAGGGACGCCATGGTAGCCCGGGCAGCATTAAGTTCAGACTCAGTTGCAAAGTCCCCTTCAGCATAAACAACTGCCATCTCCAACATCCTGACCAAAGCAGAAGCGTCTTGAGCCACCAACGCCCTCTTGCTCGGACGGTCCATGCTCTCCAGACGAAGAGATTCTGCCTGAGGCACGACCAAGGAGTTCCCCTCAAAGAATCTCATATCCAGTATGCAGGGAGGAAGCTCGAACTTCCCTTTCTCCGGGGCCCGGCCAAGATCCACAACGTCAGTAACCCTTGGCCGCTTAGATCATCCGTTCAAGGGAAGGGGAGATCCCTGGGGAGCCGGAGTAGGAGAAGAGGTCCCCGTAGCAAACTGAACCGGAGTGGGGGCACGCGCGCCAGCAAATCGAGACTTTAGAGGAACCGCTCCGGCCTTGTTCCTCGCAAGAGCATTCTTCACAGCCCTCTCATGGGCCTGAGGCATCTCACATGCACAAACCAAAGTCGAACACGTTAGACACGAGGAAAAGAAATAATGCGAGCAAATCTAAAATAACTAAGACTACCAAGCAGCTTCTCGACTTCCGCGGGGATCTTGCACTCCAGGAGTGCCTTGGTGTTAATAAACCTGTATTCAACCCTCTGACTACCGTCCTCCTCGAAAATCGGGTTACCCTTGTTCGTCCAGCATTCCACGAGCAGGAAGGAGTTGACGTACTTCACCAACGCCTCGTACGCCACGGCGTCCTACCCGTGTAGCTCGTGTGGTTGGAGAACGTAGTCACTAGGCTTCTTGGTGAAATGGTCAGGTGCCCAATGAATATGGAACTTGTAGATCCTCTGCCCAATAAATTTCCCCGCCTCGTCGCGTAGGTCATTCCCATCCTCATCAACCTCGATCTCCCAGACATATGTACTATCCTGGGAAGCTTCAGACACGGGCTCGACAACGTAGTAACGCTCCTTAAACGTCCGTATCGACTCCGAAAATGGTTTAAACAATTTGCGAGGCTGCTTCAAAGAGACCCAACCATACTGCCTCCCCGACAGCTGCCTTTGAAGATGGAAGACGGTGAAAAATAGAGGAAGAGTAACCCCTATGGCGAGGTGCTCGCACACCAGCTCGGATGCCCGGATGAAGGCCAACGAGTTAGGGTGCAGCTGCGTGGGAGCCAACTTCAAGTGCACGAACACCGACTGTTGAAAATCAGTGAATGGCAACCTCATACCCAACTCCTTGAAGGCGTACTCATACATAGCAAAGCAGTCCCCGTAATTCGTGCAGTCCGTGTCATCCTCAGAGGGAAAGTGCACCTTATACTCCCCCTCTGGCCCGACCTCCGTGAATACATCCCCTAAGTACTTTGCAAAAGTAGACACATGTTCAGCAGGTTCAGCCACCTCCTATTCCTCCGCGGAACCCTCAACGACGTCCTCGTCCATAACCTCCAACTCTTCTTCCTCCCCGACCTCACTGGGGGTACTCGAGGCCGTCGAACTACTACTATTCGAGGAATTTGTTTCTTCCTCGGACGAATCTAGGATAATCTCTCCATCGGGCCCCGTCGCCATGTCGATCACCTGAAAAGCAGAGAAGAATGTGAATTCGACAGTAAATCAAATCCACCCTTCCACCGCTAGTCAAGTGAAAGGGCGCACAAAGGGATGAGGACAATGTCCCCAACCTAAGCCCTAACATCAAAATAAAAACTTAAACCTCCCCGCGAGGAGACACTCGAAATGAATCTTCCCCAAGCGAGGAGCTTCCCCGCACTCATACCCAGTTTCCGTTTGAAGCTTCGCCGGAAATCGCAAAGCTTCACCAAAATCTGGGAGCATTCAACCGAAAAATTCATCACCCACTCAAAAGATGAACAATCACGGCGGTTACATATGCATCACCGTTGCAACGACGCCGTGAACTGCCCTCCTCACCAAAATATACTAACACGTCCGGCGACATGTCAGAAGTGGAAAAATGGCACGACCACCGTCCACCACCAACAATCACCGGAAACTAATCTATGTCATCCTCTAAACCTAGCCCTAACCGCATGCAATATACCATTGACCACCCAAAAAGAGTTAAAACAAGCTCAAAATCGGAAACTTACTTGATTCTAGAAGATAAAAAGCGGTTGCTCGAAGCTTGGTGCGGTGGTCGGAGTAGCAGACGACGGTGATGGGCAAGCGCTCTGAAGAAGACGAAGGAAAGCAAGAGTGAAAAGTTCAAAATGAGACGGACATTCCCCTTTTTATACAGAGGGGCACGTGTAGTGGACGCGCTCGTAGGTCATGATGGCTATTAACTAGCCATCATTGCCTAAAGACTGCTACACGGAGCTCTAGGCACACGTGGCGCCCCAAAGGAATTAAGGTTGATCCTGACAAGGTCAAGGCCATTCAAGAAATCGGGTTTGAATTCCCATACGAAGATGTCATGTATCTAAAAATGAAATACTGCGATGAACCTCTACCCAGTGAAGGGCCAGAACCAGGTTCCCAATGGGGACTAATCTTTGACGGAGCCGTCAATCATTACGGAAACGGAATTGGGACGATCATAGTTACCCCTCAGGGTACCCACATTCCTTTCACCGCCAGACTTACGTTCAAGTGTACAAACAACGAGGCCGAATACGAAGCTTGTATTATGGGTCTCGAAGAAGCGATCGACTTAAGGATAAAAAACTTGGACGTATATGGCGACTCAGCCCTGGTTATCAATCAAATCAAAGTAGATTGGAACACATACCAATCAGGATTGATTCCTTACAAAGACTACGCAAGAAGGTTGTTACCCTTCTTCAACAGAATCGAGTTTCACCACATCCCTCGTGATGAGAATCACACGGCTGATGCATTAGCCACCCTCTCTTCCATGATTAGCGTAGGTCAATGGAACGACTTGCCTAAGATCGACATAATGGGCCTTGAAAGGCCCGCTTACATCTTCACGATTGAAGCAGTCATAGACAACAAACCTTGGTATCACGATATCAAATGCTTCCTTCAGAAACGAGAGTACCCACCTGAGGCTCTAAGGAAAGACAGAAAAACCCTCAGAAGATTGGCAGGCAACTTCTTCCTTAGTAGTGATACACTCTATAAGAGAAACTTTGACATGGTCTTGCTCCGATGTGTAGACAGACCAGAAGCAGACATGCTGATAAAAGAAATTCACGAAGGATCCTTTGGCACTCATGCCAACGAACACACAATGGCGAGAAAGATTCTGAGAGCAGGGTACTACTGGTTGACCATGGAATCTGACTACTACAAGTACATGAGGAGATGTCACAAGTGTCAAATATACGCTGACAAAATCCATGTACCACCAACGCATCTCAAAGTTCTTTCTTCCCCGTGGTCTTTTTCCATATGGGGAATCGACATGATCGTCATGATCAAACCCAAGGCTTCGAACGAACATCAGTTCATCCTGGTAGCCATTAATTACTTCACCAAGTGGGTTGAAGCAGTGTCATACGCCAATGTAACCCGACAAGTGGTGGTCCGATTTATCAAAAACAATATCATCTGCCGTTATGGTGTTCCGAGCCAGGTCATTACTGATAATGGATCCAACTTGAATAACAAGATGATGAAAGAGTTGTATGCAGAGTTCAAGATCGAACACCATAACTCATCTCCCTACCGACCCAAGATGAACAGAGCAGTAGAAGCGGCTAACAAGAACATCAAGAAGATTGTTCAGAAGATGGTTGTAACCTACAAAGACTAGAACGAGATGTTACCTTTTGCTCTTCACGGTTATCGCACATTTGTCCGCACTTCAACAGGGGCAACCCCTTTCTCTCTAGTATATGGCATGGAAGCAGTGCTCCCCATAGAAGTAGAGATCCCATCAATTCGGGTATTGATGGAAGCTAAGCTTACAGAGGCTGAATGGTGTCAAAGTCGGCACGACGAACTGAATCTGATCGAAGAAAAGAGAATAACGGCACTATGCCATGGCCAGTTGTATCAACAAAGAATGAAGAAGGCGTTCGACAAAAAAGTCCGACCTCGCGTTTTCAAAAAAGGAGACATCGTGCTCAAAAAGATACAATCATTTCTCACTGATTCCCGGGGCAAGTGGACCCCGAATTATGACGGCCCCTATGTGGTCAAGAAAGCTTTCTCAGGCGGCGCCTTGAGACTTGCAACCATGGACGGAGAGGAATTTGCCTCCCCCACGAATGTTGACGTAGTCAAGAAATACTTCGCCTAAACTAAAAAAGAACGTCTCGGTGGATTGAAAACCCGAAAGGGCGGTCCAGGCAAAAATTAGAGACATAATAAAAAATCATCCCGATGGATTGGAAATCTCAAAGTACAATCCAGGCAAAAGTTAGGGATAATGGCAAGTAACTATGTCCAACAGAGGCAAGTCCCTCAGCAGCAGTTACGTCACCCATCAGAAAGACTCCAGTCAAGGTCATCTTCGACAGAAGCTCAGGATGTCCCGAATTCAAAGTTGTTAGAAGGATAACGGTCATTATGTTTCAACGTAGCCCTTTTCCCTATAAATTACCATTTTCTAATTTGTAAATACTCTATGGAATCACGCGTTTGGCTGATTTCCATCCTATCAATAAAATTTGAGCCCTCGTGCTTTTGTTTGCAATTCTTATTTGTTTTAGCTTTACAGAACGACATTTTAACATGATCAAAGATTCTTGAAATAAAACAAAAATGAATTTACTTGTCAAATTTTTCTGCTTTTAAAATAAAGATGGTAATTTCTTTTGACTGTCGAACATCGAAAGAACATCGACCGCTTCTCCAGAAGTAATCAAACCTCGAAGTGCAGAATCAAGGTACTCCTTTTAAACCAGTGCGCCTGAATGAAGGATCAACGATATCAGATGTGACTTTCCCATCTGATACCCCCGGCAGAGTTCTTACCTCCTAAGCCCGACCAATGGTGTTCCCCGCAGGGACTATTTCTCCTAAGCAAGGCAAAATTACTATCTTGAACCAGCGGTACTTCTTCGTCCCCAGCAGTGGCCGAGTATCCAGTCGTGTTCATCTACTAGTCTGTATGTCACGTCAGTTTTGTCAGCATAAACATACATACATCATGCATTATTTATTTGCATTTGCATTCATAGTGCATCACTATCACTCTAGTCGGTTTTATCCCCTAGTGATAATAGTCCTCTCAATCGAGTTGTCAGTTCTTTCCTCGTCAGGAAATGTCGTGTCTGAACAATCTCTCCTCCAGTTTATTTCTGGATTAGAATTGGTCCTTGACCACTTTGATAACTTGAACCTCTGAAAAACAAGAGAACCATCAGCCAACGTCACTCTTCGCCATTGAAGATGATGTCTTCGCTTTCCCGGATTAAGGAAAATCCCAGAGAAAGCCTCTCAACCGAAGACTCTCAGCAACACATTGGTTCTTCTCTCCAGAAAGTCAATGTTAACAAAGTCATCGGCACCTCAAAACTGGATTACATCACATGGCATTTCTCCGAGAAGATCTCGGGGAAAAGTGTGATGTAATATCCCCAAGCGAAGGCAGTCTCTCAAGAGACTCCTTTTCCCCAATAGAGTTAAAAAATGGCGTCTCCCACAGAGAAGTTTGTGCACCTCTACAACTCAGACGAATGGGTTCCCCATCAAGTCTGACATCAAAATGTTTCTATCAAATGGCATCTCCCCATTAAAATTCAGCGAGAAGTTTGAGGAAAAAACCATTACGAACAGCGTCCCTTGTCAAGAAAGTTTATTGACAAAAGAAACTAAGACCAGTTCCTTGGTAGGAAACCAGGATCGAGGGGAAGTTTATATCAGAAACTTAGACCAGTTCCTTGGTAGGAAACCGGGATCGAGGGGAAGTTTATATCAGAAACTTAGACCAGTTCCTTGGTAGGAAACCAGGATCGAGGGGAAGTTTATATCAGAAACTTAGACCAGTTCCTTGGTAGGAAACCAGGATCGAGGGGAAGTTATATCAGAAACTTAGACCAGTTCCTTGGTAGGAAACCAGGATCGAGGGGAAGTTTATATCAGAAACTTAGACCAGTTCCTTGGTAGGAAACCAGGATCGAGGGGAAGTTTACTTCAGAAACTGAGACCAGTTCCTTGGCTGAAGACCAGGATCGAGGGGAAGTTTTACCTTTTCTAAGCATCATTGCTTAGCAAAAGAAGAAGGATGCGTGAATTACCATTCTTAGCCACCCTCAAAATTCCGGGTATTCCGATATTTAATCCTCTTGCACCCCGAATGCCCGAATACCTTCGCCATTCACACCTTCGGGTCCAAGAAGATTAAATAGGGGCATCTGTCATACCCCAAATTTTGACCACTAATATTTCCCATCATTGTGTAAATCATCATCACAATATGGATAGACCATTATGCCTCATTAGTCTCCCCAAAGATGGGTGAGCATCCACTACAATAATTAGGGTTTCGAGCCCTCTTCGAGCTTTAGACAAAGGGTCAATCAAGGAATGACATGATCTTCAACTTGTCTAAACCTCTCAAACGTCCACAATGGATCAAGAGGACTCCCACAGCAAGAATCAAGCACAAGGTTGCAGCATTCTAGGTGGATCAAGCCTCAAGATCGTCAGTGTCACCAAATTAGGGTTTGGTCGACCAGGGCCTCCAGATGGAAATTTTCCTCTGGGCATGAGCCAATGCTTGAAAGCATAACCTAAAATACTCCATGGAACCTCATGGACCCAATCATCAAGTCAATTTGGCCTCAGGGGATGCATTCATCAAAAATCAGGAATTTAGGGTTTCTTGACCTAATTCACCCATAAGTTGACTTTTGGGATAAATCATGAGCCAAGACCTCAAGACATGATTTGAGGGTCTCTAACACCCTACATTGATCCATTTGCAATAATGGATTGATCCAAGAAGCTTGATTCCCAAGTTTCAAGTTCATCAGTACCACAGTTAGGGTTTTGCGGGAAAAAGTCAACTGTGCCTTTGACTTTTGACCCAGGCATGCTCCCAAACCTTGGGACATGATTCAATACACCCTATAACACCTATGAAATTAATCCATCAAGTTTTATTTAGGTCAAGGACTTGATTTCATAGAGGTTCGCACAGTTTAGAATTCATCTGACAAAAAGTCAACTGTGCACAAAAGTCAACTTTTACTTTTTGAGATTTTTCACAATTATGGTTCTTTGACCCTAAAATGATGTTAATGTGTGATTAGAATCATCATTCATCAAGAAAAATCAAGAAAAGTGGGATAACTTGTAAAAGGGGTAACCATAAAAACTTAGAAATTTTTCTAAGTTATGGAATAAAGTGGCAAGGGTACCAACTTTGGAGGATCATAACTCCTAAACCACAAGGCCATTTTTCCCCATCCAAAGCTGGATTTGTAGCTCCCATTGCTCTCTCCAAAAGCTTCAAACAGAACTCATTCCAATTCCTCATGGATTTTAAGTTATGGAATGATCAAAATCACAAAAAGTGAAAATGTCACTTTATTCTAACACTTATTGAAATTTTCACTAAGTCAGAATCTACCTTCACTTTTTTCCAAATGTAGGGGCATTTTTCACTTGGTTTCAAAAGGTATCAAAACCAGCTATGATCAAACAGTTGCTGTATCATATGAGGGCTTTCCAAAATGGCCAAGAACTCCATCAAATTCCACTTGAGCCATGAGATATGACAATGGCAATATGCCTTGCTGAAAACTGTCATGGCAAGGCAGGTTTGGGAGTTTTGCTCGATTTGCTCAAATTTTGCAAAGGGCAAGCAACTCTATCCATCTGAACACCTCAAGGGGGGACCAAGTAGGAACCAACTCTGATCCCAAGCCTCCCAAGTCTTTGGAACCAAAAATAGCATGCCAAACCTAGAAATGCCTAAAAGAGGGACTAGACTCCAATTTTGGATTGGAGCATTTAATGGATGCACCAAGGTGGCATGGACTGAGCCATTTCCAACTGAATCCAGTCAAGACTTATCCAAGACCAAGGGACCAGCAGCCTGTGCCCTAACCTCTAGTCAATGGCTAGCGGAGACTTGGATTCTCATTGATCAACATTGGCCAAACCTATGCAGCAGTTGCCATTCACTATTCCTTACAAAAAAAACTTGCTCTACTATAAATAGAGCTTAATTGTGATCAGTTTGAGTACACCAAAGCCATCAAACAGATGCTTTCCTCAAAATCACCTTCTCACTTCCAAATTTGCCTTCCAAAGCAAGTCACTATCGGGTTTTGAGTTTGAGAGCAATTCCAATCAAACCAATCACACACACACACACACACACACACACACACACACCTCATAAACATCATATAGAAGTGATCCAAACACTCACATAACATCTGGAACACCAAAATCACAAAATCACTAGCCAATTTCTCAAGTTCTTGACAGATTTGCAGTTGGGGTACCATCTCAAGTTCCAGATCATTTCCATCCACTCCAAGCATCCAGACACACTCCATAGCACCTAAGGAAGCTGTGCAAATCATTGGAATCAGCTTGCAACACCTCTAACACAAAACACAATCACCAGCTGCAAGAGGTGAACACGAACTCTTCTAACTCTATGATCCATGCATATTTTGCTGCACAATAATTTTTCCATATGTTCATAATCATGCATAGAGTGTTTTCTCAATCAATTGCTTTGTTTGAATTGTGTGTGGAATTTTTGAACCTTCATGCAAATTTTAGGGTTCTTGAGGTTTCTCTTTGATTTCTTATTCCATGCTTAAAATAAATGAAATTAAAGACCATAGACATGATCGTGAGATTGAAACGAGTAGATTGATATGTAGATTGTATGATATAATTAAGTATTCAGTGAGATTGGATAGAAAATGCAAATCTGCAGAAACAGAGGGTGGCGCGTGTTCTTGCCCTTGATTTTTTCCTCCTTGATTTTTTCAAATCATTTTGTGGATCAAAACATGATTTTTGAAACATTAATCCAAGATCACAATTTGTTTTTCACACATGTTTAACAATTTTGATCATTTTAATTGAATTTTTATTCAATTAAAATATATTTTTGAAAACAAATTACGGTTTTTGATTAATTCAACCCTCATCAAACTTTTTCAAAATCTCTTTGGGCCTCTAATAGAGTGTAAGACCCAATCCCCTTTGTACCTAAAACCTTTTTGTGCCTCAGTCATTGTATAAGTCCCGGTACAGTTTTCAAAATAACGGTGCGATCGTTGTTTTTCATCTGGGCCTCTCCTTGAGTTGTAAGCCCCATATCTTGTACAAAATCTCTTTGGGCCTCTATTAAAGTGTAAGACCCAATCCCTTTATAAATACAAACCTTTTTGGGCCTCATATGTTGTACAAGTCCCACTGTATTTTCAAAAACAACGGCGCGATCGTCGCCTCTTTTCAAAAATAACTCCTTGGGCCTCTCCTTGAGCTGTAAGCCCCACCACTTGTATAAAAATAACCTCTTTGGGCCTCTTGAGAGAGTGTAAGACCCATCCCTTTGTACAGAAAACTTTTTTGGGCCTCAGTCACTTGTATAAGTCCCTGTACAAATTCAAAACAACAGTGCAATCACTGATAAAACCTTAGGCCTCTCCTTGAGCTGTAAGCCCCAACAAGCTCTTTTCAAAGCACTTTCTCCTTTGATTTTGAATATAATATTGTTATAAAAGCTTTCTTTGTTGAGCAACTAACAAAACAGCATGGAAGCTCTACAACCGAGTAAGTGTTTACCCGCTTTCATATATATATATATATATATATATATATATATATATATTACTGTATTGTGGGGCTGCTCACTGTAAGTCTTCTTTTACAAACTTTTATATACTTGTCAAATATCAACTGTGTAATACTAGTATAGTTATTTAGAGTTTTCCCCGGCAACTACGTCTAAGCACTAGGTAAAGCCCTGTTGGTCGCTCTTAAAATACAAACAAAACTAGATCCCCATAGGATTACCAGACACAGTCTTCCCTCCTCTTGGGGTTAAACAATATGGAGACGTGAAAGGCAGCATTCTCGGTGAACCCTTTCTCAGAATGTCACTTTTAGAAATTGTTAAAGAAACTCTAACACCCCAGAGATGATCTTTTCTCTGTGAATGGCATCTCTTGAGTTTCTTCCAAATTCTCGAACTTTCCTGGCTTGATCTATTCTCGGTGAATGGCATGTCTTGAATTTCTCGGGGTTTGGGGACCCACAGGCTTCTTAAAAGCATCCCCGCCTCCTCTTGGGCATTGTACAAGGACCCTTCGGCTTCTTAAAAGCTCTCATGCCTTCTCTTGGGCTTAGTACAAGGACCCAGAGACCTCTACAGGTATAGGAACAGAACCTAGTTGTTGCGGTGAGAATCGGATATCAAGCTATTAGTTAACTTGAGTCACACATCTTTGAAATTCACCACCGAGCTTTGATTTATCCAAAGGAAAAGGTAAAGATCAAAAAACCCTAAGTACGCTATGTAGGAACACAGCTAGAGATCTAAGGTTCGGGGGTTGGTTATACTAAGGGAAGGTATTAGCACCCTAAGTATCCGTAGTACTCTACGGGAACCTCTTGTTTGTTTGTGTTATGTTATGTTTTGCTTGCTAAGGGAAATGTGCTATAGTAAAGAAAGACCTAAGGGTATATACACTAAGTATGCTCGCCAAGACATCGCATCTCGTGCCTACGTATCCTGACAGGAATGAAATCAAAGCATTCGTAGTTCCCCTCAACGGGGGTAAAGAACTCTTGACTGTGGTCAAAGTTCCTAGGGAAAGTAGGGTCTGACAGTAAGACACCTACATGGAGTACGGCGACTCCAAACCTAAGGCTAGGCTAAATGGGGCCGGACAGACAAGGCTATCCTAAATGACATGGCAGTCAACTATAGGGTCCTTTCCTTTGGAATGATATGAAAGGGACATAGAAACTAGGAGGAAAACCTCGGGAAAAAATGTAAATGACCAGCAATATGTACAGTAAATAGCAAGAATCAAAATAGGAATGAATAGCAATCTATGTACAACAAGTGCAATGAGAATGATAACCAGGAATTACTTAAAATGAAAATTAGGATGGTCAAGATTAAAATAAACAAAAATTCTAATTAAAAAACTAATTAAATCAAATTCTAGTTAAAACCTAATTAGACTAAAAATCTAATCAAAGCTAAATAACTAAGTAAACTCTAACCCAAAATTATTTAACTAATCATAGTTAACTAACTAAATTAAAATCTATTTAAAACTAGTTAAACTAAATTCTAAATGAATAAAAAAACTAAATTCTAATTCTAATCTAAAAATTAATTAAGCTAATATCTAACTAAAATTAATTTCTAAATAACTAAACTAAATAAATATTAATTAACAACTTAGTAAAATAAAAATTAATTAAATTCTAGTTGGAGTCCTAACTAAACAAAATCTAATTACTAAACCTAACGAATTAATTAAGTTGACTAATCCTACTGAAATCTGATCTAAAAAGACAAAAGAGGGATGTTGGAAGCCGTTTGAATGGGCCAACAGCAATCCAAAAGCCCAGTTTAATCTAACCTAATTAGTAAACAATAAAAGAAAAAAAAGAAATCTGAACGATGGAAAAAAAAAAGCAGAATACCAATTCGTGGCAGCTTCCCTCGTTTCTCTCCTTCTCCCTTGCTTCCAATATCACGGCTTATGAAAATCCCAAATAGTTCATTTTTCCTCAAGCGACCACCATCGATCACTTTGTTTCCTGCTCTTGGTCGCTTTTCAATCTCTCACTCGCTGATTCTCCCTCCTCGTCGATCCTTCTCTTTGTTTCTTGATCAAATGCTTCCTCCGTCTTCTTCTCGATTCGCGGTGGCGAGCGGTTGTTTTGATGGTTGTTGGTTTCTCGCTCTCCTTGTCACAATTTTCGTTCGATTTTGCTTCAATTGATCTCTGTTTGCACGATTCTGACTCAGGTCTGATGCTACGAAGGTGATGTTCCTCTGAATCGGTGGTGGCGGTCTGTGATTGTGAGGCGAATGGAAGGTGAGTTCAGTTGAAGGTCAAATGGTGGTAGTGGGTGTTGTTTGTCTAGTTTGAAGGGTATTGTGAAGAGGAAAGTTGCAGGTTTGGGTTTTGTGTGGTGAATGTGGAGGTTTGTTGGAGGTTTATGGAAGATGATGTTTTTCTTTGGAGAGGAAGAAGACGATGGTGGAAATTGATTTTGCAGAGGGAGAGCTCCAAGGTTATTATGTTTGAGGTCTCAGGGTTTGCTCCCCCTTTCTAATTCTCTGTTGTCTCTTTTTATTCTGATCCTCTCCTTAAGACTTATTTCTTGAATTTGAATTTTGAATTGGTCTTGTTGAATGGTTGCTTTCACTGATGCAGAGGTGTTGTGGAATTGTCGATGTTGAGTGTTTGGAGCCATGTCGCAGAGGTTTGAACGATGCAGATCTGGAGGAGGTTTTGGAGTAACCGCAGTGTGTAGGAGGTAGTAGGGTACAAAATAGTGAAAGGGATTTGCAGGTAGCCACAAGGGCGCAGGGTTCACAGGTTATCACATTGAGCTGTTGTTGTTTTTGGCAGCATGGTTTGTGCAGGCTGGAAAGGGAAGCTTGGGGGTGCAGTGTGCAGTGTTGAAAAGTCAGACCTGGGACTTTTGTTTTTCTTTTTGAATTTGTATTTTTGTAAAACTAGGAAATTAATTAAATTAACTAAATTAAATTAAACTTAAAATCCAGATAAAAATAAAACTGTAATAAGAATTAAAATTAAAAAGAAAATAAAATTAAACTAAGTTAATGAAAATTGAATTAATTAAAATTAGACTAAAATTAAAGTTATCTAATTAAAACTAATCTAAAATGAAAATAAAAGCTATATTAAAACTATATTATAACCTAAACTAAAACAAAATTAACCAAATTAATTCTAGATAAATCCTAAGATAATAAAACAAGTTTTATTTCTAATGATATGTAAAAGATTAAAGAATCTAAGGGTAAAATTTGGGGTACAACAGTTGTCCCTATTTAAATAATTTCACCGGATGACACGAGAGATGGGAATCCTCGGGAAATCAAGGTGAAAAGTATTTAAATATAAAAAACCAGAAATTTTTCCCTTAGATGGGATGCAGATGCTAAGGATAGCTAACAGACATGTAAATGCAGACATGCCATGAACTTCTAGTATGATGGAATGGTAGAATGATAAATGTAAAATGCAGACAAAAATGAAAGCAGACAGGGACAAAGTCCACACAAGGAGCAATCACTCTCTAGGGATGACAACACACTGGGGAACATACATAAAATTGGGGAAACCTAAAGTGATAGAACAACTGGTTCAAGCGTGACCGGCTGACACTTTAGAAAGAAAAGATAACACAAGTTCCTCAATGGAAGCAGAACCGAAAAGATGGTCTCCACTAGGGAATCAAAAGACAAAGACTCAATCCGGAAGAACATCAGAAAGAGAAAGGCACATTCGAGAAGACATCAGATGCAAAGAAACCAGTCATCCAATAATGGCTTTGAATGAAAGGTAAACTCATAATATCTGAGAAGGCATCAGATGAGAATGAGGTAAAAGAGGGTAATCCAAGAAGGCGTTGGACACAAAGGAACCAGACATTCAATAATGGCTTTGAATGAAAGGTACAAATCACGATATCTAATAATGGCTTTAGATAAAGTGAGCAAAGTAAGGATCCAAGACAGCATTGGATAAAGAAACCAAAGTATTCAAGACAGCGTTGAATGAATGGTATAAATCACGATATCTGAGACGACATCAGATAGACGTGAGAAAGGTAAGGATCCAAGACAGCATTAGATAAATAAACCAAAGTATTCAAGACAACATTGAATGAATGGTATAAATCACGATATCTGAGACGACATCAGATAGACGTGAGAAAGGTAAGGATCCAAGACAGTATTGGATAAAGAATCACAAAATCCAAGAAAGCATTGGATGAATGTGAGCAAAGATATACCCAAGAAAGCATTGGATAAAAAGAATCACAGTATCTAAGACAACATTGAATAACCGTGAACAAGGAGATACCCAAGAAAGCATTGGATACAAAGAAATAACAACGTCCAAGAAAGCATTGAACAAAGAAATACCAAAGAAAGCATTGGATAAAAGGAAAGAACTTTCAGGAATGACACTGAAAGATATCCAAGCAAATTTGATGGGGATTACAGAAGAGAGGCAAAACTTCCAGGAATAGCACTGGGAGAAACAAGAGGAATAAGATATCCAGGAATGGCACTGGAGAGAAAAAGAGACAGACATCCAGGAATGGCACTGGAGTGAAGGAATATAAATATCCAGGAATATCACTGGAATGAAAGGATAGGTAACGTTTTGGTAGGCGCCAAGTAAGTTGGACTTTGACCACAAGGTAAGACGTGGATAACGACACGACCTCGGGAGAAATGCAAATGAGGATGAAACACTCATGCTATGCATATGTATATGAGTTATGCAGATGATATGATCAAATGCAAATGCAGATGCAGATGCTGACGGCACATCACGACTCTCTTATGGAGAAGACAACACCGGAAGGCTGATTCCTCCACACGGAGATCACTGTCATTCTGCTTAGGGACTAGGGATGTTACTGCTGAACACATCTCTACCACACTGGTTAACTGTATCAAGTTGATGATCCTTGTAAGAAGGATGAAGAGCTTCCTTGGGGATTCTTCAGGTAAAACTGCCCCAGATTAGCTGACTGTTGTAGATGAACTGATCATTGCTTCAGTTTGATTGATTATGGAAATGACCGTTTCATGGTGCTCTTAGAAAGCTTGCCCCAGTCTGAGTCTTGAAAGATGATTGTTTTACTGTACACTGGGAAAGCTTGCCTCAGCCTGAGTCTTGCAAAATCATCTGTATAAACTAATTCTAAGAAGTCGCCATTAAACCACAAATCTTGAACTGATTCTCAACAGGATATGGAAGAAACTTGCCCCTGATTGGATCACCGACCAAGTTTCTCAAATGTTTGAAAATTCCTTAAGAAGAAAGCTAGTTTGCAACCAAAAGTATTTGTACAAACATGGTAAATGCAAAGTTCATGCAACTTTTGAAATCAAAATCATTTTGAAAGAGGTGCAAAGTATATGGGATATTGGTCAGAACACAGTGGTTCAAGACATTAAAGTGAAAAGTTTAAGCAAAAGGTGTGATGCCAAAACAGATGATCCGCAAAGATCTTTTGGAGTCAGTTTACGCAACCTTGTTGTAGTATGCTTTCAAAATAACCTCGCTTCAATTAGGTCTTTTGAGGGTTATAACGTGGCCTGGTTCATGGTTTAAGAAACAAAGGATAAAGGCTCAAAGTTTATTTGTACCCACCCAATCTACGTGATGAACTCCAGTCCTATGCTCAGCTAACTCAAACTATGAACTCAAATTCCCATAGGTTAGGAATTGCACTGATGATAGTAATGATGATGGTTCAAAATTCAATGGACTTAAGATGGCAGTCATTGCTTCTCACAACATTTTGTTGATTTTTTGGTGAGGACCTTAGTCAACTCGTTTTATCTTTGAGGATTTTGGTAGCCTCTTGAATGATTTTTGTTATCCCTAACCTTTGCCTGAACTGTGTCATTTGAGCTTACAGCCAGCGGGGTGCCCCAATTTTTGCCTAAGTCTCTTTCATAGGTTTTGACTTAGCGGGCTTTTATTTTGATTTTTTTTCCTTCACTCTTTTTTTTTAGTGACTGCATGGCTTAATGATTACAGTGAACCATCATTGGCGTTTGACTTGAAAGACATCTTCGACACTTGCTTGCTGTGTGCGAAGGAAAATTTGTGAATGCACCCTTTTGTTGAAAGGCGTCTCGCATGAACTCTTGTATTTGAATGCATAATCAAGTTAACTGAGAACTACCCTGCCCCAGGTTAAGATTACGGGTTTTAATTTGTAAAGAAAAGAAACTCCTACTTCAAGGCTCGAAGGGGTTAAAGAGGGGTTAACTTCCTTATTTCTCCAGTGTTTAGGAGTTGAAACAATGCCTTACATCGTCAGCAAAGTTTTGATTTGAAAGCATACCAACAACAATTATGAGTATAAAGTATCATCATCCTCCCTCCAATCTTTGCACAATCAAAAAGAAAGTGGAAAAAGAGATAAAATATTTTTGCAAAAGAAAACATAAAGATGTAAATAACAGACAACATGAATTGAATCAAAAGTTGCAATGCTCATTACATTAATTATGAAAGTACAAACATAATTGAAAGCAATCAGCTAATACAAAATAAGGAAAATGCAAACAACAAGAAACAAAGGCCTAGTGACTAATCAACACAAGGATGAGCTGTCCTGTCTAAAACACTGGCTTTTAGGAGGATAGCATGCTGAAATGGACTGAAGCTTCACTTGGCGTGCCCTGGCAGAGGGTTGTTCTAGACATTGGGATTGTCACGAAAACTAAGAGTTCCAGTCTTAATCAAATCACGCACTCTAGCCTTTAGTGCATAACAATTTTCCAAGTCGTGGCCTGTGGCACCTTCATGGAATGCACAGTGGAGATCAGATCTAAATCCAGCTGGAAGAGGGTTTGGAAGAGGTAAAGGCCTTGTGGTAATCAAACCTTGCTCAACCAGACTAGGATACAGTTCAGTGTACTTCATGGGAATAGGATCAAAATGATTTCTATTATGGTACTGGTTTTGTCCTGCAGTCGGACGTGGAGGAGCTCGAGCTGGCATGGCAGTCTGACCAACCGTAGCAGCAGATGCAAGAGGTGGAGAATAATTGTGTGGCAAATCAAACTCTGGCCAAGTTGAAGGTGGTACCTGAACAGGTTGAGGATCAGCATTTGAAAACTCCTGGATGACGGTCCTTTGAGGTTGCTCTCCCTTAGTAATCAAAACTTGAATCATCTCAGTGAGTTTGGTTACACTTGACTTGAGGTCGTCGATCTCCATTCGGACCTCAGCATTATGTACCTCTTGCTCTGACATCCTTCGTCTGTAGTTAGCTCTAGTCCGGTATTTGTGTCGAGGAATCAGCTTGACGACTCACATGTGACACTGGAAGATAGAGACCACTGGAAATGAGTAGCTGGACAGATAGACGTATGCAATGAATCATGCAAAGATGCAAATGATATGCAACGCAATGCAAACAGGAAGCAAAACACATGCAACAGGATCAAAGGTTTGAGATCACGGCATGGAGTCTGGGTAAAGAATCAACCACAGGGTGTGTACTAGGGTTCTTGTATCCATAAAACAAGGTTCTAAAAAGTTCCCAGAGTCGACAACCCATCTTTCGGATTTTATCGACTTCCCGAACGACTCGGTAATCAATAAAATTCTCAAGAGAATCTCGTCTGAGTGTAGTATCGCGTGACAACCATTTCAGAAATAGACTCCATCATGGTCACCGCACTACATCCTAAAAGGCCAAGTGGGGTTAAAGGTAACTACGGTCCTCAGAATCACGGGCACCTAGGTTGAGAGTAGTAACGTTTTCACGAATAGAATCGTTCAACGTGACTAAACTCTCAAGAGGGCCTCAACTGAGTGATGGTGTCTCAAGTTAACTTTTTCAGGACTCGACTCCCTCAAAGCCTCCTTGAATATACCATCGTCCTATCATAAGTGTACGCTCAAGTCCGGGTATAGGACTTATCTCACCACTCAAAGTAACAACCCTGCACACAGAAAAAGCCCAAGCACAACAGGTATATACAGATATACAAAATATACAAGTATACAAGTAAGCAAACATATAAATAACACAAATACAAACAAGAAAGGCTTAACCCTCTTAGGGGAGTGTCCCCAGTGAAGTCGCCATTTCCTGTTGCGGTGAGAATCGGATATCAAGCTATTAGTTAACTTGAATCACACATCTTTGAAATTCACCACCGAGCTTTGATTTATCCAAAGGAAAGGGTAAAGATCGAAAAACCCTAAGTGCGCTATGTAGGAACACAGCAAGAGATCTAAGGTTTGGGGGTTGGTTATACTAAGGGAAGGTATTAGCACCCTAAGTATCCGCAGTACTCTACGGGAACCTCTTGTTTGTTTGTGTTATGTTATGTTTTTCTTGCTAAGGGAAATGTGCTAAAGTAAAGAAAGACCTAAGGGTATATACACTAAGTATGCTCGCCAAGACATCACATCTCGTGCCTACGTATCCTGACAGTTGAGGGGGTAAAGAACTCTTGACTGCGGTCAAAAGTCCTAGGGAAAGTAGGGTCTGACAGCAAGACACCTACGTGGAGTACGACGACTCCAAACCTAAGGCTAGGCTAAACGGGGCCGGACGGACAAGGTTATCCTAAATGACATGGCAGTCAACTATAGGGTCCTTTCCTTTGGAATGATATGAAAGGGACATAGAAACTAGGAGGAAAACCTCGGGAAAAAATGTAAATGACCAGCAATATGTACAGTAAATAGCAAGAATCAAAATAGGAATGAATAGCAATCTATGTATAACAAGTGCAATGAGATTGATAACCAGGAATTACTTAAAATGAAAATTAGGATGATCAAGATTAAAATAAACAAAAATTCTAATTAAAAAAACTAATTAAATCAAATTCTAGTTAAAACCTAATCAGACTAAAAAATCTAATCAAAACTAAATAACTAAGTAAACTCTAACCCAAAATTATTTAACTAATCCTAGTTAACTAACTAAATTAAAATCTATTTAAAACTAATTAAACTAAATTCTAAATAAATAAAAAAACTAAGTTCTAATTCTAATCTAAAAATTAATTAAGCTAATATCTAACTAAAATTAATTTCTAAATAACTAAACTAAATAAATATTAATTAACAACTTAGTAAAATAAAAATTAATTAAATTCTAGTTGGAGTCCTAACTAAACAAAATCTAATTACTAAACCTAACGAATTAATTAAGTTGACTAATCCTACTGAAATCTTATCTAAAAAGACAAAAGAGGGATGTTGGAAACCGTTTGAATGGGCCAACAACAATCCAAAAGCCCAGTTTAATCTAACCTAATTAGTAAACAATAAAAGAAAAAAAAGAAATCTGAACGATGGAAAAAAAAAGCAGAATACCAATTTGTTGCAGCTTCCCTCGTTTCTCTCCTTCTCCCTTGCTTCCAATATCACGGCTTATGAAAATCCCAAATAGTTCATTTTTCCTCAAGCGACCACCATCGATCACTTTGTTTCCTGCTCTTGGTCGCTTTTCAATCTCTCACTCGCTGATTCTCCCTCCTCGTCGATCATTCTCTTTGTTTCTTGATCAAATGCTTCCTCCGTCTTCTTCTCGATTCACGGTGGCGAGTGGTTGTTTTGATGGTTGTTGGTTTCTTGCTCTCCTTGTCACAATTTTCGTTCGATTTCGCTTCAATTGATCTCTGTTTGCACGATTCCGACTCAGGTCTGATGCTACGAAGGTGATGTTCCTCTGAATCGGTGGTGGTGGTCTGTGATTGTGAGGCGAATGGAAGGTGAGTTCAGTTGAAGGTCAAATGGTGGCAGTGGGTGTTGTTTGTCTAGTTTGAAGGGTGTTGTGAAGAGGAAAGTTGCAGGTTTGGGTTTTGTGTGGTGAATGTGGAGGTTTGTTGGAGGTTTATGGAAGATGGTGTTTTTCTTTGGAGAGGAAGAAGACGATGGTGGAAATTGATTTTGCAGAGGGAGAGCTCCAAGGTTATTATGTTTGAGGTCTCAGGTTTTTCTCACCCCTTTCTAATTCTCTGTTGTCTCTTTTTATTCTGATCCTCTCCTTAAGACTTATTTCTTGAATTTGAATTTTGAATTGGTCTTGTTGAATGGTTGCATTCACTGATGCAGAGGTGTTGTGGAATTATTGCTGTTGAGTGTTTGGAGCCATGTCGCAGAGGTTTGAACGATGCAGGTCTGGAGGAGGTTTTAGAGTAACCGCAGTGTGTAGGAGGTAGCAGGGTACAAAATAGTGAAAGGGATTTGCAGGTAGCCACATGGGCGCAGGGTTCACAGGTTATCACATTGAGCTGTTGTTGTTTTTGGCAGCATGGGTTGTGCAGGCTGGAAAGGGAAGCTTGGGGGTGCAGTGTGCAGCGTTGAAAAGTCAGACCTGGGACTTTTGTTTTTCTTTTTGAATTTGTATTTTTGTAAAACTAGGAAATTAATTAAATTAACTAAATTAAATTAAACTTAAAATCCAGATAAAAATAAAACTGTAATAAGAATTAAAATTAAAAAGAAAATAAAATTAAACTAAGTTAATGAAAATTGAATTAATTAAAATTAGACTAAAATTAAAGTTATCTAATTAAAACTAATCTAAAATGAAAATAAAAGCTATATTAAAATTAAACTAAAGTTAGAAATTAAGCCATAATTGAAAATAAATTAAATTAAATATAAACTAAACTAAATTGAAATCAAGCTAAGCTGAAAACTATATTATAACCTAAACTAAAACAAAATTAACCAAATTAATTCTAGATAAATCCTAAGATAATAAAACAAGTTTTATTTCTAATGATATGTAAAAGATTAAAGAATCTAAGGGTAAAATTTGGGGTACAACACTAGTCATCAATTTGCTAGAGTTGTCTTTCTAAGTCAAGTGTCAGACCAGTTAATGGGTTGACCTTCATCCCTTAACATACCAGCCTTCTCTTGGGCATCATACAAAGATTATTCACTTATTCGAGAATCAAGTTCTCAAAACACCAGTAGACTTGAACAGTCTCAATACCCTTTGGATTTCCCATTTCCTTAAAGAACAGGAAATAACTCCGATCCTCTGATCAATCCCAAAGCACAAACATACCTTTAATCAGTCTCTTTATAAAAACTGATTTTCTCTTTTATCCAACATACTGGACCTGTCACTCAACTAAAACAGTCGCCAGCACAGTCAGCCTCCTCTTGGGCTTTGTACAAATGATTCTCCCCAGCGGAGCTAACCTTTTCAGACTCTCTTGTTGAGTCAAATAAACCCTTTAGCCTCCATCTCGGGCTTCGTACGAGATACAAAACACTCTCTTGTTGAGTATAAAAGACTCTCTTGTTGAGTCAAACACTTTTAGCCTCCATCTCGGGCTTCGTACGAGATACAAACACTCTCTTGTTGAGTATAAAAGATCCTCTTGTTGGGTCACAAACACTTTTAGCCTCCATCTCGGGCTTCGTACAAGATAAAAAACACTCTCTTGTTGAGTATAAAAGATCCTCTTGTTGGGTCACAAACACCTTTAGCCTCCGTCTTGGGCTTCATACAAGACATGTATAAAAGCACTCTCTTGTTGAGTCAGTCACCTGTTAGTACTCTCTTGTTGAGTCAAAACCCTTTAGCCTCTATCTCAGGCTTCGTACGAGACATATAAAAAACACCCTCTTGTCGGGTCAATAGCCTCCTTTTAGGCTTTGTATAAGGAAACCCCGGTTGAGTCAATCAACCTTTTAGCATCAAATTTGTGCCTTGTTCATAACATACAAACATCAACAACTCCTTTTCCCCATCTAATTGCTGTAAGCGGCAAGCCTCTGGATTATTTACATCCACGCCACTGTCCCTCTTTTAGCATGAGAAATTCCTAAGGTAAGATAACATTGCTCTACACTGAGTTAAAGTCTTCTCCTTCAGGTTGAAAATCCCCTATAAAGGAAATTATGGCATTGCTGGATTCACATATCCTAGTTAAAGTAATTCTCCTTTATAACCAGTCCCTCAACAGTTGTGACAAATAGATCCTCTTTAGAGATGACAAATTCTCTCTAAAGCCAAGACCCTTCAGCTTCACATCTTGGGCTTTGAACAAGATACAAATCACTTTTAGCTTCATGTCTTGGGCTTTGAACAAGACACCAAAACAACCTTTTTCCTCCCATAGAATAGGAGGAACTACGATCGCTCTGATTTCACTGTTTCGTTAAACGGGAATACGTAGACATAAGATTGAAAAATCTTAGTGAGCATACTCATCAAAAAACCCAAAATCCCATACCTTCATACATCAATCGAAAAGCATCAGACCTAACATCCTCACAAATGATCCAGACATTCGAATCTTAAACAAAATAAACCGAAGAAAGGCCCCACTTCCACAAAGCATCTATGACCTAACAGACCGCTGTTCAAACTCAGTATGCAAGCAGGGTTAATTGGAGACATCTATTTCTCTTCCTTAGTCAGCTTAATAGGATAAAAAATGAATCGACCTGTAGTACCCCAGAGCGGCAGTGCTTAAGAACCACGTCCAAAATCGCTCGCTACACACGGCTCATCCACTCCCCGAACAGTTAAGGGCATATGCCCGAAACTACGCATGTGCCCGACATAACGGCTAGTTTCGGGCACCCTGCCCGACATAACGGCTAGTTTGGGTAGTTACCTATTCTTCGGGAAAACGGTTATTTCGCCTCGAAAATAGGACCGTTGGCCACGCGCTGGGGGCTCTATATAAACCCTCTTGCTTGAGAGGGTCAGATATCCAATATTCACCCTACGAACTAACACTTTGTACTTGCTCCTTTTCTCTGACCCTTTCTTACTTGAGCGTCAGAGTGTCTTGCAGGTACACCCCCTCCTCCTCTCTATACGACCAGCACCTCAGACGTACTTGGTGACCCACTTCTACAGGATCTGATCTAGCCTTCACGATCAAATATGAATAATTTTTTTATTATCGTATGTTATGTTTTGTACTTTGAGTTAAAATACATAAATAAAAATTTGTTATTTTAGAGAACTTATGAAAATAAGATGAAAACACCTTATGAACAATGTTATAAATTGTTTTCATAAGTTATCTTAAACAAATAGTCTCACAAAACGTATGCTAATAAGTATGTTAAAATAAGTAAATGCAAAAAACTTTTAGTCTCATTGATTTTTTAGTTTGTTAGTCTATTTAAATATTATTTTAATTGTGTATTTATATATTTTTAAATAATAGGCTTTTATGTAGGCTAACAGACTCAAACCTAAAAATAAGCATATGACAAGCTACAGGTCAGGTTTAGCCTTCAGTTTTTTTGGCAGGTCAGACTTAGACTTGACAAAACCTAATTCGGCCCAGCCTATTTTCATCTCTAGTTGGAACTCGTCTGTGAATGGTGATTTCATGTCAATCCATCTATCAGAGGCCATAGTGTGACTTGACTAAAATGGCAAATGGTAAGGAAAATATGTCACAATTAAGTTGGTTAAAAAATGAAAAACTAATAGAGTCGATTGGGATTTGGGACAAATAATCCATGTTGCCAAAATAGTCGCACACTGCTTCTAAATCGAAACTAAAAATTATTTCTATACAATACCTGTAAACTTCAATCTAAAAATATATAGTTGTGAAAATTTTCACACTTAAAACACTTAAAACAGATAATACTTTGTAACTGCAATGACTTAGATTTGAAATCGACAACAATGTATGTATTCCATATAACAACAATGTATATATTCCATATAACACCTTCAATAAACTTGCAGGAAAATTGAGAAAACAAGATCGATCCTAATATTTCCAAATAAAAATAAAGAATTAATAGTTGCAATAGATCACCCATAAAAGCACATTTACAAACCAATTACAATTTCGTGTGCTCAATTAGGCTAAGTTGTTGTTCTAGTAACAAATTTCTAATATCTTGTATGGGATTTATACTCACATTTTTTTTAAAGCAAATGATTAATGGAGAATTAGAAGATATTAATAGCTTTAAGTTGATAATAAATATGAAAAAATATGAGCTAGTGTAGAGGTAAATTTGAAAAAGTTTATTAAATTCAGAAGAATACCACTTTTTAACCGTTCTTATACATATATGCAAGATTAGTTAGTCTCATGGTGTGTGCCTCAAAGAATACGTAATTTTGTAAAAGGGTGATGACACACTATCATGAACCATCACATGCTCACACCTGTCCGGTCAGTTTGGGCTTAGGTGAACCATTATTTTATTTGGTATTTGAAATGATGAAAGTAATTTAATATTAATTAATGTAATTATTGGTGTGATGTAAATCAATTAATTATTTGCGTGTTGTCTCATAACGGTAACAATTTTTTTTTTACCAAATTTTGACGATTTTTCCTAGCCTTCCACGTTTTTTTGCTGACCACTTTTCATAACGACTGATTTTGGGCCGAAATCGCTCCATTTTCCCCACGTTTTTTCATTCCGGTCAAAATTTTGTCTAAAATAGAAGCATTCCCATTTCGTTCTCTTCATTCAAGATTTCTGTATTCTGAAATCTTTCTCTTCTCACTCATAACTCTGCTTCATCTATAATTATTTTTCTCGGCTTTTCCATGCTATCGACGACTAGTCTTTATACCATATACTACAAGTGATGTGCATACCATATACGATTGATATTTCTACCATCAGATGGTGTAATTATAGACTGATTATCTACTGTGCAAATAGTCATCGTCCAATATAGAAACCAGATTGTTCTATCCTAGAGGCGTCGTAGTTGAGTGACGGTTTTGCATAACTTTGAGCAGTGTCACGAAACGTCTTAAAGAGATCGACCTAGTCCGCGACTCGCTCTGATAATTTCTTTAGTGGCAATTTTTCAAAAACCGTGAAACAACACATTCTTATGCCCATATATATGATAATTTTGGGCTAAATTTCAGTTTTTTTCTCATATTTTATTAGCAAGGACACACAATTCATTGTAGAGAGCTTTTAGGATTCAAAAATCGACATGACTTTGTTAGGGATGTCGTGTTTGATATATTTTGGAAATGTCAGAGTATCTGTGAAGAAAGAGGTGTATGTGAATTTTTTGACCGACCCATAAGAAAGGAGATCGACACTTAGGCCAACAGAAGTTCTTGTGTATGAGTGGGTAGGAGAGAAACATGTATGTGTAGACTTGAATGAGGTTTTCCTACTAGTGACGCTACTACGAAAAGACCCTTTCAACACAGTTGAAAAAGAGATATCATCACGGTTGATCAACCAAGATAAGGTAATGATGGTAGTAAGTATGCTGCTTTTCACCACACACGTGAGACCATAATGATAAACTAGGTAACACACTACATATCACCACGACCATCTTAATCAAGCATGGTGAAATATATAAAGGTCATGGGTTTGATTCCCAGCTGAAATTCTGGTACCAGATATGTGATGTTACGTGTGATGTCACAACAACACACTCTGCAATGGACAAAGTAAAACACCAACAGAAACACACAGAATTGTTTACCCAGTTCAGTTCAACAACTTAATCTGGGGGCTACCAAGCCAGGGATGAAATTCACTACTTGTAGAATTAATTTACAGACTCAACAACCTAGTTGACAATCTCCTAAACTTAATTTCTACTAATGAACTTTCTACCTAAGAGCCCACTTAGGTATGAGAACACTGCTCAATCCCTAAAACCTCTCAAAGATCAAACACTTTGAGAAACACCTTGATCCTGCTTCACAACTTTGATCAAGTTACAAAACTCTCTTGCTTCACAGCTCTAGAGAGGACAGATTACACTCACCAATTCACACTTGAATGGTTAACACAATACTCGTACAAAGACAATGATCGTCACTCAGTCTATGCTCTCACTCTTCTGTCTACTTTCTGTATCTTCTTCCTTTGGTTGATGCGCTTTATATAGCCATCAGAATTGGGCTTCGGATCCTATGCAATATCTGACCTGATTTGTTATTTAAAACTGAATCTTCAAAACAGATTTTATCCCCAAAATCTTTTTAAATCTCAGTCTTTAAACCTCCCTACAAATCTGCATCAAATCTCTATGCAACAGAGAATATCTATCCCAAGATATCTGCATCCAATGAGACTAACAGCTCTCCCAATATCCAGCTAAAACGCAAACCCTAACAACATCACTAAACCTGATGTTATTAATCTTCTGCAGACCTGATGTCATAACATCGCATGTGACATCAGACATCCAACTCAAATCCTTAACAAAAACCAATGTTAAGACTCAATGTTAAGACATCACCCATGTGACATCAACATTGCACAACTTTGTTTTACCAAAATTCTAGCCAATCCAAGAACCAACAATCTCCCCCTTTGCCTAATTTTGGCTAAAACAATCTCTGCAACATCAGAGACTTTAGCAGCAGAGAAAATTTTAAAACAAACTTTGCAGCAGCATTTCTTCATCACAGCTTCACAATGCTTTCAGCATGCTGCTCACACTCCAATCACTAATAAGCTCCCCCTCAAAGCAAGAATCAGCATACCAGCAACTGTTCAACATAGAGCAAACTCCCCCTTAATATTTGCATTTCAGCATCACACTAGCTACACTCCTTAGCTGCACTCCTTAGCATTGCACAATGACTAATTCTTTTTCTTGGCATTGCAACACCTTGACTAACTCTTGGCTAACTCTCCCCCTTTTTAGCCACAATTGGACAAACCTCAACATGTAAGTCCTACTCACTACAGTTAGTCCTAAACAAGCTCCCATTGTCAGTCTAAAATCAGCATGCAGGACAAGACAAATCATAGAACATAAAAACATGAATAGTGCAAAAACAGGCACAATATTCCAATTACATATACGGCACATCAAGTGCAGAATCAAAAACAGCAAAAAATAAAACTAAACTACTATCTAGAAAAAGCAGCAGGGAAACTAGTCTTCATCAGAGCTGACCCCATCTTCATCATCAGTGCTAGGACCACCTTCTTCAGAACCTGGTTCTTCAACATCATCATCACCTTGTTCCAAGGATTTGATCATCTGCTCAATTCTCAACTTCCTAGCAGTGCTAGTACTGATAACCACATCAAGATCCGTGCATGTTGCCTTTAATTCTTCAATCAACTCAGCTTTAGTACTGGCTTTTTTAACACTAGAACTTGATGTTACAACAATGTCTGGAACATGATGTCCAACAAACAACTTAGGATGCAAGGACAAGGCTGACTCCCTCTTGCAAGCTATATCTGAACTTGTTAAAGTTTCAGGATGTTGCTCCAAGATGATTCCACAAACAAGGGATGGGAATGCTATAGGTAACTTGATAGCATTTGTTTCAGCATGTTTCACCACTTGCTCAAAGATGTAGCTTCCATAGTCAAACTTGATCTTCTTCCCAACAGCATAGATAAACCTACCCAATCCAACAGCTATTGTTGTCTTGTGGTTTGTTGGCACCCAGTTGGCTGCTCCAATTCTGTGAAGAATGGCATACTTGATGCTAAGTTTACTAGCCTTCAACTTCCCTTTCAATGGCCAAACCTTTACCTGACCAGCTGTAATCTCTTTACATATTTCATTATCAGTCATCTCAAGTTCATTATACTCTTCATCATCTTTTCCCAGATACTTGTTGATAGTACTAGGAGAGAAATTAATGCAATTTCCTCTCACATAGACTTTCATGAAATCAATGCTCTTTTTATCAGCAATTTTTCCAGAAATGTTGACAACAAATTCTTTGACAAGACCCTCATAGCACTTAGGAAACTTAGTCACAGTCTTTACCAACCCAACCTCATTAATCAGCTCCATAATATCCTTCATCTCTAAAGCTTCTTTACCAAGCTCCCTCTCTAGGGCTAGTCTTCTCTGACATACAAATTTCCACATTGATGCACTGCTGGCATAATGAAAGGAAATGTTGTCAACTGGTACTTCAGGGACTTTGTCAGAGATTCTCTTCAAAATTGTTCTTCTGACAGGTGTGATGTCATGAGGATCATCCTCAAAGTCAGAATCAGAATCTTCCCTTATCTTCCTCTTTTTGGAGGATGTAGCAACCTTGCTCCAAGGTTTTGTAGGACCAACAACAGCAGTTTTCTTCTGGCCTTCAGAAGACTTCTTTGGAGAGGATTCAACAGTCTTTCCTTTCCTTGTCTTCAGTCTCTTAGAAATACTTGGAACGGCTTTTCCAATGACTTCATCATCAGATAAATTAACCACATTGATCACATCCTCATTCTTTTCTTCACAAGGAGTAGCTTCAACAGGTGATGTTCTAACCTCCCCCTTAACATTAGCTTCCTCATGCACATCATCTTCTCCCACTTTAGAATCTTCAATAACAGACATATCAAGTCTATGAAGATTTGTAGCTGCACTTTGCATGTCACTCTTTTCCCTTTCAGAATGTTCAGCAGGCATTTGCCTCAGTGGTCTAGATATACCCTTTATAGGAAGCCCTTTCTCAAAGATCTTATCGACAATCTGACCTAAGCTTTTGTCAACATCTACCATTTCTTCAACAGTTTGAGAAGTGGATGACCTAGGTGTTGTTTTATTACTAAATAGAACACTAGTAACAAGCTTCTTTGTTTCATTATCTCTAAAGATAGTCCCAACCCTTTTTGAAACAAGTTTAGAAGGTCTAGATTTACCTGACTCTGGGAGCATCATGGAAATAGGCTCTATGTTCAAAGCATCAGCTGCAGAACCTTCGTCTGAAGAAACCCTAACTTTTTCCCGCGAAGAGCTTTGAGAAGCAGATTTCTTTGATGGAGAAGACATCTGTTTTGACATGGTTCCCTTGAAGCAGTATCGGTTCAGAGACAGATGATTCTTCTTGTTGAAGGATACAAACAGTCGGGAGATATGAGCTTTGATGAAACATGATATTTCTACAATAGGGAATGATGGTCTAAGGTATGGCGCCTGATTTTGTGTATTCCTTAAAGACCAATCAATGAGTTTCTCCCTCCAAATTAACTTTCCTTTTAAAAATTTAAAAGGATTCACATTGAGAGTAATTAGCCCTAATTGACCACTCTTGTTGTCACAATCTGATGTTACAACATCAACCTTAACATCACCAGATAAGCTGTCCACTTGAGGTACCCATTGATAGCAATTCTCTATGGATCTTATTCCCTTCATCACTACCTCATTCTGCTCATTTGTCACCACACACTCATCTTTGGTGTAGTTGACCTTACACCCTTCATCACACAGCTGACTTATGCTAATTAAATTAGCACTCAATCCTTTGACAAGAAGCACATTGTCAAGATCAGGACCATCATGACACTTCACTCTTCCAACACCTTTTACCACCCCTTTCTCTCCATTTCCAAAAGTAACATCAATTGAGGAGCACGAATTGACATCCACCAATTGGTTTTTGAAACCAGTCATGTGCTTTGAACAACCACTGTCAAAGTACCAACCATCCTTAGCAGAGTGTCTATCTGAAAAGTGAGCCAATAGACACTTAACCTCTTCTTTAGGAACCCACTGTTTAACAACCTTGGGCCTGTTCACCTTCTGTCTGGGTTGAGGGTTAGACTTGGGATAACCATGTAGCTTGAAACAAGAAAACTGCATGTGTCCAAATCTGCCACAGTAAAAGCACCTAACTCTGTCTTCTCTGAAGCGGTTAAACCTTCTGCCACCTTGATGATGATACTGCTGTGGCTGCCACCCATAATGTTGTCTTCTTCTCCCATAGTTTGACTGTCTTCTATGGTAATGATGCTGTCCTTTTGGCTGTCTTCTATGGTGATGAGGCTTTCTACTTTCATAATAATAAGGCACAGCATTATTATATCCATAGCCATACATGTTTCCCTGATGTTGAGACATCTGATGGAACATGTTCTGTTTGAACCTAGAAGCCTGCATGCTCTTATGATATTGTGGAGGCATATACTGCCTAGCTCCAGTGACATGTGCCTTCCTTTGATGAGGTCCATGAGCATGCCTCTCCCCAAAATTTTGAGGTTGTGGATGAGCAACCTTCTTAGGTTTAGAATCCCGTTTCTTTGTGTGAAGTTGAGACATTGGTTGAGACATCTCCTTCTTGGTTCCTGAAGTGCTTGCTTTAGTAGAAACCTTTTCCTCAACCACAAATCCTATGCCTGACCTATCTCCAGCAACCTTTTCTGTCTGAAGAATCTTATCTAGTGTGTCTGTACCACTGTTCAGCGTCCTAACCGATTTGGTCATATGATCAAGATGAGCTTTGACCAATAAGACTTCATTTTCCAAATCAGCTTTAGCAGTCTCAAGCTGAACAATCTGTTTCTTCTGTTTTTCACTTTCTTGACAGATTTCTGCACTCTTTAGACAAAGCTCTTGATAAGTGGAGGCTAACTCCTCAAAAGTCAGTTCCTCATCACTTGAATCACCATAAAAAACAACTGTACCAGTTAAAGCTTTGAGATGTTTGGCTGACTCTTCTTCACTTTCATTGTCAGAGTCTGACCAAGAAACTGACATGCCTTTCTTCTGCTTCTTCAGGAATGTGGGACATTATTTCTTAACATGTCCATAACCTTCACACTCAAAGCACTGAACACCCTTGTCTTGAGCAGTCTTCTCTTCATCCTTCTCCTTAGACTTGTTGATGTCAGAAGCGATGTTCTTGGCATTAGGCTTGAAGTTCTTGTTCATTCTTTTAAACACCTTGTTGAACTGCCTTCCCAACATAACAATGGCCTGAGATAGATCCTCCTGGGATTCAGCACTATTCCCTTTCTCTTCTTGAGCATCTGAAACCAAGGCTATACTCTTTGGCTTCTTTTCAGGTTCTTCCTCATTCAACCTAAGCTCAAAAGTTTGAAGAGATCCAATGAGCTCATCAACCCTCATCTGGCTGATGTCTTGTGCTTCTTCAATGGCTGTCACCTTCATCTTGTACCTCTTAGGAAGGGACCTAAGGATTTTCCTTACAAGCTTTTCTTCTGACATCTTTTCTCCAAGAGCACTGGATGCATTGGACAACTCAAGGATACTCATGTGGAAGTCATGGATAGTCTCATCTTCCTTCATCTTCAGACTTTCAAGCTTAGATGTTAGAATCTGAAGTCTTGACATCTTAACTCTAGACGATCCTTCATGTGTAGTCTTCAAAATATCCCATGCTTCCTTAGCAACTTTACATGAGTTGATCAATCTGAAGATGTTCTTATCAACTCCATTGAAGATAGCATTTAGGGCTTTAGAGTTACCAAGGGCAAGCTCATCTTCTTCCTTGGTCCATTCTTCTTCAGGCTTCAGCTTTGAGGTGCCCTCTTTATCTTTCCCAGCATCATTTTTCTCAAACACAACATGTGCTTTCCATTCTTTTATGATAGCCTTCCAAGCTCTGCTGTCCAAGGATTTCAAAAAGGTGATCATCCTTGGTTTCCAATAATCATAATTAGAGCCATCCAAAATAGGGGGTCTATTCACAAATCCACCAACTTCCTTGTCCATCTTTACCAGAAAGTATCAGCTCTAGATCTCACCCAGATGCAGAGCAGGACGCCTGCTCTGATACCAATTGAAATTCTAGTACCAGATATGTGATGTTACGTGTGATGTCACAATAACACACTCTGCAATGGACAAAGTAAAACACCAACAGAAACACACAGAATTGTTTACCCAGTTCAGTTCAACAACTTAATCTGGGGGCTACTAAGCCAGGGATGAAATTCACTACTTGTAGAATTAATTTACAGACTCAACAACCTAGTTGATAATCTCCTAAACTTAATTCCTACTAATGAACTTTCTACCTAAGAGCCCACTTAGGTATGAGAACACTACTCAATCCCTAAAACCTCTCAAAGATCAAACACTTTGAGAAACACCTTGATCCTGCTTCACAACTTTGATCAAGTTACAAAACTCTCTTGCTTCACAGCTCTAGAGAAGACAGATTACACTCACCAATTCACACTTGAATGGTTAACACAATACTCGTACAAAGACAATGATCAACACTCAGTCTATGCTCTCACTCTTCTGCCTACTTTCTGTATCTTCTTCCTTTGGTTGATGCGCTTTATATAGCCATCAGAATTGGGCTTCAGATCCTATGCAATATCTGACCTGATTTGTTATTTAAAACTGAATCTTCAAAACAGATTTTATCCCTAAAATCTTTTTAAATCTCAGTCTTTAAACCTCCCTACAAATCTGCATCAAATCTCTATGCAACAGAGAATATCTATCCCAAGATATCCGCATCCAATGAGACTAACAGCTCTCCCAATATCCAGCTAAAACGCAAACCCTAACAACATCACTAAACCTGATGTTATTAATCTTCTGCAGACCTGATGTCATAACATCGCATGTGACATCAGACATCCAACTCAAATCCTTAACAAAAACCAATGTTAAGACTCAATGTTAAGACATCACCCATGTGACATCAACATTGCACAACTTTGTTTTACCAAAATTCTAGCCAATCCAAGAACCAAGACCAGCCATACCATGATATATAATAATTGGTACGCCACTTTTCACCACGGTTGACTGTTTCAACTGTGGTGAAATACTTTTTTTTAATAGTTTTTTTATTATTTCATAAATGCCCCATTTTTTAGTATCTGTATTTTATACGATATTTTTTTACCACAACAAAATATAAACCAACAAATACACATATTTTTGTAACCAAAATATGACCTCAATATAGTACAAAAGGTTAAACAAACCTAAATATTATTTACATCAAATAAAAAACTATTGCAAGCATATATTACAAACTCAATGTGATCACTCTGGCCTATAAAGCGCATTAAAGTAAGATGCCCAACATGCACCAATGTATTTAAAGTCTTCTTGTGAGAATGGTGTAGTGTTGTTAAACATCTATATAAAAAATTGAAGGAAATTGAAGATCATATGATTTGAAATAATAACAAACTTAAACATTAAAAGTTATTGTTAATATATATATATATATATATATATATATATATATATATATATATATATATATATATATATATATATATATATATGGGTGAGGATCAACTTACTCTAAGAGTAAGTTTTTTTTTAACTTACTCCAAATCATAACCCTTGAAATGAATCTAATATAATGGATAATTAAGTAAAATACTAATTTAACCATTAGATTAGATTCAATTCAAAAGCTATGATTTGGAGTAATTTCAAAAAACTTACTCTTGGAGTAAGTTGATCCCCACTATATATATAATCTGATCATAAGAATCTACAATGCTAGTAGAGACAATGTTTAACATGTGTTTCATGACCAAAGAAACACACCCGTATTCTCTTTTCTGTTTCCTCGTCTATAAATTAAACATTATATGAATATATAACCACACATATTACTATAGATAAATGAATGTCACAAGTAATCCACTTACCAAAGGCATACAAAATGCATGCCTTTTATTTCTACCTCCGTTCAACAAATGGCGTTGCTCCACAATTCTGTATATTAAAAAGGATTAAAACATATTACACGCTAAACTAATTACAAAGTCAAAGAAAATATTACTAAAAGTCTCATAAATATAAACTTATGTAGTAAGAATACATTTCATCTTTGGTTCAAGTGGTTTGCCTAAGGAACATAGCATAATTACTATATTCGTCTAAAGAGAGATGTTTATCAATTTCCAATGACCATTGAATGAACACAAGCATAATTAGTATATGGTAAAATATGAAAACTAACTATAATAGAGAAACCACAATTTTAAATTTACTCACGAATTGATAAATGGTGCTAAGTAACAATCTTTATTCTCCCTTCTTAATCGGATGATATGAACGTTTCAATTACTTTTGGAGAATTATCTATAAATCAAATTCTAAATGGATCAAAGAATCCACAAATATCCTATTTATTTAATTCTATACAAACTCGATGAATGTACCTAAATGGTTAAATAAAATTCTAAAAATAAGCGAGTCTTAACATTAAAATTACAGATGATGCATAAATTTAAAATTGACATTTATTAGAATAGAAATTGTACTTACGTGCACCACAACTGTAGTATCCCTATACCCAACCACTCATTTCCAAACATAAAAACCCTTATATCTCTAAGATCAACATAATAAACCTTTAGCTCTCGATCATGATCTAATCGAAGAGGAATTAACTCTTTAACATCCATAATGTAACATACCAGTTTTTCAATTGAATCTTCATAAGGAACAAATATCTCACTATGGGTATCTGTATGGGCGGCTGAACAACTTCCTTTGTGCTCACACCACCTAAAACAACTCTTTTAGGTAATTCATCATCTTCATTTGTACACATATGGATGGTCGGTTACACCTAATTTCTGCATCATAAATAACAACAACACAAACTATATTTAACATTATATATCCTATAACAACATAAAACATATTCAACATTAAACCCTATTTATTCTACATATCCTACATTTTAGCATAAACGCTAAAACCCTATTCATCCTACATATCCTACATTTCAGCATAAACACTAAAATTCTATTTATTCAGATAATATAGACTATTTTTGTAACGCCCCGATTTCGATTATTCCCATTTTGTTGAGTCTTTTATTTAAATTGAGTGATAAATTATTTTATTTGTGAAATTGGTGTGTTAATATGCTATGTTGACATGATATGATATTTTACCGTTTTTGAGAGTTTTCGGGGAAATTAGAATGAAGGGTATTTTGGACATTTCTCATTTAATGGTAAGTTAGAAATGTAGTAAAATTGGTAGAAAAGTGAGTAAATGAAGAATTTTGTGAGAAAATGAATTAATTGAATTTGAGTAGAAAATAAGAAAAGAAAAAGAGATAAGATGAAGAAATAGGAGAGAAAGAGAAAGAAAAGAAAAATAGAGAGAAAAAGGAGAGAAAGAAAGAGGAAGAAGAGAAAAGAGAAGAAAAGAGGAAAAGCTTGGAAATCTTCAAAACAACTTCTAGGAATCGATTTAATCCAGGTAAGGGTGTGAAATCTTATTATCTCATCAATGTATATCATTATGTACGATTGTGTTGTTGTTGTTGTTGATTTTTATGAGTTTTTGTATAAACCCATTTGTGTAGAAGTGTTAGAATTCGATTAATTAGTGTTGGAAATGATGTTTTCGTGTTCCTTGTTGTTGATACACGATTGATATATGTTGTTGTACATCAAATTGGTATTTTTCTGAGTTTAGATGATGAATTTGGGTGTGGTTGGAGTGCAAAACGCAGAGAAAAATTATGCAGGAAAATTCTGCATTTTGCCTGGCCATACGTGTATTGGGGCAGGCCATACGCGTATTGACTAAGGCAATACGCGTATGGGTGGCGCATTTCAGGGCCAATACGCGTATGGGTTGCATGTTTTCCCGGCCATCTGGTGAAACGCGTATGATACGCGTACGAGTTTGGGCCATACGCGTACGGAATTGGTGCATACGCGGATGGACAGAACAATGGTAAAAGTGGGATTTTTCAAAATATCGTTTTTCGTTTTCTTTCGTAACTTGAGTTCCGTTTATCCGATTTTTACATTCTTGGTATCGTTGGATAGCTATTGAGCTGTAGTTTCTTATGGTGAGGAGTTTGGGGCTGTTAGCCGATTAAATAAGTCGGAAAGTCAGGAATAGTGTTATTTAGCGAATTTTACCGTTTTGAATGTGTGTTTTGGAGGTGAATCATACAATAGTGCATTGATGTGAATGTATATAGATTGTATGTGATTGTATGAGATGAATGGATGAATATATTGTGAATATGTATGCATTTCAAGAATGTCTTGAGTCATTTTGTATGTGAAGCATAATGATGTACATTCTTGTGTTGTGTGATTCTAATGAGAATCCGTTGTAACGTCGTGTGCCTATGTGAGGTGTGAGCGATGATTACAAACGATTGTGTGCCTAGGTGAGGTGTGAGCAATCGGATTGTGTGCCTATGTGAGGTGTGAGCAATCCATAAACATTGTGTGCCTATGTGAGGTGTGAGCAATGGGTGAACATCGTAGGCCCGACGGGGAGTTTCATTGGTAACGAGCGATGGTTCCAATAAGTTCCTGAGTGAACTTGAGATGATTGAGTCGGTACTGCATTGCATTTGCATAGAGTCGTGAGTCGGTATCTGTGAAAGTATGCATGATGAATATGCTTGGTTTTGCATATATATATATACATTGTAATGTATATGAGTGAGTTGTGATAAATTGTGGTGAGCATGTATAATATGTGTATTTTTATGCTAAGATATATAATTATATGCATTGTTATTATGATAATATTTCTCACCCTTCTGCTGTTTTATGATGCTCTATGAGGCATTGCAGAGTAGGTATGCTGGTGGTCTTTTTGTGAAGCGTGTCTTCATTCTTTTGGTCGGTCGGCTCTGATATGTAGCACCGGGTAGCTATGATGTATATGATTCTTTTATGATACATTTGTACATGTATCTTGTTGATGAATGTTTATGTAAACATGAATTATGTTGGTGGATAATACTTGATGATATATATATATATATATATGTATATATGGTTGATGTTATTCAATGTTTAGATTTTCCGTTTTTATTCTAAATATTGAGATGTGGGTGTAAGGACTAAGTTCCTCTGTTGTAAAGTTACCCCACTGTTGCATATCAATTGTTGAGCAGGTGTTGAATGTTTTAATTTCATGTATAATGTGACAAACCTCTTTTATACTATGTTTATAATTATACTCTGACGAAATTTTTAATATGTGCCTAAATGATTATGTGATTATTTGGGGGTATAGAAAGGGGGTGTTACAATTTTCTCATACCGCAACGAGCTCTTCCATCTATTTCCTGTGAATTTCTCGCTCATGTGCTAATGCATCTTCCAACTTCTTATTGTACTTCTCCTATAAATCTTTCTTTTGAGATTCACGATCTTGTGCTAGTTTATTTTCCAACTCTTTCTTTTGTGATTCACGTTCATTTGCTAACTTCTTATAAACGAGCTCGTCCATATATTTATTTCACAATTATTTTCTCTTTCTCGATGTACCAAATAATAATCTCAGGTTGATGCCTTCTCCAACACCACGTACACGTCCACCATGCACCTTTGTTCTGATTGCTTCTACTAATACATCATGTTGTGGATCTGGAATAAAGGAACTTTGACTAACGATATCAAACAACGAATCCTACACAACATGACTAAGATATTGTTGCCAAAGCAATTTAAATTACACATAACAAATCATACTGATAACAAATGCTACATTTAATATTCTACATGACAAAAATATCTACTTACAATTTTCTCAGCGATTGCTCGTGAGCCATTTAAAGTGAACTCTCCAGTTGGTCTTTGTTGAGCCCTCTTCCACTTCTCATATCGTGATGGTGGAGATGAATTGCGATCATAACTCATGGAGTCCTCATCTCCCATTTGTTATTGTTTTTCATTAATCAACTTTCCTCAAGTTTCCTATAACCCCCACGAGATAATCTATGGGGTTTTTTAATTTTTTCCTTGTTTAGCTTTCTTGATTCACTTTTAACCTGTTATAAACATAGTGAAAATATTAATTTGCATGGTTGTATCTATAAAGCATAAGCATAAAAGTATCAGAAACTAAGATTACTACTAACCAAGAAATCAGTAGAACTATGAGACTTGACAATCTTCTCCCAAACCTTCTTTTCAATAAAATTTTATTTCACAGTTGGATGCTCACAATCAAGCTTAGGTTTTGTAATGTAATCACGTGTGAGTTATGACTTAAAGCCCCTCTAACGCTCACCAACATAAGAGATTCGCTTTTTTTCAACTTATCATCATCAATAAACTCAAAAGTTGAATACAGTTACATCAATAAGCATGTATTAGCAATTATAAAAAATACTATCGAATCATGTAAATTAAAATTAATTTCTTAACGTATGTCCATATTCTTTCTTTCACGTCTTTTGATATTTGGGTCTAAACATCTATCAAAATATTCACTTTTTTACATCCAAGGAACGTCACATTTTCCTTAAAAAGCGAAGAATTCCGACCATAACATGTTAAAAATACAACATTAAACTCGATCGACAATTTGTCACCAGAGTTGTGGACTTTTGTTAATTTAGCCATCATTGTAGCACCTCTTTGTTTTCTTTTCTTTTTTACCTCTATAGTTTGAGATTAATTTGTACCAGTTTCTTAGCTAGATGAATAGTCCATCTATATTCAAAACAACAACAAAATAAAAATGTCATAACATTAAACCAATCTTAACAACAACATACAACAACATATATTATCCTCAAACATTCGTGCAACAACAGAACTAAACATTCTCACCAAGAATAACAAATAAACCTTTAGGGTTTAGGAACTAAACATCATCAATAATAACATGAACAACAATAACAATAGCGTAGGCATGATGCATTCATTAACATTATCTAAGATAATGTCCAAGTCTCTTCCAACTAGGTACGTTTGAAGACATGTCAAGAACCTATTATCTTCAACTGTAGAACCACTTTGATCAAATCCAAACTTAGTAAAAATCAGAGGAATTCAGCTCTTTCTCTAACCCTATAACATATTTTCTTACCTTAGTCTATGTTCATTGGTTTGTTCTTTAACAACAACGACAACAACATAAAAAACAACACCAACGATATAAACATTCAATAAAAACATAATATTCAACAAATATTCAACAACAACAACATAAACATTCAACAACAACATAAACAACAACACAAACAACATAAACATTCAACAACAACATAAACATTCAATAACAACAACATAAAAATTCAACAACATCATAAATAACAATACCGACAACATAAACATTCAACAAAAACATAAACATTCAACAACATACAAGAACAATATTTTACTGTACATGCATGGTAGAGAAATTTTGTGTACCAGAAACGTGATGAAGAAGTCAAAAAGCTAAATAAGGCGAGTTTCGTCCTTCCTTCTTGCAAGTCTCTTTGTGTCCCTCCTTCGTTTTTCTTGCATTTTTGTGTGTACCAGAAACGTTTAGTCAAGAAAGTTAATTGATGGTGCTTTTTCCACGTTCATTAAAGAATAATATTGATGTTAAAGAAATAATGTTGAATGAGTTAAGGATGAAAAGATATGATCGTTATTTTCGCTAATGGAGATGAAAAAACTGTTAGGGTTCAAACGGTTTCTCAACGCTGAGTTTGTGTTTCTTTTCGTAAGGCAAGGGCAACTGAATAGACATGACTGACTAACCTATATTTCTTGAATAATAATAAAAGATTTCACCACAATTACTTAAACCAACCGTGACGACATCTCATTTATTTGATTTAATTTTACTAAAAAATGCCATTTTTTAACGATTTTTTTTAAAAGAAACATTTATCACCACAATTGGTTTAAACAACCGTAGTAAAATCTTAATCAATTTTATATTAAAAATATAAAAAAAAGGTAAAACATATCATCACAATTGGTATAACAGACTGTAGTGAAATTATGATTATATTTAATTTAAAAATAAGTAAAAAATAAAGACGATGAAATTCCCAAATTTCTTGGCGCCGAGATTCGAACCTATGAACTTTACTAAGTGTCACCACGGTTTCTATGACCAACTGTGGTAATATGCTAACCGTTTTTAATTAAAAAAAATTATGGTGTCTGGTTTTAGAGATATCACCATTGTCCTTCAAAGAACCATGGTAAAACGAGCGTCATAGTATATACTTTTTGTAGTGGTGTGGGACTAAGGATTGTAGGTTTTATTGTTGGACAAACAACACTTAAAGTTACTTCTGATGAATTTAAAATAATTGGATAGATACAAATTGTTCTGGACTGGGCAGGTGCTTGGCCCACAGTAGGGCAAGGCCCAATCCAGTCCAGCTCTTGGCCAGGCCCAATAGCCAGAATCTTGCTGTTGGGTAGAAACTAGCCGTTGGGCACAATATGACCGCTGGGGACGTCCCCCTCACTGGCTTAGCAGTTCACACGACCAACTGTTTCCTCGGATCTCGCGGAAACAGTTGAACCAGGTCAAAGGGTCATGCGCTTGAACCTCCACCTGGCAGTCTCCCATTGGTCGACCAGATATTTCGGCCACATGGGGGACCTTGGCCCCGCGCTGGGGGTTACTTCTATAAATACCCTCTCACTTGAGAGGGGCAGGTTGGATCACTATCCAATACTTGAAATCAAACTTTAGTACTTGCATTTCTCTCTTGTCCAATCACTTACTTTGGCATCGGACTGCCTTGCAGGTACAACCCCCCTTTTTTCTCTCCTATGAGCATCCTCATCTGTCCTACACGAAGGCCACGACGATCCAGTCTGATCACCTCCGATCAGTGGTGCCGTCTGTAGGAAACTCTGCTTCCCCGTATTTTTGATTCAAGATTTCTCATCTTTCACCCAAAATACCAAAGCTCTCTCCAAACCTCATTCGATCATCATGGCCTCCAACAGGAACGATGATGCCCGCCAAGAACCTGTCGTCGCCGTTATCACCGATAACATCGATCACCTCGTCCCCGGAGCTACCTTTCCGGAGACAGATCATCGGGATGGAAAGACTACCTCTCCTACCCCCGATGACATGAAGCCGCGCGCACAAGCTTCTGGCCCCGTTTTTTAGCCTATACATGTCCCTCAAAACGCGGACCCAAGCACTGCTGCCCTAATCGCCTCCCTCAACAGGTCCAACTTTTTGATATTTCAATAGGGCAAAAAGATCAGTATGCTCGAGCACGCCCTCCAGGAACGGCGTCCCTCGCAGAAGCCCAACAGTCATTCTCTGCGACCACAGTCTCCTCCTCAGAAGCGCAGGCAAGACAGGTTCAAGAGACTTTCCCCCGCCCGGAGACGCTCAAGGTCGGAGGAACCTGATTCAGATGTCGCCAGACGATGACAATGATCTCCCCCGCAGAGATCCAGACGCTTTCCCACTCCGAAGAGGACCAAACCCTCAAGGAACCATCACGAGCACCGCAGGTCGCGCAGACATTCTCCCCGATGCAGGAGAAGCCGCGGGCGTAGCAATGCCCCCTGTCAATCATCTAGCGCAAGCAGTGATGACGATGTCCATTGGCCCCTATCTCAGGATATTATGGACATGCGCATTCCTCGTGGATTAGAGAAGCCACCTCCCTTGGTCACTTACGACGGGACCACCGACCCAGGCGAGCATATAGAAAACATCGAAGCCATGCTCCACTATCTTAATGTAAGCGGGGCTATTAAATGCAGGTTATTCCCCATCACTCTTAGGAAGGGGGCCATGGCCTAGTTCAAGCGGCTTCCCCAGGGTTCAGTCACATCCTAGAAGGATCTAAAGAGCCAGTTTGCCCACTATTTTACTGCCTCCCGGTGACATCCCAAGTCGGAGGCCACACTAGAAGCCATTATACAGGGCAAGGATGAGCCCTTGCGTGCATATATCGAGCGTTTTAACAAGGAGGCTGTTGAGGTCTGCACGTCGGACTATATGAAGAAGTATCTCCTCGAAAAAGGGTTGAAGCCAAAGAGCGAATTCCGCAAGGCGGTGGGCATAGAGCCTCCTCACACCTTGGCAGAATTACTCCGCAAAGCTCAATCATATATACAATACGAGGAGAAAGAGGCGGCATACAAAGGCCGGGACTCTAGGGATCACGAGAGTTCCCGGGCAACAAAAAAAGACGAATCGGAGGCCCATAGGCGCGATAAAGAGAGATGACGAGACGATCGTCCTCGTGAAGGCAAGGGACCCGCTGGTCATTTTATAGAATATACCCTTCTGAAGGCTCCCCGCAAGCGTATTTTCTCCGAATGCATCAACGCGGAGTTCAAGTAGGGAGGTGTCTGGTTCCCCAAACCAACGTCGTCTAAGGGCAACACGGACAAGAGTAAATACTGCCGCTTCCACCACAACCACAGCCACGTAATCGAAGACTGCGTACACTTGAAAGACGCCATTGAAATCCTCATCAAGAAGGGTCACCTAAAGCAATATACGAAGAAGGGTGAATCCTCTCGATGAGAGACTTCGGAGACCAAGAAGGAAGCAGAGTCTACACCGCCCAGTCCTCCTCCTCAGGTCGCCATATCTATTACACGGCCAGAAGACTTCATCATCCCCGACCATATTGAGGATCCTCCTCATATATCCGCGCAAAACACCTGGGAGACCTTCCCGACGGCCATGGTTATATCGTGTGGGGGATACCTCGAGCTCACAGTGGGGTCGGTCAAGAGAAAATTCGACCAGCTCATCGACTGCAGTCCCGACCAACTATCCAGCTTCGAGAAGGTTCGGAGACGTTCCCAGCCAATTACGTTCTACCGTGAGGAGCCGCCAGATGGCTCCCTGAACTCACACATTCCACTACTCATCAGAGCGAGACTTGCCAACACCGATGTCCGACGGGTCCTGGTCGACCAGGGCAGCTCCATGGACATCATGTACACTAGTTTGTTTAGAGCCTTGAAGCTGGACCAGAAGAACCTGTCGCCGTACGTAGTATCCAACCTGCAAGGATTCAACGGGGCGACTGCCAAACCCTGGGGGTACGTGGAACTTCCGGCCACTTTCGGTGAAGAGGAGGCGAAAATGTCGATCAAGACTCAGTTTCTGGTAATTGATTTCCCTTCACTGTACCAATGCATCCTTGGCAGACCAACCTTAGAGCTGATCGCTATTCCTTTGATCGTTCATCTCAAGATGAAGTACTATACGGAGAAGGGCCACGTCGTAACATTACACGGGGATATAGAAGCCGTGAGGAGGTGCTTTGAAGCAGCTACCCAAGGACAAAGCTCGATCGGTGCAGCACCTAAGACTGCCAAGCGGGCAAGGGAGGAAGACCATCCCGGCGAGGAAAGCCAACCTGACAAGAAGTCAGCTCTCCCTGTGCATATCATTGACCTCTACAGCCAAATTTCTGAAGAAGGTGAGGATGGTGGTGAAGGCACATCAACGGGGACAGGCAGTTCCTCTGCAACGGCCCTCATGCGCCCTGTCCCAGATGGGGAGTTCGAGGTCATCACCTTCGGAGCCAACCCGAGCAGAGGAGTGAAGATAGGCGCAGGGCTGCCCGACGAGGTAAAGTAGCGGTTGAAGATATGTCTGGAGGACAATGCTGATTTGTTTGCATGGAGTACCGCGGGCATGCCCGACCTGGACCCTGAGACCGCATGCCATCAACTGACCATTGACCCAGCTGCTCGAGCCGTCGCACAACGCAGGCGCAAGCAATCTGATAAGAAGGTACAGGCTACCGAAAAACTTGTACAAGACCTCTTAGAGGCAAAATTTATCTCGGAGGCCAGGTATACAACCTGGCTGTCTAATATTGTACTTGTCAAGAAACATAGTGGAAAATGGCGCATGTGCATTGATTACACGGATCTCAATCGGGCTTGCCCGAAGGATGCTTATCCTCTGCCCAGCATAGATAAGCTCGTAGATAATTCTGCAGGTTTCAAGCTCTTGTCCTTCATGGACGCCTAATCGGGGTACAATCAAATCCATATGGCCGAAAAAGACAAGAAATATACTGCGTTCATGACCTCGTCGGGGAACTATTACTACAACGTAATGCCCTTTGGTCTGAAGAACGCTGGGGCCACATGCCAGTGCATGATGAACAAATTCTTCCGATCAGAAATCGGAGACATTGATTCGCTGTCACGCACGGATCAAAAATGAGTATTTTTGAAAAAGTATAGTTACGGTAACGACAAGTCGAGTATCGTTCTCAAGGATTCTTGTACTATTATTAACCAACAATTGGAACAATTGGGGGGGGGGGGGGGGGTTGAGTTTCGATTGAAAGTAAAATAATGAAAATAAGTGATTATAAAAAAAGTGATTATCAAATAAGCTGAAAAGTTAATCTACTGATGTGGTTCCTACCTATCATCGGTTATTATAATTCCAATCTCCGAACGGATTATCTATTCCTATTCGATTACTAACTCGTTGACAAGCGCAATTTGTATTGTGTGATGTAGGTTCCTATTATCCGAATTAAGCAAACGGAATTAAGCCCTCGTGAATTAAGCAAACACGATTTGATCAATCATGATAACAAATTAAGCAAACACTAACGTGATTACGGTTAAGGATCATACAACAATCGAATTAAATCAACTTATCATATGAAAATTGGATTAAGCAAGCAAGAATCATAGAATAAGATTGAAAGAAATAAAAACTGAATTGAAATTATTATAACCTCAAGGTGTCGGAACCAAATACAACAAATCAACAATTGAAATTAGTTCTCCATGAATTTCCCATACAAAGCTTCTGAGAAAATTCATGAATAGTGTGAAAAAATTTCCTGAAAAGTAGCACGGCTGCTACTAGGTATAGGGAAGCACACAAAATCCAGTTCTAACCCAACTGGGTCGAAAAACATAAAAAAAACTGGCCCAAAACTAAATATTCCTAAAGGCAGAATTCGGGTCTTGACTTCAATGAGTTATTCGAGCGTGTTAAACACCGAATCAGCTTTTGTGTAAAACATGAAAGTTGTAGCTCTTTGTCTCAGCTTTCCAACGATTAGTAGAAAGCGCAAATCCAATTCTCGAAGCTCCAGTTATGATCCGAACAGTGAACAAGTATCAAAAAACCGCTAAAGCTGAAAATAAGCTGCGATAATAGATTAACGACAAACAAAGACTTAATTATAAAAACATAATAAAACACTAAAATAAATGAAATAAACTACGGAAAATCCTAAGTATAAACATAAGAGAATGTGCATTAAAATGCACTGATCAAATTCCCCCACACTTTAACTTTTGCACTCCGAGCAAAATAGTATCAAGACTCATGGAAAATAATAACATCCAGAAACTCATTCTAGGCCACAAACGCTTCTTCGGTTAAGATTGTATCGATAGGTACTAATTTTGCACACTAAGGATATCGTAAAAACACAAATCCGCAATTGTGCGGTCATAAACCTCCCTCCTATACAAACCAATCTGAATCATGTTATTATGCTTAAGCCTAACTTACTCATCATTCTTTTTGCTCTCTTTCATTCTAATGCAATCACATTAAGCCCGTTATCTATTATTACTTATGGTAAATAAGCTTGTTAGTGACTATGATCCATATCTTTTCAACAATTCAAAATTAACCACTTTTTTTTCTTCTTTTTTTGAAGGTTTCAAAACCGTTAGCCTAAGTGACCGGGTGAGGGTCACCTAACTTAAAAGGAGGATTCCTATTTAGATTTCTTATTAAGCACGAGATCATTCACTTATTTGCATCAACTTAATTACTTAGTGTGTACTTTTTAGATGGTGCTGACTGCTAGATAAACTACTTAAGAGCTATTAAAGGATGAGAACTCAAGGCTATGTCATAACAAGTATTTAAATCGGTTTCCATATTCGGGAGACTTAAGGTGTTAAAACGGTACCGATCTTATGAACTTTTCCCAAGTCTCCACAACTAACCTCAAATTAATCTATAGCATAAAAATTAAAAAAAAAAACGCCTAGTGTTTCTAAAACAAAACAAAATAAAACAAACAAAAACAAAGAAAATAAATGATTCCCTCCCTCACACTTTAAGCAAGCATTGTCCTCAATGAAAGGACATAACTATTAAAGTTGAGAGAAAGGAAAGAACACACCCGAGTAGTCAAGGTGGATAGGTGATAACATAAGAAGCCTTTCCTAAAGAGAGATCTTTTATGCTTTCCTCTTCCATCAATGTGGGGCCCTATTTTATGCGGTGAAATTAGAAGTTATTATCAGAGCTCTCGCTTTCGCTTTGTATTCCGGGATCAAAAACTAATCCTAGAAAAGTGGAAGTGTGGTCCATCCAATTAAATCGCTTTTGGGGCTGCCTAAACTCAAGAATGCTAACCAAGGTCCATCCAATGCCCTTCTTATGTTCCTGCAATGATTTCACTTCCTACACAAATTCAAATAAATTATTAGGAAGTGGTTTCAGCTCTAAGGAGGGTGGTTTCTCGATGGATGGTTTGTTCCAGGCAGCCGGGGTGTCGAGAGCTTCATCTACATGAACAAATTCATTTGCAACCTCATCTGCAGTAAGAATATCAATTTGTAAGGCAACCTCAATTTCAGCACAAACAGAGCAAATTTTAGTGTCAGTACAAACATCACAAGAGTAAACATCATCAAAATCAGACAATGATGGAAAATCAGCTGCAAACAAATCAGTACAAGTATCATCAACAATTTCAAAATACAACTCTATTTGAAAAACAAAATGCTCTTCTAAGGGTTGTTGGTTTGATCCTTGAGTTTGCTGCATGGCATTCATTAAAGTGGCAAGTTGTCCAATCTGTATTTCCAAAGTCTGAAAATTAGAATCTATTTGTTGTTGAAACTTGATATTATATGTAGCCATTTGGTTGACAAGGTCCTCTAGTGAAGGTTCGGAAGGTGCAGAGCACTCAACTTCTAATTCCTTCATATTCTTATGTGGATCCTCACCTGGAAGACCATTAAACTTTGGCAACAAGTGCCTTAAACCATATATGAATTCAAAAGGTACAACAACATCAGGATATTCAATACATAAAGCATTATAAATCACAAGTGCAACCACTTCTCTCAGAGTTATTTGATCAGCCATGATAAACTCAAAATAAGAATCACCCAAAGAATGAGAAAACACAAGATCAAGATTAAGATCAAAATCAAACAAGCAATGCAGTAACAACTAAGAAAATACTGACAATGTCCCTAAACAACAAAATAGATGGGAAACACTAAACAAAACGATTAAAACAAAATAAAAAAAATACAAAAACACAAAATCTAATCTAATTAAGCTAAATAATTTTTTTTTGGAATTTTTGCAAATTTTTCTGAAACTACGAAAACAGTAAAAAATTCATAGAAAATAGAAAAATGATGAATTTTGGATTTTTAGGTCGGCGTCCACTATTTAGGTCCTAAATAGAGGCTTTTGATCCCTGATTTTTTCTAATGAATCGACCAAGAATCGGACAAATCTGAGACTATTTTCCTAAAAATTGATTTTTTTACTAGTTCGAACGCGAGACGGGGCGTCCAGACGCGAAAAAGGTAAAACAGCAAAACGAAAGTTCAAAACACACTAATCAACACCTATGACTCAATTAACGGTTAAAAATAACAAGAATCCCCGGCAACGGCGTCAATTTGATCTGCTGTCGCGCACGGATCAAAAACGAGTTTTTTTTAAAAAGTATAGTTACGGTAACGACAACTAGAGTATCGTTCTCAAGGATTCTTGTACTATTATTAACCAACAATTGGAACAATGGGGGGTTTGAATTTAGATTGAAAGTAAAATAATGAAAATAAGTGATTATAAAAAAAAAGTGATTATCAAATAAGCTGAAAAGTTAATCTGCTGATTTGGTTCCTACCTATCATCGGTTATTATAATTCCAATCTCCGAATGGGTTATCTATTCCTATTCGATTACAAACTCATTGACAAGCGCAATTTGTATCGTGTGATGTAGGTTCCTATTATCCAAATTAAGCAAACGGAATTAACCCCCCGTGAATTAAGCAAACACGATTTGATCAATCATGATAACGAATTATGCAAACGCTAACGTGATTACGGTTAAGGATCATACAATAATCGAATTAAATCAACTTATCCTATGAAAATTGGATTAAGCAAGCAAGAATCATAGAATAAGAATGAAAGAAATAAAAATTGAATTGAAATTATTATAACCTCAAGGTGTCGGAACCGAATACAACAAATCAATAATTGAAATTAGTTCTCCATAAATTTCCCTTACAAAGCTTCCGAGAAAATTTGTGAATAGTGTGAAAAAATATCCTGCAAAGTAGCACGGCTGCTACTTGTAGCACCCCAAAATTTTCCCTTTCTTTTTTTAAACTCTAACTGCCTTATGTTTCATTTCATTCTTGCACTATCATCTTTCCATAGCATTGGTTCTTAGCATGGGATCAAGGTATATGAGCTAACTCAAGAGAAGAAGATGTTTTACAGAGCTTCAAGTAAAAGTTCATGTGTGCTATCCAAGACACCAAGAGGAGATATAGTCTCAATGGCATCATTACCTGAGCCACAAAGGAGCCTTGGACCTCAAGGTATCTTAGTGGTCCATCACCTCATCATATGATCAAGCTTGACAAGAAATTTCAAGTGAATCACATTCTCCTAAACGGTGCAAAATTAGGGTTTTGGTGAAAAGTCAGTGCAATTGTGTTTTTGAGCTAAGGCTTGATCTCAATGTTTTCTATATGCTCTCAATTGTCTAAGGAGGGAGTATTGTCCATTGGTTCATTTCAGAAGATTTTCAATTGATCAATTGGTTGAGAATCAATCAGATTGGGGAAAAGTCAACTGTGCAGAGGAAAAAGTCAACTCCTGGCCTTTTGAGGTCAAGTTCATGTTCCTCATCTCAAATATGTCCATTGATGAAGATTTTATCAAGAAATGTCAAGAGATTCACAAGAAATCAAGAAGTGTGAAAAGTTTCAAAAAATAGAAATTAGGGTTTTAAAATTTAGTAAGTTTTGGCAAGGTGAAGGACCATCTTTGGAGCTCTCTTTCTCTATGATGCAAGATTCAAATTGAAAATTTCAAGAGGCCTAATTAAAGTTCACATCATAAGCTTCAAAATCATAGCAAGAACTCCTCCATTGGATCAAAATTCAAGGAGTTATGATTAATTAAAGTTGGAGGTTTGTAAGGCATTTTGGGCCAGGGAGGCAAGTCATGGGCGAGCCAGCACGCCTGCATTTCAACAAACATTTTATGTGCATGAAGGGTTCATGTTCATGGCAAATTTTCTCTATGATGGAGGCTTCAAATGAAAAAATGTTCAACATGAGTTTTGTTCTTCTCAATCTCCTCTACAACTTTGATGTTGGGGAATTTTCCATATGATCAACCATTTGGGAGATATGGTGAGTCAAAGTGAGGGCCTCCACCTGATTCATTCACACACATATGGGCTGGGCACGAGCAGGTCAAGGTGGCATGTCAATATAGTTATGACCAAACACCTTCATGATCATTTTTAGACATCTTAAAGTGTTCTATTGTGATTGTTATCAACACCAATTCCATTCTCCACCATGAGCTCTTTCTAAAGACCTCCAATTTAATCCATTTGGCTAAATATGCTTGGAATTATTCCTCTTTAAAGTCATCACCATGAAAGAGGTCAAGTGCTCATGTCATGTTATATTTTCTAGCAAAGTTCAAAAGGAAAACATGTTGTATTGTTGCTGCTACTTCTCATGCGCATGATCATACATCATTTTACCATAATAAGCCAAACAAAACCTTTCACACACATGTACTATCATGCAATCTTTCTTCATTTGGCCAAACAAAAGAGAAAAGAAAGCCCAGGGAACAAGTTGCTGCATTGTACCATGCTATCATCATCACCCTACATCATAACCCTCACCATAGTATCTCATGCTCCCTCAACACATTGAACTAAACCCATGCCATTTCATTCTCATTTCACACTCCATTTTCAATTTCCTTCAATTTCACTCACTCAGTTAACCCAACCATAGTTCTAACTGTTAACCATAACAGTTAGAACTTAACTCAACATATAAACTCTTCCCTAACAGAATTTCAGGAGAACTTCAATCATTCTTCACTTTTCTCTGAAATATTCACACTCTCTCTCTCAAAGCTTTTTCTCTCTCTCTCTCGAAGCTTCACTTTCATCACTCCTTTATGCATTTTTTATCTTGATTCTTCATCAACCATCACCTGTGAAGTGTGTGGAAGCAAGAGATTGAATCTACAAGACCTGCATCTTAAGTTCTTCATCTTCATCAGCTGATTTTCAAGAAATTTGAATCTCTTCCATAGCCTTTATTTAGCCAATAGCAAGCTCTAAAGATCAAGGATTATCTTCATCTGGTTTTCTTGTGCTCAAAGATTCAATACAGTTCAGGTTTTTCTTAAATTTTTCTCTTGCATTTTAAGCTGATTTAAACTTGCTTTTGCCTGTTTTGGAGCTCAAAAGGAGCAATGTGAACTCTGGCTAGTTGATAGGCACCTTAGGTGCTTAGTTTGAAAATGCTAGGGCAAACTGTTTGGCTTCGATCTGCATCGTGTGTGCACTGTTGGTGAAATCTAATGGTAGATTCGTGACCTACGTGGAGAGATGAAGAGAATGATATATGATTTGTCCATTTCTGTAGTGTTTGGAACCTGAGCACGGTGGAGGCTCACCGGAGAAGACGACCGGAGTCTTCTCTGGCCACCTGAGGTCATCAACTCACATAAACCCTAGCTCTTTCCTAGTTTAAGTCGTGGCCATTGATGTGTTCTGATCTAACGCACATAATTGTGCCAATGCATTAAAGAAGAGCCTCCTCATCACATGCCTTCATTTTACTGATTTGTTGATTCCACGGGTGTGCTGCATCTTACCATATCATGTGCTTGCATCCTCAGCCATGTGATTTTCATACTTTATCTGATCATCATGATTGACCTAATCTAATGGCTCACATTGAGTCAATGATTTTGACTGAGCCACATCACATGCTCTGTAGACCCCACGCACTTTGGTCCTTGTTATTTTTGATATACACACCCCCTCCTATATGAGCCCAATGCCTTTTGAACTGAGTTTTTACTCTGGGTGCACCCCCTGCTCTCTTCTCTTATTTTTTATTTTCTTTTCCTATTTGTTTGCATTTTATTTTTTAAAAAATACTTATGAACACTTAAAAATTCCAAATAAATTCATGGAGCATCCTCACACATTAAATAATTTTTGATATTTTTATTTTTCAATTTTGGATTATTTTGCTATTTTTTGTGAATTTTCCATTGTGATGCATTTTGTATGAACCTTATTCATGATACATGGTGCATTGATGAATTGTTTGAGGTACTTGTGATCTGAATTTTGACATGAAACTTGATACATGCTTGAATGACATCTTGAGGCATTTTATGCGTATTTTTGTGGATTTTTGAGAGCATTTTTGGTTGATATTTGAATGTCATATTTGTGCATAGTTCTTGTGTTACTTGTGTGAACTTGTGAAGCATGTTTGAGTATGATCCTTAATGAATTTTGACCCACTCTTTTGAGGCATGTCTACTTGCTGTTTGCATATTAATCTACTTGTCTTCTCTTAATTTTCTTGTCCTCTTAACATGTTCTTTGGGAATTCATAAATGCATCTTTGTTTGTGTGAATGTTAGAAACCATGTGCTAGGGTTTTGAGGTGCATTGTATGCCATCCTATTTGGTACTTGTTGAGATACTTTGAGATCATGTTGTGTGGATATTATAGATCCTCTTTCTCATATTATAGGTCATTACTTGTTCATCTTGGATTGACTTGCATACACCTGTTTAAACTTGAATTGTTTTGTGGACTTGTGTTTCTCTTCTTACATACTTTGATGGTGTGTCTTCTTCCATGCTTGTGTGAACTTTCGGTGCTCATTCTTGCATTTTAAATTTCATCCCACATATCATATGCCACTGAATTGCATCCATTAAACATGTATGAACACTTGACATATTCATTCTTTACTTGCCTTACAAGTATGCATGTTTGTTGAACTTGAATGATGTTTTGTGAACTTCTTCTTGCTTCATCTTCTCTATGCTTGCATTCATAGTTCACATGCCATCTTAATGACATCTCCATACCTTTATAAATGTCATTTACTTCTGACTTTAATGTTTTTACATGCATTTATTCATGTTCATGAATCATATACATTCATCTTGCATAGTTAGTGCACAACTTGCCTTTGTATGATCATTTGATGCATAGTTTGATATTATTTATTTTCATTTGACATGTTAACCTTAGTAGGGTACCTTGACCTATAACTACTGACCTTGGATGATCCTTAACCCTTAGGACTCTTTCCTTTTAGTTCAAATCTTGTTTACTTCTTAAGTTGTCTTCTTAAGGCAACTAACTTTGTTTGTTTTACTTTCTTTCACTTGTATTCAATACTTGTGTTTATTTTGTGCTAACCTTTTATGTAGGGGCAGAGGTAAGAAACATGAGCATCTGAATGCTTATCCATGCTCATTCCTCCTTTTATCTCTCATTTCTTTTACTCTTTCACTTTTGTGTGTGGATTACAAGAAGCAATGCTTGTTTGTGATTAACTTCTTCACATACCCCTTGGGATCCTAGCTCATCCTTAGTTTTTAATTAAGGTGAGGTAGGATAAGCATTAGGTAGTGCTATCCCTCTCTTTTCTTTAGATTTAGGTGCTCCCTTTCAAACTCAACTTTAGGGCCATCTTTTGCATGACAACATTAGGATAGAATTCCCGTAGCGTTTTCTTTTCCTTTGAGTCCTCTCTTCTCATCTCATAACCACTTCTAAAACACTTAATAAAGTTAAAGTGTATTGCGCATGAGTCTTACATGTGGGAAGTGAGGAATGAGGGGTTTCCTCTCATTTGTTGAGAGTGTTTGGTGGACGTTCCATCTTGGAACGATTTGCTAAGCATTCATTCCTATGTCATAGACTTCGGTGCAATGCAAGTTACGAACTAACTTCAATTCACTTCTGTCTAAAAAACAAAAATAAATTCAAGCCTTTTTCATCCTTCGGGATTGTTAAGTTTCAAACCATTTTCAGAAAAGAGCACGTTATTTTCCGTTTTGTCGCAAACAGGCATCGACCCTAACTGTCGGACGCGAACTTAACGTCGCTCATTAAAAACACTAAGACCTCATTAGGTCGAACTACGGCTGGTCTGATTTCCTCTCTCTGGTTAGATTGAGGATACGTAGGCACAAGACGGCGATGTCTTGGCGGCAACCTCCCCCCTTAGTTCGTGTCCGAACTACGTTGACTCTGACTTTCCCATTGCACGAGGGAATACGTAGGCCTAGGACGGTGATGTCCTATCGAGTCACTTCTTTTTCTTTTCTTCCTCATTTCTTCGTTCTTATCCTTTCCAGTTTCTTCTCCTTTCCAATAGCAGTGGAACTCCAGATGTCGACACCCTTTGGTCGAGACAGGTAACGTGGATCCCATCGAGTACGATGGACATGTGGGGGTGCTAATACCTTCCCCTCGCGTAACCTACTCCCTTACCCGTTTCTCTTGGTCGCGAGACCATGATTTTTTCCTTCTCTCAGGTTTACGCAGTGTTTCCTTTCCCTCTCTTGGGATAAATACACATTGCTGGCGACTCTGTTTCTGTGCCACTTTTGCATTTGTACTTGTATGAAAATCCCGAGAGCGACAGCTGGCGACTCTGCTGGGGATATAGGTTGACCTCTTGCTGGTTCATCCCCTTTGCGAGTCAATCATAGCGCTTGTTTGTTTTTATTTCATTGGGTGTTTATTGTTGTGCTTTATTTTGTTGTATATTACTGTTACTATATTACTGTATTTTTACTGCATTTTATTGCAGTGCATTGTTATCATGTGCTGGACTGTGATGTGCTATACTGGTTTCTTTGTTTGACGGGTTGGGATTCTTTGAGAGATAAGCCCAATACACATGCTTAAGTATACACTTAGGACTAGAGTGGAAAGTAATGGGACCTACGCGTTGTCTTGGTACGTTTGGTGTTCACGAAATTCAAATCCAGACGAGGCTATCTTGGGAGATATTCTGACGTGCGTGTCTTGCGCATTTCGGGGTGTTGATCTAGAGAGCTGTCGACTCTGGCGACCGTTTCCCCGAAGACTCAGTAGAGGCACTCCTCCCAAGAGGTAGTAATGGCAGACTAGAAATGGAAAACCCATTATACTTCTTGATCCGAGGACCTGAAGCTGGAAACTTGCATAGGATGACCTTATTTTTGGGGAATCAGTGGACGACCTCTTTGTTTGGCGATAGTATTGTACCCCAAGGGATGAATGTTTTATTGCTTCTCAAATCGAGAATTCGAGACTGAGGATCCAGTTTTCTAGAACCTACATGTGAGAGGGGATGGGTGTTTGCAGGTGACCTTAACCTTCAACCTACCTGGTTTTTCTGGATTTCTCGTCAGTGTATAGTTATCTGCCTGGTATTCTGGTTATTCTAGTATTCTGGTTATTCGGATATTCTGGTATTTCGGTATTCTCTTCAGAGCAGACCTTTGAACTTATTCATTTAGCAGCACAGCAGTACAGAGCTTTATGGAAGCCTTGATCGCATGTCTGTTGCATCTGCATCATCATTTTTGCATACATGTTCTCGTATTTCCAAAGGATATTAACTTTGAGACTCGTTGTTGAGCATTTCCATCTATTTCTTGTGGCTCTTTTGTGAAAAACTTGACTCAAAGCAGAATGATTCCTTGGAAATATTCGAACATGGCATTTGCGTTGCATTTCCATACTCATTTGTATAACAGGTGTTCGAGGCTGGTTATTCTTGTCTTAATCTGGTCTTCTTCAGAATTGCAAACTTAACTTTTCAAGCCAGTTAGAAGTTGATCATGGACCAAATTCGAGCGGAATTGAGGGAAGTACGAAGCCAAATGGGGCAGTTTATGGGGAGCATGCAAGCGTTGATTCAACACCAGAGAATGCTGAAGGAAGAGGTCAATCAACTGAATACACAAATGAGCCTGGTTATGGAGGTCGTGAGAGGTGTGCTAAATAAAGATAATACTCTCATGCCTGAAGCTGTGGCTGGAATTGTCTCTCCTCCATTGTTTAGGGGATCCCTCCCAAAGAGTGAGCAGATTGCCACTGTGACCATCCTGGCTGTATCTCCGCAATAGGGTAGTGCTCCTCATCGGTATCAGGATAGACCAAAGATGAACCGACACTTTGAGACTCCACCAGTGCCATATTCTCAGCTATTACAACATCTCATTCAGTTGCAACTAGTACAGAAAAGGACTCTGGCTCCTCTTACTGGTATTCCCCCACCGGGTTATGATGCAAGAGCTCACCGTGATTTCCACTCTGGTGCGCCGGGGCATAATGTGGAAGATTGTAGGGCCTTTCAGCATGCTGTCCAGGATCTGATCGATTCGAAGGTAATTGAATTCACGTCGGGCGGTGTAAGCATACTAGGTGGTCGTACTTCAGCTGTTGAAAAAAAGTGGATATCACTGTTGCCTCTCCTAAAGCTACATCAAGTCAGGAGCATTTCTTGCAGTCCTTGGTCTTAGAATCCCCACGTCCGCAACTGCTGCCTACTCCTCGATTAAGTCTGAGGGGAAAAGCGCCCGAGCCAGAGGAATACACAAATCAAAATCAACAGCAGAATAGTTCCCAAGGGGGTCGACGGAAGCCAAGGAACAGACAGTTTGCTGTACTACCAAAGCTGTACGGTCAGATATTTCCAGAGTTGGTTAAAAGAAGGTTGATTGTGCCAAGGAAACCAGATCCGATCATTCCTCCATATCCACCAGGGTTTAATGCCAATGCTCGATGTGGATACTATGTTGGGGCACGGGGGCATTCAACTGAGGTTTGTAAGGCGCTCCCACACAAGGCGCGAGATCTGATTCATGCAGGGGTCATTACCTTCACTGCAGATGGTATGCATTTCAACTGAAGCTTCCCAAGTGGGCACTTAGGACTGCGAGGATGTCATCAGAAGCAATAAGTCCAGACGGAGTCAAGTCTCCTAAACAACGGCGGTCATGAGTTTCTTTACTGCATTTTCATGTGTAATTTTTCATTGTTTGTTAGTACAGTGCTTGCATGAAAAAACTTGTTTGTGTTTTGAATGATGATTTTAATGGAATGAATGTGTTGTTCTTGAAGTAATTTAATTTTATGCACTCATATCATGTTTATATGTATTGCAATACCATCTTTCTTGTCTAGAACTCTTGAGGGAGGATGATGAAGTGAAAAATGCAAAATCTTTGGTTGTGTACTTTTTGGATAAAACCTGGTTGATGATGTACAGGCATTGCTTCAAATCCCCAAACACTGGAGATATAAGGGAGATAGACCCTCATTAACCCCTTTGAGCCTTGAAGTAGGAGTTTCTTTCGTACGAAAAAACCCTCACACTTAACCCAGGGGCAGGGTAGGCGTCAGTTAGTCTGACCGAGCATTCAAATTTCAAAAGGAGTGTACATCTGAGGATCCATTACCTTCTATTCCACCATCAAGAGGTTAAGAGATGTGAAACCACAATGGTTATCCATCAATGATCAAGGAGTGAGGCAGTCATAACCCTTTCAAAAAAGTCAGACAAACTAGTGTCACACGATTTGTTCAAAGAACAAAAAAAAGAAAAGAAAAAGCCCGCTAAGTCGAAACTTGAAAACAAGCGACTTAGGCAAAAGTTAGGGCATCCCGCCGGACTTCAAAATCTAAAGATTCAAAAGAATCAGTCCAGGCAAAAATTAGGGATCAAAAAGCAAAAGAATGAGAAAGTGAAAAGCTAAAAGGATTACAAAGAAAAATCCTCGATAAGAACAAAGTCGTGTGGCTACAGACACAACAGACAAAAGGGTTGACTGTTGCTCCAAAACCTCATTTGGTCTCAAACCATCAATTGCATAGGTCCCTTAAAGATCATAAAACCTTTTGAGAGATGAGCGCTTGTGTCAGATTAACTGAATGTAGGACTGGAGAACATCACGAAGAGTGGGTGGGCACCGATAAATTTTGAGCCTTATATCCTCTTTTTCTAAAAACCGCGAACCAGACCACGTTACAACCCTTAAAAGTCCTAATTGAAGCAGGGTTTATTCCGAAAGTGCACTTCAGCGAGATAGCGTTCCTGACTCCTATGAGTTATGCTAATAAGATTTTTGTTGGTATTGCATGTGCGTATTGCTTTCCATTCAAAAATCAATGTCACATCCCAGCTAGTGATTCGTTCACAAGGCTTGGCGACGCATTTTCAATAAAACTTCAAGGTTAACATGTCTGTTGCATTAGAATTGTCATTCTCATAATAAGCATTTTCTGCTTGCATGTGCTTAAGCGTCAGGGAAGCTTACATGATGAACGTCAGTCGAGAAGCTCGATCACGCCAAGTTGAGATGGTGAAAACTCTGAAGGACTGTCATGTCAAGGGGTATGTGGCTAAGAGACTGTGCGCAGCCTGGGGGTTTCCGATAAATGGTGATAAGATACAGCCAATCTGGAGCAGTCACATTGAAAACTCTCCCTAAAGCAGCCAGACAGGGGCTATCACGTCAAGATTTGGGCAAATCTCTCGAAGACCAGTCAGTCAGAGGCAAATTCACTTCAAGGCTCGTATTGGGGCAGGCCACCTCTAGAGCATGAGAAGTTGTCCTCTCTAGAAGACGGTTAATTGAAAGCACTTCTTCAAAGTTCAGAATACTGGGGCAGAGTATTTTCAAGTCATTACAAATCCTTTCGAGGTAATTTACTTCATGGATTATGAAGTCTGGGGCAGTTGCGTCGAGATCTGATAAATCTCTCCAAGAGTTTGAAGACCCTGGGGCAGTGTGAATGCCCGGTCTTCTATAAAATCCTCTTGAGATGATTTCTTCCTTTAGACCTGGTGGTCTGGGGCAAGTGGAGAGTTCAAAGGGTCGTTTATGACCATAGAGACATGTCAGGCTGGGTAACAAATTTGTTTTTTCCCAGTAGCGTTACTCTCCCCAGCACTGAAAGGTCATTACCCTCGGCAAAACTTATTTTCCCCAGCAAGAGTACAGAGGATTATGTTCCCCAGCCGAAGTCATGGTTGGTTTATTATTCCCCAGTAAGCAGTCAGAAGTGGATTGCTCCAAGGTGAATCTGGTTGTATCACCAGCAGGAGATGTGTTGGATGTCTCTGAAAAGACTTTATTTTCCCCACAGAGTTTGGTACTCACTTTCCTCAATAGGTCAGGAAGTGTAATTCTGTCAGCAACGACATGCTCTAACCCTCAGCAGGATAAGGGCGAAGTCACTTCCCCAACAGCAGGTTAAGCTCAATGATATCCCTCGGCAGGTTTCGTTGACTTTCCTCCCCAGCAGAGTTGAGGTTTCATTATCCTCATCAGACTGTCACTCTCCCCTGTCAGAGTATAAAAGATTGTTCCCCAGCCAACATTTAAAATGGATTGCTTTAGGGTGGATGTTGTTTTGTTACCACATGAGATTTGTGGAACGTATTCCCGAAACAAAGATGTTGTCTTCCCCATAGAGTCTGGTGTCTACTCCCCTCGGCCAGTCAGGAAACGTGTTTTCACCAGCAACAGCATGATCCAACTCTCAGCAGGATAAGGGCGAAGTCATTTCCCCAGCAGCGGGTTAAGTTCAATGGTGTCTCTAGCAGGTCTAGTATTTGTGATTTGTCTCCCCAAGCAGAGCTTGGTGGTAGTCTTCGCAGCGGTTTATTCAACGATAGTTGACATCCCCAACAGGTTTTAAATCCAAGTGATATTTGCCACTCTTCCGATTCAAGTCTTGGTTTCCTTTTTCAAAGAGTTATATAAAATCCCCAGCAGAGTGGATTTTCTTTTGGATTTCATCTCCAACAGAAGTTGTTGATCAAAGGAGTTGTTCAGTGTGATCCTTCTCAGCAGAGTTCTTGGACTCAGAGGACAATTTATTTTGTCATCCCCGGTGGAGTTGCCTTCATTTTCAGCATTTATTTTGCTGAAGCGTTTCTTTTTGCATTGTATAAGCATCGTTTACATGGCATCCTCCCAAACGCGTAGCATTTCCATTTTGTATGGAGAATTACGCCATAGAAAAATTCAAACATATGCATTCGAAGTATAAGCCAGGTTTGATACATTCTTTGCCAGTTCTCTTCCTCAGCAGAGATGTCATAACCCAGGAGATTTTGTTTTATCCTCGGTGAGGTCGCCGAGGGATGTGTTCATCCTACCTATGCTCCCCGACAAAGTCTTCTATTTAGACTTCTCCTTTCCCCAGTGGAGTCATCTTATCTTTGGGTTGTAAGTCCATTGATTTTACCTCTCGCCCTTACAGTTCACGACCGTATCTTTGCTGGGAGTCTGCCTTTGATTGGCCAACCCCTTTTGTAAACCCAGTTCTCGCCTGGTAGTCAGTTCTCGCCTGACATCTCTTTGGTAAACCCAATTCTCGCTTGGTAGTCAATTCTCGTCTGACTTATTTTGTGAAACCCAGTTCTCGCCTGGTAGTCAGTTCTCGTCTGACTTATTTTGTGAAACCCAGTTCTCGCCTGGTAGTCAGTTCTCATCTGACTTATTTTGTGAAACTCAGTTCTCGCCTGGTAGTTAGTTCTCGTCTGACTTATTTTGTGGAACCCAGTTCTCGCCTGGTAGTCAGTTCTCGTCTGACTTATTTTGTGAAACCCAGTTCTCGCCTGGTAGTCAGTTCTCGTCTGACTTATTTTGTGGAACCCAGTTCTCGCCTGGTAGTCAATTCTCGTCTGACTTATTTTTTGAAACCCAGTTCTCGCCTGGTAGTCAGTTCTCGTCTGACTTATTTTGTGAAACCCAGTTCTCGTCTGGTAGTCAATTCTCATCTGACTTATTTTTGTGAAATCCAGTTCTCGCCTGGTAGTCAGTTCTCGTCTAACTTATTTCGTGAAACCCAGTTCTCTTCCTTAGTAGAGATGGCATAACTCAGGAGATTTTGTTTTGCTTTATCCCCAGTGAGACCTCCAGTGGATTCGTCCTTCATATTGTTGTACATTCTGGTACACCCCTGCAGAGTTGTCTGTTTAGATTTCTCTTTTCCTCAACTTTGATTCCAGATCAATTCGAGGGTCGTAAAATTGTGGCTTTTACCCTTGGCTGTCATGTTATCCCCAGTAAAGTCCACATTCGGCTTGGTCTTTCGTTTCGAGTTCGTCTTTGGCCGTTCTCGTATTCTTTTGTTGGGTAGAGCGTCTTCGGCCAGTCTTCCTTTTCGAGTCCGCCTTCGGTCGTTCTTGTATTAATTTGTTGGGTAGAACGCCTTCGGTGGGTCTTCCTTTTCGAGTTCGCCTTCGGTTGTCCTCGTATTATTTTGTTGGGTAGAGCGCCTTCGGTCGGTCTTCTTTTTTCGAGTTCTCCTTCGGCCGTCCTCGTATTATTTTGTTGGGTAGAGCGCCTTCGGTCGGTCTTCCTTTTCGAGTTCGTCTTCGGTCGTCCTCGTATTATTTTGTTGGGTAGAGCGCCTTCGGTTGGTCTTCCTTTTCGAGTTCGTCTTCGGCCGTCCTCGTATTATTTTGTTGGGTAGAGCGCCTTCGGTCGGTCTTCCTTTTCGAGTTCGTCTTCGGCCGTCCTCATATTATTTTGTTGGGTAGAGCACCTTCGATCGGTCTTCCTTTTCGAGTTCGTCTTCAGTCGTCCTCGTTTTATTTTGTTGGGTAGTCCCCCTTCGGCTGGAAAACACTCTATTTCATTGTCCCCACAGTTTGCAAATTTCAGGGTTCTTTGGTATTTAATCTCCGTGTATCCTTGAATGCCTGAAAGCCGTTGCTATCATACCTTCAGGACCAAGTTGATTGAATAGGGGCAGTTGTAGCACCCCAAAATTTGCCCTTTCTTTTTTTAAACTCAAACTGGCTTATGTTTCATTTCATTCTTGCATTATCATCTTTGCATAGAATTGGTTCTTAGCATGGGATCAATGTATATGAGCTAACTCAAGAGAAGAAGATGTTTTCCAGAGCTTTAAGTAAAAGTTCATGTGTGCTATCCAAGACACCAAGAGGAGAGATAGCCTCAATGACATCATTACTTGAGCCACAAAGGAGCCTTGGACCTCAAGGTATCTTAGTGGTCCATCACCTCATCATATGATCAAGCTTGACAAGAAATTTCAAGTGAATCACATTCTCCTAACCAGTGCAAAATTAGGGTTTTGGTGAAAAGTCAGTGCAAGTGTGTTTTTGAGCTAAGGCTTGATCTCAATGTTTTCTATATGCTCTCAATTGTCTAAGGAGGGAGTATTGTCCATTGGTTCATTTCAAAAGATTTTCAATTGATCAATTAGTTGAGAATCAATCAGATTGGGGAAAAGTCAACTGTGCAGAGGAAAAAGTCAACTCCTGGCTTTTTGAGGTCAAGTTCATGTTCCTCATCTCAAATATGTCCATTGATGAAGATTTGATCAAGAAATGTCAAGAGATTCACAAGAAATCAAGAAGTGTGAAAAGTTTCCAAAAATAGAAATTAGGGTTTTAAAATTTAGTAAGTTTTGGCAAGGTGAAGGACCATCTTTGGAGCTCTCTTTCTCTATGATGCAAGATTCAAATTGAAAATTTCAAGAGGCCTAATTAAAGTTCACATCATAAGCTTCAAAATCATAGCAAGAACTCCTCCATTGGATCAAAATTGAAGGATTTATGATTGATTAAAGTTGGAGGTTTGTAAGGCATTTTGGGTCAGGCAGGCAAGTCATGGACGAGCCAGCACGCCTGCATTTCAACAAAAATTTTATGTGCATGAAGGGTTCATGTTCATGGCAAATTTTCTCTATGATGGAGGCTTCAAATGAAAAAATGTTCAATATGAGTTTTGTTCTTCTCAATCTCCTCTACAACTTTGATGTTGGGGAATTTTCCATATGATCAACCATTTGGGAGATATGGTGAGTCAAAGTGAGGGCCTCCACCTGATTCATTCACACGCATATGGGTTGGGCACGAGCAGGTCAAGGTGGCATGTCAATTCAGTTATGACCAAACACCTTCATGATCATTTTTAGACATCTTAAAGTGTTCTATTGTGATTGTTATCAACACCAATTCCATTCTCCACCATGAGCTCTTTCTAAAGACCTCCAATTTAATCCATTTGGTTCAATATGCTTGGAATTATTCCTCTTCAAAGTCATCACCATGAAAGAGGTCAAGTGCTCATGTCATGTTATATTTGCTAGCAATGTTCAAAAGGAAAACATGTTGTATTGTTGCTGCTACTTCTCATGCGCATGATCATACATCATTTTACCATAATAAGCCAAACAAAACCTTTCACACACATGTACTCTCATGTAATCTTTCTTCATTTGGCCAAACAAAAGAGAAAAGAAAGCTTAGGGAACAAGTTGTTGCATTCTACCATGCTATCATCATCACCCTACATCATAACCCTCACCATAGTATCTCATGCTCCCTCAACACATTAAACTAAACCCGTGCCATTTCATTCTCATTTCACACTCCATTTTCAATTTCCTTCAACTTCACTCACTCAGTTAACCCAACCATAGTTCTAACTGTTAACCATAACAGTTTGAACTTAACTCAACATATAAACTCTTCCCTAACAAAATTTCAGGAGAACTTCAATCATTCTTCACTTTTCTCTGAAATTTTCACACACTCTCTCTCTCAAAGCTTTCTCTCTCTCGAAGCTTCACTTTCATCACTCCTTTCTGCATTTTTTATCTTGATTCTTCATCAACCATCACCTGTGAAGTGTGTGGAAGCAAGAGATTGAATCTACAAGACCTGCATCTTGAGTTCTTCATCTTCATCAGTTGATTTTCAAGAAATTTGAAGCTCTTCCATAGCCTTTATTTGGCCAATAGCAAGCTCTAAAGATCAAGGATTATCTTCATCTAGTTTTCTTGTGCTCAAACATTCAATACAGTTCAGGTTTTTCTTCAATTTTTCTCTTGCGTTTTAAGCTGATTTAAACTTGCTTTTGCCTGTTTTGGAGCTCAATAGGAGCAATGTGAACTCTGGCTAGTTGATAGGCACCTTAGGTGCTTAGTTTGAAAATGCTAAGGCAAACTGTTTGGCTTCGATCTGCATCATGTGTGCACTGTTTGTGAAATCTAATGGTAGATTCGTGACCTCAGTGGAGAGATGAAGAGAATGATATATGATTTGTCCATTTCTGTAGTGTTTGGAACCTGAGCACGGTGTAGGCTCACCGAAGAAGACGACCGGAGTCTTCTCCGGCCATCTGAGTTCATCAACTCACATAAACCCTAGCTCTTTTCCAGTTTAAGTCGTGGTCGTTGATGTGTTCTGATCTAACGTACATAATTATCCCAACGCATTAATGAAGAGCCTCCTCATCACGTGCCTTCATTTTACTGATTTGTTGATTCCACGTGTGTGCTGCATCTTACCATATCATGTGCTTGCATCCTCAGCCATGTGATTTGCATACTTTATCTAATCATCATGATTGACCTAACCTAATGGCTCACGTTGAGTCAATGATTTTGACTGAGCCACATCACATGCTCTGCAGACCCCACGCGCTTTGGGCCTGGTTATTTTTTATATACGCACCCCCTCCTATATGAGCCCAATGCCTTTTGAACTGAGTTTTTACTCTGGGTGCACCCCCCTGCTCTCTTCTCTTGATTTTTTATTTTCTTTTCCTATTTGTTTGCATTTTATTTTTTATAAAATACTTGTGAACACTTAAAAATTCCAAATAAATTCGTGTATCATCCTCACACATTTATCTAATTTTTGACATTTTTATTTTTCATTTTTGGATTATTTTGCTATTTGTTGTGAATTTTCCATTGTGATGCATTTTGTATGAACCTTATTCATGATACATGGTGCATTAATGAATTGTTTGAGGTACTTGTAATCTGAATTTTGACATGAAACTTGATTCATGCTTGAATGACATGTTGAGGCATTTTATTAGTATTTTTGTGGATTTTTAAGAGCATTTTTGGTTGATGTTTGAATGTCATATTTCTGCATAGTTCTTGTGTTACTTGTGTGAACTTGTGAAGCATGTTTGAGTATGATCCTTAATGAATTTTGATCCACTCTTTTGAGGAATGTCTACTTAATGTTTACATCTTAATCTACTTGTCTTCTCCTAATTTTATTGTCCTCTTAACATGTTCTTTGGGAATTCATAAATGCATCTTTGTTTGTGTGAATGTTAGAAACCATGTGCTAGGGTTTTGAGGTGCATTGTATGCCATCCTATTTGGTACTTGTTGAGATACTTTGAGATCATGTTGTGGGGATATTATAGGTCATCTTTCTCATATTATAGGTCATTACTTGTTCATCTTGGATTGACTTGCATACACTTGTTTAAACTTGAATTGTTTTGTGAACTTGTGTTTCTCTTCTTACATACTTTGATGGTGTGTCTTCTTCCATGCTTGTGTGAACTTTGGGTGCTCATTCTTGCATTTTAAATGTCATCCCACATATCATATGCTACTGACTTGTATCCATTAAACATGTATGAACACTTGACATCTTCATTCTTTACTTGCCTTACAAGTATGCATGTTTGTTGAACTTGAATGATGTTTTGTGAACTTCTTCTTGCTTCATCTTCTCTATGCTTGCATTCATAGTTCATATGCCATCTTAATGACATCTCTATACCTTTATAAATGTCATTCACTTCTGACTTTAATGTTTGTACCTGCATTTATTCATGTTCATGAATCATATACATTCATCTTGCATAGTTAATGCACAACTTGCATTTGTATGATCATTTGATGCATAGTTTGATATTATTTGTTTTCATTTGGCATGTTAACCTTAGTAGGGTACCTTGACCTATACGTACTGACCTTGGATGATCCTTAACCCTTAGGACTCTTTCCTTTTAGTTCAAATCTTGTTTACTTCTTAAGTTGTCTTCTTAAGGCAACTAACTTTGTTTGTTTTACTTTCTTTCACTTGTATCCAATACTTGTGCTTATTTTGTGCTAACCTTTTATGTAGGGGCAGAGGTAAGACACATGAGCATATGGATGCTTATCCATGCTCATTCCTCCTTTCATCTCTCATTTCTTTTACTCTTTCTCTTTTGTATGTGGATTACATGAAGCAATGCTTGTTTGTGATTAACTTCTTCCCATACCCCTTGGGATCCTAGCTTATCCTTAATTTTTGATTAAGGTGAGGTAGGATAAGCACTAGGTAGTGCTATCCCTATCTTTTCTTTAGATTTAGGTGCTCCCTTTCAAACTCAACTTTAGGGCCATCTTATGCATGACAACATTAGGATAGAATTCCCGTAGCGTTTTCTTTTCCTTTGAGTCCTCTCTTCTCATCTCATAACCACTTCTAAAACACTTAATAAAGTTAACGTGTATTGCGCATGATCCTTACATGTGGGAAGTGAGGAATGAGGGGTTTCCTCTCATTTTTCTAGAGTTTTTGGTGGACGTTCCATCTTGGAACGATTTGCTAAGCATTCGTTCCTATGTCATAGACTTCGGTGCAATGCAAGTTACGAACTAACTTCAATTCACTTCTGTCTAAAAAACAAAAAAAAATTCAAGCCTTTTTCATCCTTCGGGATTGTTAAGTTTCAAACCATTTTCAGAAAAGAGCACGTTATTTTCCGTTTTGTCGCAAACAGGCATCGACCTTAACTGCGGACGCGAACTTAACGTTGCTCATAAAAAATACTAAGACCTCGTTAGGTTGAACTACGACTGCTCTGATTTCCTCTCTCTGGTTAAATTGAGGATACGTAGACACAAGACGACGATGTCTTGGTGAGCAACCTCCCCTTTTAGTTCGTGTCCGAACTATGTTTACTCTGACTTTCCCATTGCACGAGGGAATACGTAGGCCTAGGACGGTGATGTCCTATCGAGTCACTTTTTTTTATTTTCTTCCTCGTTTCTTCGTTCTTCTCATTTCCAATTTCTTCTCCTTTCCAGTAGCAGTGGAGCTCCAGATGACGACACCCTTTGGTCGAGACAGCAAGCGTGGATCCCATCGAGTACGATGGATGCGTGGGGGTGCTAATACCTTCCCCTCGCGTAACCGACTCCCTTACCCGTTTCTCTTGGTCACGAGACCATGCTTTTTTCCTTCCCTCAGTTTACGCAGTGTTTCCTTTCCCTGTCTTGGGATAAATACACATTGCTGGCGACTCTGTTTCTGCGCCACTTTCGCGTTTGTACTTGGATGAAAATCCTGGGAGCGACACTACTAGGTATATGGAAGCACACAAAATCCAGTTCTAACCCAACTGGGTCGAAAAACATAAAAAAAAACTGACCCAAAACAAAATATTTCTAAAGGCAGAATTCGGGTCATGACTTCAACGAGTTATTCGAGCGTGCTAAACTCCGAATCAGCTTCTGTGTAAAACATGAAAGTTGTATCTCTTTGTCTCATCTTTCCAACGATTGGTAGAACACACAAATATTATTCTCAAAGCTCCAGTTATGATCCGAATAGTGAACAAGTATAAAAAAACCGCTAAAGCTGAAAATAAGCTGCGAAAATAGATTAACGACAAACAAAGACTTAATTATAAAAACATAATAAAACACTAAAATAAATGAAACAAACTAAGGAAATGCCTAAGTATAAACATAAGAGAATGTGCATTAAAATGCATTGATCAGACATGCTCAAAGTTTACATGGACGATATGATCGTGAAGTCCCAAGAGGAATCCGATCACACGAACCACTTGCAAAAGGTTTTCGACCAGGCAAGAAAGTATAAAATGCGTTTTAACCTAGAGAAATGCACATTCGGCGTGCGGGCAGGGAAGTTCCTCGGATTCTACCTCACCGAGATGGGAATAGAGGCCAATCCTGACAAGTGTCGTGCGTTCGCTGAATTTCCCACACCCAGGTCGAAGAAGTCCATACAGTCCCTCAACGGGATGCTCGCTTCACTTTCTCGCTTCATGGCCAAGTCTGCCCAGCATGCTCTGTCCTTCTTTAAACTCCTAAAAAAGGAGGCCACATTCGAGTGGACTGAGGAATGCGAGCAGGCTCTGACCCACCTCAAGCGAGCCTTGTTCAAACCTCTAGTGCTTTCACGACTAGCGTGCAGGGAGACGTTGTACTTATATCTCTCTGTCACCAGTGAAGCCATTAGCGCCGCACTCATTCATGAGACAACGGACGGGCAAAAACCCATTTACTTCACGAGCAAGGCCTTGCAAGGGCCAGAAATTAGATACACACAGATAAAGAAGATTGCTCTTGCCCTCGTCATCACCACGAGGAGGCTGAGGCATTACTTCTTGGCCCACACCATAGTAGTGCGTACGAACCAACCCATAAGACAACTGCTTTGTCGACCAGACATGGCCGGCAGAATGCTCAAGTGGTTCTTAGAGCTGTTAGAATTCGACATCCACTACGAGGGCAGGAAGGCCCTCAAGGCACAAGTCTTGGTCGATTTCGTGGCAGAGATGACACCGCCATCATCCCCACCGAGCGAAATTCATAGATGGACTATCTACGTGAAGGGGGAATCCAGTTCCACGGGTAGTGGAGCAGGCATCATTCTCAAGAACGAGGAAGGAATCCTAATTGAAGTATCATTAGTCATATCCTTCTTTACTTCCAATAACTAAGCCGAGTAAGAAACCTTCCTCGCAGGATTATGGCTGGCCGAAGATTTGGGCGCTAAGGAGGTAAAGATCTTCACCGATTCCCAGCTCGTAGCATCTTAAGTACGAGGAAAATATCAGGCCAAAAATGATTAGCTGGCCGAGTATCTAGTGCTGGTAATGGAAATAATTACTAAGTTCGACGCGTGGGAAATCCAGCACATCCCTCGCGAGCAAAATACACAGGCAGATGTCTTGTCGAAACTGGATAGCACCATAAACAAAGGTGGTAATAAATTCATCGTACAAGAGACACTCGCCTGACCTAGTATCGAGAAGTTATCAGCATTTCTCGATGTTAATGCCATTGGAGACAGCAGCTGCTGGATGACCCCAGTGTACAATTACCTCACCACAGGAAAGTTGCCCGAGGCCAGCATGAAGGCCAGCATGACTAAACGAAAAGCCTGCTCGTACGTACTGGTCGAAGATAAACTCTATCGACGGGGATTCTCCACCCCCTCCTGAAATGCGTTGAGGAGGACAAGGTCCCCGACATTCTCTAGGAAATTCATGAGGGCATCAACGCGCAACACTTGGGAGGGAGATCATTGGCACGAAAGACCCTGCGGGAAGGATACTATTGGCCGACCATGCAGCACGATGCTAAGGAGCATGTCCAAAAATGTGACCGATGCCAAGGCCACGGGGACATGCACTTAGCGCCCCTAATGAGTTGAAGACTCTGTCCTCGCCTTGGCCCTTCGTCTGGTAGGGGATGGATATACTCGACCCCTTCAGAATGGGATCTTACCAAAACAAATTTCTGATTATGGCCGCCGATTACTTTACAAAATGGATCGAAGCCGAAGCCATCGCCAAGATCACAACCTTCAACATACTTCATTTCTACAAAAGGAACGTCCTCGCATGATTCGGAGTACCCCAGGCCCTTGTGACCGACAATGGAACCCAGTTCACAGACAGGAAGTTTCCAAGACTTTGTCGGCAAACTAGGCACGAAGCAACACTTCACTTCCCTCGAGCACCCCTAGACTAACGGGCAAGCAGAGGCCGCGAACAGGGTAATCCTTCGGGGTCTAAAACGAAGGCTAGGCGAAGCCAAGAAAAGGTGGGTCGAGGAGTTACACAGTGTGCTCTGGGCCTACCGAACAACACCACACTCCACCACCGGGGAAACCCCTTTCCGACTAGCTTACGAAACCGAGGCGGTGATACCAGTGGAGGTCAGAGAACCCTCCAGACGAACGGAAGCTCCTCTCGACGAGGAGATGAACGACGAGGCTTTAAGGGAAGAGATTGACATGGTGTAAGAGATACGGTCGGGAGCAGCTCTCCGCAAGGCTTCACTAAAAAAAATAACCTTGCGCGCCACAACGCTAAGGTCATAAAGCATGACTTCCCCGTTGGCAGCTTGGTCTTACGCTGAAACTAGAAGGATTCGCGTGAGGGAAAGCTAGCCACGAACTGGGAAGGGCCCTACAGGGTCAAGTCAAAAACAGGCACTGGAGACTACTACATAGAAACTCTGGAAGGAGAACCATTTGCTCGACCATGGAACACTGAAAAGCTCAAACAATATTACAGTTAGGACCAACCACTAGGTTGGGCTAACTGCCGATGAGATCACCCCCAACGGGGAGACCGCTCGGCCACGGGACCGTGCACTGGTGCAAGCACGATCCCTCACCTTACAACGTCAGCCAGTTTCTGCTCATGGGACGAGCAGACTCTACGCACAACGGGGATACCTTAATCGAGCTCTGCCGTTGCCGCACCATTAAGGCAGGACACCCAGCTCGTGATGGGAACAGTCTAAGCCTATGATATTAGTATCTCGAACGAGATCCTAGTCCCATCACCGATGAAACTACTTCGCCTCCTCGACGAGTCTCCCAAACTGTCGAGCGTGACAAGAACAAGTTGAACAAAGCGTCCATGCTTAGCATTTAAACAATAAAGCATACACAAATAAATGCAATGAAGACAATTCGAAACGAAAAATATTTATATAATTTCATCCACAAGGCCAGAATAAGTCATCAGTACAAGGAAAGGGTTGCGCCCGACAAAATGTTACATATCAAAAGACACGCAGGCCCACAAAATACAAGTACTTCAAAAAATAACTAAACTGCATCGCCAGGAACCTCCGGGGGAACGACCTCGTCGTTGACAACCACATTGACAACGCCCATCCCCTCGATCAGCAGCTGGATGTTGGAGTTGAGGGCTTTTAATTGCTCCAAAGCAGCGTTGAAACCAAACTCCGCTGCCCCCAAATTGTCCTGCTCAAGAAGACAGATCCTCTCGACCAGGTCCTTCCGCAGAGCCTTTTCGTCGTCAGTCTCATCCTGAATAACCGCCGACGATCCCTCCAGCTCAGCTATCCTCACCTTCAGGCGGGCATTCTCCTCGTTTACCTTGGTTACCCCCCTTCATCTGGGTTACTTCCTTCTGAAGTTCTATCTTGGCCTCCTGATTGCCTTGAAGCTTCTTCAGACCGTTGTAAATCTCTGCGTTCTCCAGCTCTAGGTCGGTGATCTTAGTCTTCGCCCTCTTAAGGTTAGCAAGCAGAACTATCTCCGCGTCCCCAAGGGGCAATGCCGCTTCCAGCACCCTGATCATGGCTGCCGCATCCTGACAGAGGAGCATCCTCCGCACCTGAGGGTCTGCGGACAGGATGGCCAAAGCATCAAGTTCGAGAACAGCAACAGAGCTCTCCCCGTCGAAAATTTTCCCATGAAGATAGCACGGGGGCAACACGAATCTCCCCCAAACGAAACCAGCCGAGCAATCAGCCGGCGAAGAGGCAACATCATCCCGTTTCCTCTTATGGGTCGTGTCTGGGGTTGGAGGAGTTGAAGTGGTCCCCGAGGTGGAACCTGTGCCGCCCACAAACTTTTCCAATGTTACTTGCTCTTTGCAGCACCAGTCTTCGGCATTAGGGGCACCTTCTTTAGGTTTTTGGCCATCGCGGACCTCACCAGACGCTCCCTCATGTTTGCCATTTTCCCTGCAGACATAAAAGAGGAAGATTAGTACGTTGGGTGAAAATTTTAAACACGGGCAAAAGAACAAGTTATACCGAGGAGCTGGAACGCAACATCATCGGTTTCGTACTCAAGAAGGGCCCTAGTGTTAATATAACGAGCCGCCCGAGCAAGTTCTCCGTCCTCCCCAAACAACTCTTTGCCGTCCCTGTCCACCACGAAGGCAGGGCTGAAAGTCTCCACGTATGCATGTAGAACCCAATAGGACTCCTTGTCCCCGTTACAAAGCTGCTCGTGCTTGACAAGGAACTGATCGGTCCTATATCTGAAATGGGCATACACCCACTCCAAAGGGAACTTGGACACAACCTTCTCAACGTGCTGACCATCAACCTCCACAGTCTCAATCGTGGAGATGGAACTCCTTGCCAATTCAGAGACAGGTTTCACGATCAAGAACCTGTCCTTGAAATGTTGGACAAATTCTGAGTGCGGCCAGAAGAGCCTGCACTGCTGCTTGAAAGACACCTAACTTTGCTTCGAGCTCGTTGTGCTCCGCTGGATCTGGAAGATGCAGAAGAAAAGATCCACGGTCTCCCCGATCCTCAAGTAACGGCAAACCAAGTCAAAAGTGCGAATAAACCCCAGTGCGTTCGAGTGGAGTTGGGTCGGGCATAACTCTAAGTGGAAGAAGATGGCCTCCTGAAAATTGGTAAAATGCAGGCGGTATTTTGCATCCACAAAGGCGAACTCATACATGGGTAATTGCATCCCCGGATACACCGAACAAATTCGATCATTTTCTGTCGAGCATATAGCTCTCCAATACGCAGGCACACCTTCAGCCCGATGTAAGGAAACTCCCGGGCTTCCTCTTCAGTAAACGTCGACCTCGTCGATAGGGGTTCTTGGGAAATCCATTTGAAGTCCCTCCTCGGCTACATGGCCATTGGCATAATCTACAGGCTGCTCCGCCCCCTCGTGCGCAGCCCCAACGTTGGGTACGATCCCTTCGTGTTGGTCAGCCATTTCACCTGAAAAGCAAAGGAAGAAAAGTGAATTCGACAACAAAGATCAAATCCACCCTTCCACCACTAATCAAGTGAAAGGGAGAGGAATAAGTCGAGGATAACCTCGAGCCTTAGTCGACCACGACAGAATACTGCGACTTCACTTTCCCCTACAATGGGGACGAGTCTCTGCGACTTTACGAAGACTCTGTGAGGAGGAGCTTACTCGACAAAATAAGCTCGTCGCGCAAAAGCCAAAGTATCACGTCGAACAAGCCTAATGCCCGACTACAAACCTAAAACTAATCCTTGAAGGTGTGAAAAACACAAGAAAGGGGGGTTTGAATTGGTTTTTCAAAATAAAATTGTTTCTTTAGGTTAACTTACCCTTTTATAAGACTCTTTCATTTAACAATAAAAACCTTTGTTAGACCACAACAAGATAACACGTTATGTTTATACTAGTTCACTTGAGAAACACTCAAGTTAATCTAGTCCACCCGCCAAGGTGATTTTGCCTCTCTCAACGAGGTCTTAATCCATTATTCAATCAAAATAGTACAATGCACAAGCCAAACTGCTGGTGACTAACACAACCTCTAAAACTCACAAGTTCTAGACTTCTCAAGTAATACAACCACACAGTCTTACACAAGGAACAACCTCTAAGACAACACGTCCTAGACTTCTCAAGAAATACAACCACACGGTCTTTCTCAAGGAACACAAACCTAAGTTTGAATAAATTTCATTTACAGAAAAGTGCTTCTTATACAAGCTGAAAATGTAAACAAGTTTCGACCAGAATGACTTAAGAAAGATTTGAGTTGGAGAGTATTTTGCAGTAGAGTTCGTGTGTGTCTTTCTTCAAGTCTTTTGCTTCTTTATATAGCCGTGTAGAAAGAGCCGTTGAAATGTGATCATGATAGCTACCTAGGCTAGCGGTTAGAAGCGTGAGGACAGATAAAAACTCTTGCGTCCTGTGTGTCCTGTCTTGTCAGACTATCTTCATTTGTACCGTTGCACTGTTACCAAGATATTTTTGCTTGAATTAAGGTACAACTGTACTATGTAGCTTTGTCTTCTTGGCTTCTCAACTTCAGAGGTTTTTTACGAGCATGAATTAGAAGGGAAAACTTATCTTGGTTCTTGAGATTTTCAAGTCTTCGAATCCTCAGAGCAGCGCCTTCAGAGTCTTCAGTACTTGGTCTTCAGAACCTTGTTCGCTTGGGCGTTGTCTTCATATCTTCAGAGGCTTCTAATAGTATCTGGTTGAAGCATGAGTAGAGACTTGATTAGGTCTTCAGAACCTTGATCAGAGAGCATAAGTCTTCAGCATCTGGACTTCGTTTAATCAGAACCTTTGTCTTCAGATATTCTGAACTCGTCCCTTTTTCTTTTTGTATCAGAGTCTTGTGAATCTCAGATTATCTTGAAATGAGTTCTGCTTTTCAAGTGTATAGGCGAAGTATTTTCCTTTAAGCATTGTGTTCGCGCCAATTAACGGAAGCATTACCTGTTTTTTAAGTTCTAAAAAATAACGAACATTAGTTGTACAAAATTGTGCATACAGAAATACTCATTTGATATCATCAAAACTTAGAGATAAAATTGCAGAACCAAATCTTGTTCTCACAATCTCCCCCTTTTTGATGATGACAAAACTATGTATTTTGATGACAAAATTTTGATATATATAATGTAGGGAAAATAACAGATTCTAAAGATAGCTTATCCTTCGTATGAAGTACTCCCCCTGAGTCTTAGACTAGATGAATTTCTGTGCTTGGGCTCCCCCTGATTTTACTAGGTCAGAGCTCTTAGTCTTGATTTGGATCAGAATTCCTGAAAAAGAAAAACAATCTAATAGAAATAATAGTTTATCTGTTAGCATGTAAACAACGTTGTTTTTCAGAGATTGACTATGGAATCAAAATATCACATTCATATTACTTCTCCCCCTTTTTGTCATTGATCAAAAAGATTAGTGGTTCAAGGGTGAAAAACAAAGATCTAAAGTCTTAAAGACAAACGAGACTTAAATATTAGGTGCTTCCAAAAGACATCTTGTCCCATATTTTCTGAAGCATGCTCTGAAGATTAGCATTGACAGTCTTTTGTTCCTCAAAATTTTCTTTGAACTTCTGTTGTTCTTCTCTGATTTCTTCAATTGCGTTTTCCAAACGCTTTACAGCAGGATCAGATGTGGAAACAACTGCAGCATCTTGCTTGGCCTTTTCTATGGCTTCAGCTTTTTGTGCTACTCTGGCCTCTTCAGCAGCCTTCTCTGCTAAAAGTCTTGCCTCCTCAGCAGCCTTTTCTTCAACTTCTTTCTGTTTAGTAGCTAAGAACTTGAGTTCCCTGATCCATGCTTCTGCTTCTGCTTTCTCCTTTGCCAACTGAATTCCAGCAGTTATGGTTGCGTCTGAGAAGCTTACAACTCTTGCAAGTTCAGTATCCAACCATTTCTGGAAGTATTGACAAGAGCTTTCAAGTTCCAAGGGTTTGACACATATGTTGATTTCTTCTCTTAATTTTGCAAACTTCCTGAATGCTTTGTCACGAACTTGACTTATGCATTCTTCAAAAGACGTTGGAAGCGGTATGTCAAAGATAACCAAAGCAAGGCCAGGCTTGGCAGAATTTGTTCCAGGTGGTGCTTGCTGAGATAAAACGATCTCTGTAGGAGCATGTTCATTGATTTGCTGATCAGTAGGAGATGTCACTTATAGAGTGTCTGAACCTATGAGTGATTCAGGGGTGACAATCTCTAGAGATTCAGATATTGTATCCTCAGAGATAGACTCAATGCTGAGGACTTGAGATTCAGATATTAGGTTCATAGAGCTTTGTTCATTTGGCTGAATGATTGACGAGACTATTGACAAGGTGTAGGTTGGAGTGGCTTCAGTCAAGATAGGGGTACTGATTGATGCATTGGGTGAAGATTGGATAGTGATTGTTGGAGGAGGAATTGAAAAAGATGGTGATTTGAACTTCACTTGTGGATTGGAGGTAGGAATGAAGGTAGTTTGAAAAGATGATTGTGCAGTAAGAGTCTCAGTGACAGACATGGACCCAGAAGAATTGATAGCAGATTTATTGATTTTCTCAAGAAGAATAGACTCCAGTCTGGGAGTTTTTGAGGTTCCAGTTTCGTCCTTTTTCTTCTTTTTAAGCTCAATATCTTCTTCAGTTTGCTTCCTCTTACTCCTGGTGATGTATTTTGGTTTAGGATCGATATCTTCAACTCTGGATTTTGGCATCTCATGCCCTTCTTCTCTCATTATAGCAACATACGAAGCAATTGCTGTTGGATTATCATCTTTATGATAGACGGGGTAGTTTGCTACTGGATATCTGTTGTTGATCACAGTGTCGTGAGGGATAGATATGGGTTTCACATCAACACTTGTAATCATTTTCATATGCTTAAGATTTATAGCATTGAAGGCTTTTCCTACTCTACTAGTCAGATAATCTATATATTTAGCTTCCTTGACTAGATACTCTACTAGCCCACTTTCAACAAAGATATCAGAGAGAAGTCTTCCAAAGGGAATGTAGTTTACAATCTTCCTATCTGGTGAGGTTGTTGTTCTTGTTTTGTGCACCATATCTCTCAGGTAGTAGAATAGAATGGATGGAAGACACATTTTCTCATTCTTGTGCAAGTAGTATAGCATGTACTTTTGATTTGCGTTGAAGAAGTCTGCAACACTCTTTGAAGGCCTTGGATTGATACACCCAAGAATAATTTTATACCAGATCCTCAGATTGTCACGCAGATTCTTGCTTTTGTATTCTGTTGTCCCAGGTTGACAATTTTTTAGAATTGCTTTGTTGATGACATAGTCAGATATTTCAGTTTTTCCATAAACTCTTTTTCCTTCCAAGAATTGCATCCTTAGTAGGTCTGAAATAGATTTTTCAGTGATAATAATCTTTTGATCCATAACAAAAGATACAAGATGAAGATCATCTGTTTCAGCTTGTCTCCAGAATTCCTTTACTAGGTCATCAAAGGTTAGACCTCTAAGTCTGTCAAAGTAAATTTTCCATCCTTGAGTATTTAGTTGATCAATTAGGTCAAACCCATTATCACGAAGGTTGTTGAAGTCGACATTTATCTCTTTCAGAATGATTAGTTCATCTGCATGCACAACACAAGTAACAGAGGAATTTGTCCGTGTTACATGGTTTGCATCGATTGTGGGAAGAGATAATGGAGTTGAAGTGATCGTCGTGGTGGTCGTGGAGATTGTAGAAGGTGTGATAGATGAAGATGGTAGCTCTTGAGAGGGATTTAGTGACGCTTCAAATTCTTTGGAGAGGAGAACATTTTCTTGTTGAATGATGTTCGTCATGATGGTAGTTAAGATCAGAGAGGATGAGAATAGGGATTGAGTTTGTTCGAGGGAGAGATAGAAAGATTTAGGGTTTTAGAGTTTCCTCTTGAGCGAGAGTGGGAATAGGAATAGTTTTTGAAAGTTTTAAAGAGATAGACATCGTACAGGGGATAAGTGAATAAATGTAATAAAGTTTTGAGTCAATCTCAAGAAAATTACTGTTCGTTTGATTTGGATAAGTAAAGTGATTTAGAAATGATCAAATCGCATGCAAAAATTATTTTCTAATAAAATGACACGTCATGATTGACTAGACAACTCTGAAAAATTATCAAAACTACGACGCCTCTTTCACAAGTGGTTCTGAAAAATTCAAAATAATTGTCTTCTCTGACTAAACAAATTTGGTTCTGAAGTATCTTTACTCTGGACAGTAGTACATTTTCAGATGTTTTAAAATAATTTGAAATCTTTCTTCAGCCAAGGGTTTTGTAAAAATATCAGCCCATTGATGGTCTGTATCAATAAACTTTAAGCATAAGGTTCCATTCTGAACATAGTCTCTGATAGAATGGTGTTTTATTTCAATGTGTTTAGCCCTAGAATGTAAAATTGGATTTTTACTTAAATAAATAACAGCAGTATTATCACAGAAGATAGGGATGTTACTCTCATATATCTGATAGCCTTCCAGCTGATTTTTCATCCAAAGCATTTGTGTACTGCATAGAGAAGTGGAGATGTATTATGCTTCTGCTGTAGAGAGAGCAATTGTAGATTTCCTCTTGCTTGACCATGAGATTAAGTTGTTCCCTAAGAACTGACAGTTTCTAGATGTGCTCTTTCTTTCCAATCTGTCTCCAGCATAGTCTGCATCACAGTAACCAGAAAGAGTGTACTCTGATGTTTTCTCATACATCAAGCCAAGGTTAGTTGTTCCTTTCAGATACCTTAGAATTCGTTTAACAGCGGTTAAATGAGATTCTCTTGGATCTGATTGGAATCTAGCACATAAATGTACACTGAATAATATATCAAGTCTAGAAGCAATTAGATATAAGAGAGAGCCCATCATACCACGATAGAGCTTCTAACAAACCTTAACTCCTGTTTCTTCCTTTCTCATGATACATGTTAGATGCATTGGTGTTTTAGCTGTATTAAAATCCATCATGTTGAATTTCTTCAAAAGTTCCTTCGTGCACTTACTTTGATGAATGTAAGTGGCTTCTGGTTTCTGATCGATTTGAATTCCCAGGAAGAACTTCAACTCACCCATCAGACTCATTTCAAATTCTGCTTGCATTAACTTTGAAAATTCTTCGCATAAATAGGGGTTATCAGAACCAAAAATGATATCATCAACGTAGATTTGAACTATAAGAATATCATTCTTATATGTTTTACAGAAGAGAGTTGTGTCAACCTTTCCTCTAGTGAAATTATTTTCTAAAAGAAATTTGCTCAATCTATCGTAACAAGCTCTGGGAGCTTGTTTTAAACCATAGAGTGACTTTTTGAGTTTAAAAACAAAATCTGATTTTTCTGAATTTTCAAAACCAGAAGGTTGTTTGACATAAACTTCTTCTGATATATAACCATTTAAGAATGTACTCTTAACATCCATCTGATATAGGGTGATGTTATGATTTACTGAAAATGAAATTAGTAACCGTATTGCTTCAAGTCTGGAGACCGGAGCAAAGGTTTCGTTGTAATCAATTCCTTCTTGTTGACTATATCCTTGAGCCACAAGTCGTGCCTTGTTTCTGACAACTTCTCCCTTCTCATTTAGCTTGTTCCTGAATACCCACTTGGTTCCAATTACATGAACATTCCTAGGTTTTGGAACTAGATCCCAAACATCATTCTTTGAGAATTGATTAAGTTCTTCTTCCATAGCCAGAACCTAGTCCTTGTCCATAAGAGCTTCTTCAACTATAGCTGGTTCGATCAACGACACCAATCCTAAGAGTGTTTCTTCTGATGGTCTGAAGGCTGATCTGGTTCTGATTGGAGCGTCCTTGCTACCCAGAATTAGTTCCTCATGATTTGATGTAGATATTCTTCTTTTCGTTTGACGTGGAGTATTCTGAGTTACATCAACAGTGTCTGGAGTAGGATCTTGTTGTTCTTTAACTTCATCTGCCTTTTCTTTAGGTTCTGAAAAGCTAATTTCCAAATCTGCAAGTTTTTCAACTAGCTCTGACTTTTCAGAGTCAGGCTTGTCATCGAATCTAACATGAATTGATTCTTCCACAATCCGTGATTCTGTGTTATAAACTCTGTAACCTTTTGAGTGTTCAGAGTATCCTAACAACAGACACTTCTGTGCTTTGAAATCAAACTTGCCAAGATTCTCTTTAGTATTTTGCATAAAACAAGTACATCCAAATGGATGAAAATAGGAGATGTTGGGAATTTCATTTTTCCACAATTCATAAGGAGTTTTATTCAAGATAGGTCTAATAGAGATTCTATTTTGAATATAACATGCTGTGTTAATTGCTTCTGCCCAAAAGTGCTTAGCCATGTCAGTTTCTTGGATCATGGTGCGAGCCATTTCTTGCAATGTCCTATTCTTTATTTCTACAACTCCATTTTGTTGAGGAGTTCTAGGACAAGAAAAATCATGAGATATCCCATGTGAATCAAAAAGTTTTTCAAAATCTTTGTTTTCAAATTCTCCACCATGATCACTTTTGACCTTGACGATCTTACAATTCTTTTCATTTTGCACTTGGGTGCAGAAGGAAGCAAACACAGAATGTGACTCATCCTTGTGTCTTAAGAATTTTACCCATGTCCAACGACTATAGTCGTCAATGATGACTAGTATGTATTTCTTTCCATTGATAGAAACAGTTTTCACTAGTCCAAATAGATCAATGTGAAGAACTTCCAATGGTCTAGAGGTAGAAACAATATTCTTTGCTTTAAACGAAGTTTTTGAAAACTTGCCTTTCTGACATGCCTCACAAAGAGCGTCTGAAGAGTACTTCAGATTTGGCAAACCTCTGACAAGTCCAAGCTTGTTCAGTTGAGAGATTCTTCTCAAGCTAACATGAACAAGACGTCTGTGCCAGACCCATTGCTCTTCATTTAGAGACAGAAGACATTTTACATTCTGATGTTTTAAATCTGATAATTTAATTTTGTATGTATTGTTCTTCCTCTTACCATTGAACAGAACATATCCATCCTTTTGACATACATTTTTACAGGGTGTTTGATTAAAAATAACGTCATAACCATTGTCACTGAGTTGACTAATTGACAATAGATTATGCATTAGACCTTCAACTAACAGAACATTATTAATAAAAGGAAACTTACCATTTCCAACAGTTCCAGAGCCAATAATTCTTCCTTTCTGATTTCCTCCGAAACCGATGGCACCTCCGGGCTTAAGTTTCAGATCTTGGAACATATGCCTTTCTCCCGTCATGTGTCGCGAGCATCCACCGTCCAGGTACCATGACTGGTGTTTCAATGGTGCCATTAAGGATATCTGCAACATAAATTATCTTATTCTTAGGTACCCATTTTGTGGGTCCTTTCACATTATTTGGACTTCCTTACATAGGAATAATAGTGTGGAATTTGTGCATGGTGTTTAAGTTTAGGAGTTTTCTTTAGTGTCTGTGTTTGTGTAGTGATAGATTTTGAATCTTTTTGTTCAGAACATTTCAAGATAGTGCCAGAGGGCACAAAATGTTTAGACAGAGGTATTATCTTGATACTCTTGGTCTCATCATATGGTTGTGATGGTCCTTAATATCCCAGACCTCTGTTACCATTCCTGCTGACTCCATAGATTATTGAAGCCATTTTGCTTATGTCTATGCTTTTAGCGAGAAAATTTTGGAAGGATCTATCATACTTGACTACTTCATTAGTTTTGGTTATGTTAGAGGTGATTTCTTCTTCGAACCTAGAGACTTTACTTTTTAATGTAGTATTTGAATTTTCTAGAAAAATTAGTTTTTCATTTAATTCAAAGATGGTTTGTTTGCATTTAGTAAGATCTTCTGAAGGAACCACAAGAGTCTTTTTCAGAGTTTTGGGTTTTCTTCGAAGAGTTTGATATATTTCCATAAGTTCATATAATCCCATTTCAAGTTCAGAGCGAGATAGGGAAGAAAGTACCTCTCTTTCATCGTCCGAGTCTGATGGTTCTCCTTCTGATGGAACATCGTTGGTTTTAGCCATGAGTGCTACGTTAGCACGTTCTCCATCAGAATCATCTTCGGACTCTGAATCATCCCAAGTTGCCATAAGACCCTTTTTAGCTTTCTTAGGTCTTTCATCTTTCTTAAACTTTGAATAGTCGTTTTTGATATGTCCAGGTTCCTTGCATTCAAAACACGTAACATCTCTTCCATAAGTTCTCCTTTGACCATATGCAGACTCAGATTTTCTTCTTGGTCCTCTGAACTTATTTCTACTGTATTTCCATAGTTGACTAATTTTCCTTGATATGAGAGATATGTCATCTTCTTCAGATTCTTCCACTTCTTCCTCTACTTGATACGCCTTTTTATTTTCAGATTTAGCTTTTAGTGCAATGGATTTTCTTTTCTTTTGAGGTTCATCTTCTTGGAGCTCTATTTCATGACTTCTTAAAGAACAGATTAGTTCCTTAAGACTTATACTATTTAGATCCTTTGCTAGTTTCAAGGCAGTCACCATTGGTCTTCATTTGACAGGTAGACTTCTGATAGTTTTCTTGACATGATCAGCAGTAGAATAGCCTTTGTCCAGAACTCTGAGTCCTGCAACAAGCATCTGAAATCTTGAGAACATGGTCTCCACAGATTCATCATCTTCCATCTTGAAGACCTCATATTTTTAAATTAGTGCAAGAGCCTTCGTTTCCTTGACTTGAGCATTGCCTTCGTGAGTCATACGAAGAGAGTCAAAGATAGACTTTACAGTTTCTTTGTTTGTAATTTTTTCATATTCTGTATAAGAAATTGTATTTAACAGAATCGTTCTTGCTCTGAGATGATTTTTGTAAGTTTTCTTCTGTGCATCTGTAAATGCACTTCTATCAATCTTTTTGTCTGTAGAATCTACAGGGTGACTGTAGCCATCAACTACCAAATCCCATAGATCTAAGTCAAACGACAGAAAGTAACTTTCGATTCTATCTTTCCAATTGTCAAATTTTTCCCCATCAAAGATAGAAGGTTTTGCACTATAAGAATCTCTTTCATTCACAATAACACTTGTCTTAGCATTTGGTATAGCCATTGTTTTTCACACTTGGATCGGTACTGAACACTGTTAAGTACTTGATAAAAATTCAACCTTTTTATCACCTCAGAACCGGAGCTCTGATGCCAATTGAAGGTGTGAAAAACACAAGAAAGGGGGGTTTGAATTGGTTTTTCAAAATAAAATTGTTTCTTTAGGTTAACTTACCCTTTTATAAGACTCTTTCATTTAACAATAAAAACCTTTGTTAGACCACAACAAGATAACACGTTATGTTTATACTAGTTCACTTGAGAAACACTCAAGTTAATCTAGTCCACCCGCCAAGGTGATTTTTCCTCTCTCAACGAGGTCTTAATCCATTATTCAATCAAATTAGTACAATGCACAAGCCAAACTGCTGGTGACTGTTAGAAGAGTAATAGTGTGGGTTTTTGTTATCGTATCCACAGAGATTGTTTGATATTTTGATGCGTGCCGTTCAATAGTTGTGCTATTATAAGTTCAACAGTTTCAAAAGATTCTCAATTGTTTTTGTCATTCACTTGTAGTAAAGATTAATTTGTCACAAAGATTTTGTAAAAGGTTTTATAAAAGCATGTTAAGGTTAGGTTTCGCTAATCCTTTCCATGTATAAACGATTAATCAAGCATATGAACTCAGTTTCCGACCAATATAACCGCGTATCCTCCCGACTAAGTTTATGTCTAAAGCGAAGTCGTGAGTTTCGTTGTTTAGACCGTTAGATGATGTCTCACGCTAACAATCTAAGCAACGATCATTAAGATCAATACAATGCGAATAGTAAATCCCAAATCTATGTCTAGAGTTTGGTTTTTAAGAGATGAAATTGTTAGGTCAAGATTTGTGGAATCTATGTCTAGAGTAAAACAAATCAAACATGGATCATTAAGAGAAAACAACATCATCTATATTGATCAAAAACTTTGTTCATATAAAATAGATCAAAAGCAATACATAAAAACAGAATCAACCACATCTAACCTCAACATAGAGTGTTTAGCTACCACTTCTCATGGTAGATTGGATAACAAGTAAAGAGAGGAGATGAATAAGCATCCACGACGAATAATCGAGAATGGATGCAAAATCAGCTTCTCCAAGTGAAAATACAAGCTTCAATGGTTCCAAGACTGAAAACTATGATTTTGGATCAAAATGAACAAAAGATCCTTTTTACAAAAAGTGAAATTCTATTTATACATAGCAGAATTCTGCAGGATTCTCACTGCGAGCAATCCATTCGCACTGCGAATGAGGAAAAATGGCACTTTAAGTGCCTCTGAGACTTAAACCGCCCCAAGCAGAAATCTTGGGTTCGCACTGCGAACCCTTCATTCGCACTGCGAATCATTCGCTAGCTTCATTCGCACTGCGAATAAACTAGCGAGCCAAAATTCTAAAAACTGGAACTCTCTGCCTCTCTTCGCCAGCACCTTCGCACTGCGAACCAACCAGCGAACCTTCGCTGGACCCTCGCCAAGAGTTCGTAGTGCGAACACAAGGTAATTGAAATCCTGGAGCTCACTGCCTCTCTTCGCTGGCTCGTTCGTTGGTCCCTCGCAGTGCGAACCTTCGCTGGGCATTCGCCAGATTGTTCGCACTGCGAACTCCCTGTTGCAGCTAGAAAACTCAGTGGAACTTGCATTGGTTCCATGTGTTCACCATTTTGCTCCTTTCATGCCTATACCTGCACATTAACACACAAATTACAAGCTCCACACATATATTCCAATGTAAGCATAACAACTCCATTTACCGCTTAAATTCACACTATACCGTTAGAAAGAAATGAAAAATGCCAAATATTCCATACAAATATATAACATGTTTGACATCTAACAGTGACTAACACAACCTCTAAAACTCACAAGTTCTAGACTTCCCAAGTAATACAACCACACAGTCTTACTCAAGGAACAACCTCTAAGACAACACGTCCTAGACTTCTCAAGAAATACAACCACACGGTCTTTCTCAAGGAACAAAAACCTAAGTTTGAATAAATTTCGTTTACAGAAAAGTGCTTCTTATACAAGCTGAAAATGTAAACAAGTTTCGACCAGAATGACTTAAGAAAGATTTGAGTTGGAGAGTATTTTGCAGTAGAGTTCGTGTGTGTCTTTCTTTGAGTCTTTTGCTTCTTTATATAGCCGTGTAGAAAGAGCCGTTGAAATGTGATCATGATAGCTATCTAGGCTAGCGGCTAGAAGCGTGAGGACAGATAAAAACTTTTGCGTCCTGTGCGTCCTGTCTTTTCAGACTATCTTCGTTTGTACCGTTGGACTGTTACCAAGATATTTTCGCTTGAATTAAGGTACAGCTGTACTATGTAGCTTTGTCTTCTTAGCTTCTCAACTTCAGAGGCTTTTTACGAGCATGAGTCAGAAGGGAAAACGTAGCTTGGTTCTTGAGATTTTCAAGTTTTCGAATCCTCAGAGCAGCGCCTTCAGAGTCTTCAACACTTGGTCTTCAGAACCTTGTTCGCTTGGTGCGTTGTCTTCATATCTTCAGAGGCTTCTGATAGTATCTAGTTGAAGCATGAGTAGATACTTGATTAGGTCTTCAGAACCTTGATCAGAGAGCATAAGTCTTCAGCATCTGGACTTCGTTCAATCAGAACCTTTGTCTTAAGATCTTCCGAACTCGTCCCTTTTTCATTTTGTATCAGAGTCTTGTGAATCTCAGATTATCTTGAAATGAGTTATGCTTTTCAAGTGTATAGGCTAAGTATTTTCCTTTAAGCATTGTGTTCGCGCCAATTAACGGAAGCATTACCTGTTTGTTATGTTCTCAAAAATAACAAACATTAGTTGTACAAAATTATTCATACATAAATACTCATTTGATATCATCAAAACTTAGAGATAAAATTGCAGAACCAAATCTTGTTCTCACAATCCTAACCAGAATTTAGGAAGATCTACATAATCCTACGTTATATTCATGGACATTCATCCTATGTTCTTCATGTTCTTCATGATCTTCATAAGTTTTCCAGAAATTCATATGTTCATCGAAGAAAACATGAACATCCATCAGAAAGCTTATAACTCACCGGAAAACTCATGAGAATTTCCAGAAATGAAGAACGCCACAAAAAATCCTAAAGGGAGATGAAGAACTTACTTGTTAAGTACAGAGGTAGAAGATGAAGATCGACGGTGGCGTTGTAACTCCGTCGAGAGCACAAGTTGCAGAGAAAAGAGGGTTGGGGAGAAGGATGTAATACCCCGTATTTTATTTTGATCTAGATAATATTAGTTTTTATCAACTGGGTTCCGGTGTACTCTGAGAAATTATCTGCAAATATAATTTGAGCAACCGATGAGCTCAGATTAGATCAAATTAATATTATCTGACTCTGAGATTTTATCAATTGGTGGTATAGAGATATTTTGGACATTTAGTAGTGTTACTAACTAATTGATATTCTCTATATCTTCCATTCCCTCACTTGTGCCAAAATAGAAAGAAAGTTAGAAGAAGTAGAGAGAATGAGGAGCAAAGAGGAGAGAAAGAGAAAGAAACCTAGAAGTTGAAGAAAAACTTGGAAAATTCTTCATTCTTCATCCAACCATCTCACAATCTTCATCATCATCTTATTTAGAGGTGGGTTCTAGTTAGAACTTAAGCTCTAGAAATTTTAGGAATGTTAGAACTTAGGTTAGAAAATGTTGGATTATGAATAATAGTGTGGAATCGATGTTTCGACGGTTCAAATGCGAATAAAAATGTGTAGCATGATTGATATATGTGTGTATATGATGTGTGATAATTTATTCCATGATCCATTGAGTTTGTATGAATTTCTATTGGGTTTTTATGATGAAAAATGTAGGTTTTGGGATTCTGTTACAGTGTTAACCGATTAACCAAATGGGGTTAACCGGTTAATGCGTGTAAAATTTATTGTCTGCGTGAAAATGGGTTGGTTAACCGATTAACGTAAACTTGTTAAACGGTTAACCAATTGAGTAATTTCCTTGTTTAGCTACTATAAGTCTTCCGTTAACCGGTTAACCATATCCTATTAACAAGTTAACACTGTGTTGAAATTTTAGAAACCTTTTAAAATCCATAACTTTTGATCCGTGTTTCCGATCGAAGCGTTCTTGGTATCGTTGGAAAGCTATGGAAATATTCTACGCAATGGAAGTAAAAAATATTGGTTTTGTTACCCGATTAAATAATCAGAGGAAAACCCAAGAAATGTGTAAATTTTATGAGGTGAATTATTATATGAATTTTATTATACTATTGTATTGTGTTATATCTAAACCCTTATTGTGAAAGGAAATTGAGTGAAAATATATTTAAAATATGGAATAGGAAGAGTGAGGAAACTTCACCATAAATCTATAAGTAGGACCTAGTAAGGTGACTAGGAATTGATAGATAATCTAGATGGCGATGCTCGTGCGTTCGATGCCAAAGTGCGCATCTTCGACGAGTGATGGTCTAGAGGAGAGTGAAACACTAGTATGGAACATGTGTGAACATTATGTTTTATGAAAAGGCAAATGTGGCCTTAAGGCGAATATGGCCTTGTGATTGTCGAATACAATCACGTTTGTGTGTGTAATCACGTAATCATAACCGTTTCCCTTGAGTTGCCATTTCATGAGCTTAGGGCTCCTCTGGAATGTACGCATGATTACTTGGTAGGTTTGATTCCCATGTGTAGTACGAATGGAGCCTATATGTTAAAGTGACTTGTGATGGTTCACAGGCCACGTGAAGTGACGGTTCAGGGTTAACAGGCCGATGAACCCGAATCCATTTCGTATGCCAAGTAAGTTATAAGGATCTATGACTCGGGTCGACTTCTAGATGTAGAAGCGGACGGGAAAAAGGGATGCCTTGGTAAGGTTATCGATTAGTGATACTTTGAGTTGGTGAACTCATGAACATGTTTCCATATAGTGTGAGATTGTGAACTCAAGGTCACTTCCCTTCCTTTTGACTTGAGTTAGGATTGATAGAACCTTGTAAAGCTGAGAGAATCCATAAGATAGGGAACTCACTGGGATTTAATATCTCACCCCACGTTGTTGATTATATTATATGCACTTCAGGTTCCGCGAAGGGTAAGGATAAATTCGTTTAATTTTCCTTACGTATCTTGGCTTTTTGGGATAGCATGGCTTCCGTTGTGGAGATTTATTTTGAGATCACTTTGTTGATCTAGTTCTTAGTACTTTGGAACATCTTGTGTATATTATGCCATATATTTTAGTATTTTGTGCTTTGGGCATGTAATGTATACAGTGTGTTAACTAGGAACTTATGATATTTCAATACCAAAACTTAGATTCATGTATAATATATATGATTTGATATATGTTGTTATATGTGGGTGTTACAGTTGGTATCAGAGCAGGTCGTATCCTCGACCTAGCCATGAAATAGTATAAGTGTTTCTTTCTGTTCATATGCGTTGTTTCGCCATTGGTCTTAAGTGTTATATTTATGGCATTGAGCCTGATCAACTTAATCCTATTTGTATGACCTTTAGGAACATGGCTGACGGACGCAGAACTCATGGTAGAACCCATAACTACTCCTGATGAGACAAATCTGCCATGCGGCGACGAGTATGTCCCATGGACCTAGTTTTTGCAACAGATGCAGCAGCAGCAGAACCAATTCATGCAGCAGATGGTACAACAGATGAATGGGGGTTTTCATCCTCAGGTGGTTGTTCCAGATGCTGTAGGTGGGAGTTTTTGGGATTTCATCCGCATGATTCCTTCAGAATTTCATGGTGGATTAGATCCTGTGAAAGCTTATGAATGGGTGGCTGGTATGGAGAGAATCTTGTTGTAGGTGGTGTTTGCTTCTCACTCATTGAAAGGTCCTGCTATGAGGTGGTGGGAGAGTGCTTCGGCTTTAATGACTATCCAAGATGTGCCTAAGGTCTGGGAGAAATTTAAGATTACTTTTATGGAGAATTATTTCCATAGTTCTTTGAAGACCCAAAAGGAGTTTGAATTCCAACAGTTGAGGCAAGGTACTATGACTGTGGCTGCTTATGCTGAGAAGTTTGAGATCATGGCTGCTTACTCTAGGCAGGCCGTGTATGCTCTGGATGAAAAGTGGAAGATTGACCAATTTCTTTTTGGACTGAAAGCTGAGATTTCTCACAGTGTGTCTCAAAGAGAGTTCACTACTTATGCTGAGTTGCTAAGACAATGTTATGTGGCTGAGAACAGTTTGAAGAAATTCCAAGCAGAGGGGGATTTGAGTAAGTCCAATCAGAATGATCGTGGGAGATCAAACCAACAGTTTAGGCCTAGACAACAAACTTTCAAAGGGAAGCAAGTCCAGAATTCTAGGACTAGTGCACCCCCTGTATGTCGTACTTGTGGTAAGAATCATCATGGTAGATGTGACTTTGAAGGAGTCAAGTGTTATCAGTGTAAAAAAGTGGGTCATATGGCGAGGAATTATCCTCAGAATAGGAGTCAGACGCAAGGAAAGAGTACCGGTCGAGTTTATACATTGGATGCAAAGAAGGAAAAGGGTGATAACTCTTTGATTGCTGGTACGTGTTTCGTTAATGGGCATCCCTCTTTTGTATTATTTGATTGTGGAGCAACACACTCTTTTGTGTCATTGCAATGTATGAAGCGACTTGGGTTGCAAGCTATTCTGTTGTCTCCACCCATGGTGGTTACTACTACCATGGATGAAATGGTTGAAACACCTTTAATGTGTGAAAACTGTGTATTATTTGTGGATGGAAAAGTTTTTCAGATTGATCTTATTTGTTTGTCGCTTAAGAAAGTAGATGTTGTTTTGGGGATGGATTGGCATTCTGCTAATTCGGTATTTATTAGTTGTGAAGAAAAGCTAATCATCATTCCATCTGTTGAAGCTACTCCGAAAGATGTGCTAACAACTATTTTAGAAGGTACGTTTGAAATGATAAATTTCTTGTTTGAGAAGGAAAAATCTTTTCTTTTGGTTCTCACTAAGGAGGAGAGTAACGATCTTCAAGTTCTGAATATTCCTGTAGTCTGTGAGTTTTCCAAAGTTTTCCCCGAGGATGTCACTTCTCTTCCTCCGAAAAAGGAAGTGGAATTCTCTATTGACCTGATACCGAAAACAACTCCTATATTCGTTTCTCCGTATCGGATGACACCACTTGAGTTAAGAGAATTGAAGGATCAATTGGAAGAGTTAATGGCTAAGCACTTTGTTCGACCCAATGTTTCGCCCTAGGGAGCTCCAATGTTATTAGTAAAGAAGAAGGATGGTGGAATGCGGTTATGTATTGATTACCGGCAGTTGAATAAAGTCACCATCAAGAACAAGTACCCATTACCCAGGATAGGTGACCTGTTAGATCAATTGAAAGGAGTCTGCATGTTCTCGAAGATTGATTTACGGTCGGGTTATCATCAAATCCATGTGAAGAGTTCAGATATACCAAAGACCGCGTTTAGGACCCGTTACGACCATTATGAATTCTTAGTAATGCCTTTTCATGTGGCGAATGCTCCGGCAGTTTTTATGGATTATATGAATCGGATATTTCAAACTTACTTGGACCAATTTGTGGTAATCTTTATTGATGACATTCTTATTTATTCTCATACTTCTCAAGAACACGGAGAACATCTAAGAATCGTTCTATCGATCTTACAAGAGAGACAACTTTTTGCCAATTTAAGCAAGTGTGAGTTTTGGATGTCGGAGGTTAGTTTTCTTAGTCATGTGATATCTCAAGGAGGTATGGCGGTAGACCCATCAAAAGTTGAAGCGGTAATTAATTGGGAGAGACCGAAGAATGTTTCAGAAGTTAGAAGTTTCTTGGGACTGACAGGTTATTATAGAAGGTTTATCAAAGGCTTTTCCCAATTGGCTTTACCAATGACCAAACTTACTAGAAAGGATTGTCCTTATGAGTGGGATTCGGCTTGTGATCAAAGTTTTATGAGTTTGAAGGAAAGATTGACGACTGCTCCTGTTTTGATCATTCCTAATCCTAGCAAGTCGTATGAGGTATTTTGTGATGCATCGAATATGGGATTAAAAGGTGTCTTAATGCAGGATAGTCACGTGGTGGCTTATGCTTCTCGACAATTAAAGGTACACGAGAAGAATTATCCAACTCATGATTTGGAATTGACAGTGGTTGTTTTTACATTGAAAGTGTGGCGTCATTATTTGTATGGAGTACGTTTTGAAATGTTCAGCGACCACAAGAGTTTGAAGTATCTATTTGACCAAAAAGAGTTGAACATGCGTCAAAGGAGATGGATGAAGTATCTAAAGGTTTTTGATTTAGAATTGAAGTACCATCTGGGTAAAATGAATAAAGTGGCGGATGCTTTGAGTCAGAAAATGTCTCATAGTGCCGAATTGATGATGTTAGAATATGCCTTATTGGAAAAGTTTCAAGATCTTAATCTCCAGATTATTTGGACTCAGAATGGTGTGATTATGAGGAATTTGAATGTTAATTCTACTCTTAGAGAGGAAATTCAACAAGGGCAAGTGTTGGATGAGAAGTTACAAGAAGTGTTAGTTCAGCCGGGTTTCTCGCGAGCTACCGATGGAATCATTCTGTTTAACCAAAGGATTTATGTTCTGCATGATCCAGTATTGAAAAGAGGGATTTTGGAGGAAGCTCATAAATGTGCTTTTACTATACATCCTGGTTCTTCAAAAATGTATCACAACTTAAAGAGGGACTATTGGTGGTCCGGTATGAAAAGAGATATTGCGGTGTATGTATCAGAGTGTGTGGTATGCCAATAAGTAAAGATTGAACACCAAAGACCGGGTGGCTTATTACAACCGTTAGAAATTTCGGTATGGAAATGGGATAGTATTTCTATGGACTTTGCAGTTGGATTACCCCGTGCACAAGGTGGTTACGATTCTATTTGGGTGATTTTGGATCGGTTGACGAAATCTGCGCATTTCTTAGCCGTAAAGACTACTTACAAGGCAAGTCATCTTGCAAGGTTGTTTATTTCGGAAATTGTGAGGTTATATGGTATTCCCTCTAGTATTGTGTCCGATAGAGATCCAAAGTTTACTTCAAGATTTTGGAGAGCTTTTCAACAAGCTATAGGAACAAAGTTGTGTTTGAGTACGTCGAATCATCCTCAGATGGATGGTCTGACGGAACGGACGATACAAACGATGAAAGATATGTTAAGAGCTTGTGTGCTTGGAAGTGGAGGAAATTGGATAGAACTGTTACCGTTGATTGAGTTTTCGTACAATAATAGTTATTATGCAAGTATCGGTATGGCTCCTTATGAAGCATTGTATGGAAGGAAATGTAGGATGCCTTTGTGTTAGGCGGAAGTTGGCGAAGATAGAATTTTAGGACCCGAGATTATTCAAGAGACTACGGAAAAGATTAGAATGATCCGTGACAAAGTTAAGCAAGCACAAGATCGTCAGAAGAGTTATGCGGATAACCGTAGGAGACCTTTAGAGTTTGATGAAGGTGATCACGTGTTTTTTAAGGTTACTCCGAGATTGAGGTTGAAAGGACCGTTTAAGTCGCGGAAGTTAAGTTTGAGATACGTGGGACCATATCAAATTTTAGAAAGGATTGGTGAAGTAGCTTACAGGTTAGATTTCCGCCTTCTCTGTTAGAGATGCACGATGTCTTTCACGTGTCTCAACTCCGAAAGTTTCTTCCAGATCCTCTTCAGCTAATTCTACCAGATACCATTGAGATAGAAACAGATTTAACGTTTGAACCTCAACCAAGTCATATCACAGGAAGAGAAATTAAGGTACTAAGAAATTAAGGTACTAAGGAATAAAGAAATTCCTCTTGTGAAAGTTCAATGGGATGCGACGCATCCGGGTGATGCAACATGGGAACTAGAATCAGAAATGCGGGATGCTTACCCTCATCTTTTCAGGTAATCGTTAAATTCGTGGACGAATTTCTATTTAAGGAGGGGAGGATGTAATACCCCGTATTTTATTTTGCTATGGATAATATTAGTTTTGATCAACTGGGTTCCGGTGTACTCTGAGAAATTATCTGCAAAGATAATTTGAGCAACCGATGAGCTCAGATTAGATCAAATTAATATTATCTGACTCTGAAGTTTTATCAATTGGTGGTATAGAGATATTTTAGACATTTAGTAGTGTTACTAACTAATTGATATTCTCTATATCTTTCCATTCCCTCACTTGTGCCAAAATAGAAAGAAAGTTAGAAGAAGTAGAGAGAATGAGGAGCAAAGAGGAGAGAAAGAGAAAGAAACCTAGAAGTTGAAGAACAACTTGGAAACTTCTTCATTCTTCATCCAACCATCTCACAATTTTCATCATCATCTTATTTAGAGGTGGGTTCTAGTTAGAACTTAAGCTTTAGAAATTTTAGGAATGTTAGAACTTAGGTTAGAAAATGTAGGATTATGAATAATAGTGTGGAATCGATGTTTTGGCGGTTCAAATGCAAATAAAAATGTGTAGCAAGATTGATATATGTGTGTATATGATGTGTGATAATTGATTCCATGATCCATTGAGTTTGTATGAATTTCTATTGGGTTTTTATGATGAAAAATGTAGGTTTTGGGATTCTGTTACAGTGTTAACCGATTAACCAAATGGGGTTAACCGGTTAACGCGTGTAAAATTTATTGTCTGCGTGAAAAATGGGTTGGTTAATCGATTAACGTAAACTGGTTAACCGATTAACCAATTGAGTAATTTCCTTTTTAGCTACTGTAAGTCTTCCGTTAACCGGTTAACTATATCCTGTTAACCAGTTAACAATGTGTTGAAATTTTAGAAACCTTTTAAAATCCATAACTTTTGATCCGTGTTTCCGATCGAAGCGTTCTTCGTATTGTTAGAAAGCTATGGAAATATTCTACGCAATAGAAGTAAAAAATATTGGTTTTGTTACCCGATTAAATAATCGGAGGAAAACCCAAGAAATGTGTAAATTTTATGAGGTGAATTATTATATGAATTTTGTTATACTATTGTATTGCGTTATATCTAAACCCTTATTGTGAAAGGAAATTGAGTGAAAATATGTTTAAAATATGGAATAGGAAGAGTGAGGAAACTTCACCATAAATCTATAAGTAGGACCTAGTACGGTAACTAGGAATTGATAGATAATCTAGATGGCGATGCTCGTGTGTTCGATGCCAAAGTGTGCATCTTCGACGAGTAATGGTCTAGAGGAGAGTGAAACACTAGTATGGAACATGTGTGAGCCTTGTATTTTGTGAAAAGGCGAATGTGGCCTTGTGATTGTCGAATACAATCATGTTTGTGTGTGTAATCACGTAATCGTAATCGTAACTATTTCCCTTGAATAAAAATTATTGGATTTAATAAAGTATTACATGTCTTTAAAATAATTTCTTATTTCTCAAATAATACTTTCAACAATTTTAAATAAGAAATAAAACAATGTACGAATATTAGGTCACAGAAAATTTTGATACCGATAAGGTACTCGAACAATAGTTTACATAATCATAAACCATAAGTATATTGAAAAAAATAAATTATACTAATAATAACTTACCGGTAGGGTATAATTATTATCAATATAATATTTATTATAATTAAAATAAATTTAATTATTTAATTTAACGAAATTTGTATAATTATACCCACGATATGTAAGGTACAACTATACGAATTAAGAATGCTTATATTTTATCAAAAATAGAAAAATTTATATAATTGTATTCACGATAGGTGGGATTACAATTATACAAATTAATAATGATTACTTAATTTTCCATAATAAAAATCATAAAATAATGAGATTTATAATATATTCATAAAACTATATTTTTATTTATTTATTTGAGTATATAACTAGAAATCAATTTATGACTTTAAATAAGAAAATTTTAATTAAGAATATTTTGAAAAATTAATAATTTTATATAAATACATATTTTTTTTTTCAAAAGGAGTAGATAATATTAGAAACTATTTCTCCTTATATGCAAGATTTAAAAAAAATTACGACTAACCTCGAAGAGAATGTGGCTTTCATCCTTGTAAATGGAGTCGGTAAACATTGATGACTTTAGAACTTACAATGTCATCTCAAATGATTCATAAATCATATAATAAAACAAACTCTAATAATAACTAATAAAAAAATGATATATAATAAAATATCAAATAAATTTATCATAAAATAAAATTAATTTCTTAATGACACATTATATTATATTAATGGAGAGAATAAGATATACTAAAGTGTCTCAAAGAAAATAAAAAATACTCACAATATTTTAGATCAATAAATTAAGAATGTGATAATTGAAATTTATTTTCAAATAAAACCATATAGAATTTTTTTTTGTCAAGATTCAATGTCAAAATAAGAAAAAATATTTAATGCTAATTATTTAGCTAAAAAACTGGATCACGCTCCCAAACTCTTCCAATTAATTCTCATTCCACACAATAAAATACAATTGTTTAGCAATCTAATCCTAAAAATAGGTGAGACATAACAATCTTTTACCAATATAGACCTAAAGTATTATATACCTTGATTCTAAATATGAAATTTACACGTCAATAAATTTCTAAAATTATTAGACCAAATTATTTAAATATTATATCTAAAATTTCTCCAATTAAAAAAAAAAACTCACAATTTATATTCAATATGAATCATATAAAATTAGTGTATTAGGTTTAATTATTTAACTCGTCTAACTCAAAACATATAGAAACCATACGCCAATTGAAATCATATAATTCAAACAATAGCTATAAAACGTATCTACGAGGCTCTGATACCAATTCATAAATTTAATAGAATCGAATAGATACAAATTATAACATATTGTTATATTAAAGAATAATCGACAATGATAAAAACGGTGTACCTTGTAGGATTTGAGAGACGGCTATCGGAATAGTGAGTATGAGAGAATTACTACCCTCATTGCCATCTAGAGTTTTCAGAGTATGTAAATTGTCTAATGGGGAGATACTTAAATAGTTAAACGGTTAAGGGCAGAGACCTCTCATTGGGCTTAACTGAATGGTCCAACCCATAACGGTCCATTCAGGCACAAAACTCAATCAAACAATTCATCTAATTAGTGTTTAATAACAATAGACCATAATATGATTAATTATGTCAATCCATATTTGATTAATTAAATAATTAATCTAACAACTTCAAGTAAAATTGTTAAGCATAAAAAAACGTGTTCCTGTAATCAACATGCCTTAATTCCATTTTCCTTTGACACTTTTGATTTTCTAGCACTAGAAGCCGTGAATCTTTCATAGAGAGTGCAAAGGCTCATGCATAACAATGTTTTGTTTCTTAGGACAATAAATGTAATTTTTGAAATGATTGGTTTTATCATTCAAAAGAGGTTAGTGGAGCAATTTATTGCATGTTTACGTTCTATTTATGTATAATCATTACTATCTAATATCTAACTATTAAAATCTTACCTCACTAAATATCATTTTTACCCTTCTGATTAAATTTTTAATTTAACTTAAACATAAGGGTATTAAGGACTAATTGCACTATTGCTACAATATTGAGCTTTGGCATTTAATGCTGCTGATGTGTCATTTTGTTATATTTTTTTATTTTATTTTTTACACGCTAAAATACATTTTAAAATTTAGAAAGACAAATTGTGAAGACTTGCAGAGCAACTTAATGGTCACATTGAGAACTGAAAAACCACTTTAAATTTTCCATGTGAACCATTCATTCTTTCTTGGCTCAATGCATTCAAAGGGAACTCAAGAGGCAATTTCCACGCTCTCCTAAAATCATCAATTGCTTTTTTCCCACCATTCACCAGAAATCGTAACCGCAACCGAAAACTCATGTGCTGCAAACCACCGCGCGCCAAACACCCTTTGTCGTCGTCGTCGCCATCGCATACCTATGTCGTCTTTACTCCGGTAGTTTTTTTATTCCTCTTTGTTTTCGAGTTGTTACCATTGTTGCACGCTTTTGTTGTTGTGAATCATTTTGTTGTTAATAAATGTTATAGTCGTTTTTGTTTTGAGCTCTGCTAAACGTTAATGGAGGATGCTGAAATTTTGTTTGTGTTTGTTTTTCATGGGAGGAAGATAGCAACGTTGGTTCTTCTACGGTTGGAGATTGAGTTGAAGACTAATGTTTACGAACAAGAAGCAAATGTTTTCCGCCAAAACATTAATAAGATTGAGAAAGTTAATTTTGACATAGATGGAACTGAATTAACTCCAGAATAGCTAGAGGCTTTAACTCAGATTGGCAGCACCATCCATAGTTTCATTGTTGAGGTACAGTTTGATTTTTGTCATTCATTCATTCTGAAGAAAACGCACACAAATGTTCTGATAAAGTGTTTTCTTTTTGTGTGTTTCAGTTGAATTCTAATTTGTCACTATTGTATGAGCTCCTATGAATAAGTCAAGAAAATGAAGAACTAATAGGAGTCATGTAATTTTAAACTATTTGGTGTTTCAGTCAAACAATTTATGTGTAAGTGCTCAGGTTTGCTTCTATTTAATTTTCTTTGCTTACATAACTAAGCACTGTTCAATTCATCACCGGTTTAGATTCAAACACAAATATCCTTAAACCAAACTTCGGGTTCGATGGATCTAACATATGCAATGTATGATGTTTTCCTCTTTGAAGTGGAAAGTTAATCGCAAGTTACAAATTGTTATAATTATTCTTGTGTGTAGTTCATTTTGCAACAAATTTATATATTCCCACCTCTGGTTTTAATACCCCATATTCTCTAAATGCTCAATTGGATATCAGACGAGATCAAATGAGTGTTTATGTACTCTATCTTTAGTTAATTGGAATAATGGAATCTCCTAAGTGTTCTAAGTATTATCAATTGGGATCAATAGAGCAACTAGTGAACTTTGAAGAGGTTAATTAATTAACAAAAGAGACAGATCAATATTTATTAGTTCAAGAAAGAATTTTATGGGAACTTTAATAATTGATCAATTGGTGTGGGACGATAAAATATCAATTGGAGATATTTTATGTAACACCCTTTTCTACCCCACGAATATACACAGCAAAATACACAAATTATTAGAGTAAAAATCACCTCAGAAGGGTGCACATTTTTCAATAAACTCAAAATAAAACATTTGCTCCGTAAACAACGGGTTTTCCTCAAAATAATCAAAAAGCCATCAAATAGCAGCGGAACCACCATAACCACAATAATCCAAAATCAAAAGGGTTTTCATTAAAAGCCATAGTAATCAAATAACAACAAAAATAACAACTCAACATGGTTCGATTCAATGACCCAACCCGATGTTACAATATCAGAGCAAGACCCTCTACATCGACCAAAAGCAAAATAAACTCCAAAAGTCCTCGAAGGCATCCACAGCTAAGCCTGATCACCTGCACGTTACCCACGTGGAGGCAACATTCAAATAGGCAGAGTGAGTAATCATAATTCATTATAATCAATATAAAAATAGGATATGGATAAATAGCATCATCGTCATATACAACATCTTCAGGATCATCACAAGGAAAACATCAAAATTACGTTATCATAAATCACATCAATGCCAAATAAATGCAATGCACAACAAGACTCATGCATGTGGTACCAATCGTCACAGTCGATGGACACTTAGGCCATCACCCTCCAAAGATCCCCGTCATTAGGATCGATTCCACACAAGAACCGGAGCACGTCAAAAACCACCTCACTTCCACACAATGGGATGGAAGCCTCAATAGACCGAAGTCTAACTCACTGAAATGCTATGAATGCATGATACACAACGTCATAATCATCATCATCAATAAAAGTCATTATGTGCATCATCATCCATCAAAATCTCATGTTAATCATGTCATCAATTATTCATCCAAACATCACGAATCATCATCTCATAGTCATCAATAACATCATGGTAAATCATTAGAAAAATCACAGCATCAAAACATCAAGACAGCACAAGAACCACAACATAATTTCGCGAAACAGCAGGCGTTCGCTAGAATTTTCACTTTGCAAACTCATTCGCTCTGGCGTTCGCTTTACGAGCTGCCAGGGAATCCCCAAAATCCCATACAAAAACCAGAGAACCCCACTCTATCTCCCTCGGTACCTCTGTTCGCATTGCAAAGTCATTCGCTGGGAAGTTCGCCGTGCGAACTAAAAATCACAAATAGAGTTCATTTCAGTATCATCAAACAAAATCATCGCGAATTCGTTGTGCTGCTCGCTTTGCGAGTCTGGGGCGAATGTTCGCCTTGCGAAGGAATTGTTCGCTTTGCGAACACGCGATTTCAGGAAATCGATGCTACGCATCAGTAGCATAACAGACCCAAAAATCTCACGAATTCAACCTCCTTTTACCTCAACCACATCCCCAAAACATTCCTAAGGTATCATGGTAACAGGGGTACAAAACCTACGACTGTTAGGCAGATTAATTAGACTATTTTGACCTCAAAATCACCTAAACCTTCACAACCCCAAAGATTCTCTACAAGATCCCACATATCATCAACAGAAGGTTTAGCCTCGAAGGCCTACTTTTATCCGATTCAATTCAACCCTTAATAATCAATCAACAAAAATGCCCTAAAGCACCAATTTACTCAAAAACCCACAAACCCATATAAACCTCAAAATCAGCTTTAAACACATTGAATTCCTATATTGAAAACAATGAAAGGCAATACTCCCCATACCTTAGATTTTCGATTCCAAGCTTTCTTTCTTGAGTTCTTGGAAACCTTCTTGAATCCTAAGCTTTTCCCTCTTTCCTAAGAGCTCTAGCCTTTTCCTTCTTTTCACGGTCTAACAAAATGAAACCTATTCCTCTCAAATTCTCCGTTTTGTTAAACCTTTGGGCTTCTAAAATGGGCTTTCCCAATAATACTCTCACTAATTCTCCTCAAAAGTCCATCTTACCCTTAATTCCTCTAATATTATTTAAATTAATAATAATACTATATTATATACTATTATTTAATTAAATAACGAAAACTCCACAAAATGCCAACGTCAACACAAACCACCAAAATTCACCGAAAATTCACGAATATTATATTTAAATAAATTAAATAAATATTCTAACAAATTTGGGGAGTTACAACTCTCCCCCACTTAAAGAATTTTTGCCCTAAAAAATTACCTCAAAGAAATAGAGTCGGATACGACTCCCTCATCTGATCTTCACGTTCCCAAGTCCAAATTTCGCCAGCCGGTCCACCCCACAACACTTTCACCAAAGTTATGTCCTTACCCCGAAGTTGCTTCATCTCTCGACCGTCAATCCGCACAGGTAGAGCTTCCACTGTCAGGTTATCCCTCACTTGTACATCATTCATTTGTATCACATGCGACAGATCCAGAATGTACTTCCTCAACTGAGACACATGGAACACGTCATGCAAATTCGCAAGTGACAGCGGTAAAGCGATTCGATAGGCTACCTCTCCTATCCTCTGCGAGATTTGATATGGACTAATAAAACATGGAGTGAGCTTCTTAGACTTCAAAACTCGACCCACACCAGTCACTGGCGTCACCCTCAAAAACACGCGATCTCCCTCTTGGAATTCAAGTGTCTTCCTTCTCTTATCATGGTAGCTCTTTTGACGACTCTGTGATGCTCTCATCCTTTCTTAGATCATCTTAATCTTCTCAGTCATCTCTTGTACAATCTCAGGTCCGAGTACAACACTCTCGCCCGACGCATACCAACACAAAGGAGTCCTACACCTTCTCCCATACAAAGCTTCATGGGGCGCCATTCCAATACTAGCATGAAAACTGTTATTGTACGTGAACTCAATAAACGGTAAATGGCTATCCCAAGATCCTCCGTGATCCAACACATAAGCCCTCAGCAAATCCTTTAAGGATTAGATAGTCCTTTCTGTATGTCCGTTCGTCTGCGGATGATTGGCAGAACTCATCCTCAACTTAGTACCCAAAGCATCTTGCAAACTCTTCCAGAACCTAGAAGTAAATCTTGGATCTCTATCCGACACAATGCTCGAAGGTATCCCATGTAACTTCACTATCTCCTCGATGTAAATCTCGGTTAGCTTCTGCATAGAATGATTAATCTTCATCGGCAAGAAATGGGCCGATCTAGTTAATCTATCCATGATCACCCAAATTGAATCATTTCCCTTAGCAGTTCTCGGTAATCCCGACACAAAATCCATGGAAATGCTATCCCATTTCCATTCTGGAATATTCAATGGCTACATCATACCTAAAGGCTTCTGATGCTTAATCTTCGACTTCTGCACGTCAAGCACGCATAAACAAACTCTGCGATATCCTTCTTCATACCCGACCACCAAAACAACTTTTTCAAATCCTGGTACATCTTCGTAGCACTGGGATGAATACTCAACCCACTTCGGTGTCCTTCTTCTAAAATACTCTTCTTAATTTCTTGAACATCAGGGACACATACTCTATCCCGAAACTTCATCACACCATTCTCGTCAATCCGGAATTCTCCGTCATTATCTTGATTGATCAATGTCAACTGGTCAACCAACTTCAAGTCAGATTGTTGTCTCACTCTGATCTCTTCCAGAATGCCACTCGTCAACTTCAACATTCCCAACTTCACACTGTCGGGGGTGGCTTCACATACCAAACTCAAATCTCAGAATTGTTCAAGTAACTCCAACTCTTTCACCATGAGCATCGACATATGCAATGACTTTCTGCTAAATGCATCGGCCACTACATTTAATTTGCCCGGATGATAACTCAAATCAAAATCAAAATCCTTCAACAGCTCTAACCACCTTCTCTGCCTCATATTCAATTCTTTATGATTAAATAGGTACTTCAGACTTTTATGATCACTGAGCACTTCAAACTTAGAGCCAAACAGATAATGTCTCCAAATCTTCAACACAAACACCACAGCGGCCAATTCCAAGTCATGTGTAGGATAATTCCTCACATGAACTCATAATTGTCTCGAAGCATAGTGTAACACCTCAAAATTTGACCTCATGGTTTTAACTTTAATTGGCTTATTTTTCATTTCATTCTTTGCATTATCATCTTTGGATATCATTGGTTCTTAGCATGGGATCAAGGTATATGAGCCAACTCAAGGGAAGAAGATGTTTCCCAGAACTTCAAGCAAAGATCATGCATATTGTCCAAGATGTGAAGAAGAGAAAAAAATCCATGATACTATCAATAATTGAGCCACAAGGGAGCTCAAGGTATTTTATTGATCCATCACTTCATCATGTGATCAATCTTGGCAAGAAATCTCAAGAGAATCACATTCTCCTAACCAATGCAAAATTAGGGTTTTGGGAGAAAAGTCAGTGCAAGTGTGATTTTTGGTCAAAGCTTGATTTCAAGGTGTTCTATATGGTTTCAATTGTCTAAGGATGAAGTATTGGCCATTGGTTCATTTTAGAGGATATTCAATTGATCAATTGGTTGAGAATCAATCAGATTGGGGAAAAGTCAAATGTGTAAAGGAAAAAGTCAACTCCTGACTTTTTGAGGTCAAATTCATGTTCCTCATGTCAAATATGTCCATTGATGGAGGTTTGATCAAGAAATGTCAAGTGATTCATCAAAAATTAAAAGATATGAAAAGTTGCTAAAAATAGAAACTAGGGTTTCTAAATTTAGTAAGTTTTGGCAAGGTGAAGGACCATCTTTGGAGCTCTCTTTCTATATGATGCAAGTTCCAAATTGAAAATTTCAAGAGGCCTAATTAAAGTTCACATCCTAAGCTTCAAAGCCATAACAAGAACTCCTCCATTGGATCAAAATTGAAGGAGTTATGATTGATTAAAGTTGGAGGTTTGTAAGGCATTTTGAGTCAGGCAGGCAAGTCATGGACGAGCTATCTCTGAGTAATTTAATCAAACACCTTATGTGCATGAAGTGTCCAAGTTCAGAGGCAAATTTCTCTATGATGGAGTCTTCAAATGAAAAATGTTCAACATGAGTTTTGTTCCTCTCAATCCCCTCTACAACTTTAATGTTGGGGAAGACATGGAGGGTCAAAGTAAGGGCTTATACCTGATTCATTCACATGCGTATGGGCCAGGCACGACCAAGGCAAGTTGGTCTGCCAACTCAGTCATGACCAAACACTTTCTTGGTCATTTTTAAGCATCTTAAGGGATCCTATTGGGATGGTTTTCAACACCAATCTTGTTCTCCACCGTAAGTTCTTTCCAAAGAGCCAAAGACCTTGTCATTCCATCCATTGGTCAATGAGATATTACCCATCAAAGTCATCACCATGATTATGTGCATCAAGTGAGGAATTCTTGGCATTTCACTCCAATTCAAAAGAAACAGGTTGTATGGTTGATGTTATCCCTCATGCACGAACTAAACATTGCTATACATACATCACCATGCCATTTTAAGCCAAACAAACACTCTTACACGCATACATACTCTTGTACTCCCTTTGCCTTTTTGTTTAAACAAACCAAAAGAGAAGAAACTTGTGCAGCAAGCTGTTGTAGCTGCATTGTACCATGAATAAATCATCACCACTCATCATAAACCTCACCATAAACTTTCATGTTCCTCCACACATGAGCAAACCCATGCCACCACCATTAACCTCACTTCATTTCCATTTTCAATTTCATTCACCTTCACAATTAACCTAACCACACTTCTAACTGTTAACCATAACAGTTAGAAGTTAACCTCACTTATAAAAACCAATCTCTAATAGAATTTTAAAGGAACTTGGATCATTCTCCACTCTCTCTAAAATTTTCACTCTCTCTCTCTCTCAAACTTTTCTCTCTCTCTCTCGAGGCTCTGAGATCTCCATTCTCTTTGCATTCTTCACCACTATTCTTCATCAAGAATCATCAATGGAGTAGGGGAAGAAATTGAAGCTTCTACATCAAGTTTGATTTTCATATGTATCAACTGAATTTCAAGCATTTAAAGTTATTCCATAGCCTTTATTTAGCCAGTAATAAGCTCTAAAGGTCAAGGATCATCCTCATCTGGTTTTCTTCTGCTTAAAGATCCATCACAGTTCAGGTTTTTCTCTTGCATTTTAAGGTGATTTAAGTTGTTTTTGTTTGTTTTGAAGCTCAAAATGAGCAATGTAACCTCTGGCTAGTTGATAGGCACCTTAGGTACTTAGTTTGGATTTTTAGGGCAAAACTTGTGGCCTTCGATCTGCTCTGTGTGTGGATTGTTTGTGAAATCTAATGGTGGATTCGTGTTCTACAAGGAGAGAGGAAGAGAATGGTATAAGATATGTGTGTTTATGGCATGTTTGAGACCTGAGCACGGTGGAGGCTCGCCAGAGAAGACCACCAGAGTCTTCTCCGGCCACCTGAGTTCTTAAACCCTAACCATTTTTAAGTTTAAATCATGATCGTTGATGGATTGTGATCCAACGCGCCTTATCTTGCCAGTACATTAATGAGGAGGCTCCTCCTCACGTGCTCTCATTTGCTGAGTTTTTTTTTAGTTTTTGGATTTTATGTGTTTGTTGCATGCTAGCTTATCATGTGCATGCGTAGTAATCTATTTGATGTGTTTACTTTCCTGATCATCATGCGTGGACCTTATCTGAGAGCTCTTATTGAGTCAATTTGTTAACTGAGAACATGGTATGCACTGCAGGCTTACACGCGCCCTAGGCCTTGTGTTTTTTATATTCACACCCCCTCCTTTAAAGCCCAATGCATGTTATAACTGGACTTTTGCTTTTGTTGCACCCCCTGGCTATTTCTTTTATTTTTTTTATTTCTTTTTCATATGTGTTTGAATTTTTATTTTTAAAAATACTTGTGCATATTCAAAAATTCCAAATAAATTCATGAAGCATCCTTACACATTTAACTAATTTTTGGCACTTTTATTTTTCATTTTTGGATTATTTTAATATTTTTTGTGAATTTTCCATTGTGATACCTTTTGCATGAATTTCTTTCTTGATACATGTTTGAACATGAATTGTTTGACATAGTTATGAATTGAATTTTCACATGAAAATTAATAAATGATTGTATTACATATTGAAGCACTTCAGGTAATTTTTTTGGATTTTTAAAAGGATTTTTTATTAATGTTGAATGCCATATTTGTGCCTAATGCTTGTGCCACTTATGTGAAATTGTGAAGCATGTTTTAGTATGATCCTTAATTAGTTTTGATCCATTATTTTGAGACATGTTTGCTTGCTGTTTGTACCTCCATGTACTTGCATATTTAAATTTTCTTGACCTCTTAACATGTTCTTTGTGAATTCATAAATGCACCTTTGTTTATGTGAATGTTATAGAACATGTGCTAGGTTTTGAAGTGCATTTTGTGCAATCTTATGTGATACATGTTGAGACCTTTTGATACATGTTATATGAACATTATAGGTCCTCATTCTCATATTATAGGTCATTACTTGTTCATCTTGGATTGACTTGTATGCCTTTGTTTGAACTTGAGTTGTCTTGTGGACTTGTGCTTTTCTTCTTACATGTCTTTGATGACTTGTCTTCATTAATGCTTGTGTGATCTTGTACATACATGAAAACATGATTCACATGCTGTTTGTGATCATTATAAATCATATAAGGTGATTTCTAATTGCATCTTGCATGTTTCATAAGTTCATGAACATTTAGTACTTGTTTGACTTTACATGTTCATGTTTGCATATACTTTTGAACTTGCATTAACATGAAACTTATGTGTACTTTGTGTGCTCATCCTTGCATTCTAAATGTCACCCCACATACCATATGCTACTGACTTGCATCCATTCTACATGTATGATCATCTTGCATCTCCATTCTTTACTTGTGTTACAAGTATGCATAAATATATGAACTTAAGTGGTGTTTGTTTTCGCTTCTTCTTGCTTCGTCTTCTCTAATGCTTGCATTCATGATTCACATGCCATCTTAATGACATCTCCATACATTTATAAATGTCATTTACTTCTGACTTTAATGTTTGCATGTGCATTTATTCATGTTTATGAACCATATGCTTTCATCTTGCATAGTTAGTGCATAACTTGCCTTTGTATGATCTTTTGATGCATAGTTTGACTTTGTTTGGTTTCATTTGGCATGTTAACCTTAGTAGGATACCTTGACCTATACCTACTGACCTTGGATGTTCCTTAACCCTTAGGATCCTTTCCTCTTAGTTCAAACTTTGTTTACTTCTTAAGTTGGCTTCTTAAGACAACTAGCTTTGTTTGGTTTACTTTTTGTCATCTATATTCAATACTTGTGTTGATTTGGTACTAACCTTTTATGTAGGGGCAGAGGTAAGACATATGAGTATGTGGATGCTTATCCATGATCATTCCTCCTTTCATCTCATCTCTTTACTTCTCTTTTATGTGTGGATTACATGATATAATGCTTGATTGTGTAGAACTCTCTCACATCCCTTTGGGATCCTAGCTCATCCTTAATTTTTGATTAAGGTGAGGTAGGATAAGCATTAGGTAGTGCTATCCCTCTCTTTTCTTTAGATTTAGGTGCTCCCTTTCAAACTCAACCTTAGGGTGTAGCGAGCGATTTTGGACGCGGTTCTTAAGCGTTGGTCGCTCTCTGCGGTTTGAGCTTTAACTACATGTCGATTCATTTTTTATCCTATTGTGAGCTGAATAAGGAAGGGAAATAGATGTCTCCAATTAACCCTGCTTTGCATACTGAGTTTAAACAGCGGTCTGTTAGGTTACGAATGCTATCAATGTGGGGGGCCTTTGTACTGGTTATTTGTATTTTCGCCAATACTGTTTTCTTTCTTTTAATCTAGGCAAAGGGTTTCTGACGGGGAACAAGGATTAGGATGTTAGGACTGATGCTTTTGAATTACTGCTTTTGATTGACTGAGATATGGGATTTGGGTTTTTTGTTGATTGCGCTCGCTAAGATCTTTTCTTTCGATCTTATGCCTACGTATTCCCGTTTACCGAAACAGGGAAATCAGAGCGTTCGTAGTTCCTCCTATTCTATGGGAGGAAATTGGTTTTTGGTGTCTTGTTCAAAGCCCAAGACGTGAAGCGAAAGGTGATTTGTATCTTGTTCAAAGCCCAAGATGTGAAGCTGAAGGTCTATTTGTGTCTTGTTCAAAGCCCAAGACGTGAAGCTGAAAGACCTCGGATTTAGAGAGAATTTGTCATCTCTAAAGAGGGGAGAAAAAGAATTACTTTAACTGGGATACGTGGATCCGAGCAATGCCATAATTTCCGAAGAAAGGGTTTTAACCTGAAGGAGAAGACTTTAACTCAGTGTAGAGCAATGCTATATTTCCTTAGGAATTTCTCATGCTAATAGAGGGACAGTGGCATGGATGTAGATGATCCAGAGGCTTGCCGCTTACAGCGATTAGATGAAGGGAAAGGAGTTGTTGATGTTTGTATACTGTGAACGAGGCACAGCTTTGATGCTAAAAGGTTAATTGGATCAACCAGTGGTTTTCTTATACAAAGCCTAAGAGGAGGCTAATTTCCGCTAGGAAAATCATTATACAAAGCCTAAGAGGAGGCTATTTTGTGTCTCGTACAAAGCCCGAGAAAGAGGCTAAAAGTTCGACCCAGTGGGGCATATCGTTATACAAAGCCTAAGAGGAGGCTAGCAAAGAGTTGACTCAGTTGGAGAATATTTTATACTCAGTAAGAGAGTGTTTTTGTATCTCGTACAAAGCCCGAGAGAGAGGCGAAAAGGTTGTTTTGACTCCACTGGGGAGAATTTTGGTATCTCATATGAAGCCCGAGATGGAGGCTATTGTAACTGTTTCAGTTGAGTGACAGATCCAATATACTGATTTTAAAAGAGAAAATCAGTTCTTATATGAGTAACACTGTACCCAGGGGTTTGATTTGAGGATCAGGGATATTTCCTTCTCTTTGAGGAAACAGGAAATCCAAAGGGTGTCGAGACTGTCCGAGTCTGCGGGTTTCCTTCCTATTTAACGAAGGGTGCTTGAGAATGTCTTTGAGACTCAAGGAAGTTAGACTGTCCGTGTCTAGAGTTTTATCTTTTGTACCATGCTGTTAGAAACAGTAGTAGACTCTATGAAAGGACTGTTCTATGAGGATGACTAGGTTCTGTTCCTATACCTCTAGGAGGTCGTCGGGACAATTTGTACGAAGCCCAAGAGGAGGCTGGAAACTTTTAAGAAGCCGACGGGTCCTTGTACGAAGCCCAAGAGGAGGCTATCATTCCCGGAGGAAGAGATCATTATACGAAGCCTAAGAGGAGGCTGTGAATACTTCTAAGAAGCCGTAGTGTCTTTGAATAATGCCCAAGAGGAGGCCGATGCTTTTAAGAAGCCCGTGGGTCTTATCATCTCCTTTCCATTAGGAGAGATAACTCTTTTAAAGATAAAAACCACTGGTAAACGTGCGAGGTTTACTATCCAGCGACTTTTAGCTTTTAAAGAGGGTTCCTTAGTTAAGGTCCAAGATTATGACCGTAGTGGGTTCCCAAACCCCGAGACATTCAAGGTAAGCTATCCACAAGGAATAGATCAAGTCAGGAAAGTTCGAGAATTTGGAATAAACTCAAAGATGCCATTCACGGAGAATACATTCATCTTGGGGAGTAGAGCTTCTTGACGATTCCTAAGGAGGACAGCCGAAGAGAAGACTGTATCTGGTGCTCCTATTGGGGATCTAGGCGTCTATTTCTACGAATAAGTGAAACGGCGTCACCTAGTTCTAGACGTAGTAGCCGGGGAAACTCGAAATATCTATACTATTATTACACAGTAGATATGAGTTTATGAAAGGAGACTTACATCGAGCATCCCCACAATACAGTTTATATATATATGAAAGCAGTAAATGAAAGCGATAACCACTTACTCGGTTGGAGTGCTTCCATGCTGTTTGGTTAGTTGTTCAACAAAGAAAGATTGAAAACAACAGTATATTCAAAATCAAAGGAGAAAGTGCTTTGAAAAAGAAAGATTTGGGGCTTACAGCTCAAGGAGAGGCCCAGGGTTTTATCAGTGAGCGCACTGTTTGACTTTGTACAGCGGGACTTATACAAGTGACTGGGGCACAAAAAGGTTTTCTATACAAAGGGATGGGTCTTACACTCTCTCAAGAGGCCCAAAAGGTTTAAAGAAAATAGTGGGGCTTATAACACGATGGTAGGCCCAAATGATTTTTCGTTTAAAAATGGCGATCGCGCCGAGGTTTTCTTTTAACGCAGAGGGACTTATACAATAAGTGAGGCCCAAAAATGTTTTGGTTAAAAGGGGGATTGGGTCTTACACTCTAATAGAGGCCCAAAGTGTTTTGAATGGGTCTTATAGCTCAAGGAGAGGCCCAGATGATTCTTATTTTTAAACGGGCGACGATCGCGCCGTTTACTTGTACAGAGGGACTTATACAATGGATGAGGCCCAAAAAGTTTTTGTACAAGGGGGGATGGGTCTTACACTCTCTCAAGAGGCCCAAAGTGTTTTGAAAATGATTTATGAAGGTTGAATTAATCCAAAGCCCTAATTTGTTTTCAAAATGTATTTAATTGAATAAAAATTCAATTAAAATGATCAAAAATTGTTTAACACATGGAAAACAAATTGTGATCTTGGATTAATGCTTCAAAAATTAAGTATTGACCTACAAAATAATTAGAAAGCATTAAAAGTTGCAAAATCAATGTAGAAAAAATATTTAAAATGCCAAAAATAATCAAAATATTAATTCTTTGCAAAAATATCAATTATATGAAATAAATAATATTTTTGGGATTTTTTGATAAAATAAAATATTTTAACATTTTTGTGAATTATTAAAAAAAGAATCAACTCAAAATCATTAAAACTCAGAGAGAAATTAATTTTTGAATCAATTAAACAAAATCACAAAATTCAAATATTTGAATTTATGAAAAATAGCGCCAAGAACAGCTGAAGAACACGCGTGTGTTCTTGGTTTCTCAGATTTGCATTTTCTATCCAATCTCCATGAATACGTAATCATATCATGCAATCCACATATCATTATGCTCGTCTCAACCTCACGATCATGTCTATGTACTTTAATTTCATTTAAATTAAACATACAACAAGAAATCACGAAGAGACCTCAAGAACCTTAATTTCTGCATGAAGGCTAGGATTTTTGATACATGATTCAAACAATGCAATTAATTGAGGGAAAACATTCCATGCATGATTATGAACATATGGCCAAATTATTGTGCGAGGAAATACGCATAGATTGAGAGATGACCAAGTATGCGCTTACCTCCAAGCCGTGACAGCAAGTGCAATGTGATTTTTGCTTTGGAGATGTTACAGATGAGTGGTGATGATCTGAACTGCTTCCCTACACCCTATGGATTGTGTTTGGATGGTTGGACTTGATTGAAATTGGCTGGATCATTTTGTGGTACCTCAGCTGCACTTTGGTTAAAACCTTGAGCAACCAGCTGGTGATTTCATGAAATTGATGTTTCAGAAGTTATGTGAGTGTTTGATCAGCTCATATGTGATGTATGTGAGGTGTGTGAGTGATTGGTTTGTGCAGAATTTCTCTCAAACTCAAAACCCGATAGCTACCTTGCTAAGAAAGGCATTTTTGCCAAGAGAAAGAGATTTTGAGGAAAGATCTGTTAGATGGCTTTGGTGTACTCAAACTGACCATAATTGAGCTCTATTTATAGTAGAGCAAGTTTGTTTTGCAAGGAATAGTGAATGGCAGCTGGTAAGTAGGTTTGGCCAATGTTGGCAAATGAAAATCCAAGTCTCCTCTAGCCATTGACTAGAGGTTAGGGCACAGAGCTTTGGTCCCCTTGGTCTTGGATAAGTCTTGACTGATTTCAGATGAGAATGGCTCAGTCCATGCCACCTTGATGGTTCCATTGAATGCCTCATTCCAAATTTGAAGTCTTGTCCCTATTTTGGCCATTCTAGGTTCAACATGCTATTTCTTGTTCCATGGACTTTGGAGGCTTGGCTCAGTGATTGTCCCCTTTAAATTCAATCCTCTGAGGTGTCCAAGTGGATTGGAGCAATTGAATTTGGCTGATTTTCGCAAATCGACCAAAGTTGCAAATTCTGCCTTGCCTTGACAGATTTCAGCAAGGCAACTTGGCAATGTTGTATCTCATGGTGTAGGTTGAATTTGGCAATGATCTTGGCCATTTTGGAAAGCTCTTACATGATACAACAACTGTTTGAACAAGTTTGGTTTTGATCTCTTTTGATTCCAAGTGAAAAATCCCCCTACATTTGGCAAAAAGTGAGGCAGAATCTGACTTAGTGAAAATTTCACTAAGTGTTGGAAAAAGTGACATTTTCACTTTTCAGCCACTTTGATCACTCCATAACTCAAAATCCTTAATGAATTGGAATGACTTGTAGTTGAAGTTTTTGTAGGTGATAATGAGGGCTACAAATCCATCTTTGGATGAGAAAAAATGGCCTTGTGGTTTAGGAGTTATGGTCCTCCAAAGTTGGTACCTTTGCCACTTTATTTTTAACTTAGAAAATTTTCTAAGTTTTATGGTTACCCTTTTACAAGTTATCTCACTTTTCTTGATTTTTCTTGATGATTGATGATTCAAATCATACATTAACATCATTTTAGGGTTAAAAATCCATTTTGGTGAAAAATCTCAAAAAGTCAAAGTTGACTTTTGTGCACAGTTGACTTTTTATCACATGAATTCCAAACTGTGCAATTCTTCAGGAAATCATGTCCTTGACCTAAATCAAACTTGATGGAAATGTTCCATGGGTGTCATAAGGTATATTCAATCATGTATTAGGGTTTGGGAGGATGTCCTGGTCAAAAGTCAAAGTTACAGTTGACTTTTCCCTTAAAACCCTAATTGTGGTGCAGATGAAAATGAGACTTGTTGCTCAAGCTTCTTGGATCAATCCATTGTTCCAAATGGATCAATATGGTATATTAGAGACCCTCAAATCATCTCTTGAGGTCTTGGCTCATGGTTTGTCCCAAAAGTCAACTTAGGGGTGAATTAGGTCAAGAAACCCTAATTCCTGATTTTTGATGAATGCATCCCCTGAGGCAAAATTGACTTGATGCATGGGTTCATGAGGTTCCATGAAGTATATTAGGTTATGTTTTGGATCATTGCCTTGTTCCCAGATGAAAATTTCCATCTGGAGGCCCTGGTCGACCAAAACCCTAATTTGGTGATACTGTCGATCTTGAGACTTGATCCACCTAGAAGGGAGCAGCCTTGTGCTTAATCCTTGAAGTGGGAGTCCTTTTTGATCCATTGTGGATGTTTGAGAGATTAGACAAGTTGAAGATCATGTCATTTCTTGATTGATCCTTTGTCTAAGCACTCAGAGAGGGCTTGAAACCTGAATTTTGATTGTATTGGATGCTCACCCATCTTTGGGGAGACTGATGAAGCATGATGGTTCATCCATATTGTGATGATGATTTTCACAATGATGGGAAATCTAAGTGGTCAAAATTTGGGGTATTATAGATGCCCCTATTTAATCTTCTTGGACCCGAAGGTGTGAATGACGAAGGTATTCGGGCATTCGGGGTGCAAGAGGATTAAATATCAGAATATCCGAAATTTTGATGGTGGTTATGAATGGTAGCTTACGCATTCATCTTCTTTAGCTAAGCAATGATGCTTAGAAAAGGTAAACTTCCCCTCGATCCTGGTTTCCTACCAAGGAACTGGTCTTAGTTTTCTTTTGAAATAAACTTCCCCTCGATCCTGGTTTCCTACCAAGGAAATGGTCTTAGTTTCTGATATAAACTTTCCCTCGATCCTGGTTTTCTACCAAGGAACTGGTCTAAGTTTCTTTTGTCAACATCCCCTCGATCCTGGTTTCCTACCAAGGAACTGGTCTCAGTCTCCTTTGAAATAAACTTCCCCTCGATCCTGGTTTCCTACCAAGAAACTGGTCTTAGTTTCTGATATAAACTTCCCCTCGATCCTGGTTTTCTACCAAGGAACTGGTCTAAGTTTCTTTTGTCAACTTCCCCTCGATCCTGGTTTCCTACCAAGGAACTGGTCTCAGTCTCTTTTGAAATAAACTTCCCCTCGATCCTGGTTTCCTACCAAGGAACTGGTCTCAGTTTCTGATATAAACTTCCCCTCGATCCTGGTTTTCTACCAAGGAACTGGTCTAAGTTTCTTTTGTCAATAAACTTTATTGACAAGGGACGCTATTAGTAGCGGTTTTCCTCAAAATTCTCGCCGAATTTTCCTGGGGAGATGCCATTTGAGTGGAAAAAGTTTCGATGTCAGACTTGCTGGGGAACCCAGTCGTCTGAGTTGTAGAGTTGTATAAACTTCTCCGTTGGAGACGCCATTTGTTTCTACTGGGGAAAGCGAGTTTCTTGAGAAACTGCTTCTGATTGGGGATATTACATCATACTTTTCTTGGGGATCTTCCCAGAGAAATGCCATATGATGGGATCCAATTTTGAGGTGCCAATGACCTTCTCATCAGTGGTTTTTCGGAGCAAAACTGGCGTGCTGCCGAATCTCTGATCACGAGGCTTTCTCTGTGGATTTTCCTTAATCCGGGAAAGCAAGGATATCATCTTCAATGGCGAAGAGTGATGTTTATTGAAAGTTTTCTCTGGATTTTCAGAGGTTCAAGTTATCAAAGTGGTCGAGTGCCGACTCTGATCTAAAGATACACTGGGGGCGAGATTGTTCAGACACAACGTTTCCTGACGAGGAAAGAACTGACAAACTCGATTGAGAAAACTGTTATCACTAGGGGACAAGACCGACTAGAGTGATAGTGATGCAATATGAAATGCGAACGCAAATAAAAAATGCATGATGTATGTATGTATATGCTGACAAGACAGACGCGACATACAGACTAATGGATAAACACAATTGGATACTCGGCCATCGCGGGGCGAAGAAGTACCGTTGATTCAAAATAGCAATTCCACCTTGCTTAGGAGAGATAGTCCCATTAGGAGTTATGTTGATCGAGCTTAGGAGATGAGAACTCGGCCGAGGCGTGTCAGACGAAACAAGGTCTCTGACACAGTTGATCCCTTCATTTAGGCATACTGGCTTAGAAGGAGTACTTTGATTCTGCACTTTGAAGTCCGCTTACTTCGGGAGAAGCGATCGATGTTCTTCTGATGTTCAACAGTCAAAAGAAATTGCCATCTTTATTTTAAAAGCAGAAAAAGTTTTAACAAGTAAATTCATTTTTGTTTTATTTCAAGAATCGCTGATTAAGCTTAAACAACGTCATTCTGTAAAGCTAAAACAAGTAAAGAATTACAAACAAAAGCAGAAGGGCTCAAATTTTATTGATAAGATGGAGATCAGCCAAACGCGTGATTCCAAAGAGTATATACAAAGTTAAAAAAACGGTAATTTACAGGGAAAAGGGCAATGTTGAAACATAACGACCACTATCCTTCTACCAACTTTGAATTCGGGGCATCCTGAGCTTCCGTCGAAGATGACCTTTGACTGGAGATTTCCTCCGATAGATGATGTAACTACTGCTGAGGGACTTGCCTCTGTTGAACATAGTTACTTGCCATTATCCCTAACTTTTGCCTGGATTGTACTATGAGATTTCCAATCCATCGGGATGATTCTTTTTTTTTTTCATGTCTCTAACTTTTGCCTGGACCGCTCTTTTGGGTTTTCAATCCACCGAGACGTTTTTTTTTTTTTTTAGTTTAGGCGAAGTATTTCTTGACTACATCAACATTCGTGGGGTAGGCAAATTCTTCTCCGTCCATGGTTGCAAGTCTCAAGGCGCCGCCTGAGAAAGCTTTCGTGACCACATAGGGGCCATCATAATTTGGGGTCCATTTGCCCCGAGAATCAGTGAGAAATGATTGTATCTTCTTGAGCACAAGGTCTCCTTTCCTGAAGACACACGGTCGGACCTTTTTGTCGAACGCCCTCTTCATTCTTTGCTGATACAACTGACTGTGGCATAGTGCCGTGACTCGTTTTTCCTCGATCAGATTAAATTCGTCGTGTCGACTTTGACACCATTCAGCTTCGGTGAGCTTCGCTTCCATCAATACCCGGATTGATGGGATCTCTACTTCTATGGGGAGCACTGCCTCCATGCCATATACTAGAGAGAAAGGGGTTGCCCCTGTTGAAGTACGGACAAATGTACGATAACCGTGAAGCGCAAAGGGTAGCATCTCATGCCAATCTTTGTAGGTTACAACCATCTTTTGAACGATCTTCTTGATGTTCTTGTTAGCCGCTTCTACCGCTCCGTTCATCTTGGGTCGGTAGGGAGATGAGTTATGGTGTTCGATCTTGAACTCTGCACACAACTCTTTCATCATCTTATTGTTCAAGTTAGATCCATTATCAGTAATGATCTCGCTTGGAACACCATAACGGCAGATGATATTGTTTTTGATAAATCGGACCACCACTTGTCTGGTTACATTGGCGAATGACGCTGCTTCGACCCACTTGGTGAAATAGTCAATGGCTACCAGGATGAACCGATGTCCGTTTGAAGCCTTGGGCTCAATCATACTAATCATATCGATTCCCCATATGGAAAATGGCCACGGGGAAGAAAGAAATTTGAGATGTGATGGCGGTACATGAATTTTGTCGGAGTATATCTGACACTTGTGACACCTCCTCATGTACTTGTAGCAGTCGTATTCCATGGTCAACCAATAGTACCCTGCTCTTAGGATTTTTCTCGCCATTGTGTGTCCGTTGGCATGAGTGCCAAAGGACCCTTCATGAATTTCTTTCATAAGCATGTCTGCTTCGGGTCTGTCTACGCATCGGAGCAAGACCATGTCAAAATTTCTCTTATAGAGAGTGTCACCGTTCAGGAAGAAGTTTCCAGCCAATCTTCTGAGGGTCTTTCTATCTTTTCTGAGTGCCCCAGATGGGTACTCTTGTTTTCGAAGGAAGCATTTGATATCATGATACCAAGGTCTGTCGTCTTTGACTGCTTCAATCGCGAAGATGTAAGCGGGCCGTTCAAGGCGCACTATGTCGATCTTAGGTATGTCATTCCATCGACCTACACTAATCATGGAAGAGAGAGTGGCTAATGCGTCAGCCATGTGATTCTCATCACGAGGGATGTGATGAAAGTCGACTCTGTTGAAGAAGGGTAACAACCTTCTTGCATAGTCTTTGTAAGGAATCAATCCTGATTGGTATGTGTTCCAATCTCCTTTTATCTGATTGATCACTAGGGCTGAGTCACCGTATACGTCCAAGTTTTTGATCCTTAAATCAATCGCTTCTTCGAGACCCATAATACATGCTTCGTATTCGGCCTCGTTGTTCGTACATTTGAACGTAAGTCTGGCAGTGAAAGGAATGTGGGAACCCTGAGGGGTAACAATGATTGCCCCAATTCCGTTTCCATAATGATTGACTGCTCCGTCAAAGATAAGTCCCCACTGGGAACCGGGTTCTGGCCCTTCACTGGGTAGCGGTTCATCGCAATCTTTCATCTTTAGATACATGACATCTTCGTCTGGGAAGTCAAACCCGATTGATTCTTGATCGTCAATCGGTTGATGAGCCAAATGATCGGCTAAAATACTTCCTTTGACGACTTTCTGAGCATGGTACTCTATGTCATATTCTGATAGTAACATCTGCCAACGGCAATCCTTCCCGTGAGAGCAGGTTTTTCGAAAACGTACTTGATTGGATCCATTTCGGAGACCAACCAAGTAGTATGCCGAATCATGTACTGGCGAAGACGTTTGGCTGCCCAAGCCAAAGCGCAACAAGTTTTCTCAAGCATCGTGTACCGAGTCTCGCAGTCGGTGAATTTCTTGCTTAGATAGTAAATGGCAGACTCTTTCCATTTAGTTTCGTCTTGTTGGCCAAGTACACATCCCATTGAGTCCTCTAGGACTGTGAGGTAAATGATTAGTGGTCTTCCTTCCACTGGAGGTGATAGAATCGGAGGATTCAATAGATATTCCTTGATACTGTCGAAGGCGGTTTGGCAATCTTCTGACCAAACGCAATCCTGGTTCTTTTTCAATAACTTGAAAATCGGTGCACAAGTGGCGGTCTTAGGGAATATGAATCTGGAGATGTAGTTCAAACGTCCCAGGAATCCTCTGACTTGTTTTTCAGTTTTCGGAGAAGGCATTTCTTGAATGGCCTTGACCTTGTCAGGATCAACTTCAATCCCTTTCTGGCTGACGATGAACCCTAGTAGTTTCCCTGAACGGACACCGAAGGTGCACTTGTTGGGATTCAAGCGGAGCTTGAATTTTCTTAGACGTTCGAACAATTTTGACAGATGTTCAACGTGCTTATCCTCTGTTCTTGATTTTGCAATCAAATCATCGACATATACCTCGATTTCTTTGTGTATCATGTCATGAAACAGAGTAGTCATGGCCCTTTGATAGGTTGCCCCGGCGTTCTTCAAACCGAACGGCATTACCTTGTAACAAAAGGTACCCCATGGGGTAATGAACGAAGTTTTCTCCATGTCTTTCGGCGCCATTTTGATCTGGTTATAGCCCGAGAATCCATCCATGAAGGAGAATACTTTGAACTTCGCTGTGCTGTCAACCAACATGTCAATGTGTGGTAAAGGAAAGTCGTCCTTTGGACTTGCCTTGTTTAGGTCTCTGTAATCGACACACATTCTGACCCTTCCGTCCTTTTTGGGAACGGGTACGATGTTGGCTAACCATTAAGGATATTCAGATGTAGCAAGGAAACCCGCTTCAATCTGTTTCTGTACCTCCTCCTTGATTTTGATGGTCATGTCCGGGTGAGTCCGTCTCAACCATTGCTTTACTGGCGGACATTCCGATCTCAACGGTAAGTGATGTTCCACGATGCTGGTATCCAACCCTGGCATATCCTGATAGGACCAAGCGAATACATCGGGAAATTCTTTGAGAAGCTTTATCAAACCCTCTCTGGCAGTTGGACTGAGCAATGCTCCGATCCTGATTTCTTTTCTCTCTTTTTCTAAACCCAAGTTTACCATTTCCAACGGCCCTTTGTGAGGTTCGATGGACCTTTCCTCTTGTCTGAGTAATCGAGAGATCTCTTCTGGAATTTCGTTGTCAACTTCATCTTCAGCCTCGAATACCGGGAACTCAAAGTTGGGAGAAGGCATCGGATCGTATGTTTCAACGAGGTTTAAAATAAGAAATCTGCATGATGTGATGATTCGTGTTTAGAAGAGATAGAGAGAAATGCAAGTGTGTGCAGTGTATTTATTTTACTGTTTGTTTTTATCATTGAATGTTTTTTAGGATTACCATTTTCTGAAAAAGCAAAAAGAGAAAACAGCAATTAATGCGGAAATTACAGAACGACGTTATTTTATTAATGAACAAGTCGAATCTTGAAACTACAGCCCTATAAAACAAAACTCTGTCGCTTTGGGCAAAGCAAAGAGGGAAATTTACAGAAAGCGAGCCCTATCAAAATATCCGTTTCACCTGGGCAGGGTGAAAGGCTTAAAGATGGCAATTACTTTGACTGACGAACGACCTTCGGAACATCGACGGCAACCCATTGGCGGCGAACTCCTCGGTGAATCACAAAGTCTGGCACCTTCCTCGATTTGTCTTCAGAAATAACGCTGATTTTCGGTGGAGTAGGATCATTGGAATCTGGCTCCCAGGCAGAATTGTCGTAGGAGGATTCCTCTGTTGCATTTTGCATAGCATTTGTGCTCTCAGCTGTATCTCCCCATCCAGTTGGCCGGATATCTTCGAGCCTGATACGAGAGCTTTCGGGAGTGGTGTACTTGACCATATAGTCGTATTTTCCACTTGGTTATCCAAAGGTGTCCCACACTTCTGTGGAACTGGAGGAGTCATTTCTCTCGATGACGTTGACCTCGGGAAAAGCATAGTTGATGAATTCTAGTCCTGCAAACGTTGCGAATTCATCTTCATGTTGAGTAGTTTCTGAATGACCTGAGTGTTGATCCCATGACATGGTGGGGACACAGGTATTCTGTTCAATGATGCTCAGCTGAGTTTCATTACTCGGCTGACTTTCTTGCCCCAAGTTTCCTGGGTAAGGCTGCCACATTGGCAGGCCATCCATCGGGCCATAGTAGTCGTGGTCAAAATTGTCTTTCATCAGAGTGTCTTCCTCTAATGAATTTGGTGGAGCACGGCATCCTTCCGGATCACAATCTCCATAGATCATTTCGACATCTGATCTTGGTATAAATCTCGGACTTTCTGTAGGAAAGCAAAAAGGCATAGGCACCTCTTCCTGAGACATATAACCGTCCTCGTTAAGGTAGGACTTCCACTCTTCATCTGTGTCAGAGGGATCTTCCTCATTGATAGCATGAACTGTCTGAGACACTGGGTGAAGAAAACCTCCACTGTGTAAGAAGTTTTGAAGGGGATGAAGACTTTCATCGCTGGCAGCTGTCTGGGTACAGGTTGCAGAAAAACCAAGACCCTTCTTTGTTTTATTGTCAATGGGAATGACAAGCCGTCCCCATCCTGTCGTATCGGTACTCTCGACCGCTTTGATAGCATCTTTGTATGAAGAAACTGAAGTTCCTTCTTTGAACTGATTGTCCTTGCTCACCGATAGTGCTTGGAACTGAGTTCCAATAACCTCCTCGGGTTCCACGCAAGTAGATAACGATAAGTTACTCACAAGCAAGGCTTGTTCCCCACAAACCGTGACAAGTTGATCGTTCTTGAAGAACTTTAGCTTTTGGTGGAGGGTTGAAGTAACCGCTCCAGCCTGATGTATCCAAGGTCTTGCTAATAAACAACTGTACGTTGCCCGGATGTCCATGACCTGGAAAGTGATTTGGAAAGTGTGAGGACCAATAGTTATGGGAAGATCCACTTCGCCGATAACTGTTTTTCTGGATCCGTCGAATGCTTTGACGACGACCTCGCTGAATCTCATCGGAGGGCCCTTGAATGATAATTGCATCAAAGTGGACTTCGGCATAACATTCAGGGCTGACCCTGTGTCTACCAGTACGTTGGCTAAAGCATCATCCTGGCAGTTAACTGTAATGTTGAGCGCCATGTTATGACGGCGACCCTCTTCAGGTAATTCTTCATCACTAAATCCCAAATTGTTGCAGGAAGTGATGTTAGAGACAATACTATCGAACTGTCTGATTGTTACATCCTGTTCCACAAAGGCTTGCTCCAAGACTTTCTGTAGAGCCTCCCTGTGGGCTTCTGAACTGAGTAACAGTGATAATACTGAGATCTTTGAAGGAGTATGTAATAGTTGATCAACAATGTTATATTCACTCCTTTGGATGAGCTTTAGCATCTCATCTTTGTCTTTTGAAAAGTCTGGATTACTAGATTGACCGACTGGTGGATCAGGAATTTCTGCCTGAAGTTCCTTTTCTTTGTTGGATTCTCCAACCCCTCGGTTGAAGATTCGACCGCTTTGTGTTACACGACTGATGTCTGCAATATTCACGACGGAGGGTAATGGAATTCCCTTTCCATTCTCGATTATTGTTGCACCGTATTTGTAAGGGATTGCCTTAGCTGATTCATACGGTAGTGGTCCCGGTAGATAGATGACTATGGGAACCTTTTAATTTTCCTGACCATCATAAGTAACCTCGATCCGTTCCTGATTGGGAACCCTAGATTCGTCAAGTAGAGGGATGATAGCAAAAACATCCCTGGTCCTGTGATGACTAGAGATTGTGACAACATCCTCAACTTGCTCAGCAAGGTAGTTCAGCGACCAAATGATGGGTTCTGAACCTAGATATGGACGAATTTCTTCGTGATCGACCTGACCCTGAAGAGCTGCTCTCACAAGGTAACACCCTTGGTTACTTTCCGAACAGACGCTATAACTGTCATAGTTGTGTGGTGGCACCTGGCCACGCCCACTTTGAATGCAATGTAACCTCACTAGGTTATCTTCCATTGATCGGACATCCTGACTTTGACGACGAGTAGGATTCCTGTGATTGATACTAATCTGCTCAGTATCTTCGTCCATATAGATTGGCATCCACCAGTGATTTAACAAGTGCTGAAGTGCCTCCTGGACAAGGGTACAACCCCGATCGTTTTCGCAACCCGCTTTACAATTTTGATAATCATGTGATATTAAGAATCCAAGTTGGACCTGCTCAGCATGTAACTCTACCAAGTTGGTATTCATTACGCGAATATCGAAGATCTGAACCAGGTTGATTTGATAGGAGTTCCTATCATGGTAGTCTTGGATCCATCCAAGATCCATCTGATGCTGGAGGGCCTCTTGTATGAAAGAGCATCCCTGTTTGTTTACCGAGCAAATCAGACAGAAACTGTAATCGTGCCGCGGCAGATTATGATACTGGCTTTACCTTGAGTGCATCGCCACCAAGTTGACATTCATCGCACGGATGTCGTGGTTTTGAATGACGCTGGAATTTGTGTAAACCATGTTAACTCCATGAACTCGGTGCTCTTGGATCCATCCAAGATCCATTTGATCCTGTAGAGCTGCTTGCACCACAGAACATCCCTGGTTGTCTTTAGAGCAGATATCACACTGGTGATAATTATGAGGTGGCACATGGCCATATCCACTCTGTCTACAATGCATCTTGACCAGATTGGTCCCCAATAAGAGTACATCCTGAATTTGATAGACATTGTTAGTCTCTTTCTCAATCAGATTGACTGCAGCTTTCTCATGTTGAGGCAGTGGGTTCGTGAGAACATTGGGATGCGTATCTTTAAAAGATAAGAGCCCGCTCCTAACAAGCTTTTGCACATCAGACTTGAAATTAAGACAAGTCTCAATGTTATGCCCTGAACCTCCTTGATGATAAGGGCATGTCTGATCCACCTTAAACCAAAAAGGCGGATTTTCCGGAACTGAAAGGGGAGACTTAGTCTGAATGTGCCCCTTAGCCAGCAGTAACAGAAACAGCTCTGCGTACGTTACGGGTATAGGATCAAATCCTGGTGGCCGTGTTGTACGGTTGTTGTTATATGGAGGACGAGCCTGCTGAAGAGGCTGTTGTGTCCTTTGTTGGTCAGGTTGGCTCTGCGCAACCTGAGGTTGATACATAGGAATAGGCGCGGGGCCGATAGCAGGAGTTACAGCTGCTACTGGCTGATAACGTCGCCTTTGCTTTCCGAGAGAGATATTCCCAATATCTTGCTCTCTTTTCTTAGGGAGAGCACTACCGTATTTTTAGTACCGCTCGTTGATCCAGTGTCTTTTACCAAACGTCCTTCTCGGACGGCTTCCTCAAGACGTACACCCATGCCGACCATTTCGGTGAAATCACTGGGTGCACTGGCAATCATTCGGTCATAGTAAAATGAGCTTAAGGTCTTTAAGAAGATTTTTGTCATCTCTTTTTCCTCAAGAGGTGGACAAATTTTAGCGGCAATTTCACGCCACCTTTGAGCATACTCCTTAAAGGTTTCCTTTTCCTTTTGCGACATTGATCTGAGTTGATCTTTGTCGGGTGCCATGTCCAAATTGTATTTGTATTGTTGGACGAAGGCAGTACCAAGATCTCTGAATGTACTGATCGTAGTACGGTTTAAACCCATGTACCATTTGAGTGCGGCACCGATTAAACTATCCTGAAAGTAGTGAATCAGCAGGTCCTGATTCTCCGTCTGAGCTGACATCCGCCGAGCGTACATCACCAGATGGCTCTGAGGGCGAGAGTTACCCTTGTATTTTTCAAAGTCGGGCACTTGGAACTTGTGCGGGACTTTCACATTTGGGACCAAGCAGAGGACTGCGGCATCCTTTCCAAATAGATCCTGACCGCGAATGGCTTGCAGCTCTTTTTGCATTTCCAAGAACTGCTCCTGGAATTCATCCATTCTGTCAAACATAGTTTCCTTCTTACCAGAAGGTGTATGTGGAATATGTCCTTCCGGGATAGTGTGCACCACAGGGGGCGGTACCGTGACTATGGCAGTAAGTCTTGGCGTCTCCCGAAGTTTGTAACCTTCAGGAGTCTTGAGTATGCCCCTGGCATCTTCGCTTTCCCGAAGTTTGTAACCTTCAGGCCCAGCGGCTTCTGTTGCGATTCCCTGATCTTCAGTGATCGGCGGAACATATCCTCCCGGGATATAGTTAACAGGCATGCCCCAAGGACGATCTTTCGGCATCTGATACCTAGGATCATACTTTTCTACTATGGGCGTTGAGGTGATCTCTGAGATCACAGTTCTTTGTAGCTGAGCTTCTGCCATGGCTTGCATGTCGTTACGAAGCTTTCTCATATCCTCTCTCAGAGCGTCGATCTCTTCTTTCAACTCTCTATTTTCTTCCTCAAGATCATCCATCCTTTTCTGACGATTGGCCCGAGTATTATACGAATGAGACAGTTTGACTCTAGAACCGAGACACAAACGTGAGATTCGTAGGTAAGGAGAATACGCGATGTGAGAATGATGAATGCAATGATTATATTAATTGTTTTTAGGTTTAATCAAAATAAACTTCGACAATTAGATTGCAAATATCAAACAGTGGGGAAACCCCTTTTTATTGAATTCCAAAGGATTACAGAAATGGAAATACAGTAGATTACAAAGTGCAGAAACAGAAACCTAAACTAATGGGTCCCGAGTCCTCTTCTTTGACCGGGGCGCTTGGGTCGTTGTCGGGTTGTCATTCCTTTGCCAAGTGAAAGGAGCGAGCAAATTCCTTTGGTCATCTTGATTCTCTATAGCATGCTGCTCCAAAATTTCAATCAGAGCATCTTTCTCTTTTAGTAGTTGCTGTATTTGGATACACTCTACGTCGAGGGTGCAGTACTTGTTCTTCCAAGACTTTTCTTTCCTTTTGAACTTTGTTGAGAGTAACCTGAAGCTTTTCAGTTTCTGTCATGAAGTACATGACAATTTCCCTCGGCGGAAGAATTTCGTAATGAGGATAAGGCATCCTTAGCTTGAGAGCTCTAGTTTGTACCCAGTGGAGATAAGGCTCCACCGAGACACAGTCCGGTTTTCCCAGAGACTCTCGTCCTTTCTTATGAACATGTTTCCAAGGTTGCACTATTTCCATCTTTAGTGCTCTGTCATTTTCTCCTTCTTTGAAGAAAAGACCTTCCAGATGAACACCCAGTGGGATGTGTCTCATCGGGTATCCAAATTGACGAAGAATCAATATCGGATGATAGTTGATTCCTCCTTTAGTTCCTATGAGGGGTACGCTGGGGAAGTTTCCACAACGGTCAATGATTCTGATTCCCTCATAAATCCTATTACACCAATCTATATCGGAATTAGTGAGAGACATGATCTTCTGCGACCAACGTAAGGCACTCTTGCAATCCCAAAAAGCAGCAGACTTGGGCAAGTGAGAGATAAACCATTTGTAAAGCAGAGGTACACAACATGTGATCTCCCCTCCGCTGTACAAATTTCCCGAATGTACAGAATGATACGCATCTGCGAGCAAAGTCGGCCCAGGGTTTCCAATGAGAAAAACCTTAATAGCGTTGATATCGACGAAGTTATTGATGTTGGGAAACAAAAATAACCCGTAGGTGAGCAAGACAAAGATGTTTTCAAAAGCAGTCTCGTTCCCTATACTAGCGAAGTACAGAGCTTTCTTGGTCAGGAACTGGGCTGGAAAACCTTGGATGCCACCCTTAGTGGTCATGTGAGCCCTGACCTCAGACTCGTCCAAATAAATTGCTATTGCAATAGTCTGATTTTTTGGAATTTCTTCCAGTCCAGAAAATGGAGCTCGATCAGTGATATGTAAATCAGTCAGATGAGAATACTCCTCCAGCGTTGGTGCAAGCTGGTAATCCGGGAATGTGAAACAGTGATAAACCGGATCGTAGAACTGAATGAGCGCGTCCATGATCCCCTTAATCACATGGACTCTTAACAGTGGTAGCAAACCACCGTGCTTGGCTCTGAAAGCCTCTGGGTTAACGATCATCCTCGCTAACTTTCTCAAATCCCCTAATTTTGGAACCTTGAAGGTATACTGGTGAGTTCTCCTTCTACCGAAATCCATTAGCGTAATCCTCTTCTCTGATATTTGCAATCACAGTCTTAGTTTAATTTGAAAAATAGAGAGACTAGAAGAGAAAGTTTTTTGAATGTTTTAATGTTTTATTAAATGAATGCATGAATGCAGCACACAAAAACATAGAAAAAACATGGGGTCAAAGGGTCGTTGTCATGAAGTCAAGGCTCTACCCATCCCCAAAGGTTTATACTAGGGTGATTTTTGTACCTGTACTCATTATCATCAGCTCCTCCCAGGAAGGCAGACAACAAGCGGATCGCCAGCGAGTTGTGTGCAATCTTAGAGTAAGTGCTATTCACCGAGAATAGATCACCAGCCTCAAATGAGGGTAGTATCGCGTAACAGCTATTTCCGATAGCTTCCGCACTACGAAAGGGTTTGGCTCCTCAGCTTCTCAGACTTAACAACCGGCCCATTGGCTATAAGAGTGAATGGGTTACGTTGGTCAGCCTCCACTGAGGTTGATGGTCGACCCCGTCGCCATCACTTATCTTAAGTGTATACTCATTCTCACCACATGCGGCATCACACGCATTCCCAGTAGCAGAAAAATAAACACGTATAGCAATTAGGAAAAGCAGTATATATATTTGTCTTAAACATCCTAGACCTATAAAGCTATGATTCCTAAGTTCCTGACAGAAATGGGTTCCCCGGCGGAAGCCCCAATCTGTGGTATCCACACAAGTGAAGAGAAAAAAGGAAAAAGAAAGACGAAAAACAAAGAGAATGGCCCCACGGTGGGCGCCACTTTTCTGTGGTGGCCACCGCCATGAAAAAGATTCGTCCAAGGTTTTCACCTTAAATTTTAAGAAAGTCAGTGAACGGCCCCACGGTGGGCGCCACTTTTCTGTAGCGAGCGATTTTGGACTCGGTTCTTAAGCGCTGGTCGCTCTCTGCGGTTTGAGCTTTAACTACAGGTCGATTCATTTTTTATCCTATTGTGAGCTGAATAAGGAAGGGAAATAGATGTCTCCAATTAACCCTGCTTTGCATACTGAGTTTAAACAGCGGTCTGTTAGGTTACAGATGCTATCAATGTGGGGGGCCTTTGTACTGGTTATTTGTATTTTCGCCAATACTGTTTTCTTTCTTTTAATCTAGGCAAAGGGTTTCTGACGGGGAACAAGGATTAGGATGTTAGGACTGATGCTTTTGAATTACTGCTTTTGATTGACTGGGATATGGGATTTGGGTTTTTTGTTGATTACGCTCGCTAAGATCTTTTCTTTCGATCTTATGCCTACGTATTCCCGTTTACCGAAACAGGGAAATCAGAGCGTTCGTAGTTCCTCCTATTCTATGGGAGGAAATTGGTTTTTGGTGTCTTGTTCAAAGCCCAAGACGTGAAGCGAAAGGTGATTTGTATCTTGTTCAAAGCCCAAGATGTGAAGCTGAAGGTCTATTTGTGTCTTGTTCAAAGCCCAAGACGTGAAGCTGAAAGACCTCGGCTTTAGAGAGAATTTGTCATCTCTAAAGAGGGGAGAAGGAGAATTACTTTAACTGGGATACGTGGATCTGAGCAATGCCATAATTTCCGAAGAAAGGGTTTTAACCTGAAGGAGAAGACTTTAACTCAGTGTAGAGCAATGCTATCTTTCCTTAGGAATTTCTCATGCTAAAAGAGGGACAGTGGCATGGATGTAGATGATCCAGAGGCTTGCCGCTTACAGCGATTAGATGAAGGGAAAGGAGTTGTTGATGTTTGTATACTGTGAACAAGGCACAGCTTTGATGCTAAAAGGTTAATTGGATCAACCAGTGGTTTTCTTATACAAAGCCTAAGAGGAGGCTAATTTCCGCTAGGAAAATCATTATACAAAGCCTAAGAAGAGGCTATTTTGTGTCTCGTACAAAGCCCGAGAAAGAGGCTAAAAGTTCGACCCAGTGGGGCATATCATTATACAAAGCCTAAGAGGAGGCTAGCAAAGAGTTGACTCAGTTGGAGAATCTTTTATACTCAGTAAGAGAGTGTTTTTGTATCTCGTACAAAGCCCGAGAGAGAGGCGAAAAGGTTGTTTTGACTCCACTGGGGAGAATTTTGGTATCTCGTATGAAGCCCGAGATAGAGGCTATTGTAACTGTTTCAGTTGAGTGACAGATCCAATATACTGATTTTAAAAGAGAAAATCAGTTCTTATATGAGTAACACTGTACCCAGGGGTTTGATTTGAGGATCAGGGATATTTCCTTCTCTTTGAGGAAACAGGAAATCCAAAGGGTGTCGAGATTGTCCGAGTCTGCGGGTTTCCTTCCTATTTAACGAAGGGTGCTTGAGAATGTCTTTGAGACTCAAGGAAGTTAGACTGTCCGTGTCTAGAGTTTTATCTTTTGTACCATGCTGTGAGAAACAGTAGTAGACTCTATGAAAGGACTGTTCTATGAGGATGACTAGGTTCTGTTCCTATACCTCTAGGAGGTCGTCGGGACAATTTGTACGAAGCCCAAGAGGAGGTTGGAAACTTTTAAGAAGCCGGCGGGTCCTTGTACGAAGCCTAAGAGGAGGCTATCATTCCCGGAGGAAGAGATCATTATACAAAGCCTAAGAGGAGGCTGTGAATACTTCTAAGAAGCCGTAGTGTCCTTGAATAATGCCCAAGAGGAGGCCGATGCTTTTAAGAAGCCTGTGGGTCTTATCATCTCCTTTCCATTAGGAGAGATAACTCTTTTAAAGATAAAAACCACTGGTAAACGTGCGAGGTTTACTATCCAGCGACTTTTAGCTTTTAAAGAGGGTTCCTTAGTTAAGGTCCAAGATTATGACCGTAGTGGGTTCCCAAACCCCGAGACATTCAAGGCAAGCTATCCACAAGGAATAGATCAAGTCAGGAAAGTTCGAGAATTTGGAAGAAACTCAAAGATGCCATTCACGGAGAATACATTCATCTTGGGGAGTAGAGCTTCTTGACGATTCCTAAGGAGGACAGCCGAAGAGAAGACTGTATCTGGTGCTCCTATTGGGGATCTAGGCATCTATTTCTACGAATAAGTGAAACGGCGTCACCTAGTTCTAGACGTAGTAGCCGAGGAAACTCGAAATATCTATACTATTATTACACAGTAGATATGAGTTTATGAAAGGAGACTTACAGCGAGCAGCCCCACAATACAGTTTATATATATATGAAAGCAGTAAATGAAAGCGATAACCACTTACTCGGTTGGAGTGCTTCCATGTTGTTTGGTTAGTTGTTCAACAAAGAAAGATTGAAAACAACAGTATATTCAAAATCAAAGGAGAAAGTGCTTTGAAAAAGAAAGATTTGGGGCTTACAGCTCAAGGAGAGGCCCAGGGTTTTATCAGTGAGCGCACTGTTTGACTTTGTACAGCGGGACTTATACAAGTGACTGTGGCCCAAAAAGGTTTTCTATACAAAGGGATGGGTCTTACACTCTCTCAAGAGGCCCAAAAGGTTTAAAGAAAAGAGTGGGGCTTATAACACGATGGTAGGCCCAAATGATTTTTCGTTTAAAAATGGCGATCGCGCCGATGTTTTCTTTTAACGCAGAGGGACTTATACAATAAGTGAGGCCCAAAAATGTTTTGGTTAAAAGGGGGATTGGGTCTTACACTCTAATAGAGGCCCAAAGTGTTTTGAATGGGTCTTATAGCTCAAGGAGAGGCCCAGATGATTCTTATTTTTAAACGGGCGACGATCGCGCCGTTTACTTGTACAGAGGGACTTATACAATGGATGAGGCCCAAAAAGTTTTTGTACAAGGGGGAATGGGTCTTACACTCTCTTAAGAGGCCCAAAGTGTTTTGAAAATGATTTATGAAGGTTGAATTAATCCAAAACCCTAATTTGTTTTCAAAATGTATTTAATTGAATAAAAATTCAATTAAAATGATCAAAAATTGTTTAGCACATGGAAAACAAATTGTGATCTTGGATTAATGCTTCAAAAATTAAGTATTGACCTGCAAAATAATTAGAAAGCATTAAAAGTTGCAAAATCAATGTAGAAAAAATATTTAAAATGCCAAAAACAATCAAAATATTAATTCTTTGCAAAAATATCAATTATATGAAATAAATAATATTTTTGGGATTTTTTGATAAAATAAAATATTTTAACATTTTTGTGAATTATTAAAAAAAGAATCAACTAAAAATCATTAAAACTCAGAGAGAAATTATTTTTTGAATCAATTAAACAAAATCACAAAATTCAAATATTTGAATTTATGAAAAATGGCGCCAAGAACAGCTGAAGAACACGCGCGTGTTCTTGGTTTCTCAGATTTGCATTTTCTATCCAATCTCCATGAATACGTAATCATATCATGCAATCCACATATCATTATGTTCGTCTCAACCTCACGATCATGTCTATGTACTTTAATTTCATTTAAATTAAACATACAACAAGAAATCACGAAGAGACCTCAAGAACCCTAATTTCTGCATGAAGGCTAGGATTTTTGATACACGATTCAAACAATGCAATTAATTGAGGGAAAACATTCCATGCATGATTATGAACATATGGCCAAATTATTGTGCGAGGAAATACGCATAGATTGAGAGATGACCAAGTATGTGCTTACCTCCAAGCCGTGACAGCAAGTGCAATGTGATTTTTGCTTTGGAGATGTTACAGATGAGTGGTGATGATCTGAACAGCTTCCCTACACCCTATGGATTGTGTTTGGATGGTTGGACTTGATTGAAATTGGCTGGATCATTTTGTGGTACCTCGGCTGCACTTTGGTTAAAACCTTGAGCAACCAGTTGGTGATTTCATGAAATTGATGTTTCAGAAGTTATGTGAGTGTTTGATCAGCTCATATGTGATGTATGTGAGGTGTGTGAGTAATTGGTTTGTGCAGAATTGCTCTCAAACTCAAAACCCGATAGCTACCTTGCTAAGAAAGGCATTTTTGCCAAGAGAAAGATTTTGAGGAAAGCATCTGTTAGATGGCTTTGGTGTACTCAAACTGACCACAATTGAGCTCTATTTATAGTAGAGCAAGTTTGTTTTGCAAGGAATAGTGAATGGCAGCTGGTAAGTAGGTTTGGCCAATGTTGGCAAATGAAAATCCAAGTCTCCTCTAGCCATTGACTAGAGGTTAGGGCACAGAGCTTTGGTCCCCTTGGTCTTGGATAACTCTTGACTGATTTTAGATGAGAATGGCTCAGTCCATGCTACCTTGATGGTTCCATTGAATGCATCATTCCAAATTTGAAGTCTTGTCCCTATTTTGGCCATTCTAGGTTCAACATGTTATTTCTTGTTCCATGGACTTTGGAGGCTTGGCTCAGTGATTGTCCCCTTTAGATTCAATCCTCTGAGGTGTCCAAGTGGATTGGAGCAATTGAATTTGGCTGATTTTCGCAAATCGACCAAAGTTGCAAATTCTGCCTTGCCTTGACAGATTTCAGCAAGGCAACTTGGCAATGTTGTATCTCATGGTGTAGGTTGAATTTGGCAATGCTCTTGGCCATTTTGGAAAGCTCTTACATGATACAAAAACTGTTTGAACAAGTTTGGTTTTGATCTCTTTTGATTCCAAGTGAAAAATCCCCCTACATTTGGCAAAAAGTGAGGCAGAATCTGACTTAGTGAAAATTTCACTAAGTGTTGGAAAAAGTGACATTTTCACTTTTCAGCCACTTTGATCACTCCATAACTCAAAATCCTTAATGAATTGGAATGACTTGTAGTTGAAGTTTTTGTAGGTGATAATGAGGGCTACAAATCCATCTTTGGATGAGAAAAAATGGCCTTGTGGTTTAGGAGTTATGGTCCTCCAAAGTTGGTACCTTTGCCACTTTATTTTTAACTTAGAAAATTTTCTAAGTTTTATGGTTACCCTTTTACAAGTTATCTCACTTTTCTTGATTTTTCTTGATGAATGATGATTCAAATCATACATTAACATCATTTTAGGGTTAAAAATCCATTTTGGTGAAAAATCTCAAAAAGTCAAAGTTGACTTTTGTGCATAGTTGACTTTTTATCAGATGAATTCCAAACTGTGCAAATCTTCAGGAAATCATGTCCTTGACCTAAATCAAACTTGATGGACATGTTCCATGGGTGTCATAGGGTATATTCAATCATGTATTAGGGTTTGGGAGCATGTCTTGGTCAAAAGTCAAAGTTACAGTTGACTTTTCCCTTAAAACCCTAATTGTGGTGCAGATGAAAATGAGACTTGTTGCTCAAGCTTCTTGGATCAATCCATTGTTACAAATGGATCAATATGGTATATTAGAGACCCTCAAATCATCTCTTGAGGTCTTGGCTCATAGTTTGTCCCAAAAGTCAACTTAGGGGTGAATTAGGTCAAGAAACCCTAATTCCTGATTTTTGATGAATGCATCCCCTGAGACAAAATTGACTTGATGCATGGGTTCATGAGGTTCCATGAAGTATATTAGGTTATGTTTTGGATCATTGCTTTGTGCCCAGATGAAAATTTCCATCTGGAGGCCCTGGTCGACCAAAACCCTAATTTGGTGATACTGTCGATCTTGAGACTTGATCCACCTAGAAGGGAGCAACCTTGTGCTTAATCCTTAAAGTGGGAGTCCTTTTTGATCCATTGTGGATGTTTGAGAGATTAGACAAGTTGAAGATCATGTCATTTCTTGATTGATCCTTTGTCTAAGCACTCAGAGAGGGCTTGAAACCCTAATTTTGATTGTATTGGATGCTCACCCATCTTTGGGGAGACTGATGAAGCATGATGGTTCATCCATATTGTGATAATGACTTTCACAATGATGGGAAATTTAAGTGGTCAAAATTTGGGGTATTACATAGGGCCATCTTTTGCATGACAACTCTAGGATAAAATTCCCCTTAGTGTTTTCTTTTCTTTGAGTCTTCTCTTCTCATCTTATAACCCTTCTAAAACACTTAACAAAGGCTAACATGTATTGCGCATGAGCTTATATATGGGAAGTGAAGAATGGGGGGGGGTCTCCCTTCATTCTTCTAGGATGCTTAGTGTACGTCCTGTTGGGGACGATACGCGACGTATTCGTTCCTATGTTATAGACTTGGGTGCAATGCAAGTTACAAACTAACTTCAATCCACTTCTGTCTAAAAAAACACAAAAAAAAAACTCAAACCTTTTTCATCCTTCGGGATTGTTAAGTTTCAAACCATTTTCATAAAAGGGCACGTTACTTCCGTCTCGTCGCAAACAGGCATCGACCCTAACTGTCGGACGCGAACTTAACGTTGCTCATAAAAAACACTAAGACCTCGTTAGGTCAAGCTATGACTGCTTTGATTTCCTCTTTCTGGTTAGATTGAGGATACGTAGGCACAAGACGACAATGTCTTGGAGAGCAACCTTCCCCCTTAGTTCGTGTTCGAACTACGTTGACTCTGACTTTCCCATTGCACGAGGGAATACGTAGGCCTAGGACGACGATGTCCTATCGAGTCACTTCTTTTTCTTTTCTCCCCCATTTCTTCGCTCTGTTCTATTCTCGTTCCTTCTTCTTTCCAGTAGCAATGGAGCTCTAGATGACGACACCCTTTGATCGAGACAACAAGCGTGGATCCCATCGAGTACGATGGACGCGTGGGGGTGCTAACACCTTCCCCTCGCGTAACCGACTCCCTTACCCGTTTCTCTTGGTCGCGAGACCATGTCTTTTCCCTTCCCTCAGGTTTACGCAGTTTTTCCTTTCCCTCTCTTGGGATAAATACACAGTGTTAGCGACTCTGTTTCCGCGCCACTTTCGCATTTGTACCTGGATGAAAATCCTGGGAGCGACAGCTGGCGACTCTGCTGGGGACCTTGGTTCCCTAAGCGGGTCGATCCTAGATCTTGGTTGTTTATTTTCATTGGGTGTTTATTGTGGTGCTTTATTTTGTTGTATATTACTGTATTACTGTATTACTATTTTACTATTTTACTGTATTTACCGCATTTATGGCATTGCATTTCATTATTATGCTGGATTGTGTTGTGCTGTAATGGATTTTCTGTTTGTCAGGTTGGGACTTCTGAGAGATAAGCCCACTAACCAGGCTTGATCATACACATAGGTATTAGCGTGGGCAGGCGTGACGCTCCCGTGGTGTTGGCCACGTCGGGTGTTCACGAGACCTACAGCCAGACGAGGTTCTATCGGGAGATATCTGCTACTGTATGCTGATACAGGCCAGTAGTTATTCTCTTGAGGAACTGTCGACTCTGGTGACCATTCCCGAGGACTCAGTAACGACACTCCTCCCGAGATGTGATAATGGCAGACCAGAAATGGCAAACCCATTATGCATTCTCGATCCGAGGACCCAATGTTGGGAACTTGCTATAGGATATCCTTTTTGAAAGTGAATCAGTGGAGGCACTCCTCGATTGGCGATAGTAATGCACCCCGAGGGATGAATGTACTATTTCTTCTCGACCTCAGTGCCAAAAGCTGAGGACCTTTTGTTTTCTAGTACCCACATGTGAGAGGGGTGGGTTGTTTACAGGTTTGCAGGTAACCTTGACTTTCTACATAGCCGATATTTTGGATTTTCTTATCAGTGTGGATTTACCGGTGTGGTTATTCTGGTTATTCTGGGAATTTGGGCAGAATCTTGAGATTATTCAGTCAGTTCAGTGCAGCAGTTGTCCAGTTTATGTGGCAACCTTGATCCCATGCTTTGCATTGCATCATCATTTTTCTGACATCCATATTTTTTCATTTCAAGGTAGTATCTGATCTTCTGATTCCAGTTAACGGGCAGTCATCGGGATGGACACTAAGAGGAGTAAGAAGAACATCATTGTTTACAAGTTCCCGAAGCTCACTCTTGGTCAGATTGGCAATTTACAGGATATGGCTGGTCCTGAAGTGTTGGGAGTTTTCAAAGAGAAGTATGGTTGGATCTTATCTCTCGTTCGTAACCTCAGCAACTATGAATATAATGGCTTGCACACCTTGATGCAATTCTATGATCCTCCCTTGAGATGCTTCGTGTTGCCAGATTATGTATTGGTCCCTACTCTGGAGGAGTACTCAAACATCCTGGGGATTTCCATTAAAGAAGGTGCTTCAATATGTGTTTCCAAGGCAGACCTTGACTTCAAAGCTGTGGTTGTTGCTCTTTATTTGAGTAAATCAACTTTGGAGGCTGACATTTCCAATAAGGGAAAATTCTGTGGTTATCACTTGGCATACTTGGTAAAGAAGGCTCAAGAAGCGGCTACGGAGAAGAGGTGGATAGCTTTCAACGAAATACTGGCTCTCTGTGTATATGGCATTGTCCTATTTCCTAATGAATCTGATTTTGTTGATACGGATGCTATCCGGATCTTTACAACTCAGAATCTAGTGTTGACCATGTTAGGAGATCTTCACTATGCCTTGTACAACAGGAATGAGAAGAGACGAGGCAGGATAGTTCATTGTTGTGCATCTCTTTTCTATAAGTGGTTTGCAAACCATCTACCTCGATCAGGTGCTTTTGTGGATACTAAGACTTCTTTGGAATGGAGCAAATGTCTGATGGGTCTAGCTGCTAAGGATATTGTTTGGGTGGATCAGGGATTGCTTGGTAAAGACATTTTGCATAGCTGTGGAGGGTACCCAACGTACCATTGAAAGGGAGAAAAGGAGGTATTAATTATAATCCTTCTTTGGCTATCAGGCAGTTTGGATATGCTCTGAAAGATCCTCCGGTTGAAAAAGATTTGAAAGAGTATTTGTATTTTCATGTAGCCGATGGTTTAGCTATGGCGCAGAGGGCTTCCGAAGCATGGCTCAGTAGACAAAAGAAAGGAAAAGTCGTCTTGGGCAAACCCAACAATCAAGCTTTCTCTCCGTATACAGACTGGGTAAGGAGAAGAGTGGAAGAGTTCTACTTGCCTTTTAATTAGGCGCCTCCCTTGTATCTTGAGACTGTGGAGGAGAGGCTCACTGTACCCATTGAAGAATTCGATAAACAGTAAGAATTGGTGCATGATTTGAGGGTGGAGAATGCAGGTATGAGTAGTCAGCTGCAAGGGGCTTTACATGACAAATTGGAGTTGAAATGGAAAGTTCAAGACATGACGGAGCGCCTGGAAGAGAAGGAGAAGGATCTCATTGATAGGGCTCAGCACTTCAGAAAAGTCAGTATGACTGCTGAATCCTCTGGCAAGGCCTACAGGAAAAACAAGAATCTCTTGGCTGAGACTGAAGCCAAGCTTGCCACGTATCAGAAGATGTGGGAAGAGGTCAATATTGAGAACGGGGAGTTGAAAGAAGAACTTCAAAGGATGAAAGCAAAAAAAAAGCATTTCTCTGGCAAGTGGAGAGAGGCTCAAAAGGAAATTGAAGAGCTCAAGTTGCAAGCCGAAGTCAAGAAATCAAGGCGCGAAGGCAACAATGTTGAAGAACAGATTGCTAGGCTGAATCAAGATATTGAAAAGAGAAACAGACTGATCAAAGGGCTGATAGAGCGACCTACACATCCAGACACTGTGGATCTTCTTGAGGAAGTGGAAGCCAGCTTGTTTGGAATTAATTTATAGTGATTTTGTTGTTATATTTTGATGTGATTACCATCAGGATTGTTGATGGAATCACCTTTGGTTATATCAGACTCGTCTGTATGAATTCTTATGATATGATATTAAAATGCTTGGTTTAATCGTATATGGCTCAACAGCTCTCATTTTTGAAGGGTGTGTTTCCTCTGTATTGGTTCTGCAGTATTTCTGTGGTCAGATTTATTTTCCAGTATTGTGTCCAATCCCTCGCCCGGTTTCAAAGACTGGAATCAAAGCGGATACGCCCTAGAAATGTTTAAATATGATGTTTACATTTGCATTTGCATGATCATAATCATTTTTGCATAGCAGGTTTATCTCTGGTTTTCTTATTGTGTTCTTCTTCACACAGGATTACTGACCAGTATATTCATCAGTATTCCACCATACTCAATCAAAAGAGAGCTATGGAACAGATGCGGGCTGAGATGGCTGCCATGCAGGCTCGCATGGCCCAATTCATGGAATTAGTGCAAGGCGTTGCACAAGGGCAAGAACAGCTAAGGACCCTTGTCCAACCCTTGGTGGCGAGAGTTGACGAGGATGGCGTTCTTCTTGGCGGCCTTCATAATGATGTCGTTCCTCCGGGCGGAGGTGTTGGGGGTAATGGTGTTCCTGTTGGTCCTCTGGGCGGGGGTGTTCATGTCCCTTCTGTTGTCATCCCTTCGGGCGGAGTGGAGAATGTTGTGATTCCTTCTATATTGGGAGGAGGAAATAGTGTCTGTGCAGTTCATGGTCGTCGTTATGATGACCAACGGGATGACCTATTTTCTGTGCAAGGCGGGGATGTTGTTCCCCAGGTTGATAATGATCAGAGAATCAGGTTGATTGAAGAAAAGCTGAAGGGGGTTGTGAGTAATAACTCTGTGGGTATGGATTTGGATGATTTAGGGCTGGTCCCCAGTGTTAAGATTCTGCACAAGTTCCAGGTTCCTACCTTTGAGAAATACAATGGTACCACTTGCCCAAAGACTCGCGTCCGGGCATACGCAAGGAAAATGGCTGCGTACTCTAGTGACGAGAAATTATTGATGCATTTCTTCCAGGATAGCCTGTCTGGGGCATCCTTGGAGTGGTACATTCAATTGGAGAGATCTCACGTCCACAATTGGAGAGAACTGGTAGAGGCTTTCGTCAAACACTATCAGTATAACACTGATATGGCTCCTAATAGGACTCAACTACAGAGTATGTCTCAGAAGAACAGTGAAAGCTTCAAAGAATATGCCCAGAGGTGGCGAGAACTGGCAGCGAGGGTGCAGCCTCCCATGTTAGAACGGGAGATGTTGAATATGTTTATGGCTACCTTGCCAGGTCATTATTACGAGAAGCTGATACCTTGCATGTCCGGATAATTTGCCGACTTGATCTTGGTTGGAGAGATGTTGGAAAGCAGAATTAAAGCCGGAAAGATATCAGGTAGTGAGGGGTCGTCGTCTGGAGGAGGGAAGAAACCTTATGTAAGTTACAAGAAAAAAGAAGGAGATTCTAATTCTGTTTCCTCATACCACGGTAAGGGAAAGCAGCGTCAGAATTATAATCAGCATGTGGCCTCAGTAACTATTCCTGGAGCACTTCCGCCACAAACAGCACAACAACAAAATACTGCTCCCCGTCAGTACCCAGCTAGACAGAGAATGGCTTATAGGAATTTCGCAACACCACCCATGCCTTACTCCCAATTGTTATAGCATTTGCTACAACTACAGTTGGTCCAAAAGAGGACTCTGGCCCCTCTTACCGGTAATCCACCTCCCGGTTATGACGCCAATGCTCATTGCAAATTCCATGTGGAGCGCTGCGACATCACTTTGATAATTGTAAAGCATTTAAACACGAGGTTCAGGATCTGTTGGACTCAAAAGCCATTAATTTCTCTAATGACGTGCCAAATGTAAACCGGAACCCGATGCCAGATCACGGGGGGCCAAGGGTTAATGCGATTATTGAAGACGGTGAGTCCTTGGATTTGGTCTTAGATGTGAACGAAGTGAAGACTCCTTTATTTGTGGTGAAGGAAAGGTTACTGAAGGGAGGAGTGTTCCCTGGTTGTGATGAGGGCTGTTTTGAATGTGGGCTTCAATCAAATGGGTGTGGTCTGTTGAAATATGGTATTTAAAAGCTAATTGATGAAGGTCGATTGCAGTTTGATATGTGTGACCAACAGAAGAAAGTTAATGGCAAAAAGAATGAGGTTGCCACTATTACAATCCCCTTCAAGACGATAACTATTTCAGCGTCAGTGAGACCAGCGCCGGTCATTATCACAGCTCCTGGGCCCGTTCCGTATGAGAGCACAAAAGTTATCCCCTGGAATTACAGTGCCGAAGTGTTTATTAACGGGCAGAAGCAAGAGTTGGTGGGAACGCTAGTGGTGAACTCCATTTCTAATAGTAATGATGAAGCAGGAGCTATCATGAGGAGTGGTAGAGTCTTTATCCCATCTGATGATTAGGCTGGTGGTGCTAGGCAAGACAAAGGAAAACAGGTTATGGATAATTCTGTGCAGATGCCGGTAGTGAATGATTCCACAGCAAAGGCAGTTGATAATTCTTTTTCAGAGAATGTAGAAGAGTTTATGAGGCTAATTCAGAAAAGTGACTACAAAGTTGTTGATCAACTGCACCAAACACCGTCTAAGATATCCATTTTATCTCTGTTATTATGCTCTGAGGCGCATTGAAACACACTGTTGAAGGTATTGAATGCAGTGCATGTACCCCAGGAGATATCAGTTAATCAACTGGAGGGGTCGTGGCTCATGTAAATGCAGGAAATGGCTTGGGATTTACTGATGTTAATTTGACTCCAGCTGGGAGAAATCATAACAATGCTTTGTACATTTTAGTCGAAGGTCGAGGATCTTTAATGTCGCATATGCTTGTTGATACTGGGTCATCTTTGAATGTTTTATCGAAGAAAACTCTAATGAAGTTGGACACTCGTGGGTTGATCTGCATGCCGAGTGATTTGGTGGTGCGCACTTTCGATGGTTCCAAGAGATCTGTGTTCGGGGAAATTGTGCTGCCAATTAAGGTTGGTCCGGAGGTCTTTGACACTACTTTCTATATCATGGACATTCATCCTACTTACAGTTGTTTACTGGGACGTCCATAGATTCATAGTGCTGGGGTAGTGACGTCCACCCTGCATCAGAAGTTGAAGTACATGGTAAACGGGCATGTAGTGACGGTTTGCGGTGAAAAAGATATCATGATAAGTCACTTGTCTACTTTCAAATATGTGGAGGTAGATGGCGAAATACATGAAACTTTATGTCAGGCTTTTGAAGCAGTGAAGATCCCTGAGGAATCTCTTAAGGAAGTCAACCAATCTGAAGTGGTAAAGCAGCCTGCAGTGGTAGATCAGCCAGAGGTCTCCATGTCTTCCTTCAAGGATGCACGGGCTGTGGTTGAAGCCGGCAGTTCACAGAAATAGAGTCAAGTTATCGAGGTCCAGAAAAATCAGAATACTTACGGGCTGGGATATAAGCCACCCAGACGTCCTGAGGATCCTCCCAAGTTTTATGGTCTGGTTCGTTTCACCAGTGCTGGTGTGTTCTTTGACAGAGTTAATGCTATAGATGAGGAAGGGGATAGCGATTACGATATGGATAATTGGATCCGCCCCTGCATTCCAGGCCAAATTCTTTGCAGCTGGTCGTCTCAAAAAGTCATTCAAGTGACTGGCCCAGAGTAATTGCCTCTGTTTTTCATCTATGTTAATCCTACGTTCTGCCCAAGACGTAGCGATTCTTGTTTTTAGGGCTTTAATATTTTGTGTGCTTACTTTATCATTAATAAAGGACGTTTTCGCATTCAAATATTTTGATCCCTGTTTTTCTGTTTTTACTTTTACATTAAATCACATCAAAATGGCAATGTGTTTTTGTTTGTGCCATTCATAATAAACATAAATCATCAATCATGCAGGTTTCCTTGTTCAGATATCACCAATCATGATTCAACTATGGCTCGGTATGATTTCGACAATCCCATTTATCAGGCTGAAGAAGAGACTGATGAAGATTGTGACTTACCCGAGGAATTGGCCAGACTGTTGAAACAGGAGGAAAAGGTCATTCTACCTCATCAGGAGGAAATTGAGATTGTTAACTTAGGAACCGAGGACGCAAAGAAAGAAGTAAGGATTAGGGCTGCTTTGGAAGACACTGTCAAGGGAAGATTGATTGAAATGCTTCAAAAGTATGTGGATATCTTCGCCTGGTCTTACCAAGACATGCCTGGGCTTGACACTGACATTATGGTACACCGGCTGCCGCTTAAAGAAGGTTGTACTCCGGTTAAACAGAAGCTAAGAAGGAAGAAACTGGATATGGCCGTCAAGATCAAAGAAGAGGTTCAGAAGCAGTTGGATAACACCATGGGGAAAGACGACGTTCATAACACCGTGGGGAATATTCTGTTACAAGGTAATGCCCTTTGGATTGAAAAATGTTGGGGCAACCTATCAGCGGGCAATGGTGACTCTCTTTCATGATATGATTCACAAAGAGATCGAGGTCTATGTTGATGACATGATTACGAAGTCGCAAACGGAGGAAGAGCATATGATAAATCTTCAGAAGCTGTTTGAAAGGTTGATAAAGTTCAAACTGAGGTTAAATCCGAACAAGTGCACCTTCGGGGTGAGGTCTGGAAAATTACTGGGGTTTATTGTTAGCGAAAAAGGTATCGAGGTTGATCCTGCTAAAGTAAAAGCCATACAAGAAATGCCTGAACCAAGAACAGAAAAAGAGGTTCGTGGTTTCTTAGGGAGGTTGAACTACATTGCTAGATTCATCTCTCATCTTACAGCCAAACCAATATTCAAATTGTTAAGAAAAGACCAAGAGGTTAGGAGGAACGAAAATTGTCAAAAGGCGTTTGAAAAGATAAAAGAATATTTGTAGGAACCTCCGGTCCTTATGCCGCCAATGCCAGGAAGGCCATTGATTATGTATCTTACGGTTCTTGTGAACTCAATGGGGTGTGTGCTCGGTCAACACGATGAGTCAGGTAGAAAAGAGCATGCCATCTACTACCTGAGTAAAAAGTTCACTGATTGTGAGTCAAGGTACTCTATGCTGGAAAAAACATGTTGTGCACTCGCTTGGGCAGCTAAACGTTTGAGGCAGTATATGTTAAACCACACAACCCTATTGATTTCGAAGATGGATCCGATTAAGTATGTGTTTGAGAAGCAGGCGCTTTCTGGGAGAATAGCCCGTTGGCAGATGGTTTTGACAGAATACGATATTCAATATGTTTCCCAAAAAGCCATTAAGGGAAGTGTTTTGTCAGAATATCTTGCTGAACAACCGATCGAGGATTATCAACCGATGAAGTTTGAATTTCCGGATGAACATATTATGTTTCTGAAGATGAAGGATTGTGAAGAGCCTTTGCCTGACGAAGGACCCGACATTGGATATCAATGGAAGCTAGTCTTTGACGGAGCCGTCAACTCATATGGTAACGGAATCGGGGCAATCATTACAACTCCAAGGGGTTCTCACATACCCTTCACTGCCCGATTAGCGTTCATATGCACCAACAATGATGCAGAGTATGAAGCATGCATCATGGGGTTAGAAGAAGCGATTGATTTGAGAATCAAGAACCTAGATGTTTATGGTGATTCTGCGTTGGTAGTTAATCAGATTGCGGAAGAATGGGAAACTCGTCAAGCAAATTCGGTGCCTTATAACAACTATTCTAGAAGGTTGTTACCTTTCTTTGACAGAGTTGATTTCCATCATATACCCCGGTTGGAGAATCAGGTGGCAGATGCATTGGCAACGTTGTCTTCGATGTATCAGGTGAATCATTGGAATGAAACTCCCTCAATCAGAATCATGCGGTTGGATAGACCAACTTTTGTGTTTGCGGTTGAAGATGTGTCAGATGGCAAACCTTGGTATCATGATATTAAGGTTTTTCTAAATAGTCAAGAGTATCCAGAGGGTGCGTCTTCTAAGGACAAGAAAACTCTTAGGAGGTTGGCAGGAAATATCTTTCTGACCAAAGACGATGTGCTGTACAAGAGGAACTTCGACATGGTCTTGCTATGCTGTGTTGATGAACACGAGGCAAGCATGTTAATGGAAGAAGTTCATGAAGGATCTTTCGGCACCCATGCCAATGGGCATACTATGGCTAGAAAGTTATTGAGAGCGGGGTATTACTGGATGACTATGAAGTCTGATTGTTTCAAATACGCCTGGAAATGTCACAAATGCCAGATTTATGCAGATAAGGTGCATGTGCTGCCTACTCCTCTAAATGTGTTGTCATCACCTTGGCCCTTTGCCATGTAGAGCATTGATATGATTGGAAAGATTGAGCCAACTGCTTCCAATGGGCATCGTTTCATTTTGGTTGCCATTGATTATTTCACGAAGTGGGTGGAAGCAGCCTCGTATGCCAATGTCACCAGACAAGTGGTAGCCCGGTTTATCAAGAAGGACATCATCTGCCGGTATGGAGTCCCGGAGAGAATCATTACTGATAATGGTTCAAATTTGAATAACAAGATGATGAAGGAGCTATGTCAGAGCTTTAAGATTGAACATAACAATTCTTCTCCCTATCGTCCGAAGATGAATGGGGCTGTTGAAGCAGCAAATAAGAATATCAAAAAGATTGTGCAGAAGATGGTGGCAACGTATAAAGACTGGCATGAGATGTTGCCTTATGCTTTACACGGTTATCGTACTTCGGTGCGTACATCAACTGGGGCAACTCCTTTCTCATTGGTATATGGTATGGAAACAGTTCTACCAGTAGAGGTTGAGATTCCTGCTTTAAGAGTTCTGGCAGACGTGAAGCTTAAAGAAGCTGAGTGGATACGTTCCCGGTTGGATCAGCTGAACCTTATTGAAGAGAAGAGATTGGCAACTATTGCACATGGCCGGTTGTATCAGAGCAGGATGAAGAAAGCCTTTGATCAGAAAGTGTGTCCTCGGTGTTTTCAGACTGGTAAATTGGTTTTGAAAAGGATCCTTCCTCCTCAAACAGATCACAGGGACAAATGGACCCCAAACTACGAAGGGCCATATGTAGTAAGAAAGGTTTTCTCTGGTGGATGATAACGCGAAATTATATCGTGTATTTGACTTGACTTGCATGAATTTTAGTTATGTTTTATTTGATTTTTCCTGATTTATGTTTTATATTACCCGTATTTATTTCCGTTTTCAGGTACTCGAGTCGGATCGAAATTTATCACAAAATGGAGAAAATATGGATGAATTGAAGAAGAAAATGAAAAAAAGAAAGGAAAGAAAAAGAAAGGAAAGAAAAAGAAAGGAAAGAAATTGAAGGAAAGAAAAGAAAAAAAAATAAAAATGTGGGGCCCACTACACAACAAAAGGGTGGCGCAAGCCACACCTAATGAAGGTGGCGCCAACCACCTAATATGTGTGGCACCGGCCACTTAATGTGAGAGAGGGAGAGGTGGCGCAAGCCACCCACCTAGTTTTTAGGAGAAGAAAAATTCCACTTTCCCTTTTATTTCTCCACTTCCTTTTTATTTCTCCACTTCCCTTTTATTTCTCCACGCTTCAGATTTACTCGCTCAAATCAACTAGTTTCGTTCATCCGCTTCTCACGCATTTGACTGAAGGTTCTGCAGATCCAACTCAGTATAAAAAGAGGAGGAAACCTCCATTGAAGGGGGTCAACTTTTCTTTGCCAGAATTTTACTTGTTTAGTTTTTAGGCAGTTTTCTTTCACCATGTAAAAGTAATAGTCTCCACATCGGGGGACTATTCCCAATATAGTCTTAGGATTTATTTCTGCATTAATTCATGTTTTGGATTTAAGTCAGACAGTGTATTACAACTCCAGTTTTCGATTAATTACAGGTTCATTTACTTTTACAACAATCTACTTTCTTGCTTTTATTTTCTGCCATTTATATTTATGCTTTATCTTTCAGCTATTGTTATCATTTCAAGCTTTTACCATTTTTCTTCAAACATCGCTTTAAATTATATTAAACCGCTTCTTATGTTTTTGTTTAATCTAAAAACCCAAAATTGCGTATTTCTTTCTGTCATTATGTCTAGCTAAATAGTTTAGAGTCCGGCGTATGAGGACCGTCGTTACCGACGGGACTCGGTAGAAAATAATAGGTGCGAACTTATGATTAAAATTCTGTTTTGGTTTTAATTTCAAAGTCTAATTTAAATAGCTTTGTCACGAGAGTGAGAGGTTATTTAACATGATTTTTTCACGAGAGTGAGAAATTAATTAAGGTTAGAGCCGGCACTACAAAAGCGTGGGGGTCGAACCGGATAGTGGAAATTAGGCAACATATCTAAATACAGCGATAGCGCTTTAGATACGTTTAGGATATTATTGGCTTTCAAAATATATTTCCTAGTTACCGGGCGAGCGAGAGCAAAATCTTGGGATTAGGGAACATGACTTTAGTTAATACCACGAGAGCGTGAGGCGGAGTTTTTAAGTCAGTATATTCTACGGAACTAAGTTATAGTTGTAATCAGTACCCGAATTCTACAAAGTCCTTTAGGAACGCGGAATCCATATTCCGACCTCTCTTTTCTGTCATATTTTCTAAGTTCATTTTTAGTTTTAGTCTTAGTTTTCTCTTAATTAAATATTCATCAGCCTTAGCTTTACAAAGCAACGATAGATTACAGTAGGTTGACATTGGTGTCTGTGGGTTCGACAATCTTTTATATTACTTCGATATTTCCGTGTTCTTACGGACGCATCAAGTTTTTGGCGCCGTTGTCGGGGACCAATAGTCAATATTGTTATTCCGTTTCTACACCGTATAGACTAAGGCACTCATTACTATGTATCACCCAAATTTTTTCTACAATCACCACTCCCAGTATTTCGAGGAATCGCAAGAATCCCATAATTCCAACCTTGAAATACAAATGGATAATTTCAATGCATCACTAACTCATTCTCACCCAAATTGCCTCTGTAACTACCAATCCCAACATTTTGAGGAGTCGCAAGAATCTCATAATTCTAACCTAGAAATATTAATGTAGGATTTCAATGCGACACTGACTCACTCCCAATATCTCGAGGAACCGCACCCAAATTTCCTCTATGATCACCATTCCCAATATTTCGAGGAACCACAAGAATCCGTTAATTCCAACCTTGGAACATTAATGGAGGATTTCATTGAAACAACAACTAATTCTAGGTTAGAATCTATGATGGAGCACTTTGTGGAGACACAAACTCTCCAGAATGAAGAGCTTAGAAGACAACATCTCGATACTTATGAAACCCTTAGGCAGATAAACACTATGGTCGAGTCCCTCGCGACTCACACTGAGGCATTGGAGACTCAAATCTCCCTGCTTGCACAGACACCTATAGGATCCTCCTCTGAGAAGCATGTGGATGTTGTAACAAACATTAATGAAAAACAAATTGAGAATCCCGAGGAGAGTGATAATGAGGTTGAGGAGAGTGATAATGAGGTTGAGGAGAGTTCTGGTGAGAAGAGAGTAGAGATTGAGAAAAATCCATCGACACCATCCGAAAGGGAGGTTGTCGAAGAGGTGGCGAAGGAAGCACCTAATGTCATTCCTCCTCCATATTCCTCACCATTTCCTTTCTCGCAAAGGTTTATGGAAGCTAAGGTAGAATCCCAATCCAAAACATATGCGGAGGTATTGGAAAATATCCATACCGATGCATCTTTGTTTGAGGTCACGCATAAAAAGAGAAAATTCGAGGACCATGAAACTAGGGATATCATTACTGCTAAGAGGGTAAGGTTAGACTTTGAGATGGTGGATGAGATAACTAAGCCCAAACTTGAAAAGCTAATACTTAGGATAGATCCAGAACCACCACCACAAGTTCAAAAGAATGAACCGCCCCACAGAAGGAAGAAAAGAAAAGGTGAGGGATATGTAAGATGGCTTGATAAATGGCCATGGAAGCCGAAGATTAACTCTCCTAACCGTCGAGCTATCGACATTAAACAAAGCCCTGCGTGGGAGGTAACCCGCGAGCTTTTAATTTAATGTTTTACTTTTATTGTTTGTGTTTGCAGAAAATAAAGACTTGTATCGCTTGTCACGTCTCAGCTGCATTTAGGCGAAAAATCTCTAGATGTCAATCCCGGAAATGAAATGGTGCCCACGGACATTCCTATGAATGTCTCTGCTGGTGGTGACACCAATGTTGAGTATGATAAGAGAGGGCATATCTCTCTCATTCGTAACTCACCTCCTCCTTGTCCTTTCGCATGGTTAGGCTCCACCTGCACACACCGCACCGTATTTTTCTAACATTTTTTGCAGGTACTTCCTTCGGAAAGAAATAGTATGATGAGCGGCTTAAAGAAAATGAAGTTTCAGCAAATTCAGATAACTCGTAGTCCAAGACGCCGGAGTAGAAGTGGCCAGCAAAGACAGGGACAACATGGGAAGAATCAGAGCGAATTTGGTCGTGGCATTCATACAGGTTCTATCCTTCCTTTACCACCTTTTATCAAAACATTGAGGACAATGTTTGGTTTAAGTGTGGGGGAGGAACATTTACCGCTTCCTAGTTAGATTTACTGTTTTCTAGCATGATTTTAAATTTTTTTTTCTTTTCATTTTTATTATCATGTTTATTTCCTTGCTTAGTATTAATAAAGAAATTCATGTGTTGTCGAGTCTTTTTACGTAATTTCCGCTATTTATTAGATTCTCCCAACTTTCTTGAGCCATAACAAAAAAAATTATTTTGGTTTAATACATGACACAACACTTTAAAAAGTTCATTAGGCTAAGTTAGAAAGACTAGGGAAAGTGTTAATAATATCGGCACCGTCTTAACACCCTGAACCCCTTGATTATGCAAATGAATTTGAATACTTATTATGCCGAGACCAACCTCTTGATTAGTTTATACTGGCAGTCAGCACCATCCTAAGGCACAACCTAAGTAATAAGCCGATGCAAATATGTGTTTGATCTCAAAAAAGTAAATTGAATGAATTTAATGCCAAAAGCGAACTAAAGATATGTTCCTTCTAAGTTAGGTGGTCTTAATCCGACCATTTAGCCCAACGGATCAGACTCTTGAAATTCGAAGATAAAAGAAAATGAAAAATGTAAAGAGATTTGAAAAATGAGATCAATGAACACTAACAGGTTTACTTACCATGGGCGTGCGGGGATAACGGGCTTAATGTGATTGTGCTAGAATGAAAGAGAGGTGTGAAAAAGTATAGGTCGAGTTATAATAACATGATTCAGATTTGTTTGCATAGGATAGCAGTTTTTTATTACATTTTGTAATTTCGTGTCGTTACGGTATCCTTAGTGTTAATATTTAGTACCTATCTTTTTGACGGAAGCTTAGCATCATTGCATGATATGTGTCTGTGTTTCGAACCCGCGCCTAATATGTTTTATTTACTTGAGGAATAACAAAGGTTTAAGTGTGGGGGAGTTTGATAACGCGAAATTATATCATGTATTTGACTTGACTTGCATGAATTTTAGTTATGTTTTATTTAATTTTTCCTGATTTATGTTTTATATTACCCGTATTTATTTCCGTTTTCAGGTACTCGAGTCGGATCGGAATTTATCACAAAATGGAGAAAATATGGATGAATTGAAGAAGAAAATGAAAAAAAGAAAGGAAAGAAAAAGAAAGAAAAGAAAAAGAAAGGAAAGAAACTGAAGGAAAGAAAAGAAAAAAAATAAAAAATAAAAAGGTGGGGCCCACCACACAACAAAAGGGTGGCACAAGCCACACCTAATGAAGGTGGCGTCAACCACCTAATATGTGTGGCACTGGCCACTTAATGTGAGAGAGGGAGAGGTGGCGCAAGCCACCCACCTAGTTTTTAGGAGAAGAAAAATTCTATTTTCCCTTTTATTTCTCCACTTCCTTTTTATTTCTCCACTTCCCTTTTATTTCTCCACGCTTCAGATTTACTCGCTCAAATCAACCAGTTTCGTTCATCCGCTTCTCACGCATTTGACCGAAGGTTCTGCAGATCCAACTCAGTATAAAAAGAGGAGGAAACCTCCATTTAAGGGGGTCGACTTTTCTTTGCCATAATTTTACTTGTTTAGTTTTTAGGCAGTTTTCTTTCACCATGTAAAAGTAATAGTCTCCACATCGGGGGACTATTCCCAATATAGTCTTAGGATTTATTTCTGCATTAATTCATGTTTTGGATTTAAGTCAGCCATTGTATTACAACTCCAGTTTCCGATTAATTACAGGTTCATTTACTTTTACAACAATCTACTTTCTTGCTTTTATTTTCTGCCATTTATATTTATGCTTTATCTTTCAGCTATTGTTATCATTTCAAGCTTTTACCATTTTTCTTCAAACATGGATTTAAATTATATTAAACTGCTTCTTATGTTTTTGTTTAATCTAAATCCCAAAATTGTGTATTTCTTTCTGTCATTATGTCTACCTAAATAGTTTAGAGTCCGATGTATCAGGACCGTCGTTACCGACGGGACTCGGTAGAAAATAATAGGTGCGAACTTATGATTAAAATTCTGTTTTGGTTTTAATTTCCAAGTCTAATTTAAATAGCTTTTATCACGAGAGTGAGAGGTTATTTAACATGATTTTGTCACGAGAGTGAGAAATTAATTAAGGTTAGAGCCGGCACTGCGAAAGCGTGGGGGTCGAACCGGATAGTGGAAATTAGGCAACATATCTAAATACAGCGAGAGCGCTTTAGATACGTTTAGGATATTATTGGCTTTCAAAATATATTTCCTAGTTACCGGGCGAGCGAGAGCAAAATCTTGGGATTAGGGAACATGACTTTAGTTAATACCGCGAGAGCGTGAGGCGGAGTTTTTAAGTCGGTATATTCTACGGAACTAAGTTATAGTTGTAATCAGTACCCAAATTCTACAAAGACTTTAGTTAATACCGCGAGAGCGTGAGGCGGAGTTTTTAAGTTGGTATATTCTACGGAACTAAGTTATAGTTGTAATCAGTACCCGAATTCTACAAAGTCTTTTAGGAACGCGGAATCCATATTCCGGCCACTATTTTTTGTCATATTTTCTAAGTTCATTTTTAGTTTTAGTCTTAGTTTCCTCTTAATTAAATATTCATCAGCCTTAGCTTTACAAAGCAACGATAGATTACAGTAGGTTAACATTGGTCTCTGTGGGTTCGACAATCTTTTATATTACTTCGATATTTCTGTGCACTTGCGGACGCATCAGTGGAGCCTTGTTACTCTCAACTATGGATGGCGAAGATTTTACGTCCCCTGTAAACACAGACGTAGTCAAAAAATACTTTGCATAACAGAGACCCGCTGGACATAAAAAGAAAATCCAGGCAAAAAAGGGGCATCCCAGCGAACCATAAAAAGAAAAGGTTCTGGCAAAAATTAGGGATAAAAAGAAAAGAAAAGAATAAACTCGCGAAGTTGAAAACCTGGAAAAGAAACTTTGGCAAAAATGGGTATCCCGGTGGATTGAAAACCCAAAAAGGGCGATCCAGGAAAAAGTTAGGGATTCGAAAGCAAGAGGCTACGATCTGTGTTCGATTTGTGAGCACTTTTGATACATCGAAGTTTCGAAGAAAAGGAATCAGTCCAGTCAGTCTCTTTGAAGGTCAGAGCATCTACAGATGAGCGAGACATACGAGTCATAGCTGAATTAAATCATGGTGGATATTTGTTCCGCACATTGCCGACATGTGTATTTTCTTTTACTTTTTTTTTGCGCAATTACCTGTTTTCAGGAATTGCTTCTAGATGTAAATGCTTATTTACAGGCCAATTCATTCAATAAAATTTTCATTTCACTCAAAAAAAGCTTTCCATTTGTGTTTTCGCTTTTACTATTTTGTTTGTGAAAACGTCCGATATTTTTTATAAACATTGCATGCGAAAATGTTAAGCTTTGCGAAGCATATCGGAAAACAGTGAAAATTGCTTCAGGCAACGGTCATTAGGATGGTAATCGAGTTAGCCATTTTTGCATATAGAACTTGCCGTTGATTTTTTTTGCAGGGTAGCGAGATTTCTCCACAATAGAGCTACTCTCCTCGGCAGTGAAATTCATCCTCCTCAGCAGGTAGTTGCTCTCCCCAGCCAGGGTACAGAGGATTATTTCCCCAGCTAGAGTTGTGGTTGATTTATTACTCTCAACAAGCAGCCAGAAGTTGATACTTCTGCATCCCCAGTAGGAGATTGATGGAATACCTTCTTTGGACAAAGATGTTATTTTCCCCACAGAGTCTTGGCATCCATTTTCCTCAGCTAGTCAGGAAATGTTTTTTCTCACCAGAAATGGTATGGTCAGATCCCCAACAGATGAGTAAGCTTGATGTTGTCCTCTAGTAGAGTGTATGTCGTCAACCACCGTTCACTAAGCAGATTTATTGGTAGTGGCTGATGTTCCCCAGCAGGGTGAAGGTACAGATTTCTCCCAGCAGCAGGCTAAGTGCAGTAATATCCTCAAGCAGGTTCAGTATTATTAATTGGATCCCCAAGCAGAGTTTGGTGGTGATCCTCACAGTGGTTTGTCCAACGGCAGTTGACATCCCCAGCAGGTTCTAAATCCAATTGTTATTGGCATTTTTCAGATCCGGGTTCTGAGTTCTGTAGAAATCATTGGTAATCCCCAGTGGAGGGAATTTCTCTTTGGGTTCCATCTCCAATATTCATTTTTATCCATCTCCAACAGAGTGGAATTTCTCTCGAAGTTTTCATCTCCAACAGAGTTGGTGATCAGGAAGTCGTTCAGTGAAATCTTCCTCGGCAGGGTCTTTTAATTCAGGAGACAATTGTCATCCCCGGTGGAGTTGCCTTTGTCTTTAGCATTTATTTTGCTGGAGCGCTTCTTTTGCATTGCATAAGCATCATTTGCATGGCATCTCCCAAATGCGTAGCATTTCCATTTCGTATGGAGCATTACGCCATAGAAAAATTCAAACATATGCATTTGAAGCATAAGCCAGGTTCGATTCTTTTTTCCAGACTTTTCCCCCAGCAAAAGTGGCATAACTCAGGATGTATTGTTTAACTTTATACCCTAATCGATTATTGTTCTCTTTCAGAAGAACTGTCGCATGCTCCCCTGTAGAGTTGTCTGTTTAAGCTTCTCTTTTCCCCAGCGGAGTCATCTTCTTTTCATTTCATAAGTCTGTTGATTCTACTTCCTGTGCATTTTCGGCTATTATCCCAACTATTGGTTGGTCTTTATCGTTGTGAGTGCGCCTTTGGTCGGCGTCCTTGTTATCCCAACTCTTGGTTGGTACCCTCTGGTTGTATCCTGACTTTTGGTTGGTACCCATTTTCTTTCATCCCAACTCTTGGTTGGTACCCTTTGTGGAGTTTCATTCCAACTCTTGGTTGGTAATCCTTGTTAAATCCCAACTATTGGTTGGTATCTTAAAGTGTATCCCAACTATTGGTTGGTCTCATTTGTTGTGAGCTCGCCTTTTATCGGCGTCCTCGTTATCCTAACTTTCGGTTAGTGTATTTCATTCCAACTCTTGGTTGGTACTCTTCGTTGTGAGCTCGCCTTTGATCGGCGTCCTCGTTATCCTAACTTTTGGTTAGTGTATTTCATTCCAACTCTTGGTTGGTACTCTTCATTGTGAGCTCGCCTTTGATCGGCGTCCTCGTTATCCTAACTTTTGGTTAGTGTATTTCATTCCAACTCTTGGTTGGTATTCTTCGTTGTGAGCTCGCCTTTGATCGGCGTCCTCGTTATCCTAACTTTTGGTTAGTGTATTTCATTCCAACTCTTGGTTGGTATTCTTTGTTGTGAGCTCGTCTTTGATCGGCATCCTCATTATCCTAACTTTTGGTTAGTGTATTTCATCCCAACTATTGGTTGGTCTCCTTTGTTGCGAGCTCGCCTTTGATCGGCGTCCTCGTTATCCTAACTTTTGGTTAGTGTATTTCATTCCAACTCTTGGTTGATATTCTTCGTTGTGAGCTCGCCTTTGATCGGCGTCCTCGTTATCCTAACTTTTGGTTAGTGTATTTCATTCCAACTCTTGGTTGGTATTCTTTGTTGTGAGCTCACCTTTGATCGGCGTCCTCATTATCCTAACTTTTGGTTAGTGTATTTCATTCCAACTCTTGGTTGGTATTCTTCGTTGTGAGCTCGCCTTTGATCGGCGTCCTCGTTATCCTAACTTTTGGTTAGTGTATTTCATTCCAACTCTTGGTGGGTATTCTTCGTTGTGAGCTCGTCTTTGATCGGCGTCCTCGTTATCCTAACTTTTAGTTAGTGTATTTCATTCCAACTCCTGGTTGGTATTCTTCGTTGTGAGCACGCCTTTGGTCGGCGTCCTCGTTATCCTAACTATTGGTTAGTATCTTTCATCCCAACTATTGGTTGGTCTCCTTTGTTATCCCAACTATTGGTTGGTACCCTGTATTTTATCCCAACTATTGGTTGGTCTCCCTTGTTTTATCCCAACTATTGGTTAGTACCCCTTTTCATCCTAACTTTTGGTTAGTATCTGTTATCCCAACTATTGGTTGGTCTCTTTTGTTTGTCCCAACTATTGGTTGGTACCCCTTTTTATCCTAACTATTGGTTGGTCCACCCTGTTATCCTAACTATTGGTTAGTGTATTTCATCCCAACTATTGGTTGGTCCCCTTCGTTTGTCCCAACTATTGGTTGACACCTTTCATCCCAACCATTGGTTGGTATCCGCTATCTCTAAGTCCAGCTTCGTCTGGCGATCACTCTGCCTTCCATTTCCCCACAGGTTACAAATTTTAGGGTTTTTTTGGTATTCAAACCCCGTGTATCCCGACTGTTTGGAAACTTTCGCTTCTATACCCTCGGATCCAAGAAGTTTGAATAGGGGCAGCTGTAACACCTCAAAATTTTCCCTCATGGTTTTAGCTTTAATTGGCTTATGTTTCATTTCATTCTTTGCATTATCATCTTTGCATATCATTGGTTCTTAACATGGGATCAAGGTATATGAGCCAACTCAAGGGAAGAAGATGTTTCCCAGAACTTCAAGCAAAGATCATGCATATTGTCCAAGATGTGAAGAAGAGAAAAAATCCATGATACTATCAATAATTGAGCCACAAGGGAGCTCAAGGTATTTTATTGATCCATCACTTCATCATGTGATCAATCTTGGCAAGAAATCTCAAGAGAATCACATTCTCCTAACCAATGCAAAATTAGGGTTTTGGGAGAAAAGTCAGTGCAAGTGTGATTTTTGGTCAAAGCTTGATTTCAAGGTTTTCCATATGGTTTCAATTGTCTAAGGATGAAGTATTGGCCATTGGTTCATTTTAGAGGATATTCAATTGATCAATTGGTTGAGAATCAATCAGATTGGGGGAAAGTCAATTGTGCAGAGGAAAAAGTCAACTCTTGACTTTTTGAGGTCAAATTCATGTTCCTCATGTCAAATATGTCCATTGATGGAGGTTTGATCAAGAAATGTCAAGTGATTCATCAAAAATCAAAAGATATGAAAAGTTGCTAAAAATAGAAACTAGGGTTTCTAAATTTAGTAAGTTTTAGCATGGTGAAAGATCATCTTTGGAGCTCTCTTTCTATATGACACAAGTTCCAAATTGAAAATTTCAAGAGGCCTAATTAAAGTTCACATCCTAAGCTTCAAAACCATAATAAGAACTCCTCCATTGGATCAAAATTGAAGGAGTTATGATTGATTAACGTTGGAGGTTTATAAGGCATTTTGAGTCAGGCAAGCAAGTCATGGACGAGCTGGCTCGGAGTAATTTGATCAAACACCTTATATGCATGAAGTATCCAAGTTCAGAGGCAAATTTCTCTATGATGGAGTCTTCAAATGAAAAAATGTTCAACATGGGTTTTGTTCCTCTCAATCCCCTCTACAACTTTGATATTGAGGAATTTTTCATATGATCAACCATTTGGGAGATATGGAGGGTCAAAGTAAGGGTTTCTACCTGATTCATTCACATGCATATGGGCCAGGCACGACCAAGGCAAGTTGGTCTGCCAACTCAGTCATGACCAAACACTTTCATGGTCATTTTTAAGGATCTTAAGGGATCCTATTGGGATGGTTTTCAACACCAATCTTGTTCTCCACCGTGAGTTCTTTCCAAAGAGCCAAAGATCTTGTCATTCCATCCATTGGTCAATGAGATATTACCCATCAAAGTCATCACCATGATTATGCGCATCAAGTGGGGAATTCTTGGAATTTCACTCCAATTCAAAAGAAACAGGTTGTATAGTGGTCGCGACTTTGTGTAATGGTTGGATTACTGCTGCAAGTATACAGCTTGTCGCGTAGTCTTAAAAAGGTTGTCGAACCCACTGGGACTAATAATCAACCTAAAGTGATCGATTATTGCGGTGTAAAGCTAAGGCTAAATTTGGCGGTAAAAGAATTTTGGTTATTAACGGGATTTGAAAAACAATAGTAAAGATGAGACCGGAGAATGATTTCCGTGCTCTTTGGGACTCCGTAGGATCCAAGTGTTAACAAAGGTCTTGAAATAGGTCTGAAGGATATACCAGTTTAAAGGCTCGACCTCACACTCTTGCGGTTAACCAAGCCACGCCTAATGACCCCAAGATTTTGCTCTCGCTCGCTCGGTAGTTAAAAGGTGCTTTTTGAAGACTAATATAAACTAAATAAGTCCCTAAAGCACTCTCGTTGCATTTAGGCTCAATGTCCGATGTCTACTATCCGGCGATTACCTCACGCTCTCACTCTATTGGACATGCCTTGGTGTGTTTCTCACTCTCGTGACGAAGCACTGTTAAACAACCCCTCGCTCTCATGACAAGGCTGTCTAAATTCAGTTTAGACACCAAAACCAGAATTTTAAAACAAAAGTTAAACACCGAAGGTTCTACAGAGTCCGGGTCGGAACGACGGTCCTCAGTCTACGGACTCAATGCAATTCTACTCGAACATAATTAAATCTAACACTAATGCATTAACATTTCTGAATTTTAAAACATACATAATGGCTTGTTCTTAATTAAGATCAGAATTAGGTTTTTGTGTGAAATCTAAATTATGTTGCATACAATTACAAGTAAACAAAATGCAGTAAAATAGATAAATCGTAAATAACCTGAAATGCGAAGTAATTAAACGGAAAATGAAACTTGTATTAAATAATTGATCCAAGTGTACATCAGCAGCAATAGAAACGAAAAGTACAACAGATGTATCAATCTCTCGATGTGAGTGATTGATACTATGGCAAATGATATAAGTGGTTAGGAATTTCGGCAGCGCTTACGCAAGGTTCTTGGATGCCTAATGCAGACCTCTGGTACTCTATATATAGGAAAATATGGCTCCAAAGCAGTTGAATTCGAATTTTGAAACTTAACTTGCAAACTTCCAGAACTGCATAAAGAAAACTGCTCCCGCGCATAATGGCGGTCGCCTTTCCTTTAAGTGTTTGAATTTCCCTCTTTTTTGATATGGCGAGTGCCATTCAGTTGAACTGGGGGGAATGGCAGACGCCTTTCATCTGGAAGAGGCAGAATCATGCAATTTCTCCACTTTTCTTCTCTTTTGAGCTCAAATCTTGGTCTTTTCTTCTATGGAGCTGATATAGGACCTGTAAATGGAAAAGAAACGAAAACATAATTGTTAGTTTCTTGGATTGGCTAGAATTTTGGTAAAACAAAGGTTGTTCAATGTTTGATGTCATATGGGTGATGTCACAACATTGAGTCTTATCACTGGGCTGTGTTAAGTGTTTAAGTTACTGAAGTTTGGATGTCTGATGTCACAAGCGATGTTGTGACATTAGATCTGCAGAATTAATAACATCAGGTTGTGATGTTGTTAAGGTTTGCGTGTTAGCTGGAATTGTGGAGAGCAGGTAGTCTCATTGGATGTGAATATCTTGGGATAGTTATTCTCTGCTGCATAGGAGATCTGGTGCAGATTTGTAGGAGATTTAAAAGGTTGAAGATTTGAAAAGATTTTAGGAGAAAATATGTTTTGAAGATTCAATTTTAAATAACAAATCAAGTTAGATATTGTAGCAGGTCCAAGCCTAAATCAGATAGCTATATAAAGCGCATCTGTAATGAAGGAAAAGGGACGAAGAGAGTGAGCTAAAGACTGAGAGTCGTTTTGTGTCTTCGTGCATGTTTTGTAAACCATTCTAGTGTGAATTGGTATTGTTGTGTTGAGTTGTTCTTGATCAAAGCTGTGAAGCAGAATCAAGTAGTGTTATTCAAAGTGTGTGATCTTTGAATTATATCACTGAAGTGTTTTAGGGATTGAGTAGTGTTCTCATATCTAAGTGGTTTCTTAGGTAGAAAGTCACTAGTAGGAATTAAGATTAGGAGATTGTCAACTGGGTTGTTGAGTCTGTAATTTAATTCTACAGGTAGTGAATTTCATCCCTGGCTTGGTAGCCCCCAGACGTAGGTAGTTAGACCGAACTGGGTGAACAATTTGGTGTGTTATTCTGCTATTTTATTTGTCCATTGTGCAGAGTGTGTTGTTGTGACATCGTACTTAACATCACACGTCTGATACCAGAATTTTAATTGGTATCAGAGCAGGCATCCTGTCCGTCTCTGGGTGAGATCTGGGGAAGTTACTTTCTGGTGTAAAGATGGACAAGGAAGTTGGAGGATTTGTCAACAGACCCCCTATTTTGGATGGCTCGAATTATGACTATTGGAAGCCAAGGATGATCACCTTTTTTAAATCCTTGGACAGCAGGGCTTGGAAGGCTATTGTTAAAGAATGGAAAGCACCTGTTGTGTTTGAAAAAGATGATGCTGGGAAAGATAAAGATGGCACCTCAAAGTCGAAGCCTGAAGAAGAATGGACCAAGGAAGAAGATGAACTTTCCCTTGGTAACTCTAAAGCCCTAAATGCTATCTTCAATGGAGTTGATAAGAACATCTTCAGATTGATCAACTCATGTGAAGTTGCTAAGGAAGCATGGGATATTTTGAAGGCTACACATGAAGGAACATCTAGAGTTAAGATGTCAAGACTTCAGATTCTAACATCAAAGTTTGAAAGCCTGAAGATGAAGGAAGATGAGACTATCCATGACTTCCACATGAGTATTCTTGAGCTATCCAATGCATTTAGTGCTCTTGGTGAAAAGATGTCAGAAGAAAAGCTTGTAAGGAAGATCCTTAGGTCCCTTCCTAAGAGGTACAAGATGAAGGTGACTGCTATTGAAGAAGCTCAAGACATCAGTAAAATGAGGGTTGATGAGCTTATTGGATCTCTTCAAACATTTGAACTAGGGTTAAGTGAAGAAGAACCTGAGAAGAAGTCCAAGAGTATAGCTTTAGTTTCCAGTTCTGAAGAAGCCAGGAAAAAGAAAGTAGATAACTCTCAGGAGGAGCTATCTCAGGCTATTGCTTTGCTGGGTAAACAGTTCAACAAAGTTATGAAGAGGATAAATAGGAGTTATAATCCAAATGTCAAGAACATTATCTCTGACATCAATAGATCAGGAGAACAAGGGAAGAAGTCTAAAGATGAAGAAAAATCCAGTAATGACAAAGGGGTACAATGCTTTGAGTGTGAAGGGTATGGACATGTCAAGAAGGAATGTCCCACTTTTCTAAAGAAGCAGAAAGGGTTATCAGCTTCTTGGCCTGACAGTGAGAGTGAATTTGAAGAAAATTCAGCTAAACTTGCTAGAGCTATGGTTGGGGTTTATGAGTCAGATGATGAGTCTTGTGATGATGAGGTCTCTTACGACGAACTGGCTGTCACTTACAAAGATCTTTTCATGAGAAGTAAGCAAGTGTGTCTTAAAGGAGAAGAGCTGAAGAAAAACATAATACAGTTGAAAGCAGAAAAGACTGAACTTGAAGCTGAAGTCAGTATGCTCAACTATAAGCTGGACTCTATGACCAAAACTATCAGAATGTTGAACAATGGTACTGATGCGTTAGACAATATTCTCAGTATTAGGAAAATGGCTGGAGACAAATGTGGTTTGGGATTCACCAGTGATACAGGTTCTATCACCCCAAAACCAGTGATGTTAAAACAGATGTTAAAACATCATGACAAAACTCCATCTAAGAAGAAATACAGACGCTGGAGATGTCGCCATTGTGGATGTTTTGGACACATTAAGGCTTATTATTATAAGCTACATGGGTATCCACAGAAGGCTTATCAGGCTGTTCCCAAACAAAACTATGATAAAGGAAGGCAGGTTTCCAAGCCTAAGAAGCAATGGGTCCCTAAAGTTAAGGTTACCAGCTTGATAGCTCACACTTCCTTAAGGGTTTCTACAAAAGAAGACTGGTACTTTGACAGTGGGTGTTCAAGGCACATGACTGGAGTAAAGAATCTGTTGGTAGATGTGAAACTTCAGTCTTCAGGCTATGTTACATTTGGTGATAGGGTCAAAGGAGAGATCAAGGGGATTGGTAAACTAAACTGTGCTGGTGCTCCCAGACTGGAGGATGTTCTTCTTGTTAAAGGACTAACAGAAAATTTGATTAGCATTATTCAACTTTGTGATCAAGGATTCAAAGTAGACTTTACAAAGTCTAAATGTATTGTCAAAGATGACAAAGGAGAAGTCATTATGAAGGGAGCCAGGTCTAAGGACAATTGTTATCTTTGGGTGCCTCAAAACTCAAATTCTTCCACGTGTGTGCTTGCTAAAGAAGATGATGTCAAAATCTGGCATCAGAAGTTGGGACATCTTCACCTAAAGGGAATGAAGAGAATCATCTCCTCAGAAGCAGTCAGAGGAATTCCCAAACTTAGTATTAAGGAAGGAAGGGTGTGTGGAGACTGTCAAAAAGGGAAGCAAACAAAGATGTCTCATCCGAAGCTTCAACATGACACCACCTCCAAGGTATTGGAACTACTTCATATGGACTTGATGGGACCTATGCAGGTGGAAAGTCTGGGTGGAAAGAAACATGCATATGTAGTTGTGGATGACTATTCAAGATACACCTGGGTGAACTTCATCAAAGACAAATCAGAGGTGTTTGATGTTTTTAAAGAGCTTTGTCAAAGACTCTAAAGAGAAAAGGAGAGTAAGGTTATCAGAATAAGAAGTGATCATGGAAGAGAGTTTGAGAATAGCAAGTTTGAAGAATTTTGCGCTGCTAAAGGTATAAGTCATGAGTTTTCATCTCCTATTACTCCTCAGCAAAATGGAGTAGTTGAGAGGAAGAACAGAACTATCCAAGAGTCTGCTAGAGCGATGATCCACGCCAAGAAACTTCCTTATCATTTCTGGGCTGAAGCCATGAATACTGCCTGTTACATTCACAACAGGGTTACCCTGAGAAGAGGCACTTCATCCACTCTGTATGAACTATGGAAGGGAAGAAAACCTAATGTTAAATACTTTCATGTTTTTGGAAGTAGATGTTATATACTAGCTGATAGAGAATAGAGAAGAAAATTGGATTCCAAAAATAATGAAGGAGTATTTTTGGGATACTCTACTAACAGCAGAGCATATAGAGTTTTCAACTCTAGAACCAAGGTGATGATGGAGTCAATCAATGTGGTGATTGATGACTGTGACAAGCAGGAAGATGATGATGTCCAAGATGTTGTTGAGACATCAGGTGGTGAAGCTGCACCAGAAGCTGAAGACAGAAGCCAAACTCCTAGTGTTGCTGCTGCTGAGCCTAAAGCTGAGCAACCTCATAAGGATCCCTCCATCAGAGTGCAGAAGGACCACCCAAAGGAGCTCATTCTAGGTGATCCAAACTCTGGAGTAAGGACTAGGTCAAGAGATGTTATAGCAAGTTCATGTTTTGTCTCCAAAATTGAGCCAAAGAATGTCAAGGAAGCATTGACTGATGAGTTTTGGATAAATGCAATGCATGAAGAGCTGGAGCAGTTCAAGAGGAATGAAGTATGGGAGCTTGTTCCTAGGCCTGATGGAGTTAATGTGATTGGCACCAAGTGGATCTACAAGAATAAATCTGATGAACAAGGAGTGGTCACCAGAAACAAGGCCAGATTAGTTGCTCAGGGATACGCTCAGGTTGAAGGAATTGATTATGATGAAACCTTTGCTCCTGTGGCAAGACTGGAGTCTATCAGATTGCTCTTAGGTGTGGCTTGTAATTTCAAATTCAAGCTCTTTCAAATGGATGTTAAAAGTGCCTTCTTGAATGGTTACTTGAATGAAGAGGTGTATGTTGATCAACCAAAAGGATTTATTGATCCAACATTTCCAGACCATGTGTACAAACTAAGGAAAGCTCTATATGGTTTGAAGCAAGCACCAAGAGCTTGGTATGAAAGACTTACTGAGTTCCTGGTTGTGAATGGCTACAGAAAAGGAGGGATTGACAAGACCTTGTTTGTTAAAGAGGAAGAAGGAAAACTGATGGTAGCTCAAATCTATGTTGATGACATAGTATTTGGTGGGATGTCGGATGCGATGGTTAAACATTTTGTGGAACAGATGCAGTCTGAATTTGAAATGAGTCTTGTTGGTGAGCTAAACTATTTTCTTGGCCTACAAGTTAGACAAATGGATGACTCCATATTTATTTCGCAGAGCAAGTATGCAATGAACATAGTGAAGAAGTTTGGTTTGGAGAATGCTAATCACAAGAGGACTCCTGCTCCTACTCATCTAAAATTATCCAAGGATGAACACGGTGTCAGTGTGGATCAAAGTTTATATAGAAGCATAATTGGGAGTCTATTGCATCTCATAGCTAGCAGACCTGGCATTGCTTTTACTGTTGGGGTTTGTGCCAGATATCAATCTGAACCGAAGGCCAGTCACTTGAATCAAGTGAAAAGGATCTTGAAATATGTTAATGGCACTAGTAACTATGGAATGCTGTATAGTCTTGGTTCTGGGACTGAGTTAAGGGGATATTGTGATGCTGACTGGGCTGGGAGTGCTGATGATAGGAAAAGCACTTCAGGAGGCTATTTCTTCCTATGGAATAATCTGATTTCATGGTTTAGTAAAAAGCAGAATTGTGTGTCACTTTCCACTGCTGAAGCTGAGTACATAGCCGCAGAAAGTAGTTGCTCTCAACTTGTTTGGATGAAGCAGATGTTAACTGAATACAATGTCAAGCAAGATGTCATGACATTGTACTGTGATAATTTGAGTGCTATCAATATCTCTAAGAATCTTATTCAACATAGCAGAACTAAGCATATTGATATTAGGCATCATTTTATAAGAGAATTGGTTGAGGACAAAGTTGTTGCATTGGAGCATGTAGTCACTGAAAAACAGTTAGCTGATATCTTCACTAAAGCATTAGATGCAAACCAATTTGAGAGTTTGTGAAGTAAATTGGGAATTTGCATACATGAAGATTAAAGGTGCAAGAGAGTGTATTAAGCAGTTGTAGTATTTATTAGAAATTGATTTTATTCTACTGCTGATAGCATACAAGTTTGAAGTACATTATAAGTTACAGATTATCCCAACCCCCTGCATCTAGAAAAGCTTTCCAGTCTTCATCCCAATCATCATCTGCAGCTTGTTATTGCACAGGAAGCTTTTTGCTTGGTTTCATGGTTGTTTCTGAGGTTCTGCCTGTCCTTTTGGCTCCTGAAGTAGTTGCAGCTACAGTCATTGTTTTGTTTCCCTGCTGAGGTGGATCTGAAGTCGTGCTCGTCTGCTTGGAGTTCTTTGCTGCATCTTTGCCGTTTGACTGGCTCATTCTTGGTTGCTGAGTGGTGCTACTAGCAGAAAGACTTGTGTTTATAATGGAAAACAAGGAGCGTCGTTTGTATCAACTGGATAGTCAAGGTGTTGGAACTTGTGTTTTTGGGAAGCATGTTTTTGACCATGTCTTTATGTCAGAACATTGTGTTTGGTGATTGTCAAATTGTGGCTAAAAAGGGGGAGAGTTAGCCTAGGTGTGTAGAGTGTACCCTATATCTGGTATGATGCAGAAGTGCAGAAGTTGAGGGGGAGTGTGCATGCTGAACTACTGTTATGCTGGTTCTTGTTGTGTTTTGAGGGTGGTGCTGCAGCCTTTATGTATTGAAGATGCTGCTGCTTGAAGATTCAAAACTATTGAAGTTTTTTTTCCGCTGCTGAAGTCTCTGAAGGTGTAGAGATTGTTTTAGCCAAAATTAGCCAAAGGGGGAGATTGTTAGTTTCTTGGATTGGCTAGAATTTTGGTAAAACAAAGGTTGTTCAATGTTTGATGTCATATGGGTGATGTCACAACATTGAGTCTTATCACTGGGTTGTGTTAAGTGTTTAAGTTACTGAAGTTTGGATGCCTGATGTCACAAGCGATGTTGTGACATTAAATCTGCAGAATTAATAACATCAGGTTGTGATGTTGTTAGGGTTTGCGTGTTAGCTGGAATTGTGGAGAGCAGGTAGTCTCATTGGATGCGAATATCTTGGGATAGATATTCTCTGCTGCATAGGAGATCTGGTGCAGATTTGTAGGAGATTTAAAAGGTTGAAGATTTGAAAAGATTTTAGGAGAAAATCTGTTTTGAAGATTCAGTTTTAAATAACAAATCAAGTCAGATATTGTAGCAGGTCCAAGCTCAATTCAGATAGTTATATAAAGCGCATCTGTAATGAAGGAAAAGGGACGAAGAGAGTGAACTAAAGACTGAGAGTCGTTTTGTGTCTTCGTGCATGTTTTGTAAACCATTCTTGTGTGAATTGGTATTATTGTGTTGAGTTGTTCTTGATCAAAGCTGTGAAGCAGAATCAAGTAGTGTTATTCAAAGTGTGTGATCTTTCAATTATATCACTGAAGTGTTTTAGGGATTGAGTAGTGTTCTCATATCTAAGTGGTTTCTTAGGTAGAAAGTCACTAGTAGGAATTAAGATTAGGAGATTGTCAACTGGGTTGTTGAGTCTGTAATTTAATTCTACAAGTAGTGAATTTCATCCCTGGCTTGGTAGCCCCCAGACGTAGGTAGTTAGACCGAACTGGGTGAACAATTTGGTGTGTTATTCTGCTATTTTATTTGTCCATTATGCAGAGTGTGTTGTTGTGACATCACACTTAACATCACACGTCTGATACCAGAATTTCAATAAGCAAACAATTCACGAAATGACAATGACTCGATAAAAATACGATAAAACATGCACGAATTGAATCGAATTAAACGATACGGAATCGAGTCATCAAACTCCCCCACACTAAGGCTTTTGCTTGTCCTCAAGCAAACTCCCAATGCAATAAAATAGTAAGCATTATGTTTTGACTCTTAGGCACGACAAAAAACAATCTAAGCACAAGGTTGCTAGGCTACAGTGAAACGGATAGGTACTGAATAGTGAAAACAAGGATACCGTAATGACACGACTCCACAAAAGCGGACAAATATTCCCTTCCTATGCAATACCAATTCAAATGACGAAATTATACCTAGACCTATATCCTTCATCTTATTTCACCTCTTTTTCATTCGAGCGCAATCACATTAAGCCCGTTATCCTTTGTACTTACATGGTAAGCGAACCTGTTAGTGTTTATGATCTCTTATTCAACAAGATTTTTTTCTTTTTCGCATTTGTGCATTCTTTTGCTTACGAATTTCAAGAGTCCGAACCTTTAGGCTAAATGGTCAGGTGAGGACCACCTAACTTAGCGGGAACATGTCTTTCATTCACATTTTTCTACAAAAATCATATAAATCACATTTTGAGATCACACATATTTGCATCGGCTCGTTACTTAGTTCATACACACGGATGATGCTGACTACTAGAATAAACAAATCAAGAGGTTACTTCTAAGAAACTAGGCATAAGGTCATGGCATAATGTCTATTTAAATCAATATCACATATTTAGGGAATCTAAGGTGTAGGAACGGTACCGATATTTTCAAAACTTTCCCAAGTCCGCCTACCTAGCCTAAATTAAAGAATGAAACAACCTATAATATATGCGTCATGCTTTTGAGTCTAAACAAAAATTTTGAAATTTGGGGTAAAATAAGGGAGTTATTAGACACAGGAAAAACGTAAAGTAAAAACGACTCAAACGTGCATATGACTCGATAATGAAAAACAAACTAAACTAAAACATGCAAGGAATAAATAAAAGCAATAAACGACTCCTCCCCCACACTTAAATTAGACATTGTCCTCAATGTCTTAATCTAAGGTGAAAGAAGGAGCGATAGAACCTGGAAACAATCAATGATAGCGAGCACGCCCTCCACGATGGTGTCTATCCTGCCTGATGGCTGGGTTGTCCTAGGGGACATGCTGGACATAATCTGCAATTCGGTTTACTTCTCTGCGCAGTCCCTCCATCTCCGAAACAACATCTCTCAAATCCGTCTCAGCCCTGGCCATAAACTCGTACTGTCTCCTCTCTAACTCCTGCATCTGCACATCACGCGCGGCATCTCTTTCTCTTTGTTGCCTGAGCTTTGAAAGAACTTCATCCAATGACGAGCGAATACCTGCAAAATCAGCAAAAGGTGTCATGTGTGCTTGGGTACTAGACCCAGGAATATCAGTGGCATGGCTATGAGCACGGGGCTGCTCAGGATGCTGTCCCATAATCTCACGGTAGTGCCTTTCGTCGCACTCTGCCTCTACATCACAGGCTCCTAAATTAAACAGCCAATTAGTGCTTCGACGCACATTAATACGCTCAGCATTTGGCAACGAAAAACCTCAAAACTCGTGTGTCTGGACTATAAAGTCATACTTGTTACTATGCAAACTCTTGACAAGCCGCGCATTATGGCAGAAGTCAATGTCAGCATAGAGACAAGGTATGCTCTCTTCGTTTTCTAAATTGGCCTCTAAGTCTAAAAAGATGGCAATGGCAGTAATGATACCGCCTATACAGATGGAACCACCGCTCTGTTTGCTACACTAATGAAGTGGGCAAGAAGGAACCGTGTAGGATTTACACGGGTCTGGAAAAATGCACAGTGGATAAAGAACAAATCCTTAGAATTCACGTTTCCTGGGTTTTCACGGCCGAAGATGGTGGAGGCGAGGGTGCGGTGAAAGTAGTGAATAACAGGGTTATGGATGGTCGTGGCTTTCAAGCCCTCCCATTTGGTGGCTCTTGTGTTGGTTATTTGGTGCCAAAATTGGAAGGCTCCTTCCTCCCAATCACTGTCCAAGGGTGCTTGAGTCGCAAGACCCTCACCGGTAGGAAAACCAAAGTATTCAGCTATCTGCTCATGAGTGAGCGAATAATCAACGTTAAACATCCTGAAGTAAATGGTTCCGGTAGTGCGACTAAGGTCATAGACGTATCGGACTGAACTAAGAAACTCATAGGTAAGTCTAACGGAAGAAGGATTAAACATAGAGCAAAATCAGGTCATACCTAAGTTCCTGAGCATCCACGAGACGCTATCATAAAGACCCAAGGTGCGAAGAGTTTCGGGCTCTGGATACCTCGTGGCGTAGACTGGCCTTTTGGATACTCGGTGGAAGTTGGAACGCATGGTGGCTCCAATTTCTCCGTCGGGGAACTCAATACCCATGTAATCTATTTCTTGGTTAGCAGCCATGGTAGTTTCTTAGGAAGATGGTGCTTGTGGAAATTTTCTGAAATGTGCAGAGAAATGGATAGTGGGTATGAGAAAGGTGAATGGTAATGTGTGGTTAGGGGTGTTTAAATAAGGATTAAGTGGGTGAAGATGGATGGGTGGAATTAATGTGAGATGATGAAGGGTTTACTAGGTACTTAGGGGGTCTAGGAACATGCAAGAGTATATTGAATGGAAAATGGAGGAGGCAAGGGCACGTTTCACAAAGAAAACCGCCTGTTCTGCCCGTTGGATGAACGGCGAGCGCCTTTAGGCATATGGCGAGCGCCATTTGCTTCCAGGCACGCCTTTTGGCTTTTGGCTTGGCAGAATGTAAATTTGCTACCAAATTTTTTGTTTTTTTTTGTTTTCTTGACAAACTTAGATTTGCTAAACAATAACAACAAGTTAAGTAAAGGTTAAGAGAACTAAAACAAAAAATTAAAGAAAAAGAAATTGCATTAAACGAAACTGAAATGTACTAAATTTACACGTCGGCATCCCGACGGTACACAGTGGAATGGAAATTAACAATTCAAACGATACAGGAACAAGAAACACTATACGTGTAAACAAACTATCCTAAGAAAACGGGGAAATAGGTGCGGATATGGATCATCCATGATGTTGTCTAAGAGAGTAGACAATTTAGAACATATGGTCTAACTCTTTGTGAATAACATCCATTAGGCCAATGAAGTCGACTCGAAGAGAGGAAATCTCGTCTCGGAAGGAAGCTACTTCAGCCTGGAGAGCATTAATAGCAGCAGCTACATTCAAAGGTGGCATATCAGGATCGACCTCGGAATCTTGAGTGGCCTCGGCAGACATAATGGTATCTCAGTTTTCGTAAGCCTGAGGAGAGTCAGGTGGAGTTAGAAACTCGTTGACGACCTCCAAATCATAGAGCCAATTGTCCTTATTGTGCACACTGGTCTTTTCATGGTTGGGTAAGGTGAAAGCATGGACTACAGCATTATCGATAAGTAACTCGAATTCAACCGGGCCAAGCTTAGCAATAATGCCTCTGTTGAAACAAAACCTAATATCCATTGGGCGAAAACCATCGAATGCAAAGGAACGGTTCAGATGGTACCTCATCCCAATTGCATCAGCAATCATAGTCACCAGCCCACATATCAAGATTGGTTCGAAGAAATCACGGGCAATACGACTGAAATTGACAAGTAAATACGGGGCTACATTGACAGGCTTTCCCTGGGATGCGCAGAGCATGATATATAGCTCATCCCTCGACACAGATGTAATGTTCTCTTCTTTGCTAAAGAAGGTGTGAGCAAGAACCTTATGGAAATATTTCCATCCAGGATTGTGGATGCTTCCGAAGAACATAGCATCAGGTTCGGCAATACCGCTTCCTGTTATGGTACCCCAGAAATATTCAAGATCATAGCTAGTGAAAGCATCAGCAGGGGTTTTGGTCACAGCATCAGGTTCATTAGGAAAACCCAATAATTCAGCGAACTCATGGTGGGTGAATCTGTACTTGTTTCCAAATAACCTGAAGGTGGCCAATCCACGGAAAAATCTGAAACCATGGGTGACATCATAATAGAGGGAGCTTAGGAACTCCAAGGTCAAGCTACGGTAAGTGCTAAATCTCTTCTCTAAAGCAAAGTGGGACCATCCTATCTGGCTCAGAAGGAAAACAACACTGTCTCGGATGCTAAGGGTTTGCATGGCCGAGTCGTCAGGATAGATGGACAGACCAAAGTCTCTTTGAGACAAAGCCTCAAATCGACGCCTCTGGACATCGTTTCTGAAAACAACGGCACGGTTTTCAAATGTCTGCATGGTTGCTGGTCAAAGGTTTCCTAGAGAAAGGTCTCCTGAAAATTGAAAACATTACAATATTAGGGGAATAATACTATTAGCTACGTGTTAGTAAGATAAAAATAGTAATAATAATAATCATAATAATAATAATGATAGCAAAAATAATGAGATGCAACAAGCAGTGATGCATATTGCATAGACTTTATACTAAACATGCATGCAGTGTCCTAAAACTAACAAAGTAAAATAAAGGGTAAAATAAAAACTAAAGATCGTGGTTTAGCTCCCACGGAGCGCTTTGTTTAATGTCGGAAGCTCGACATTAGAACTGAAAAAGGGCATCATTTGTCAGGAAGAGCGGGAAGCTCTTCCAACTTGTAATAATTGATGAATTCCTTGTTTTCTACTAAGTGGTAGTGTTTGAGTCTCTGGCCGTTCACAAAGAACGTCTCATTCGACTTTCCTCTAATTTCAACTGCTCCACTTGGTAGGACTTTTGTAACTTCGAAAGGACCAGACCATCTAGAACGTAATTTTTCGGGAAAGAGTTTAAGCCTAGAGTTAAAGAGAAGAACTATATCTCCTTCGCTAAACTCCTTCTTTGTTATTCTTTTATCATGCCACTTCTTGGTTCTTTCTTTGTATATTTGGGCATTTTCATAGGCATCTACTCTTAGTTCTTCTAATTCGTGGATATCGAGAATCATTTTCTCGCCTGTTGCCTTGTAATTCATATTCAGGGTTTTAATGGCCCAATAAGCTTTATGCTCAAGTTCCACAGGCAAATGGCATGACTTTCCATAAACTAGTTTGTACAGTGTGGTTCCAATGGGGGTTTTGTAGGCTGTTCTGTAAGCCCACATAGCTTCATGAAGTTTAGTAGACCAATCCTTTCTAGAGGTTGCAACGGTTTTTTCTAAGATTTGCTTAATCTCCCTATTCGACACTTCTACTTGTCCACTAGTTTGAGGGTGATAGGGTGTTGCTACTCGGTGTCGTACTCCGTATTTAAGTAATAGCCTCCCGAAAACATTCGAAATGAAATGGGATCCGCCATCACTAATGACAATTCTTGGTACACCGAACCTGGGAAAGATTATGTTCTTGAAAAGCTTTACCACCACTCGTGCATCATTTGTAGGTGAAGCTACCGCCTTAATCCATTTTGATACGTAATCAACCGCGACGAGTATGTATTGGTTTCCAAAAGAAGATGGAAAGGGTCCCATGAAATCAATGCCCCATACATCAAAGACTTCGACTTCCAAAATTCCCCTTTGCGGCATCTCATTGCATCTAGAAACATTTCCAGTGCGTTGGCACCAGTCACAATTCATAACGGCAATGTGAACGTCCTTCCAAAGGTTTGGCCAAAAGAGGCCAGATTTTAATATCTTTGCGCATATTTTTGATGTACTGGCATGTCCTCCGTACGGTGCAACATGGCATTGGGATATGACATCCTCTACTTCCGATTCAGGGACACATCGACGAAATATTCCATCGGCACCTCTCTTGAATAATAGAGGTTCATCCCAGTAATAATGTTTAAGATCATGGAAAAACTTCTTCTTCTGTTGGTATGTTAGATCTGGTGGAAGCACTTTGGCTGCTAGGTAGTTGACAAAGTCAGCATACCATGGAAATGTGGTTTTTGTATAGATTGCTTCTACTACTTCATTTGTCTCTGCATCGTTAAATAACAAGGAACATTCTACGGTTTTGCTTTCCCTTTCCAACTGGGTTACTAGTCTGTCGTAAGGAAAATCATCGTTTATAGGCACTCCCTCGGGCTTTAGATCCTCAATCCTAGAGAGATGATCTGCTACCACGTTCTCTGTACCTTTCTTATCCTTTATTTCCAAATTGAATTCTTACAAAAGCAAAATCCATCTCAAGAGTCTTGGTTTGGCATCCTTTTTAGCCAACAGGTACCTAATAGTTGCATGATCGGTATAGATAGTAATTTTTGCTCCTACCAGATAGGAACGAAATTTGTCTAAGGCGAACACAACAACTAGGAGTTCATTTTCTGTGGTAGCATAGTTCATCTGTGCGTTGTCCAAGGTTCTACTTGCGTAGTAAATAGCATAAAGCCTTTTATCATTTCTTTGTCCTAAGACAGCGCCTACAGCATAGTCGCTAGCGTCGCACATTATTTCAAATGGTAAACTCCAATCAGGTGGTTGCATAATTGGTGTGGTAATAAGAGCATTCTTCAGATGTTCAAATGCTTTCAAGCATTCTTCATCGAATATAAATTCAGCTTCTTTCATCAGTAGTCTAGTCAATGGTTTTGTAATCTTAGAGAAGTCTTTAATGAATCGTCGGTAAAAACTGGCATGTCCTAGAAAGCTTCGTACTTCTCAAACTGTTTTTGGTGGTTGAAGGTTTTCTATGATTTCTATCTTTGCTTTATCTACTTCAATACCTCTATCGGATACTACATGTCCAAGAACTATACCTTGTCGCACCATGAAATGGCACTTCTCCCAATTTAACACAAGGTTCACTTTGACGCATCGTTCAAGTACCAACTCAAGGTTTGACAGACAGTGTTCGAAACTTCCCCCACATACAGAGAAATCGTCCATAAAGACTTCCATTATGTCGTCTATGAAATCAACAAAGATCGACATCATGCACCTCTGAAATGTTGCGGGAGTATTACACAGTCCAAACGGCATTCGACGATAGGCAAATGTGACATAGGGGCAGTTGAATGTGGTCTTCTCTTGGTCATCAGGATGAATAGGTATTTGGAAAAATCCTGAGTATCCATCTAAGTAACAAAAATATGAATGTTTAGCTAGCCGTTCAAGCATTTGGTCTATGAAAGGTAAAGGAAAATGGTCTTTTCGAGTAGCCTTATTCAGCTTTCTATAGTCTATGCACATCCTCCATCCAGTTTGAGTTCGTTTGGCTACGGACTCGCCTTTCTCGTTAGTTACAACTGTAACACCACCCTTCTTTGGTACTACATGCACTGGGCTGCCCCATTTGCTGTCAGATATCGGATATATGATTCCTGCTTCCAATAGTTTTTGCACTTCTCTCTTCACTACATCGCTTAGGACAGGGTTCAATAGTCTTTGATGTTCTCTAGATGTCTTATAGTCTTCCTCCATCATGATGCGATGCATACATATAAAGGGACTTATCCCTTTTAGATCAGAGATGTTATATCCAAGAGTTGTGGGATACTTCCTCAAGACTTCCAATAATTTCTCGGTTTCTATTTGTCCTAAATCAGCATTAACTATTACTGGTTTTTCAAGTTCAGTATCTAGGAATTCATATCTTAGATCCTTGGGTAATGTTTTGAGTTCTACAGATGGTTTCTTTGGGCAAGGCATTGGATCGGGTGTGAGCTCTAGGCATTCTCTTAGACTGTCATCTTCATACGGCTCACGCCAGTTATCGTCTTCGAATACCGGAGGGGCTGGAATCTTTAGTACTTCTGTGTACCTTGTCGGTTCCTTCTCCATTTCTCGGACACATTCGTCGATAACGTCTAGAAAACAGCATGAATCGTCTAAAGCAGGGGCTTTTAGAAATTGGGCTAAAATAAATTCGACTTTTTCTTCCCCTACTTCGAAGGTTAACTTCCCCTTCTTTACATCTATTATAGCTCCAGCTGTTGCTAAGAACGGTCTACCTAAGATGATTGGTATATTAGAATCTTCCTTAATGTCCATTATCACGAAATCTGTCGGAATATAAAACTGACCTATGCGAACTGGCACATTTTCTAGCATACCTACTGGATATTTCACAGAACGGTCTGCTAGTTGTAGCGACATCTTCGTTGGCCTCAAGTCTCCTAATTCAAGTTTCTTACATGTGGATTTGGGCATTAGGCTAACACTGGCTCCTAAGTCACATAACGCTTTGACTATGACAGTCTTTCCTATTACACAAGGTATGGAAATGCTACCTGGGTCTTTTAGTTTAGGAGGCATGTTGTTTTGAAGTATGGCACTACACTTAGTAGTGAGCATAACGGTTTCGTTATCTTCTAACTTTTTCTTGTTTGATAGGATCTCTTTAAGGAACTTGGCATATGAGGGCATTTGCGTTAAAGCTTCTGTGAAAGGTATCGTTATATTCAGTTGCTTTAGAAGCTCTACGAATTTCTTAAACTGTCCTTTGTTTTTGGATTTAGCTAGTCTTTGGGGATAAGGCACAGGTGGTTTATATGGTGGCGGAGGCACATAAGGTGTTTCTTTCTCTGTGGCCTTTCTACTTTCATCTTCCTTCTCCGTGTTAGGTTCTTTTATTTTCTCAGTTCCCTTTGGTGAATTTTGGTGCATGGCTGAATTTTGGAATCTCGGGTCAACAGGTCCATCGTACTCTATTTCGCTTCGCAAAGTTATATCGTTAGCATGACCTTTTGGGTTTGGTTGTGTTTGGCCAGGAAATGCTCCAGCTGGGGCTGCGTTAGTTGATTGTTGTTAGGCTACCTGATAAATTTGAGTTTCTAACATTTTGTTATGAGTAACCATAGCATCAAGCTTGCTTGACAATTGTTTCATCAATTCGCTCGTGTGAGCGTTTTGATTTGCGAAATCCTTGTTTTGCCGAGCTTGAGCATTCATGAAGTTTTCCATCATGATTTCCAGATTTGATTTTTTTGGTAGCGATGGAGCGGGTTGCGCTCCTTTCTGAAATCCGGGTGGAATAGCAGGTGCTGGGTTTAGTGGATTCAAAGCATTGTTATTCTTATATGAAAAGTTCGGGTGATTTCTCCAGCCAAGATTGTAAGTGTTTGAATACGGGTTCCCTTGAGCGTAGTTCACCTGGTCGGTAGGAGTACTAGCCAACACTTGACATTCAGCGTTTGTATGCCTTGGGTTTCCGCATATTTCACAATTTGGTGTAAGCGCAGATACGGTAGCTGCTGGAGGTGCCATTGCTAAACTTTCGATCTTTTGAGCAAGCGCGTCCACTTTAGCATTGACTCGGTCTATACCGTTAACTTCGTGCATTCCTCCTTTCAGAGTTGGTTTCTCTATACCAGCGCGTTCACCTCCCCATTGGAAATGGTTTTGAGCCATAGTCTCTATGAGTTCATAAGCTTCTGCATATGGTTTATCCATTAGAGCACCGCCTGCGGCAGCACACAGATTCATTTTGGTATTGTACAGCAGCCCGCGCGTAAAAGGTATATATTATCATCCATTCTTCAAGTCCATGGTGTGGGCATAACCTCAACATGTCCTTGTATCTCTCCCAAGCATCGAATAAAGACTCGTTATCCTTTTGCTTAAATCCGTTAATTTGGGCTCTCAGCATAGCGCTCTTGCTTGGTGGGAAATATATGGCTAAGAAGACTTTCTTCAACTCGTCCCATGTCGTCACTGAGTGGGATGGTAGAGACTGGAGCCAAGCCCTTGCTCTATCTCTCAATGAGAACGGAAAAAGTCTTAGTCTGATTGCTTCTTGACTAACCCCATTGGCTTTCACGGTGTCTGCATATTGCACAAATATTGATAAATGAAGGTTCGGGTCATCCGTAGCATTACCTGAGAATTGGTTTTGTTGAACTGCGGATATTAGCGAAGGTTTCAGCTCGAAATCATTACGGTTAATAGCTGGGGTAGCAATGCTATTATGTGGTTCATCTTGCAACGGAATAGCAAAGTACTTTATAGGACGGTTTTGTGGGCCATCTGCCATGTTTTGTTCTGGTTCTGATTTGGCTTCCGAATCTGAGTAGGGAATAAGAGGATCTGGGATGTTATACCTAAGAAGGAATTCGTTAATTCGGCGTCTCAGAAGTATGTAACGTTTGATTTTGTTGACTGGTTGCTCCAACTCTTCGCCTTGTGAGCGAGTGTTTGGTATACAATTGACGAATCGAAAAGGAAAAGAAATAAAAAGTTTCCTTAGTTTATACTGTGCAACGAAAGTATCACAATAATGACTAAATTGAGTCCCCGACAACGGCGCCAAAAACTTGGTCGCGACTTTGTGTAATGGTCGGATTACTGCTGCAAGTATACAACTTATCGCGTAGTCTTAAGAAGGTTGTCGAACCCACTGGGACTAATAATTAACCTAGAGTGATCGATTATTGCGGTGTAAAGCTAAGGCTAAATTTGGCAGTAAAAGAATTTTGGTTATTAACGGGATTTGAAAAACAATAGTAAAGATGAGACCGGAGAATGATTTTCGTGCTCTTTGGGACTGCGTAGGATCCAAGTGTTAATAAAGGTCTTGAAATTGGTTTGAAGGATATACCAGTTTAAAGGCTCGACCTCACGCTCTCGCGGTCTTAACCAAGCCACGCCTAATGACCCCAAGATTTTGCTCTCGCTCGCTCGGTAGTTAAGAGGTGCTTTTTGAAGACTAACATAAACTAAATGAGTCCCTAATGCGCTCTCGCTGCATTTAGGCTCAATGTCCGATGTCTACTATCCGGAGATTACGTCACGCTCTCGCTCTATTGGACACGCCTTGGTGTGTTTCTCACTCTAATGACGAAACACTATTAAACAGCCCCTCGCTCTCACGACAAGGCTGTCTAAATTCAGTTTAGACACCAAAACCATAATTTTAAAACAAAAGTTAGACACCGAAGGTTCTACAGAGTCCCGTCGGAACGACGGTCCTCAATCTACGGACTCAATGCAATTCTACTCGGACATAATTAAATCTAACACTAACGCATTAACATTTCTTAATTTTAAAACATACATAATGGCTTGTTCTTAATTAAGATCAGGATTAGGTTTTTGTGTGAAATCTAAATTATGTTGCATACAATTACAAGTAAACAAAATGCAGTAAAATAGATAAATCGTAAATAACCTGAAATGCGAAGTAATTAAACGGAAAATGAAACTTGTATTAAATAATTGATCCAAGTGTACATCAGCAGCAATAGAAACGAAAAGTACAATAGATGTATCAATCTCTCGATGTGAGCGATTGATACTATGGCAAATGATATAAGTGGTTAGGAATTTCGGCAGCGCTTCCGCAAGGTTCTTGGATTCCTAATGCAGACCTCTAGTACTCTATATATAAGAAAATCTGGCTCCAAAGTAGTTGAATTCGAATTTTGAAACTTAACTTGCAAACTTCCAGAACTGCATAAAGAAAACTGCTCCCGCGCATAATGGCGGTCGCCTTAGGGCAAACGGCGGTCGCCTTTCCTTTAAGTGTTTGAATTTCCCTCCTTTCTGATATGGCGAGCACCATTCAGTTGAACTGGGGGGAATGGCGGACACCTTTCATCTGGAAGAGGCAGAATCATGCAATTTCTCCACTTTTCTTCTCTTTTGAGCTCAAATCTTGGTCTTTTCTTATATGGAGCTGATATAGGACCTGTAAATGGAAAAGAAACGAAAACATAAGCAAACAATACACGAAATGACAATGACTCGATAAAAATACGATAAAACATGCACGAATTGAATCGAATTAAACGATACGGAATCGAGTCATCATATGGTTGTTGTTATTCCTCATGCACGTGCTAAACATTGCCATACATACATCACCATGCCATTTTAAGCCAAACAAACACTCTTACACGCATACATACTCTTGTACTCCCTTTGCCTTTTTGTTCAAACAAACCAAAAGAGAAGAAACTTATGCAGCAAGCTGTTGTAGCTGCATTGTACCATGAATACATCATCACCACTCATCATGAACCTCACCATAAACCTTCATGTTCCTCCACACATGAGCAAACCCATGCCATCACCATTAACCTCACTTCATTTCCATTTTCAATTTCATTCACCTTCACAATTAACCTAACCACACTTCTAACTGTTAACCATAACAGTTAGAAGTTAATCTCACTTATAAAAACCAATCTCTAACAGAATTTCAAAGGAACTTGGATCATTCTCCACTCTCTCTAAAATTTTTACTCTCTCTCTCTCTCTCTCGAGGCTCTGAGATCTCCATTCTCTCTGCATTCTTCACCACTATTCTTCATCAAGAATCATCAATGGAGTAGGGGAAGAAATTGAAGCTGCTACATCAAGTTTGGGGTTGATGCAAAACTAAGAATAAATGGAGATGAAAACAGAGAAATTAATTTGCACGATAAAATTCCAAAGTGTGTGTTTTTACACTAAGCTTAAAGAACAATTCGCCCCCACAAATATTTGTATGTTGTAGATATTTCGATTTTGGGGTTGATGCAAAACTAAGAATAAATGGAGATGAAAACAAAGAAATTAATTTGCACGATAAAATTCCAAAGCGTGTGTTTTTACACTAAGCTTAAAGAACAATTCGCCCCCATAAATATTTGTATGCTGGATGCAACATGGTTTACCGGCGAATTTCCTGCAGGATACTTTGGAATCCTTAAAAAGAATTGCACAATCTCTCTAAGTGTATCTTTTGATATTTTACAGAAGAATGTTTCTTTTCTTTTCTCTCATGCATTAGAGACGAGAAAGATGATTTAGAATGAGAAAATATTTTTGAGATTAATTTCTTTTTCTTATGATTGATCAGTGCCAAAACCTCTTATTTATACTGAAGTTCACATCTGTTTGGAAACAGAAAACACTTCGTAGAGAGCGATATATTTGTATCGTTTCATTATAACGTATAAAGTTAATATCTTCAGCATAAAAATAACAATGGTTTGTTGGTAAGTAACACCCCTTCCTAAATAAAAGGTAAGCAACATCTTTATTTTGAATCAATTAACGTTAAATAAATAACAATATTATTCAAATATTAAGGCACCATTAAATCTAATAAATAACAAAGGACCGATGACATGGCACATTAAATCACTTATTGATTTATGAGATGCAAAATCTGAATATAATATTTATATCATTATTTCAAATAATACAATCATCCAATTTATTATTATTTTGTAAATTCCCTCACAATCCTCCACCATTTTCAAAATAACTAAATCTCATAATTTTGGAAATATTATGGTTTCAGATATTGGTATCTTACAGTTTGAACCAATACTTAGTAAGTTATGGGTTTCACTCATCCCGAATAGACATTGGTAGACAAACTTTGAACCAACTATTCATTAGAACAAGTGTGCAAAAACTTACATATGAAATATCGATACTATCAAAAGAATTGTAAATATGACACATTTGATAAGGCCCTATGTCATGTATCATTTTCATGAGAATTTAAGAGTCAAGCCCTTGAACTCTATGAAGCGACCCACTTCATTCTCATATAGGTAGACTATATAAAAAATGCTCCCATAATAAGAATTTCAACAAATATATGCTATATCTCTCTTAAGAGAATAATATCAGCCTTCCATCTTTTACTTATGGTCCCCAAGTACTTTTGCCCTTTGGGGTGTATTTATAATCAAGTACTTGCAATCACTCTAATAGTGTACTTTCACCATTGAACTCAAGACTTAATTTTAACTAAGTGTGAGTTGTGTTTCTACTATTGGTGATCAATTAGATATGGGCTTTAGACCCATCCCCAATGATGTCTTCAACACCATGTATTTTGTCAGACCTTTCGTCAAAGGATCTGCAAGATTATTTTCTGTTCTTACGAACACAGTGGAAATTACTCCATTTGAAATTAAATCCTTCACGTATCTATGTCTTATACCAATGTGTCTAGATTTTCAATTATATACTTGGCTATATGCTTTTGATAGTGTGGACTGACTATCACAATATATGGATACAGGTGCCATTGGCTTTGGCCAAATAGGTATCTCATACAATAAATTTCTTAGCCATTCAGCTTCATTACTACCGGCAGCTAGAGCAATAAACTATGCAGCCATGGTGGAGTCGGCAATGCAAGTCTGTTTTTTTGAACCCCAAGAAACTGCACCTCCACCAAGTTTGAAGATCCATCCACTAGTAGAGGCATGATCTTCTACATATGTTACCCAACTGGCATCTTTATATCCCTCTAAAACTGGAGGATATCTACTATAGGTTAAACTATAGTTAATTGTCCCTTTCAAGTATTTTAATACTCTATTAACAACATGCTAATGGTCTTTACTTGGATTACTTGTATGCCAACTTAACCTACCAATAACATATGTTATATCAGGCCTGGTATACATCAAGCATCTGATCACCTTTGAATATTCAAGTTGTGCCACTGGACACCCTTTATGTGGCTGCAAATTAACATTTTGATCAAATGGGGTTGAAACTGGTTTACAATTGAAATGATCAAATTTTTTAAGCACCTTTTCGATGTAGTGAGATTGGTATAAACCAATATTTTCACCATCTCTTATGATTTTAATTCCCAAAATCACATCTGTTTCACCTAAGTCTTTCATATCAAAATTTTTGGATAATAAAGTTTTAGTCTTTTCTACCTCATTTAAATCAGTACCAAAGATTAACATATTATGCACATATAAACAAAGCATGACATCTTTTCCATTGTTAAATTTACTATAAATACATTTGTTATATTCATTTATTTTGTATCCACTGGTTAACACAACATGGTCAAATTTTTGGTGCCATTGTTAGGGTACTTGTTTTAACCCATATAAAGACTTGGTTAATTTACACACTTTATTTTCTTGACCTTTGATGACAAATCCTTCAAGTTGTTTCATATACACCTCTTTATCTAACTCTCCATTTATAAAAGTAGTTTTAACATCCATTTAATGGATTACAAGCTTATAGATGGAAGCAAGTGCCAAAAGCACCCTGATTGATGCAATTCTAGCAACAGGCGCATACATATCAAAGTAATCAATACCTTCCTTTTGTGTATACCCTTTAGCGACAAGTCTAGCTTTGAATTTTTCAATGGTACCATCGACTTTCATTTTTCTTTTAAAGATCCATTTACAACCTATTGGTTTTGATCCTGGTGGGAGATCTACTAGTTTCCAGGTTTTATTGCCCATAATTGAGTCCATTTCTTCTTGGATAGATTCTTTCCAAAAAGCATAATCTTGAGATTTTATTGCCTCTTCAAATGTTTCTGGATCATTCTCTAAGTTATAGCAAATTGATCCATAACGATTTATCGAATCATTATTTCCCTCTACAAGGAACATGAAAAAGTCTGATCCATAGTTTTTCACTTTTCGGATTCTTTTACTTCTTCTAGGTTCTGAACATGCCAAAATATCATTATTAGATACATTACTTTCTAGACTTTGAACATCATAATAAACACTTTCTTTGGGATTTTGAATTAAGGTAAATCTAATTTCTTGAAAAATTGCATCTCATGACTCAATCACGGTATTAATAGGATATGAGTCATTGGATTCAATAACCATGGATCTATATGCTTTGTTATTTTCAGCATATCCCAAAAATACACATTCAATTCCTCTTTCTCCCAATTTCTTTCTTTTTGGTTCAGGCACCTTTACAATTGCTCTACAACCCCAAACTTTTAAATAATTTAGATTGGATTTTCTTTTCTTCCAGAGTTCATATGGGGTTATCTTGTTCCCTTTATTAGGAACCCCATTCAATATATAACATGCAGTTAGCATGATTTCACCCCAATATCCTTTAGATAAACCAGAATAGGATAACATGGCATTTACTATTTCTTCCAACACCCTATTTTTCCTTTCTGCTATCCCATTTTGTTGTGGGGAATATGGTGCAGTTGTTTGATGCACAATACCAGTGGACTCAAAATAATTAGGATGATATAACTCCCCTCCCCTATCACTTCTAGAACATTTAATGAAAGTCTCATGTTGAAGTTCTACTTGTGCTTTAAATATTTTAAATTTGTCTAAGACTTCATCCTTAGAATGCATTAAATAAACATAACAAAATCTAGTGCAATCATCAATAAAAGCGACAAGGTACTTTTTACCATCAATGGTGGGCCAACCATGTAAATCACACACATCCGAATGAATTAAATCTAACACCTTAGAACTTATTTCAATTCTGTTAAAATGTTGTCTTGTGATTTTAGTTAACATGCAAGTAGTACATGAATTTGAATTTTTGTCAAGAGTCAGAATTAAATTTGATTTTATCATATCATTTAATTTTATAAAGTTAACATGTCTTTGTCGCATATGCCATAAATCACAAGACTCGACAATATAAGCAGAAGTCACATTATTATTATTATTAGCAGTATTACACATGAACATATTCTCACAAAGATAACCCTTCCCTACAAACATACCCCCTTTGGAGAGAATAAATTTATCTCCCTCAAATACAAATTTGAAACCATACTTATTAAGTAAAGGTACAGAAATCAAGTTCTTCCTAACTTCCGGAACATAAAGAACATATTGAAGAGTGAGTGTTTTTCCAGAAATGAATTCAATCTCTGTTACACCCCAATTTTGAACCTGAATTGTCAACCATGCATATCATAGCATTTTCATCACCAATGCATCATATCCATCATTCAGGTCATCTAACCATTATGCCTACAAAAATGTGTGTCTTTTTTGCTTTTTGTTTTCTTGCTGCTTAAGCTCAAGTCTTGCAAAATCGAATCAAGGATTAGGCAAAGTTATCAAGTCAAGTACGTGTGTAGTCTTGGTTGAAATTCAGTGAAAGTTTGACCTAATCTTGGTCAAACAAATAATTTGCTTTAGTACCAGGTTATCAGGTTATGGCAAAGATTCTGAATATAAGATTTGGTTCTCAGCAAGTCATTGTTTCATCAGTGTGCACTCAAGGTGAATATTAGGGTTTCTTAACCTTTGTGTTTAAGATGAGCAAGTGTCGTTCAGTTGAGTTTCATTCGAGGGTAGCAGGTTCAATGTATGTGCAGTACTATTTCAGGCCAAATGTGTGTGTGTAGTGATTTGAAGTGCAAAGGGAATTTGACCTAATCTTGGTCAAACGTTCATTTTGTTTTAGTATCAAGTTATCGGGTTGTGGCAAAGAAAGTTGTTTCAAGGTGGATAATCACCAGGGCCAGTTGAATTTCAATTAGGGTTTTGGTGCAGTGGCAAAACAGTTCGGATCACCTGTGTTATGGTTTGTTTTAAGGGAAAGAAAGTGTCAGCTTCAAGAAGTTTATGTCTGAAGGTTGTCAAGTGATCAAAATTAGGGTTTTGTGTGAGATCAAAGTTTATCTGATTAAAGTCAAGCTGCAAAGCCATCAAAAGTCAGGACTTTTGGTCAATATATCAAGTCATTCACAAGCCCTGATTATGTGGTTCATGCTCTTTGCATAGCAGGATTCAAGCTTTCAAAAGTCAAGACTATTTCAAGCTAGAATCAGGATATGGTGGAATTGATTCAAGGTTTGGTCTAAATTGCAAATTTTATTCAAAGATTCAAAATTCCAAAGTTCAAGTTACATTTCTCTCCAAGATTCAATTTCAATTCAATTTACATCATTTCAAAACCATTCAAGTTTCTATTCCATTTCAATTCAATTTGAGTTATATGCTAAGTTTCAATTCCAATCCAATCCAATTCAAGTTTCATTTTAATTTAATTCCATTTTAATCCTCAGGTCCAAGTCACCAAAATTCAAATTCCAATTTCATTTCAATCCAAATTCAATCCAATCCATTTCCAAGTTTAAGTTCAATTTTCAAGTTCAAGTTCATCTTCAAGAATCCCATTCAATCTTATTCCATTTCATATTTCAATGTTCAAGTTCAATTTTATTTCAGTTCAAACAAGCTTTAAGTTTCAATACATTTCCAATTCTAATCAAAATTCAATGTCCAATTTTCAAGTTCATTCTCATTCAATTCAAGTCACTTCATTATTCCAAATTCAATTCCACTTCAAGTTTTATTCTCAAATTTCAAGTCTATTTCAAGATTCAAGTTACAATTCCATTCAAGAATAAATTCCAAATTTTCATTCAAAATCTAAATTCAAATTCCAATCCATGTTCAATTTACACAAGTGAAATTCAAGAGTCCACCACAAAAAGTACATAAGTTCATTACATGAGCTATACAACAAGGAATAAAAATAACAAGGCCCGTGAACCAAATTAGGCCTAAAACACCATGACCTCACCTTCATATCAATTCCATGTTCAAACTATCTCAAGCCATGAAAAGCCATTCACACAGATTTTTCTTCACAGCCGGCTACATGACAATTAAGCCACTTTTTACGATAAGCCACTTTCTCTAATTTCACAAAGTTATCTCTTTTAGTGAAGCAACCATTGAATAAGAAATTGTTCCTTAAGATTGTTGTAGATATTTCAATTTTGGGGCTACTGCAAAACTAAGAATAAATGGTTATGAAAATAGAGAAATTAATTTGCACAATAAAATTCTAAAGCGTGTATTTTTACACTAAGCTTAAGGAACAATTCGTCTCCACCAATATTTATATGTTGGATACAACAGGGTTTACCGGCAAATTTCCAGCAGGATACTTTGGAATCCTTAAAGAGAATTGCGCAATCTCTCTAAGCGTATCTTTTGATAGTATTTTACAAAAGAATGTTTATTTTCCTTGCTCTCATGCATTAGAGAAGAGAAAGATGATTTAGAATGAGAAAATAACTTTGAGATTGGTTTCTTTTTCTTATGATTGATCAGATGCCAAAACCTCTTATTTATAATGAAGTTCACATCTGTTTGGAAACATAAAACACCTCGTAGAGAGCGGTATTGCATCATTTCATTATAACGTATAAAATTAATATCTTTAGCATAAAAATAGCAATGGTTTGTTGGTAAGTAGCACCCCTTCCTAAATAAAAGGTAAGCAACATCTTTATTTTGAATCAATTCACGTTAAATAGATAACAGTATTATTCAAATATTAAGGCACCATTAAATCCAATAAATAACAAAGGACCGATGACATAGCACATTAAATCACTGATTGATTTATGAGATGCAAAATCTGAATATAATATTTATATCATTATTTTAAATAATACAAGCATCCAGTTTATTATTATTTTGAAAATTCTTTCACATATTATGTTCTATTCTAGATATGATAAGTAATATTTTATATACAAATATTGATTTTAACACTCTCCCTCAAGTTAGATCATATATGTCATATGAGATGAGCTTGTTACAAATGTAACCCACTCGAGAACCCCTAAGATACTTAGTGGACATATCAACCAATTGGTCTTCAGATTTGACGAACTTTGTGGTGATTTCTCCCGAACATACTTTGTCCCTTACATAATGACAATATATTTCTATGTGTTTGGTATGTTCATGAAAAACTGAATCAGATGCAACATGGAATACAATTTGATTGTCGCATATGAGCTTTGTGGCCTGAAGATCTCCCAACCAAAGCTCTAAGAGTAAATTTTAAAGTCATGCAAGCTTCTTTAAGGCTCCTTCCATATCACGATATTCATCTTCATCACTAGATTGTGCAACTGTATTTTAATTCTTACTTCTCCATGAGATCATATTACCTCCAATAAGGATACAATATCCAGATATGGATCTCTTATCTGAGGCTGATCTGCCCCAGCCTGCATCTGAATAATCAATGATTATAACATCACTCTTATCTTCATACAATAGTCCTCTTCTTGGTGCATTCTTTATATATATATATATATATATATAAGAATTCTAATGACTGCATCCCAATGACTATCACAAGGAGCGTTCAAAAACTGGCTCACATTACTCATCGCAAATGTAATATCCAGTATGGTGATTATAAGATAGTTAAGTTTACCCATAAGTCATCAATATCTTCCCGGGTATTTCAATGGCTCCTACTGACCCAGAAGAAGCTTGACATTGGGATCCATATGAGTGTCAATAGGATGAAAATCAAGCATACCAGTTTCATTGAGGATGTTTAATGCATACTTGGTTTGGTTGATTGCAATGCTTGATGAGGATTAGGAAACTTCAATGCCTAAGAAGTTTATGAGTGGACCCAAGTCTTTTGCTTGATTTAAAAAAAAAGAGTTTTGAGATGATGGATACCCTAATGTATCGTCTCCAGTGATAACAATGTCATCAACATAGACTACAAGAAAGATGCACCGACCGGTGGAGGAATGAAGGAAGAAAACATAGTGATTTGCTTTACATCTAGTCATACCAAATTGTATCAAGGTAGAACTAACCCGGTCAAAACAAGCACGTGGGGACTGTTTCAGCCCATAAAGAGAATGATAAAGCCGACAAACAAGTATAGAATTTCTAGGAACAGTAAAACCTGAAGGTTGATCCATATAAAATTCCTCCTCCAATTCTCTGTTTGAAAGGCATTTTTAATCTCCAACTAATGAAACAACCAATGGTGAATGGCAACCATTGCAAGAAAGAGGTGGACAAAACTGATATTGGCCACCGGAGAAAAAGTGTCACCATAATCAAGATTAAATATTTGTGTGTATCCTTTGACTACCAAACAGACTATGAAATGATCAATTAAACTATCTGGTCCGACTTTCAGTGTATAAACCCAACGATATCCCACTGTAATTTTGTCTAGAGGTAAAGTAAAAATGTTTACGTGTTACTTGAATGTAATGCAACCATTTCTTCCATCATCTCCTGACACCAGTTGGGATCAGTCATACTTTCACTTGTAGACTTAGGAATAGACATAGAATCTAAAGCAAAAATAAAAGAGACATAGGAAGTAGAGAGACAATCATAATTTAAAACACAATTATATTTAGGATTAAGATGATGCAATTAAATAACTTTTCGTAATGCTATTAGAAGGTCATGTTCAAGTGACGTAACTAGGGGAGCAAATGGAGTAGGAGATCGTGATGGAAGATCAACATCATCTCTTACCTCTGATGGACGAGTTGTTTGTCACTGATAGACCTGTAATGGATATGTAGGTGCTACAATGGGTGTGGGGATGATAGAAGGGACATCTCGAACATCTGAAATACAATTCTCATTAGGTGACACAAAGGCATAGAAGAATGGGGAATTTTCAAAGAATGTGATATCAAAAGGAAAAAATATATCGCTAAAGTTAGGGATAAATATCCTTTTTGCATAAGTGAGTAGCCTAGAAAAATACATTTGAGAGATTTGGCAGAAAGTTTGCCTTTACTTGGACTGAGGTCATGAACAAAGCATGTGCAACCAAAGACGCGAAAAGAAACGGGGGTAGAGATCATATTGCTGGTTTAAGATAGAGTATGAAATATGATCTTGAAGGACCGATGAAGGCATTTGGTTGATAAGGTGACAAGCTGTGAGAAGAGCATCACCTAAAAAATGAGAAGGGGCATTGTGATGAAGTAAAAGAGTATGTGCAGTTTCAACCAAATGACGATTCTTTCATTCAGCGACACCATTTTGTTGTGGGGTGTAAGGACATGATGATTGATGAATAATCCCTTGTGATGTTAAAAAGGATTGAAAACTAGGATGACATGTATTCCCGAGTATTGTCATTGCGTAAATTTTTAATAGAAGTGTCAAACTGATTTTTAATTTCGGCATAAAATTCTTGGAATATATGGAAAACATTTGAACGATTTTCCATTAAAACTATCCAAGTACATCGTGAAAAATCCTCGATAAAAGTTACAAAGTAATAATATCCTAAAGTTTACTTGACACGACTAGGACCTAAAATATTTGAATGAACAAAAGCAAAAGGTGACGCAACACTTTTATTTACTTGTTGACAATATGTGTGACAAGTATGTTTGCCTAATTGACACGAGTGACACTCAAATGACTAAAGCTTATAAAAATTAGGAACTAAAAGACGCATTTATTAAGGCTAGGATGACCCAAATATTGATAGGTAACACTTTGAGAAGAAATAGAAACATATACCACCATTGGAGATATATGGTATAATCCTCTAAGCTCACTCCCTGTTCCAATCGTCCATCCTGTATGTCGATCTTGGACATAAACAGAATTATCAATAAAAAGGATTGGACAATTAAGGGTATGAATGAGTTTGTTAACATATTAGATTAAAAGGACAACTAGAAATATATAACACAGAGTCCAAAGACAATTTTGAAAGTGGGTGTGCTTGACCAAGGCCTTGAACTTTGATTTTAGAGTCATCCACCAAAGTGACAGAAGCCAAATAATTATAATAAGACAAGTGAGATAAAAGAAATTTATTACCAGTCATATGATCAAAGGCACCAGATTCTAGGACCCAAGGACCAAGGGAGGATGTAGAGACAAAGGCTACATGATTACCAGATTAAGCAACAACAGTAGAATATGAGAGTTGATGAGCTGCTTTGAACTGAAAGAATTCATTGTAATCAGCGACCAAAATAGTAACATATTTGGTGATAGTTTGTTGAGTGGTGGCAAAAACCATATGTTGGCGTTTATTTTCTCTTGCCTTTGTACGACATTCAAAAAGGATTACAATAGTTACAACTAATACCATGTCGTTGGCCACCACGTCATCTCTATCGTCTATCACTACCATGGTGGTGAAAATCAAGCGCAGATGATTTAGTGGATGTCCCGATTAGTTTCTCGCACGAGATAAGTGAAACTTTGGTAAACGTGACAGAATCAGTGTTTCCCATGAGAGTTAATGGCTGGAAAACGTGCGGACAATGTTGGTCAGTAGTGGGGAGCACAGCGAGGATCGCGATGAACGACTAAATAAGGAAAAAGAGCTAAAACACGTACTTTTATAGATGGTAAATAAAAATTGAGCGCAAATCAGGAATAAGGGCAGAAAACTGAGCACGGCGCCGATTTTCTTGGGATGGGTCGGATCTGAAGATTAGGTTCGGCCTGTGGTTGTATTTTGTCGAAAGGTCGCTGAAAATAGTGGCTGTAGTAATGTGGTGGTGATTAGATAATCGATGTCGGAATGAGTCACGACAGTTGAGACACGGTGTGCCGAATTTTTTTATAACTAGAAGACAGTGGGTTAACCGAATAAAGTACGGTGAAAGATTTACCTCTTACCAAACTCTAGATACCATGTTGAAATAAAAGACAATGAAAGACATTAAAATAAAATTGTGTATTTAAATAACACCACGGAGATTGTATTATATAGTGAGATTGACAGCTTATTGAATTAACTACATTTATGATATATTCTATTTTAAATAGGATAAAAAATATTTAATAGAATATTTTATATACAAATATTTATTCTTAAAATCAAAAAACAATTCTGAATCTATAAAGATAAAATTTATATTACACATCATTAAAAATAAAATATTATTAATTTTGAGTAAAAAGTATGTAAAAAAAATGGCATATGCAATCCTTAGATTGATATTTTTGAGCAAGACAATGCATGCTGGTCAACCATTCCCATTTTAGATTTGTCTAGTGTTAATTAGTTTCAAAACTTTCCACCTACAATTGTAACTATCGGACATTAATTGACACCAAAAAAAGAAAAAGAAAAAGAAAATGGCATATGCAATCCTTGTCTCCGTGAAGAAAAAGCAATTAATTAAATTAATTGGCAATTTCAACGGTCCTCATGCTAGTTTGATTTTTCTTATCCTATAATTTATAAACCCCACAAACATTAATTATAAGCATGCTAGTATTGGTATTAGTCAATTGTGTATGCAGCGTTAGGCAAGGTTCGAATGAAACATCCTCATTAAGTCATGCCTAATTGTCAGTGTCACTATGATTATTGATTAAACACAAATTAGGTGTAAAGTTTCATTCTCCTAGTCACATTTTAGAGTTTTAAAAAACAGGGATACTCAATCATAATAATTAAATGAAAAAAAATAATGGAGTATAAGACAAAGATAGTCATTGTTGGAAATTATATATATATATATATATATATATATATATATATAAAGATAAGAAAAAAAAAAGCCTCAAATCTTAATATATATTATCAAGAATAAAAGTTATAAAAATCTCTGTTAATAAAAAAAAAAGGCTAAAATACAGTTTTGATCTCCCTGTTTGTCAAAATTCACGGTTTTGGTCTCCCCATTTTTTTTAACAGTTTTGGTCCCCCACTCCAATTTTGGCCCAAAAAAATGATGAACAGTACTTGGTCCGTACATGAACAGTACATGTCCGTACATGAACAGTGAGGGGTGGAGGACCAAAACTGTTAAAAAACAAAATGGGGAGACCAAAACCGTGAATTTTGACAAACAGGAGACCAAAATTGTATTTTAGCCTAAAAAAATTTGGTTAAATTACACAAGAGGTCATTTAAGTTATTTTTGTTAAACAAGTTGGATCTTTAAGATTTTTTGGTAACAACTTGGTCCTTTAAGTTATGAAACGTATGCATCTATATTCTTTTTAAATAGAGTGAATGTGCTAATTATAAATACAATTATTTTGAATAGTATGAAAATAATGATTTACAATCAGAAATACAACAATCACAAATTTCTAAATATGTAAAATGAGAGAAAAATGATGTAAAAGTCCCCTTAAAGAATTAAGATGTTACACAAAAAAAACTTAAAGACCATCCTTTTAAAAAAAACAACTTAAAAAAACTCTGTATAATTCTGACTAAGTTTTTATTTGTTTTTGTTTTTTTACGTTAACTGGGTAGTTGTGTAGTAAAATTTTAATTATTAAATTAATATATATATATATATATATATATATTATTTTAGACTTCATTTGGTATTGAAAATTATTAGATTTTTAAAATTAGGGTGAACAATCGGTCGGGTTCGATCGGATTTGCGCTCAAAATTTAAATTTGACGTAAATCACGGTTTTAATTTTATTGTCCAATTTCGACGAATTAAATTTATGTTTTCATCGGATTCGATTAAAAGAAAAATATCAAATTTTTAGAATAGAACAATTTTTTTATTATTATTAAAAGAAAAATCATTATTATGGGATATATTTTCAATATTATTTGATATTAATTTTGATCATTATATTATGTTAAACCATAAACTAAATAATACTCAAAATTTTATATTGCATGTGTTGTATTTTTAAAATTACACAATACTTTCATTAAATTATAAAAATGATTATATCATCAAACATTATAAATCTAATTTTTATAGTGAGTCAATCATATAATAATAACATAAATAAAAAATATAATAATTAAATTCGATCGATTTCAATTTTCTTCGAATTCAAAATAAGTATCCGAATCCTACCGAAGCAATTCTATATTATTCAAATTAAACAACTTAATCAACTCGACACCTAACATCCAATCCGACTCATTTACACACAACAAGACAATAGATAGATAGGTTTCAATCTCTCGTTCAAATTTGTCCACCCTTATTTAATACCTATATTAATGGACATATTATGTCACATGCTAATTGATTCGGTGCAAAACTTTCATGAAGGGAAGTGATTGACACTTTGTTACGTAATAATAGAAAATCAAAAGTGCTTTTTTTCTAAGAGAAAGAAAGGTCAGTTGATGATAGATGCTTGCCGTAAGTTTTCTCCCTTAATTTTCCGTCCTGTATCAGTTTAGTTGACTAACTTAACTGGTTTGGGGTCATAGGACTATTTGGTTCAAATCAATTGAGTCTTCATATGACATGAAGACAATGACAAATAGCTGGCAATTATATATATATATATATATATATATATATATATATATATATATATATATATATATATATATATGAGTTATGCTAATGCACACTCATGTAAGTGTACATTAACAACATACACCTTATTGTATTTTTGAGTAGGATCCACCAATTTTAGATGAGACCCACATTAAAAAGATGAAGAAAAAAAAATAGATGTAGTGTATTTTTGTGTGGGGCCCACCAATTTTGGGGGTATGTTAGCATTTTCATATATATATATATATATATATATATATATATATATATATATATATATAGGGTTATCCTAATGCACACCCATGTAGGTGTGCATTAGCAACATACACCTTAGTGTATTTTTGTGTGGAGCCCACTAATTTTGGGTGGAACCCACATTAGAAAGATGATAAAAAAAATAAAAAGAAAATAGATGTAATGTATTTTGTGTGGGATCCACCAATTTTGGGTGTATGTTAACATTTTCCACACACATATATATATATATATATGTGTGTGTGTGTGTGTGTGTGTGTGGAACGTATCATATGATAATAACATTTTTATGTGAGAACATAAAAATAATTCAGAACCATTAGATTTTAAAATAAATTGTGGAGATTATTTGTGGTTTTTGTTTTTTTCTCTCCTCCATTATTAAAATAAATGATGGAAGAGAGAGAAAAAAAATTGACACATAATCTCCACCATTTATTTTAAAATCTAATGGTTTAGATTTATTCTCATGTTCTCACATTAAAATGACATTCTCATATGATACGTCTCATATATATATATATATATATATATATATATATATAAACTATGGGTCAATAGTATACGGAGGAAAACGAACAATAGTATGGGATGTGGAGGTAATTTGGTATTCTTGTATGGGGAGCAAAATAGATAGCAAAAATTGTATGAGATATGGATAAAAAATTTGGCACTATACATGAGGAGGAGGAAGGGGAAATGGTACAAGAGTTAATCAAAATTGAAAAAATAGACTAACAAAGGTGTGCAAGAGGATGAGGGAGGACAATGAGAAGGAAGTTTGTAGAGGTTTTGGAAGTCAGGTGATCTTATATAATCGATGATACCCATAATTTTAATTAGCTACAATATTAGAGGTTTAGGGGGCAAAAAAAAATTGCAAAAGTTAATTAGAAATCAGAAGCCAAACCTAATTAGCATTCAAAAGACAAAAATGGAAAATATAGAGAGAAGGTTATGCAACTTTCTACGGGGGGAATGATTGTGGGTATGCATTTAAACCGTCAGAAGAAAGATCTAGCATTCTGTTTATTGTTTGGGATAATAAGATATTTTCGCTTCAAAGAGAATTAATCATGGATAATGGAATATGGCTTGAAGGTGTCTTGGGTAAAGAACAGAAACCAATGTGCATTGTAAATATTTATGCACCGTTCGACGCAAGAAGAAAACAATCTTTGTGGATGAATTTATCTCAAGCGATATTGAGAAAAAAAATGGAGGCAAAATGTGTATTATGGGACACTTTAATAAAATCATGGAAGAATTCGAAAGGAAATGGGCTACCTAAATCTTGGGAAATTGAGGCTTTTGACAAGTTCATAAAAAAAAAACAGAGTTGATCGATCAACCACTGCATGGCAGAAAATTCACCCGATCCAGATCGTGAAGTTCAATTATGAGTCATTTATATAAGTTCCTCATCAAAAATTTGTGGTGTCTATCATGGCCTAACGGTAGTCAATGGTGCTTAGACATAAAGTTATCAAATCATTGTCTGATTCGGTTGAGCGACTCAAATTTAAACTAGGGACCGAAGTCGTTTCGTATGTTAAATTGGTATAAGGAAATAAAAGGATATGATAAATTTGTTAGAGATCAATTGTGAGATATAAATGTATAGGGATGGGGAATGTATGCCCTAAAATAAAAATTTAAGAGGATCCTCTCAAAACTTGGAAGGAAGAAGGAGGCAAGAGAAGATCTCACCAGGCTTAAAACCAAAGGAGAAATTGAGGGCCTATCAGAAGAAGAAATATAAATAAAGAGGTGTAGCGTGCGATTTTTGTCGGCGACGCGACCACCTTACCGTAATGGATTTGGGTGCTACTTTCTGATTTCTGTATTTATCCTATGAAGTTGGAAAGGAAAGGGAAGATATCTAAAACTAACCTTACACGCAAATGTTTTCTTTAACAAATGCTAAGAGATCGGGAAACGGAGTCTGGTTATACAAAGGGAAGCTATTAACACCCAATGTATCTATGGTAATCCATAAGAACCTTCTTTTGCATGTATTTTTGTTAACTTAAGATGATTTCTCGTGTTTATCTGCTGTGGCTTGGGAAAATTTCTCCTTTGGGAGTGTTAAGAGAATGTTTTTGTTGTTTTCGGGTTTTCTGTTGTTTTTGGAAAGGTACTAGACCTAGAGTTTTTGATTTGTGTGCTCGCTAAGATTTTGCAATCTTATGCCTACGTATTCCCATAAAGAGATTTGGGAAATCAGAGCAATCGTAGTTACTCCTATTCTATGGGAGAAAAATATGTGGTGTCTTGTTTAAAGCCCAAGACTAAAGCTAACTGAGTATTTGTGTCTTGTTTAAAGCCCAAGATTGAAGTTAAAGTTTGACTGAGAGAGAATTTGTCATCTCTAAAAGAGAGATATCTCATCTATTCATTACATATGCTAGGTAATTGGTTATAAGGGAAATTACTTTAACTGGGATATATGGAATCCAACAATGCCATAATTTCCTTTATAAGGGTGATGTCATGAAGGAAGAAAGCTTTAACTCAGTATAGAGCAATGCCACTTTTTCCTTATGAATCTTTCATGCTAAGAGAGGGACAATGGCTTGGATGTTAGGGATCCAGAGGCTTGCCACTTACAACTGTCAGATGAAAGATAAATTTTAGCTATGATAAAGGAAGGACCACGGCTTGGATTTTGAATCAACAAGAGTGCCACTAATAGCAATTATATGGAAAAAGTTTTTGATTATTTGTTTTGATATGTGATATATAGAGGATATATCTTCCTGCAGAGGGGACTTATGGTCTCATCTGAGGGGATGTTGATTTTTGTATGCCTTGATCAAAGCCTAAGGTTGAAGCTAAAAGAAACTAACTCCACTAGGGAGGGTTTTATCTGTCTTGTACAAAGCCCAAGATTGAGGCTGACTAGGGAAATTCTTATATGAAGCCTAAGAGAAGGCTATCTCTTGCTGAGGATTTATGGAAATCCAAGAGCAGGTCCAAATTGTATTGGGGAGAATCCAAAGGGATTTACTCTTGTTGGGAATCAAGGAAGAGTTGAAATATCAGATGCCATGAGGTTATGATTCTATTGGGGATTTTTTGATGATAAATTGACCCTGGTTGGGGATTTTTAAGGTAAAAGCTTAAACCTTGTTAGGGGTCAAAGAAGTTTAAAGTTGAGTTTAAAAACCTTGGAGGTTTTAACTCTGCTGGAGACTGGTGTATTGGTAAAATGATCAGGGTTTTTTCATGTGCTTTTAGGAAACTTGAGGGTCTCTGTGTGAGATCTATGAGGAAATGAGACTTTCCAAGTCTACTTGAATGAAGCCAAAGAGGGGGCTGAGACTGTCCAAGTCTCTCAAGAAGTGGTAGGTTCTAGTTTAGAGAGAGATCTTTGTATGATGCTCAAGAGGAGGCTGAGCGTTTAAGGGATGAAGATCAACCCTTAGAATGGTATGATGTTCTGGAATTTTGACTCTCATGGGGATTAAACTAGTAGAGATTACTAAATTCTATCATATGCTTTTAGGAAGCCTGTGGGTCCTTGTACTAAGCCCAAGAGGAGGCTGGGGGAACTTCTAAGAAGCCTGTTGGTCCTTATACTAAGCCCAAGAGGAGGTTGGGCATGCTTTTAGGAAGCCTGTGGGTCCAAGCCTAAGAAAAGTTCAAGAAAGGTTTCACCGGGAATTAATCCTTTCTTTGTTGAACAGTTCTAAGGTTTGAATAAATTCAAAAGAGGTTTCACAGGGAATTAATACTCTCTGGGGAAATGAATTTCTTGTACACACATATTTCTAAGTTTTGACAGTCTTGAGAAAATTTTCACCGGGAATAATGCCTTTCTCTGTTCCATATTGAATAAGCTCAAGAGGAGGCAGATTGTATTGAGGGAAGTTTCTTATGAGGGAACTAGTAATTGACTATGTTAGAAGTAACCTCTAGTTTGACCTAAGTGTAGACCTAACTGCTGGGGAAACTCTAAACAGATATACACATGTATGTATATACAGATAAGTGATTTGACAGATATATAAACAAATATGCATTGAAAAATATGTTGGGACTTACATTCTGAGCGGAGGCCCAAGTGTGTGGTGATCTATTGTATTGACTACAATTGTATGATTGATTAGGGTTTCAAGAAAGTTTTGAGGAAAATTTTAATTTTTGAATTAAAATAAATTTGTTTAAAAAGAAAGGAGTGTTTGGGGCTTATAACTCAAAGAGAGGTCCAAGTGGTCTAAGAGCAGTTTCACCGGGAATAATGCTCCTCTTAGTACCAGTTTAAAACAGACAGATGATTTTGAAAACAGAGGTATGGGGCTTAAAATTTTAGGAGAGGCCCATGGAAGTTGTTGATTGTTTAAAACAAAGTTTATGTACAAAAGATTGGGGCTTATACTTAATGAGAGGCCCAGATGACTTATTTTGAAAACATTGATCGCACTGCGATACCAAAAGACGTTGTAGGACTTATACTACAATAGAGGCCCAAAATTGTTTATGTACATAGGGGGGTTGGGTCTTACACTCTATTAGAGGCCCAAAAGTGTTTGTAAAGAAGAAAAAATGGGGCTTATACTAAAGGAGAGGCCCAGATGATTTATTTGAAAAGGCGACGATCACGTCGTGATTTTGAAAACCACAGAGGGACTTATACAATGACTGAGGCCCAAATTATTTATGTACAAAGGACGAATGGGTCTTACACTCTATTAGAGACCTAAAAGTGTTATTTTTATACAAGAGTTGGGGCTTATAGCTCGAGGAGATGCCCAGATGAAAAACAGTTATCGCACCGTTTATTTTGAAAATCGTATCGGGACTTATATAATGAATGAGACCCAAAATGATATATTTACAAAGAGGATGGGTCTTACACTCTAATAAAGGCCCAAAAGTGTTTCAAATTAAGTTTGAAAAATTAAAAATTAAGAAAATCCCTAATTTTAATTTTTTAAAAACAAATTTTCAAAGGAAATTAAATAAAAAAATGATATAAAATATCAAATATATTCAAAAACAAGTTGTGAACTTTGAAAAATGTTTTGAAAAATCATGTATAGTTATTTTAAAAACAACATGGAAGTTCTACAACCGAGTAAGTGTTTACCCGCTTTCTTTATCCGCTTTCATATATATATAACTGTATTGTAGGGCTGCTTACTGTAAGTCTTCTTTCACAAAATTTTATATACTTCTCAAATATCCACTGTGTAATACTAGTATAGTTATTTAGAGTTTTCCCCGGCAACTACGTCTAGCACTAGATAAAGCCCTATTGGTCACTCTTAAATACAAACAAACCTAGATCCCCATAGGATTACCAGACACAGTCTTCCCTCCTCTTGGGGTTAAATAATATGGAGACGTGAAAGGCAGCATTCTCGGTGAACCCTTTCTCAGACTTTCACTCTTAGAAATCGTCAAAGAAACTCTACTCCCCAGGGATGATCTTTTCTCTGTGAATGGCATCTCTTGAGTTTCTTCCAAATTCTCGCACTTTCCTGGCTTGATCTATTCTCAATGAATGGCATGTCTTTAACTTCTCGGGGTTTGGGGACCCACATGCTTCTTAAAAGCATCCCCGTCTCCTCTTGGGCGTTGTACAAGGACCATTCGGCTTCTTAAAAGCTCTCATGCCTTCTCTTGGGCTTAGTACAAGGACCCAGAGACCTCTACAGGTATAGGAACAGAACCTAGTCATCAATTTACTAGAGTTGTCTTTCTGAGTCAAGTGGCATACCTGTTAATGGGTTGACCTTCATCCCTTAACATACCAGCCTTCTCTTGGGCGTCATACAAAGATCATTCACTACCTGAGAATTGATTTCTCAAAACACCAGTAGACTTGGACAGTCTCAATACCCTTTGGATTTTCCATTTCCTTAAAGAACAGGAAATAACCCTGATCCTCTGATCAATTCCAAAGCACAATAATACCTTTAATCGTTCCCTTTATAAGAACTGATTTTCTCTTTTTTCCAACATACTGGACCTGTCACTAAACTGAAACAGTCACCAGCACAATAGCCTCCTCTTGGGCTTTGTACAATGATTCTCCCCAGCGGAGCTAACCTTTTCCCACTCTCTTGTTGAGTATAAAAGACTTTCTTGTTGGGTCAAACCTGTTTAGCCTCCATCTCGGGCTTCGTACGAGATAAAAATCACTCTCTTGTTGAGTATAAAAGACTCTCTTGTTGAATCACTTCCCTCTCAGCCTCTATCTTGGGCTTCGTACGAGATACAAAATCACTCTCTTGTTGAGTATAAAAGACCCTCATGTGGAGTCAAAACCTTTTAGCCTCCATCTTGGGCTTCATACAAGACACATATAATAGCACTCTCTTGTTGAGTCAGTCACTTGTTAGCACTCTCTTGTTGAGCATAAAAGACCCTCATGTGGAGTCAAAACCTTTTAGCCTCCATCTTGGGCTTCATACAAGACACATATAAAAGCACTCTCTTGTTGAGTCAGTCACTTGTTAGCACTCTCTTGTTGAGTCAACCCCTTTTAGCCTCTCTCTCGGGCTTCGTACGAGACACATAAAAACACCCTCTTGTTGGGTTAATAGCCTCCTCTTAGGCTTTGTATAAGAAAACGCCGGTTGAGTTAATCAACCTTTTAGCATCAAAATATGTGCCTTGCTCACAGTATATAAGCATCAACAACTCCTTTTCCTTCATCTAAATTGCTGTAAGCGGCAAGCCTCTGGATTATTTACATCCACGCCACTGTCCCTCTTTTAGCATGAGAAATTCCTAAGGAAAGATGACATTGCTCTAAATTGAGTTAAAGTCTTCTCCTTCAGGTTAAAAATCCCCTATAAAGGAAATTATGGCATTGCTGGATTCACATATCCCAGTTAAAGTAATTCTCCTTTATAATCAGTCACCCAACAGTTGTGACAAACAGACCAAATATCCCCCTTTAGAGATGACTAATTCTCTCTAAAGTCAAAACCATTCAGCTTCACATCTTGGGCTTTAAACAAGATACAAACCACATTTAGCTTCACGTCTTGGGCTTTGAACAAGACACCAAAATAACATTTTTTCCTCCCATAGAATAGGAGGAACTACGATCGCTCTGATTTCCCTGTTTCGTTAAACGGGAATACGTAGGCATAAGATTGGAAAAATCTTAGCGAGCATACTAATCCAAAACCCAAAACCCAGTATCTCCACCAAATCAACCCAAAAGCATCAAATCTAAACACATCTTACCTCACAAATAGTCTAGGCACTCTATTAACAAAATAGCCTAAGAGAGACCCACAATCTTCATAGCATCTGTAACCTAACAGACCGCTGTTTAAACTCAGTATGCAAGCAGGGTTAATTGGAGACATCTATTTCCCTTCCTTAATCAGCTCAATAGGATAAAAAATGAATTGAACTGTAGTACCCCAAAGCGATAATTCTTCACAACCACACAAAAATTCGCGCTACAGAAAAATGGTGACTTCACTGGGGACCGCGAGATCTTGTTCTCTTCCCATCTCTTAGGTAGAAATCTTAAAAAAGTGCCACAGGAAAAAATGGCACCCACCGTGGGGCCCGTCTTCTCTTTCCTACAATCCTTACGGTAGAAAGCCCCGAGTTCTCAAAATGTCACAGAAATGGCGACTCTGCTGGGGAGTCATTGTCTGTATAGGATCATAAGACTAGAGGTCTAGGATGATTAAGACAAATATATATACTGCTTTTCCTAATTGATATCTGTGTTATTTTTCTGCTAATGGGAATGCGTGTGATGCCGTATGTGGAAAGATTGAGTATACACCTAAGATAGGTGATGGCAATGCGGGTAATCTTGCGGGGAGTGAATCCCATTTAAGAGTCCTCGATCGACCATTAAACTCAGTGGAGACTCCCTTTGCAGATACATTGCCTATACGACTTCGGTTGTTGAAAGTAGTGTGGTCGACTGGGTTATCTGAGAACCTGAGGTTTTTAGTAGACTTAAGCCATTTTGTAGTACGGAAGCTATCGGAATTTGTTATCACGCGATACTACCCTCATCTGAGATCACTCTAGGATACATCAGCTCGCTGGCGATCCGCTTGCTGTTGTTATCACAGAGGGGTCAATGATTTTGCGGACATGTACAAAAAATCACCAGTATAAACCTTTGGGGGGGGGGGGGGGGTAGAGCCTTGACTTCATGACACCGACCCTTTGACCCCATGTTTTTTCTATGTTTTTGTGTGTTGCATTCATACATTCATTTAAAAAACATTAAAACAAAAAAAAAATCTTCTCTTCTAGTATCTCTTTTTAAAATTAAACTAAGACAATGATTGCAAATATCAGAGAAAGGAGATTGCGCTAATGGATTTCGGTAGAAGAAAAACTCATAAGTACACCTTCAAGGTTCCAAAGTTAGAGGATTTAAGAGGTTTGGCGAGAATGATCACCAACCACGAGGCTTTCAGAGCCAAGTATGGGGGACTACTGTCTCTATTAAGGGTCCATGTAATCGAAGGAATCCTGTCCACGCTAATCCAGTACTGCGATCCGGTTTATCACTGTTTCACATTCCCGGATTATCAGCTAGCACCAACGCTGGAGGAGTATTCTCACTTGACTGACCTGCATATTACTGATAAAGCTCCCTTTTCTGGACTGGAAGAAATTCCAAAGGATCAAACCATTGCACAGGCAATTTATTTGGACGAGTCAGAAGTCAAGACTCACATGACCACTAAAGGTGGCATCCAGGGTTTTCCAGCACAATTCTTGATAAAGAAAGCCCTATACTTTGCTAGTATAGGGAATGTGGCCGCTTTCGAGAGCATCTTTGTTTTGCTCACCTACGGGTTATTTTTGTTTCCCAACATCGATAACTTCGTAGATATCAACGCCATTAAGATTTTCCTGATTGGAAACCCTGTACCGACCTTACTCGCAGATGCGTATCATTCGATACATTTAAGGAATTTATATAGCGGAGGAATGATCATGTGCTGTGTACCCTTTCTTTATAAATGGTTCAGTTCCCATTTGCCCAAGTCTACTGCATTTTGGGATCAAAAGAATACTTTACGTTGGTCGCAGAGAATCATGTCTCTGACCAACTCTGACATCGATTGGTACAATCGAATCTACGACGGGATCAGAATCATTGATCGTTGTGGAAATTTCCCAAATGTACCCCTTATAGGAACTAGGGGGGAATCAACTATCATCTAGTGTTAGTTCGTCGTCAATTTGGATACCCAATGAGGCATGTCCCGCGCAATGCTCATCTGGAAGGTCTTTTCTTCAAGGAAGGAGAAAATGACAGGGCACTAAAGACGGAAATAGTGCACGCTTGGAAACACGTTCATAGGAAAGGACGAGAGTCTCTAGGAAAGCCAGACTGTGTCTCGGTGGAGCCTTATCTCCACTGGGTACAAACTAGAGCTCTCAAGTTGAGGATGCCTTACCCTCATCAGGAAGTTCTTCCATTAAGGGACTCTGCCCTTTATTTCATGTCTGAGACGGAAAAACTTCAGGCTACTCTCAGCAAAGTTCAGCAGGAGAAGAGGTCTTGGAGGAACAAGTACCATATTCTCAATGTGGAATGTAAGAAAATACAATAGCTATTAAGAGAAAAAGATGCTCTGATTGAGATTTTAGAGCAGCATGCTGTAGAAAATCAGGATGACCAAAGGAATTTGCTCACTCCTTTCACTTGGCAAAGGAATGACAACCCGACAATGGCCCAAGAGCCCCGGATAAAGAAAAGGAAAGCACCCGAACCAGCACCTGAGCTCTCCTCAGAGAGGACTCGGGATCCATAGTTTAGATCACTTTATAATCTACTGTATTTCTATTTCCGCAATCCTTTGAATTCAATAAAACGGGGTTTCCCCACTGTTTGATATTTGCAATCCAATTGTCGAATTTTACTTTGAATAAACAAAAACATACAATTAATAATCATTGCATTCATCATTCTCATAAATGCATTCTTCTTACCTACGAATCTCACGTTTGCGTCTCGATTCTAGAGTCAAACTGTCTCATTCGTACAATACTCGAGCCAATCGTCAGAAAAAGATGGATGATCTCGAGGAAGAGAACAGAGAGTTGAGAGAAGAGATCGACACTCTGATAGAGGATCTGAGAAAGCTTTATAACGACATGAAAGCTCTAGCAGAGGCTCAAATGCAACAACAAAGGACTGTGATCTCAGATATCACATCAACGCCCATAGTGGAAAAGTCTGATCCTAGGTACAAAATGCTGAAAGATCGTCCCTGGGGCATGCCACTTAACTATATCCCGAAAGGATGTGTTCCTCCGATCACTGAGGATCAGGGAACCGCAGCAGGAGCCGCTGGGCTTGAAGGTTACAAACTTCGGGAAAGTGAAGATGCCAGGGGCATGACAGCAACTCCTGAAGGTTACAAACTTTGGGAGGCACCGAGAGTCTCGCCCATAATGACTATACCACCAGCCGTGGTACACACTGTCCCAGAAGGACAGATTCCACAGATACCCTCTGGTGGAAATGACAACATGTTCGACAGAATGAATGAATTCCAGGAACAATTCCTGGAGATGCAGAAAGAACTGCAGGCCCTTCACGGTCAGGATCTATTTGGAAAGGACGACGCGGACCTCTGCTTAGTCCCCAATGTGAAAGTTCCACACAAGTTCCAAGTGCCCGACTTTGAAAAGTATAAGAGTAACTCTTGCCCTCAAAGTCATTTAGTGATGTACGCTCGACGAATGTCAGCTCAGACAAAGAACCAGGAGCTACTAATTCACTACTTTCAGGATAGTTTAACCGGTGCCGCATTAAAATGGTACATGGGTTTAAACCGCACTACGATCAGCACATTCAGAGATCTTGGCGCTGCTTTCGTTCAAAAATATAAATACAATTTGGACATGGCACCGGACAGAGATCAACTCAGATCAATGTTACAAAAGGACAAGGAAACCTTTAAGGAGTACGCTCAGAGATGGCGTGAAATTGCCGCCCAGATTTGTCCACCGCTTAAGGAAAAAGAAATGACAAAGATCTTCTTAAAGTCCTTGGGCTCATTTTACTACGACAGAATGGTTGCCAGTGCACCCAGTGACTTCACCGAGATGGTGGGCATGAGAGTTCGTCTTGAGGAAGCGGTCCGGGAAGGACGTTTGGTTAAAGACGCTGGATCATCAAGTAGTACAAAACGATACGGTAGTGCTCTCCCTAAGAAAAAAGAGCAAGATATCGGGAATATCTCTCTCGAAAAGCAAAGGTGACGATATCAACCAGTAACAGCTGTAACTCCTGCTATCAATCCCACGCCTGTTCCTACGTATCAACCTCAGGTTGCTCAGAGCCAACCTAATCAACAGCAACTTCAGCAAAGGACACAACATTCTCTTCAGCAGGCTCGTCCTCAGTACAACAACAAACCACCAGGGTTTGACCCTATACCCATGTTGTACGCGGAGCTGCTTCCATTATTACTGGTCAAGGGGCATGTCCAAACTAAGTCTCCTCTTACAGTACCAGAAAATCTGCCTTTTTGGTTCAAAACAGATCAGACGTGTCCTTACCATCAAGGAGGACCAGGGCATAACATAGAAAACTGTTTCAGTTTCAAATCCGACGTCCAAAAGCTTGTTAGGTGCGGGGTCTTATCTTTCAAGGATACGAATCCTAATATACTCACGAACTCGCTGCCTCAACATGAGGAAGCTGCAGTCAATTTGATAGAGGGAGAGTCTAACAACACTTATCAAATTCATGATGTACTCTTGTTAAGAGCCAACTTGGTCAAGATGCATTGTAAGCAGAGCGGATATGGCCATGTGCCACCTCATAATTATCACCAGTGTGATATCAGCTCTAAAAACAATCGATATTCTGTGGTGCAAGCATCTCTACAGGAACAATTGGATCTCGGATGGATCCAAGAGCATCGAGTTCGTGGAGTCAACATGACCTATATGAATTCCAACATCATTCCGAACCACGACATCCGTGCAATGAATGTCAACTTGGTGGCGATGCACTCAAGGTAAAGCCAGTATTATAATCTGCTGCGATACGATTATAATTTCTGTCTGACTTGCTCGGTAAACAAACAGGGATGCTCTTTTGTACAAGAGGCCCTCCAGCGTCAGATGGATCTTGGATGGATCCAGGACTACCATGATAGAAATCCTTATCAGATCAACATGATTCAAATATTTGATGTTCGTCTGATGAATACCAGCTTGGTGGAGTTACATGCCAGGCAGGTTCAACACGGTTTTCTCACTTCACATGATTATCTGAGCTGTAAACGATGTTGTGAGAGTAACCAAGGGTGCGCTCTCGCTCAGAGAACTTTACAACACTTATTAAACCACTAGTGGCTTCCAATCTATCTAGATGAAGACACGCAACAAATCAATGTGCTTAATGGAAACCCTACTCGGCGTCAAAGTCAGGATGTCCAATCTATGGAAACAAACCTCGTAAGGTTGCACTGCATTCAGAGCGGGCGTCGCCAGGTGCCACCACACAACTATGAACGCTGTAGAGTCTGTTCGAAGAATAAGCAAGGATGCTACCTTGTGCGGGCAGCCCTTCAAGGACAGTTGGATCGTAAAGAGATTCACCCGTGTCCGAGTTCCAAGCCAATCAACTGGACGCCAGACTACTTCGCTGATCGAATCAAAGATGTGGTTGTAATCTCTGATCATCAACAGAACAAGGATGTTTCTACCATCATCCCTCTACTGGACGAATCAAAGGTTCTTAGCCAGGAACTGATTAAAGTTACTTATGACAGTCAGAAAAATCAGAAGACCTTGGATACACCAGGCTGGGGCAGTCACTTCGACACTGCACCAGAAACTAAAGTTCGTCAAGAACGATTAACTCGTCACGGTCTGTGGAGAACAAGCCTTGATCGTGAGTAACCTGTCATTATCTACTTGTGTAGAACCCGAGGAGGATGTTGGGACTCACTTCCAAGCACTTTCGGTGAGCAATGAGAATCAATCAGAGAAAGGAACCTCAATTTCCTCATACAGAGATGCTCTCGAAGTGATCGAGAATAACAATGCAAAAGGATGGGGACAACTTATCATTCCTACTGATAATAAAACAAAGAAAGGTCTTGGTTTTTCTGCGACCTTCACCCAGACTGCTGCTAGCGATGAAAGTCTTCATCCCATTCAGGACTTCTTCCACAATGGAGGTTTCCTTCACCCAGTGCCTCAAACAGTCCATACCATCAATGAGGGATATCCCTCCGATACGGATGAGGAATGGAAGTCCTATCTCAACAAGGACGCTTATATGTCTCAGGAAGAGGTGCCTACGCTCTTTTGCTATCCCGCACAGAGTCTGAGATTTATACCAAGGTCAGATGTCAAAATGATATATGGAGATTGTGATTCGGAAGGATGCCGTGCTCCACCAAATTCATTAAAGGAAGACACTCTGATGAAAGACAACTTTGACCATGACTATTATGGCCCAATGGATGGCCTGCCTATCTAGCAGCCGTATCTAGGAAACTTGGGGCAAGAAAATCAGCCGAGCAATGAAAATCAGCTGAGCATCATTGAAAAGAATACATGCATCCCCACCATGTCATGGGATCAACACTCAGGGCATTATGCAAATATCCAGCACGACGATGAATTTGCAAAGCTTGCAGGACTAGAATTCATCAACTACGCTTTTCCCGAGGTCAATGTCATCGAAAGAGATGACTCCTCCAGTTCCACAGAAGTGTGGGACACCTTAGGACAACCGAGTGACAAGTTCGACTATATGGTCAAATACACCGCTCTTGAAAGCTCTCGTATCAGGCTCGAAGACATCTAGCGAACTGGATGGGGAGATTTTCCTGAGAGTGCAAACACTGTGCAAGATACAACCGAAGAATCCTCCTACGACAACTCTGCCTGGGAGACAGATTCCAACGATCCTGCTCCACCAGAAATCGACGAAATTCCAGAAGAGATCTCCCGATTACTCCGACAAGAGGAACGGTCCATTGAACCACACAAAGAGCCGTTGGAAACGATCAACGTGGGTTCAGAAAAAGAGAGAAAAGAAGTCAAGATTAGGGCGCTACTCAGTCCAACTGTCAAAGAAAGTTTGACAAAGCTTCTCAAAGAGTTTCCCGATGTATTCGCTTGGTCCTATCAGGACATGCCAGGGTTGGATACCAGCATCGTGGAACATCATCTACCGCTGAAATCAGAATGTAACCGGTAAAATAGAGGTTGAGACGGACTCACCCAGACATGGCCATCAAAATCAAAGAGGAGGTACAAAAACAGATTGACGCGGGTTTCCTCGCCACGTCAGAATATCCTCAATGGTTAGCCAATATCGTACCCGTTCCAAAAAGGACGGAAAAGTTAGAATGCGTGTCGATTACAGAGATCTGAATAATGCTAGTCCAAAGGATGACTTTCCTTTGCCGCACATTGACATGCTGGTTGACAGTACAACAAAGTTCAAAGTCTTCTCCTTCATGGATGGATTCTCGGGCTATAATCAGATAAAAATGGCGCTGAAAGACATGGAGAAAACTTTGTTCATTACCCCATGGGGTACCTTTTGTTACAAGGTAATTTCGTTCGGTCTGAAGAACGCCGGGGCAACCTATCAAAGGGCCATGACTACTCTGCTTCATGACATGATACACAAGGAAATCGAGGTATATGTCGATGACATGATTGCCAAATCTAAGACAGAAGAGGAGCATGTGGCCCACCTGTCAAAACTATTCAAGCGGTTGAGAAAGTACAAACTCCGCTTGAATCCCAACAAGTGCACATTCGGTGTTCGTTCCGGAAAACTGCTAGGGTTCATCGTCAGCCAAAAAGGAATTGAGGTTGATCCTGACAAGGTCAAGGCCATTCAAGAAATTCCTTCTCCGAAAACTGAAAAACAAGTCAGAGGATTCCTGGGACGTTTGAACTACATCTCCAGATTCATATTCCTCATTACCGCGACATGTGCGCCGATTTTCAAATTACTCAAAAAGAATCAGGACTGTGTTTGGACAAAGGACTGCCAAACCGCCTTCGACAGTATTAAGGAGTACCTGTTGAACCCACCGATTCTATCACCTCCAATGGAAGGAAGACCACTGATCATCTACCTCACAGTCCAAGAGGACTCAATGGGTTGTGTGCTTGGTCAACAAGACGAAACCAAAAGAAAAGAGTCTGCCATCTACTATTTGAGCAAGAAATTCACCGACTGCGAGACTCGGTACACTATGCTTGAGAAAACTTGCTGTGTTTTGGCTTGGGCAGCCAAACGTCTCACGGGAAGTGTCATACCCCAAATTTTGACCATTAAGATTTCCCATCATTGTGAAGATCATCATCACAATATGGAGGAACCATCATACCTCATCAGTCTCCCCAAAGAGGGGTGAGCATCCACTACAATCAAATTTAGGGTTTCCAGCCCTCTCAGAGCTTTTAGACAAAGAATCAATCAAGAAATGACATGATCTTCAACTTGTCTAACCTCTCAAATATCCACAAGGGATCAAGAGGACTCCCACTTCAAGGATTAAGCACAAGGCTGCTCCCTTCTAGGTGGATCAAGCCTCAAGATCGCCAGTGTCACCAAATTAGGGTTTGGTCGACCAGGGCCTCCAGATGAAAATTTTCCTCTGGGCATGAGCCAATGCTTCAAAGCATATCCTAAAATACTCCATGGAACCTTATGGGCCCAAGCATTAAGTCAATTTGACCTCAGGGGATGCATACATCAAAAATCAGGAATTAGGGTTTCTTGACCTAATTCACCCCTAAGTTGACTTTTGGGACAAATCATGAGCCAATACCTCAAGAGAGGACTTGAGGGTCTCCAACATACCACATTGATCCATTTGTAACAATGGATTGATCCAGGAAGCTTGAGCAGCAAGTCTCAATTTCATCAGTACCACAATTAGGGTTTTGAGGAAAAAGTCAATTGTAGCTTGGACTTTTGACCAGGACATGCTCCCAAACCCTAGGACATGGTTCACTATACCCTATAACACCCATGGAACATGTCCATCAAGTTTGATTTAGGTCAAGGACATGATTTCCTAAAGGATCGCACAGTTTGGAATTCATCTGACAAAAAGTCAACTGTGCACAAAAGTCAACTTTGACTTTTTGAGATTTTTCACAAAAATTGTTTTTTAACCCTAAAATGATGTTAATGTATGATTTGAATCATCATCCATCAAGAAAAATCAAGGAAAGTGGGATAACTTGTAAAAGGGGTAACCATAAAAACTTAGAAAATTTTCTAAGTTATGAACAAAGTGGCAAGGGTACCAACTTTGGAGGATCATAACTCCTAAACCACAAAGCCATTTTTCTTCATCCAAAGCTTGATTTGTAGATCTCATTACCCTCTACAAAAGCTTAAAACTGACCCCCCTCTAAATTCCTCATGGATTTTGAGTTATGGAATGATCAAAATCACAAAAAGTGAAAATGTCACTTTTTTCCAACACTTAGTGAAATTTTCACTAAGTCAGAATCTGCCTTCACTTTTTTCCAAATGTAGGGGGATTTTTCACTTGGATCCAAAAGGTATCAAAACCAAATATGATCAAACAGTTATTGTATCATATGAGGGCTTTTCAAAATGGCCAAGAACATCACCAAATTCCACTTGGACCAAGAGATATGACAATGGCAATATGCCTTGCTAAAAACTGCCAAGGCTAGGCAGAATTTTGCATGTTTGCTCGATTTGGAAAAATCAAATAATTCCAAGCCTTGTCATCACTTTGGACACATCTGAGGATCAAATCTAAAGGGGACAAGCACAGAGCCAAGCCTCCAAAGTCCTTGGAACAAGAAGTAGCATGCCAAACCTAGAATTGCCTAAAAGAGGGACAAGACTCCAATTTTGGATTGGAGCATTCAATGCATACACCAAGGTGGCATGGACTGAGCCATTTGCAACTGAATTCAGTCAAGACTTATCCAAGACCAAGGGAACCACAACCCTGTGCCCTAACCTCTAGTCAATGGGTAGAGGAGACTTGGATTCCAAAGTGCAACCATTGGCCAAACCTCTGCTGTAGTTGCCATTCACTATTTCTTGCAAAACAAACTTGCTCTACTATAAATAGAGCTCATTTGTGATCAGTTTGAGTACACCAAAGCCATCAAACAAATGCTTTCCTCAAAATCTCCTTCTTCACTCCAAAATTGCCTTAAAAAGCAAGTCACTATCGGGTTTTGAGTTTGAGAGAAATTCCAATCAAAACAATCACACACACATACACACACACACCTCATAAACATCATATAGAAGTGATCCAAACACTTAAACAACATCTGGAACACTGATTTCTCAGAATCACTAGCCAGTTGCTCAAGGTTTTAACCAAGTTGCAGCTGAGATGCCATGAAGTGATCAGCCATTTCCAGTCAAGTCCAAGCATTCAAACACACTCCATAGGGTGTAGGGAAGCTGTTCAGATCATCACAACTCATATGTAACACCTCCAACTCAAAAATCACACTGCACTTGCTGTCACGACCTTCAAGTAAGCCTAAACTTGGTCATCTCTTAATCTATGCATATTTCCTCGCATGATCGTGTGGTTGAAACGAGCAGATTGATAGGTGGTTTGCATGATTCCATCAAGTATTTAGTGAGATTGGAGAGAAAATGCAAATCTGGGCAAAACTCAGAACACGCAAACTCAGAACATGCAAATCTGTTCAAAGTATGATTTTTGAAACATTAATCCAAGATCACAATTTGTTTTCCACATGTTAAACAATTTTGATCATTTTAATTGAATTTTTTATTCAATTAAAATACATTTTGGAAATAAATTAGGGTTTTGATTAATTCAACCCTCATCAAACCTTTTAAAATAACTCTTTGGGCCTCTAATAGAGTGTAAGACCCAATCCCCTTTTAACCAAAACTTTTTGGGCCTCCGATATTGTATAAGTCCCTCTGCGTTAAAAGAAAATCTCGGCGCGATCGCCAATTCAAAAATCAAACCAAATGGGCCTACCCTCGTGTTATAAGCCCCATGTCTTTTCTTTAAACCTTTTGGGCCTCTAATAGAGTGTAAGACCCAATCCTTTGTAAATACAAACCTATCTTGGGTCTCACTTATTGTATAAGTCCCGTTGTATTTCAAAAAGTTCGACGCGATCATCGTCCGTTGAAAAAATGACCTTGGGCCTCTCCTTGAGCTGTAAGCCCCACCACTTGTACAAAAATAAATCTTTTGGGCCTCTTGAGAGAGTGTAAGACCCATCCCCTTGTACAGGAAAACCTTTTTTGGGCCCTAGTCACTTGTATAAGTCCCTCTGTATAAAACGACAATGCGATCACTGATAAACCTTGGGCCTCTCCTTGAGCTGTAAGCCCCAACATCTTTTCAAAATACTTTCTCCTTAAATTTTGAATATACTGTTGTTTTCAATCTTTCTTTGTTGAACAACTAACCAAACAACATGGAAGCTCTACAACCGAGTAAGTGGTTATATGCTTTCTTTATCCGCTTTCATATACATATAACTGTATTGTGGGGCTGTTTCGCTGTAAGTCTTCTTTCATAAACTCATATCAACTGTGTAATACTAGTATATATATTTAGAGTTTCCCCAGCAACTACGTCTAGCACTAAGCCCTGTTGATCACTCTAAAATAGACAAAACTAGATCCCCATAGGATTACCAGACACAGTCTTCCCTCCTCTTGGGGTTAAACAATATGGAAACGTGAAAGGCAGCATTCTCGGTGAACCCTTTCGTAGACTGTCACCCTTAGACATTGTCAAAGAAACTCTACTCCCCAGAGATGATCTTTTCTCCGTGAATGGCATCTCTTGAGTTTCTTCCAAATTCTCGGACTTTCCCGGCTTGATCTATTCTCTGTGAATAGCCTGACTTGAATTTCTCGGGGTTTGGGGACCCACAGGCTTCCTAAAAGCATCCCCGCCTCCTCTTGGGCATTGTACAAGGACCCTACGACTTCTTAGAAGTATTCACAGCCTCCTCTTAGGATTCGTATAAGGATTCTTCCTTCGGGAAGAGAGCCTCCTCTTGGGCTTCGTACAAATTGTCCCTCGGCTTCTTAAAAGTTTCCAGCCTCCTCTTGGGCTTCGTACAAATTGTCCCGACGACCTCCTAGAGGTATAGGAACAGAAATTAGTCATCTTAATAGAACAGTCTGTCAAAGAGTCTAGATCTTTCTACCATGAACATACTATTACTGTTTCTTTAAGCATAGTACAAAAGATAAAACTCTAGACTTGGACAGTCTAATCTCCTTGAGTCTCGAAGGCATTCTCAAGTAGGGATAAACACTAGTAGACTCGGACAGTCTCCAATACCCTCTGGATTCCCCCCATTTCCTTAATAAACAGGAAATAACCATGATCCTCTGATCAATCCCAAAGCATAGCCTTACCTTTAATCAGTCTCTTTATAAGAACTGATTTTCTCTTTTAACCAACCTACTGGACCTGTTACTCAACTGAAACAGCAAAATTTTTAGCCTCTATCTCGGGCTTCGTACGAGATACAAAAAGACTCTCTTGTTGAGTCAAACATTTTCAGCCTCTATCTCGGGCTTCGTACGAGATACAAAAACACTCTCTTGTTGAGTATAAAATACTCTCTTGTTGAGTCAAACATTTTCAGCCTCTATCTCGGGCTTCGTACGAAATACAAAAACGCTCTCTTGTTGAGTATAAAAGACTCTCTTGTTGAGTCAAACATTTTCAGCCTCCATCTCGGGCTTCGTACGAGGTACAAAGACTCTCTTGTTGAGTCAAGCGCCTTTAGCCTCTGTCTTGGGCTTCGTACAAGACACATCTAAAAGCACTCTCTTATTGAGTCAAACCCTTTTAGCCTCTCTCTCGGGCTTCGTACGAGACACATAAAAACTCCCTCTTGTTGGGTCAATAACCTCCTCTTAGGATTTGTATAAGAAAACCCCGGTTGAGTCAATCAACCTTTTAGCATAAAAAATGTGCCTCGTTCACAGGATACAAACATCAACAACTCCTTTCATCTAATTGCTGTAAGTGGCAAGCCTCTGGATTATTTACATCCACGCCACTGTCCCTCTTTTAGCATGAGAAATTCCTAAGGAAAGATAACATTGCTCTATACTGAGTTAAAGTCTTCTCCTTCAGGTTAAAACCCCCTATAAAGGAAATTATGGCATTGCTAGGATTCACATATCCCGGTTAAAGTAATCCTCCTTTATAGTCAATCACCTAACAGTTGTGACAAACAGAACCCCTTTAGAGATGACAAATTCTCTCTAAAGACAACACCTTTTTAGCTTCACATCTTGGGCTTCGAACAAGATACAAATAGACCCTTCAGCTTAACATCTTGGGCTTTGAACAAGATATAAACCACCTTTTCAGCTTCACGTCTTGGGCTTTGAACAAGACACGAAAACACCATTTCCTCCCATAGAATAGGAGGAACTACGATCGCTCTGATTTCCCTGTTTCGGTAAACGGGAATACGTAGGCATAAGATTGAAAGAAAAATCTTAGCGAGCAAACTAATCCAAAACCCAAATCCCGTACCTTCACATCTCAATCGAAAAGCATCAGTCCTAAACTCCCACCAATCGCCCGGGCACTATTTTAACAAAATAACCTAAGAGAGACCCACAATCTTTGTAGCATCTGTAAACCAACAGTCATCTGTTCAAACTCAGTTTGCAAGCAGGGTTAATTGGAGACATCTATTTCCCTTCCTTCATCAGCTTTAATAGGATAAAAAATGAATCGAGCTGTAGTACCCCAAAGCGTTATGTGCTTCGCAACCACGTCCAAAAATTCGCGCTACAGAAAAATGGCGACTTCACTGGGGAGAACGAGATCTTGTTCTCTTGCCATCTCTTAGGTAGAAACCTTAAAAAAGCACCACAGAAAAATGGCGTCCACCGTAGGGCCCTTTTCTTTTTCTTTCTTTCTTTGTGGATTTCACTGGGATATGACTTTTTTGACTTCACTAGGATCTTAGGTCAAAACCTTTAAAGTTGGGAAGATACCACAGAATGGCGACTCCGCTGGGGAGCCATTTTTGTCAGGAACATAGGATTCATAGCTCTTTAAAGTCTAGGACTTTAGGACAAATATATATACTACTTTTCCTAATTGATATCTGTGTTTATTTTTCTGCTAATGGGAATGCGTGTGATGCCGCATGTGGAAAGATTGAGTATACACCTAGGAAAAACCTCTTTTAGTAGTGCGGAAACTATTGGAAATGGTTGTCACGCGATACTACGTTCTTCTGATGGTTCTTCGAAAAACATCACCTAACACGTTTCCCGGCCCGCTGGTGTTTTCTCGACAAGAAATGATGATGTTGAGAGACAGGTACAAAAATCACTAGTATAAACCTTTGGGGGGGGGGGGTAGAGCCTTGACTTCATGACACCGACCCTTTGACCCCATGTTTTTTCTATGTTTTTGTGTGCTGCATTCATGCATTCATCTAAAAAACATTACATCAAAGAAAATTTTCTCTTCTAGTCTCTCTTTTTCAAATTAAACTAAGACAATGATTGCAAATGTCAGAGAAAAAGATTGCGCTCATGGACTTCGGTAGAAGGAGAACTCATAAGTATACCTTCAGGGTTCCAAAACTAGAAGATTTGAGAGGATTGGCAAGGATGATCACTAACCCTGAAGCTTTCAGAGCCAAGTACGGAGGTCTGCTACCTCTGTTAAGAGTCCATGTGATTGAAGGAATCATGGAGGCACTCATTCAGTTTTACGATCCGGTCTATCACTATTTCACAGTCCCAGATTACCAGCTCGCACCAACGCTGGAGGAGTATTCTCACCTAACCGATCTATACATTACTGATCGAGCTCCATTTTTTGGACTGGAAGAAATTCCAAAGGATCAGACCATTGCAAGAGCAATCTATTTGGATGAGTCAGAAATCAAGACTCACATGACCACCAAGGGTGGGCTCCCAGGTTTGCTAGCCCAGTTCCTGACAAAGAAGGCTTTATACTTTGCTAGTATAGGGAACATGAATGCTTTTGAAAGCATCTTTGTCTTACTCACCTACGGGTTATTTCTGTTTCTCAACATTAATAGCTTCGTCGATATCAACACCATTAAGGTTTTTCTCATTGGAAACCCTGTGCCAACTTTGCTCACGGACGCGTATCATTCTGTACACTTAGGAAATTTGTACAACGGAGGGACGATCACGTGCTGTGTACCCCTGTTATATAAATGGTTTATTTCCCATTTACCCAAGTCTGCTGCATTTTGGGATCATAAGAGTGCCTTACGTTGGTCGTAGTAAATCATGTCTCTTACCAACTCTGATATAGATTGGTGCAATAGGATTTATGACGGGATCAGGATCATTGATCGTTGTGGAAAATTCCCCAACGTACCCCTCATAGGAACTAAGGGAGGAATCAACTACCATCCAGTATTGGTTCGTCGTCAATTTGATACCCGATGAGGCATGTCCCGCGTAATGCTCATCTGGAAGGTCTTTTCTTCAAAGAAGGAGAAAATGACAGGGCACTAAAGATGGAAATAGTGCACGCTTGGAAATATGTTTATAATAAAGGATGAGAGTCTCTAGGAAAACCGGACTGTGTCTCGGTGGAGCCTTATCTCCACTGGGTACAAACTGGAGCTCTCAAGCTAAAGATGCCTTATCCTCGTCACGGAGTTCTTCCACCAAGGGAATCTGTCATGTACTTCATGACTGAAATGGAAAAACTTCAGGTTACTCTCAACAAAGTTCAACAGGAGAGGAGGTCTTGGAAGAACAAGCACCGCACCCTCAATGTAGAGTGTACCAAAATACAGCGACTGCTAAAAGATAAGGATGCTCTGATCGAGATTTTAGAGCAACATGCCGTGGATAATCAGGATGACCAAAGGAATTTTCTCGCTCCTTTCACTTGGCAAAGAATGACAACCCGACAACGACCCAAGAGCCCCGGTCCAAGTAAAGGAAAGTACCCGAATCAGCACCCGAGTTCTCCTCAGAGAGGACTCGGGACCCATTAGCTTAGGTTTCTGTTTCCGCACCTTGTAATCTACTGTATTTCCATTTCCGCAATCCTTTGAATTTAATAAAATGGGGTTTCCCCACTGTTTGATATTTGCAATCTAATTGTCGAAGTTTATTTTGATTAAACAAAAAAAAAACAATTAATATATGTCATACCCTAATTTTTGACCATAAGATTCTACCATCTTTGTGCATCATCCTGCATAGCATCTTTAGGTCATATGGTCTTGTGTGCGTGTTTATCATGACTAATCAGTTTGTGCAGGTGCAATAATTTCAAGTATAAAGTCTTACAGCCAAGTATTTCAGGGTGTGACCGTTGGGTTCTGGTTCAAAAGGTCCTAGGATTTCTACTGGTCATTTCCCTCAAGATTTTTTTAGTGTGTCTCAAGGAGAATTAAGGTTTCCTGTTCATTGGTGTGGAGCATGATCATTTGAGGATTGATTATGGTTTTCGTGGTAATTTGCATCACAAGCTGTATCATTATTTTTGAAGATGTCTCAAGGAATGGTTCACTTAAAATACAAGATGCGAGTGGTGAATTCATTGTTCAAGGATTTCATGTTACAAGTTGAATTTTATGATTAAAATCCCATGATTATTTCCTCTCACATTTTAAGTTGACCTCCAAGTTAAATTTATGTTACGCTTCATCCAAGTTTCTAAGTTGCAAGTTTGTTCATCAAGAGAGGTACAAATTCAAGGAAATACAAGATTCAAAAGGCCTCTAATTTACAAAATCAAAATTCAACATCACGAAATTCATGCCTTCGTGTTCAAATTCAAGTGCTTCGTAATTCCAAAGTCCACAGGTCATTTACGAGGAATTTACATGACTTCATGATTTAAGGTTTCTTACAAAAAATCAAACTCTAATAAGGTTCAAGGATCCACAACAAAATTTCATTCAAAAAAAAAACACAAGGTTCTCATGAATTACGTGCCAAGCTCAAAAGAAGCCGTGCTTCACTTTTCTTTCACAAACAGCTGACGGTGCCTATGAAGAAGTGCCTATGAAGAAGTCTTTTGCCTGCCATATTGTCTTCAAAACTTAAGTGAGGATGATGATGATGACAGCCTACCTTTCCTCGAAACTTTATCAGAAGTGACCCCCACAAATTCCTTCAATGAATGGTACCAAGCCTTGTTCGGTTCCCAAGTCTATTATACGGTATAAACTTACGGAATGATTAAGCACCCACCCGTGCTTATGCTTCATCTTTTTCCAAGAAGAGAAACAAAAAAAACCGTCATGTACTTGATATTGTACCAATATTTGAGCCGGCTATACAGTTCATGTCCTATCTCTTACTTACCAAAAGGTTCCTAGAACTGTACTTGCTGAAGCTATTAACATAGAAGGCTTATCTTTGGGCAAATTCCCCTCTCAACTCTAGAGGATGCACAGTTACTAATTGAGAGAACCACTAATGCTCTCCAAATGAGTTCACATCTGCAGTCAAAGTAGTACATTAATCTCATACAGATGTCAAAACAAATCACACGGTGATACAAAGAAATAAGGACCGTTAATGCTTCCGAAACAACACGCAACATGTTGGGGTAAGAATGGAAACAGTATCACTGTCATGAAAAGCTTGTTTCCTACTATAATCAAGTATATACAACAAGTTTTCAAATTCCTTTAACAGCCATCGAACCTTTCCAAAATGAAAATAACACGGAATCGGTACGTAATCAAGAGAAATCATTCAAACAAGAAAAATGATTAAGAGCAAGTAATTCACGAACAGATATAGCAAGGAATCATCCTCATCACAATGATAGATATTTTCTTTCTGAAATCGAAACCAACAAGTAAATCAAATCATGATCATCATTCAATTCAATTCATTTGCTTATGGCTATAAAAAGATCAAGATTCACAGACACAAAGGGGGGCGGGGGATAACACAGAGCAAAAATCATCAGCAATTTACACAGAGCAAAATCATCAGAAATACTACACACGCAGTAGCGCATCATCATCAAAATTACAACAACGCGAAAGACAATAGCAGCACACAAGGAACACGCAATGACAACATAGGAAGCACAAAACATACCTAGAGATCACCGTCGTCGAATCGTAGCATCAAACCGTTGCGTCGAACTTGAAGGTACGCGATTTGAATCCTCATTCTCAGATTTGTGAAATTCAATTATATATTAGTAGAATTGTGTACAACCGTCTTTGCTTCGAATTGCTGAATTTTCGTATGTGGGAGCTTTTGACTATTTCGTCACCGCGTAATGTTCGAGAACGTTTAAACTGAGGAGAGTGTGAACTCAACGCCGACGAGGTCAGCTGCGTACGGAAGCGTACGAGAGGAATGAAGGAGACAGAGGGTTTGAGAAAAGGGTTGTGCGAGAAGAAGAAGAGTGAAGGAAAAAGGAAGGGAAAATGAGTCGAGAGGGAAAGTGAGGGATTCATCTCATTGTTTGCCCCAATATGTTTTTCAGTAAGAACCAAACCGGGTTCAATCACACAACCCGCGACCCGCCTGGGAATGAATTTAGGCCACTTCATCCCAATGCCTGGCCCATCAGTTTCTTTTTGCACCCTTCTTAATTTGTTTGTTTTTTTTAGTTTTTATAATTTAGTTCTTATTACTTATTGATAAATTTGTTTTTAATTTATTGAATTAATTTTGGATTAGATTCTAGGATAATTAGCTTTTAATCTGTAACTAGATTTTAATTAGATTTATTAAAGATTAATCATTTAGTTAGTTATTTATTTAATTTTTTAGAATTTAGTTAATCTTGATTAATTTTAGTTTAATTAGGTCGAGTAGAATGCAACTTAACGTCTAGTTAATTCATAATTTAATCTTGATTATCCAGCTGTGTGATTAAGTCCCGATCTTTGATATCTACTTTCTTGTTGCATTATGTTTTGTTTATTTATTTATTTCCAAAGGAAAGGTTTCCCTCCGTTGACTCCATGTCACATATTAACCTAACTTTAGGTCCCTCTCTTTTATCCTAGCCTTAGGATCGGAGTCACCGCACCCCATGCATGTGTTCCGCCGTGAACACTTACTTCTCTTATAACTCAAATTTAACTTTAGAGTCACCGCACTCTATGTAGTGTTTTTCCATAGACGTTACTTCCCCCTGGAACCTTGACCACCGTCAAGAGTTCCTCACCCTCTTTGAGGGGAACTACAAATACTCTGATTCCACTTCCGTCAGGATACGAAGGCACAAGATGCGATGTCTTGGCGAGTATAATTAGATACTAACCCCCTAGGTCTTTACCTTAGCACATACCCCTTAGCAAGCAAGCAATAAATAACATTAATAATAACAAGAGGTTCCTGTAGAGTACTACAGACGTTTAGGATGCTAATACCTTCCCTAGACGTAACCAACCCCCGAACTTAGATTCTCTTAACTTAGGTTTTTCGATCTTTAACCTTTCCTTTGGATTGTAATACCCCAAATTTTGACCACTTAGATTTCCCATCATTGTGAAAATCATCATCACAATATGGATGAACCATCATGCTTCATCAGTCTCCCCAAAGATGGGTGAGCATCCAATACAATCAAAATTAGGGTTTCAAGCCCTCTCTGAGTGCTTAGACAAAGGATCAATCAAGAAATGACATGATCTTCAACTTGTCTAATCTCTCAAACATCCACAATGGATAAAAAAGGACTCCCACTTCAAGGATTAAGCACAAGGCTGCTCCCTTCTAGGTGGATCAAGTCTCAAGATCGACAGTGTCACCAAATTAGGGTTTTGGTCGACCAGGGCCTCCAGATGGAAATTTTCATCTGGGCACAAGGCAATGATCCCAAAACATAACCCAATATACTTCATGGAACCTCATGAACCCATGCATCAAGTCAATTTTGCCTTAGGGGATACATTCATCAAAAATCAGGAATTAGGGTTTCTTGACCTAATTCACCCCTAAGTTGACTTTTGGGACAAACCATGAGCCAAGACCTCAAGAGATGATTTGAGGGTCTCTAATATACCATATTGATCCATTTGGAACAATGGATTGATCCAAGAAGCTTGAGCAACAAGTCTCATTTTCATCTGCACCACAATTAGGGTTTTCAGGGAAAAGTCAACTGTAACTTTGACTTTTGACCAGGACATGCTCCCAAACCCTAATACATGATTGAATATACCCTATGACACCCATGGAACATGTCCATCAAGTTTGATTTAGGTCAAGGACATGATTTCCTGAAGAATTGCACAGTTTGGAATTCATCTGATAAAAAGTCAACTGTGCACAAAAGTCAACTTTGACTTTTTGAGATTTTTCACCAAAATGGATTTTTAACCCTAAAATGATGTTAATGTATGATTTGAATCATCATTCATCAAGAAAAATCAAGAAAAGTGAGATAACTTGTAAAAGGGGTAACCATAAAACTTAGAAAATTTTCTAAGTTAAAAACAAAGTGGCAAAGGTACCAACTTTGGAGGACCATAACTCCTAAACCACAAGACCATTTTTTCTCATCCAAAGATGGATTTGTATCCCTCATTATCACCTACAAAAACTTCAACTACAAGTCATTCCAATTCATTAAGGATTTTGAGTTATGGAGTGATCAAAGTGGCTGAAAAGTGAAAATGTCACTTTTTCCAACACTTAGTGAAATTTTCACTAAGTCAGATTCTGCCTCACTTTTTGCCAAATGTAGGGGGATTTTTCACTTGGAATCAAAAGAGATCAAAACCAAACTTGTTCAAACAGTTGTTGTATCATGTAAGAGCTTTCCAAAATGGCCAAGAACATTGCCAAATTCAACCTACACCATGAGATACAACATTGCCAAGTTGCCCTGCTGAAATCTGTCAAGGCAAGGCAGAATTTGCAACTTTGGTCGATTTGCCAAAATCAACCAAATTCAATTCCTCCAATCCACTTGGACACCTCAGAGTATTGAATCTAAAGGGGACAATCACTGAGCCAAGCCTCCAAAGTCCATGGAACAAGAAATAGCATGTTGAACCTAGAATGGCCAAAATAGGGACAAGACTTCAAATTTGGAATGAGGCATTCAATGGAACCATCAAGGTGGCATGGACTGAGCCATTCTCATCTAAAATCAGTCAAGACTTATCCAAGACCAAGGGGACCAAAGCTCTGTGCCCTAACCTCTAGTCAATGGCTAGAGGAGACTTGGATTTTCATTTGCCAACATTGGCCAAACCTACTTACCAGCTGCCATGCACTATTCCTTGCAAAACAAACTTGCTCTACTATAAATAGAGCTCAATTGTGGTCAGTTTAAGTACACCAAAGCCATCTAACAGATGCTTTCCTCAAAATCTCTTTCTCTTGGCAAAAATGCCTTTCTTAGCAAGGTAGCTATCGGGTTTTGAGTTTGAGAGCAATTCTGCACAAACCAATCACTCACACACCTCACATACATCACATATGAGCTGATCAAACACTCACATAACATATGGAGCATCAAAATCTCAAAATCACTTGCCATCCACACAAGTTTGAAGTGAAGTTGCAGCTGAGATGCCATAAACTGATCCAGTCCATTTCAATTCAATCCAAGTGTTCAAACACAATCCATATGGTGTAGGGAAGCTGTCCAGATCATCACAACTTGTATGTAACACCTCCAACCCAAAATCACATCTGCTCTTGCTGTCACGACTTGGAGGTAAGCCTAAACTTGGGCATCTCTCAATCTATGCATATTTCCTCGCACAATAATTTGGCCATATGTTCATAATCATGCATGGAATGTTTTCCCTCAATTAATTACATTGTTTGAATCGTGTATCAAAAATCCTAGCCTTCATGCAAAAATTAGGGTTCTTGAGGTCTCTTCGTGATTTCTTGTTGTATGTTTAATTTAAATGAAATTAAAGTACATAGACATGATCGTGAGGTTGAGACGAGCATAATGATATGTGGATTGCATGATATGATTACGTATTCATGGAGATTGGATAGAAAATGCAAATCTGGGCAAACTGAAAAACGCGCGCGTTCTTCAGCCTGTTCTTGGCGCCTTTTTTCCAAATTCAAATATTTGAATTTTGTGATTTTGTTTAATTGATTCAAAAATTAATTTCTCTCTGAGTTTTAATGATTTTGAGTTGATTCTTTTTTTAATAATTCACAAAAATGTTAAAATATTTTATTTTACCAAAAAATCCCAAAAATATTATTTATTTCATATAATTGATATTTTTGCAAAGAATTAATATTTTGATTGTTTTTGGCATTTTAAATATTTTTTTTACATTGATTTTGCAACTTTTAATGCTTTCTAATTATTTTGTAGGTCAATACTTAATTTTTGAAGCATTAATCCAAGATCACAATTTGTTTTCCATGTGTTAAACAATTTTTGATCATTTTAATTGAATTTTTATTCAATTAAATACATTTTGAAAACAAATTAGGGGTTTGGATTAATTCAACCTTCATAAATCATTTTCAAAACACTTTGGGCCTCTTGAGAGAGTGTAAGACCCACCCCCCCTTGTACAAAAACTTTTTGGGCCTCACTCATTGTATAAGTCCCTCTGAACAAGTAAATGGCACGATCGTCGCCCGTTTAAAAATAAAAATCATCTGGGCCTCTCCTTGAGCTATAAGACCCATTCAAAACACTTTGGGCCTCTATTAGAGTGTAAGACCCAATCCCCCTTTTAACCAAGCATCTTGGGCCTCACTTATTGTATAAGTCCCTCTGCGTTAAAAGAAAACCTCGGCGCGATCGCCATTTTTAAACGAAAAATCATTTGGGCCTACCCTCGTGTTATAAGCCCCACTCTTTTCTTTAAACCTTTTTGGGCCTCTTGAGAGAGTGTAAGACCCATCCCTTTGTACAGAAAACCATTTTGGGCCCCAGTCACTTGTATAAGTCCCTCTGTACAAATTCAACAGTGCGCTCACTGATAAAACCCTGGGCCTCTCCTTGAGCTGTAAGCCCCAAATCTTTCTTTTTCAAAGCACTTTCTCCTTTGATTTTGAATATACTGTTGTTTTCAATCTTTCTTTATTGAACAACTAACCAAACAGCATGGAAGCACTCCAACCGAGTATGTGGTTATCGCTTTCATTTACTGCTTTCATATATATATAAACTGTATTGTGGGGCTGTTTCACTGTAAGTCTCCTTTCACAAACTCATATATATATAACTGTATTGTGGGGCTGCTCACTGTAAGTCTCCTTTCATAAACTCATATCTACTGTATAATAATAGTATAGATATTTCGAGTTTCCCCGGCAACTACGTCTAGAACTAGGTGACGCCGTTTCGTTTATTCGTAGAAATAGACGCCTAGATCCCCAATAGGAGCACCAGATACAGTCTTCTCTTCGGCTGTCCTCCTTAGGAATCGTCAAGAAACTCTACTCCCCAAGATGAATGTATTCTCCGTGAATGGCATCTTTGAGTTTCTTCCCAATTCTCGAACTTTCCTGACTTGATCTATTCCTTGTGGATAACTTGCCTTGAATGTCTCGGGGTTTGGGTACCCACTACGGTCATAATCTTAGACCTTAACTAAGGAACCCTCTTTAAAAGCTAAAAGTCGCTGGATAGTAAACCTCGCACGTTTACCAGTGGTTTTTATCTTTTAAAGAGTTATCTCTCCTAATGGAAAGGAGATGATAAGACCCACGGGCTTCTTAAAAGCATCGGCCTCCTCTTGAGCATTATTCAAGGACCCTACGGCTTCTTAGAAGTATTCACAGCCTCCTCTTAGGCTTCGTATAATGATCTCTTCCTCCGGGAATGATAGCCTCCTCTTGGGCTTAGTACAAGGACCCGTCGGCTTCTTAAAAGTTTCCAGCCTCCTCTTGGGCTTCGTACGAATTGTCCCGACGACCTCCTAGAGGTATAGGAACAGAACCTAGTCATCTTCATAGAACAGTCCTTTCATAGAGTCTACTACTGTTTCTCAAAGCATAGTACAAATGATAAAACTCTAGACTTGGACAGTCTAACTTCCTTGAGTCTCAAAGACATTCTCAAGCACCCTTCGTTAAATAGGAAGGAAACCCGCAGACTCGGACAGTCTCAATACCCTTTGGATTTCCCGTTTCCTCAAAGAAAAGGAAATATCCCTGATCCTCGAATCAAAATCCCTGAGGGCCAACATTACTCATATAAGAACTGATTTTCTCTTTTAAAATCAGTATATTGAATCTGTCACTCAACTGAAACAAACCTTTAGCCTCCATCTCTGGCTTCGTACGAGATACAAAAACACTCTCTTGTTGAGTCAAACTTTTAGCCTCTATCTCGGGCTTCGTACGAGACACAAAGACTCCCTCGTAGAGTTAAACAAACAATAGCCTCTATCTCGGGCTTCGTACGAGACACAAAGATTCCATCGTCGAGTCAAAACCTTTTAGCCTCTCTCTCGGGCTTTGTATGAGACACAAAATAGCCTCCTCTTAGGCTTTGTATAATGATTTTCCTAGCGGAAATTAGCCTCCTCTTAGGCTTTGTATAAGAAAACCACTGGTTAATCTAATTAACCTTTTAGCATCAAAGCTGTGCCTCGTTCACAGTAAACAAACATCAACAACTCCTTCCCCTTCATCTAATCGCTGTAAGCGGCAAGCCTCTAGATCATCTACATCCATGCCACTGTCCCTCTTTTAGCATGAGAAATTCCTAAGGAAAGATGGCATTGCTCTACACTGAGTTAAAGTCTTCTCCTTCAGGTTAAAACCCTTTCTTCGGAAATTATGGCATTGCTCGGATCCACGTATCCCAGTTAAAGTAATTCTCCTTCTCCCCTCTTTAGAGATGACAAATTCTCTCTAAAGCCGAGACCTTTCAGCTTCACGTCTTGGGCTTTGAACAAGACACAAATAGACCTTTCAGCTTCACATCTTGGGCTTTGAACAAGATACAAACCACCTTTCGCTTCACGTCTTGGGCTTTGAACAAGACACCAAAAACCAATTTCCTCCCATAGAATAGGAGGAACTACGAACGCTCTGATTTCCCTGTTTCAGTAAACGGGAATACGTAGGCATAAGATCAAAAGAAAAGATCTTAGCGAGCGCAATCAACAAAAAACCCAAATCCCATATCTCCATCAATCAAAAGCAGTATTTCAAAAACATCAGTCCTAACATCCTAATCCTTGTTCCCCGTCAGAAACCTTCTGCCCAGGTAATAAAGAAAGAAAACAGTATTGGCGAAAATACAAATAACCAGTACAAAGGCCCCCCCACATTGATAGCATCCGTAACCTAACAGACCGCTGTTTAAACTCAGTATGCAAAGCAGGGTTAATTGGAGACATCTATTTCCCTTCCTTATTCAGCTCACAATAGGATAAAAAATGAATCGACCTGTAGTTTTAAAGCTCAAACCGCAGAGAGCGACCAACGCTTAAGAACCGTGTCCAAAATCGCTCGCTACAGTAAAAATGGCGCCCATCGTGGGGCCGGTCTCTGTTTTCCTTTTTCCTTTTCATCTCTTGTGTGAATACCACAGATTGGGGCTTTCGCCGGGGAACCCATTTCTGTCAGGAACTTAGGAATCATAGCTTTATAAGTCTAGGACGATTAGGACAAATATATATACTGCTTTTCCTAATTGCTATACGTGTTTATTTTTCTGCTAATGGGAATGCGTGTGATGCCGCATGTTGTGAGAATGAGTATACACCTAGAAAAGCCAAACCCTTTCGTAGTGCGAAAGCTATCAGAAATAGCTGTTACGCGATACTACCCTCATTTGAGGCTGGTGGTCTATTCTCGGTGAATGGCACTTACTCTAAGATTGCACACAACTCGCTGGCGATCCGCTTGTTGTCTTGCTTTCCTGGGAGGAGCTGATGATAATGAGTACAGGTACAAAAATCACCCTAGTATAAACCTTTGGGGATGGGTAGAGCCTTGACTTCATGACAACGACCCTTTGACCCCATGTTTTTTCTATGTTTTTGTGTGCTGCATTCATGCATTCATTTAATAAAACATTAAAACATTCAAAAAACTTTCTCTTCTAGTCTCTCTGTTTTTCAAATTAAACTAAGACTGTGATTGTAAATATCAGAGAAGAGGATTACGCTAATGGATTTCGGTAGAAGGAGAACTCACCAGTATACCTTCAAGGTTCCAAAACTAGGGGATTTGAGAAAGTTAGCGAGGATGATCGTTAACCCAGAGGCTTTCAAAGCCAAGCACGGTGGTTTGCTACCACTGTTAAGAGTCCATGTGATTAAGGGGATCATGGACGCGCTCATTCAGTTCTACGACCCGGTTTATCACTGTTTTACATTCCCGGATTACCAGCTATCACCAACGCTGGAGGAGTATTCTCATCTGACTGATTTACATATCACTGATCGAGCTCCATTTTCTGGACTGGAAGAAATTCCAAAGAATCAGACTATTGCAATAACAATTCATTTGGACGAGTCTGAGGTCAGGACTCACATGACCACTAAGGGTGGCACCCAAGGTTTGCCAGCCCAGTTCTTGACAAAGAAAGCTCTGTACTTCGCTAGTATAGGGAACGGGACTGCTTTTGAAAGCATCTTTGTCTTGCTCACCTATGGGTTATTTTTGTTTCCCAACATCAATAACTTCGTCGATATCAACGCCATTAAGGTTTTTCTCATTGGAAACCCTGTGCCGACTTTGCTCGCAGATGCGTATCATTCTGTACACTTGGGGAATTTGTACAGTGGAGGGGAGATCACATGCTGTGTACCTGTGCTTTACAAATGGTTTATCTCTCACTTGCCCAAGTCTGCTGCTTTTTGGGATTGCAAGAGTGTCTTGCGTTGGCCACAGAAGATCATGTCTCTCACCAATTCCGATATAGATTGGTGTAATAGGATTTATGAGGGAATTAGAATCATTGATCGTTGTGGAAACTTCCCCAGCGTACCCCTCATAGGAACTAAATGAGGAATCAACTATCATCCGATATTAGTTCTTCGTCAATTTGGATACCCGATGAGACACATCCCATTGAGTGTTCATTTGGAGGGTCTTTTCTTCAAAGAAGGAAAAAGTGACAGAGCACTAAAGATGGAAATAGTGCAAGCTTGGAAACATGTTCATAAGAAAGGACGAGAGTCTCTGGGAAAACCGGACTGTGTCTCGGTGGAGCCTTATCTCCATTGGGTACAAACTAGAGCTCTCAAGCTAAGGATGCCTTATCCTCGTTACGGAATTCTTCCGCCAAGGGAAATTGTCATGTACTTCATGACGGAAACTGAAAGGCTTCAGGTTACTCTCAACAAATTTCAAAAGGAAAGAAGGTCTTGGAAGAACAAGTACCGCACCCTTGACGTAGAGTGTATCCAAATACAACAACTACTAAAAGAGAAAGATGCTCTGATTGAAATTTTGGAGCAGCATGCTGTGGAGAATCAAGATGACCAAAGGAATTTGCTCGCTCCTTTCACCTGGCAAAGGAATGACAACCCGACAACGGCCCAAGCGCCCCGGTCAAAGAAGAGGACTCGGGACCCATTAGTTTAGGTTTCTGTTTCTGCACTTTGTAATCTACTGTATTTCCATTTCTGTAATCCTTTGGAATTCAATAAAAAGGGGTTTCCCCACAGTTTGATATTTGCAATCCAATTGTCGAAGTTTATTTTGATTAAACCTAAAAACAATTAATATAATCATTGCATTCATCATTCTCACATCGCGTATTCTTCTTACCTACGAATCTCACGTTTGTGTCTCGATTCTAGAGTCAAACTGCCTCATTCGTATAATACTCAGGCCAATCGTCAGAAAAAGATGGATGATCTTGAGGAAGAAAACAAAGAGTTGAAAGAAGAGATCGACGCTCTGAGAGAGGATATGAGAAAGCTTCGTAACGACATGCAAGCCATGGCAGAAGCTCAGCTACAAAGAACTGTGATCTCAGAGATCACCTCAACGCCCATCATAGAAAAGTATGATCCTAGGTATCAGATGCCGAAAGATCGTCCTTGGGGCATGCCTGCTAACTATATCCCGGAAGGATATGTTCCGCCGATCACTGAAGATCAGGGAATCGCAACAGAAGCCGCTGGGCCTGAAGGTTACAAACTTCAGGAAAGCGAAGATGCTAGGGGCATACTGAAGACTCCTGAAGGTTACAAACTTCAGGAGACACCAAGACTTACTGCCGTAGTCACGGTACCACCCCCTGCGGTGCACACTGTCCCGGAAGGACAGATTCCACCAACACCTTCTGGTAAAAAGGAAACTATGTTTGACAGAATGGATGAATTCCAGGAGCAGTTCTTGGAAATGCAGAAAGAGCTGCAAGCCATTCGCGGTCAGGATCTATTTGGAAAGGACGCCGCAGATCTCTGCTTGGTCCCCAATGTAAAAGTCCCGCACAAGTTCCAAGTGCCCGACTTTGAAAAATACAAGGGTAACTCTTGCCCTCAAAGCCATCTGGTGATGTACGCTCGGCGGATGTCAGCTCAGACGGAGAATCAGGACCTGCTGATTCACTACTTTCAGGATAGTTTAACCGGTGCCGCACTAAAATGGTACATGGGTTTAAACCGTACTATGATCAGTACATTCAGAGATCTTGGTACTGCCTTCGTCCAACAATACAAGTACAATTTGGACATGGCACCCGACAGAGATCAACTCAGATCAATATCGCAAAAGGACAAGGAAACCTTTAAGGAGTATGCTCAAAGGTGGCGTGAAATTGCCGCTCAAATTTGTCCACCTCTTGAGGAAAAAGAGATGACAAAGATCTTCTTAAAGACCTTAAGCTCATTTTACTATGACCGAATGGTCGCCAGTGCGCCCAGTGATTTCACCGAAATGGTCGGCATGGGTGTACGTCTTGAGGAAGCTGTCCGAGAAGGACGTTTGGTAAAAGACACTGGATCAACGAGCGGTACTAAAAAATACGGTAGTGCTCTCCCTAAGAAAAAAGAGCAAGATATTGGGAATATCTCTCTCGGAAAGCAAAGGCGACGTTATCAGCCAGTAGCAGCTGTAACTCCTGCTATCTGCCCCGCGCCTATTCCTATGTATCAGCCTCAGGTTGCGCAGAGTCAACCTGACCAACAAAGGACACAAAAACCTCTTCAGCAGGCTCGTCCTCCATATAACAACAACCGTACAACACGGCCACCAGGATTTGATCATATACCCGTAACGTACGCAGAGCTATTTCCGTTACTGCTGGCTAAGGGGCACATTCAGACTAAGTCTCCCATTTCAGTTCTGGAAAATCCGCCTTTTTGGTTTAAAGCGGATCAAACATGCCCTTATCATCAAGGAGGTTCAGGGCATAACATTGAGACTTGTCTCAATTTCAAATCTGACGTGCAAAAGCTTGTTAGGAGCGGGCTCTTATCTTTCAAAGATACGAATCCCAACGTTCTCACGAACCCGCTGCCTCAACATGAGAAAACTGCAGTCAATCTGATTGAGAAAGAGACTAACAATGTCTATCAAATTCATGATGTACTCTTATTGGGGACCAATCTGGTCAAGATGCATTGTAGACAGAGTGGATATGGCCATGTGCCACCTCATAATTATCACCAGTGTGATATCTGCTCTAAAGACAACCAGGGGTGTTCTGTAGTGCAAGCAGCTCTACAGGAACAAATGGATCTGGGATGGATCCAAGAGCACCGAGTTCGTGGAGTTAACATGGTCTACACGAATTCTAATGTCATTCAAAACCACGACGTCCGTGCGATGAATGTCAACTTGGTGGCGATGCACTCAAGGCAAAGCCAGTATCATAATCTGCTGCGACACGATTACAGTTCCTGTCTGATTTGCTCGGTAAACAAACAGGGATGCTCTTTCATACAAGAGGCCCTCCAGCGTCAGATGGATCTTGGATGGATCCAAGACTACCATGACAGGAACTCCTATCAAATCAACATGGTTCAGATTTTCGACATTCGCGTGATGAATACCAACCTGGTAGAGTTACATGCTGAGCAGGTCTGACTTGGATTCTTAATATCACATGACTATCAAAATTGTAAAGTGGGTTGCGAAAACGATCGAGGTTGTACCCTTGTCCAGGAGGCACTTCGGCACTTGTTAAATCACTGGTGGATGTCAATGGACGAAGATACTCAGCAAATTAGTATCAGTCACAGGAATCCTACTCGTCGTCAAAGTCAGGATGTCTGATCAATGGAAGATAACCTAGTGAGGTTACATTGTATTCAAAGTGGGCATGGCCAGGTGCCACCACACAACTATGACAGTTGTAGCGTCTGTTCGGAAAGTAACCAAGGGTGTTACCTTGTGAGAGCAGCTCTTCAGGGTCAGGTCGATCACGAAGAAATTCGTCCATATCCAGGTTCAGAACCCATCATTTGGTCGCCGAACTACCTTGCCGAGCAAGTTGAGGATGTTGTCACGATCTCTGGTCATCACAGGACCAGGGATGTTTTTTCCATCATCCCTCTACTTGACGAATCTAGAGTTCCCAACCGGGAACGGATCGAGGTTACTTATGATGGTCAGAAAAATCAGAAGGTTCCCATAGTCATCTATCTACCGGGACCACTACCGTATGAATCAGCTAAGGCAATACCTTACAAATACGGTGCAACAATAATCGAGAATGGAAAGGAAATTCCATTACCCTCCGTCGTGAACATTGTAGACATCAGTCGTGTAACACGGAGCGGTCGAATCTTCAACCGAGAGGTTGGAGAATCCAACAAAGAAAAGGAACTTCAGGCAGAAATTCCTGATCCACCAGTCGGTCAATCCAGTAATCCCGACCTTTCAAAAAATGATGATGAGATGCTGAAGCTCATCCAAAGGAGTGAATATAACATTGTTGATCAACTGTTACAGACTCCTTCAAAGATCTCGGTATTATCGCTGTTACTCAGTTCAGAAGCCCACAGGGAGGCTCTACAGAAAGTCTTGGAGCAAGCCTTTGTGGAACAGGATGTAACAATCAGACAGTTCGATAGCATTGTCTCTAACATCACTTCCTGCAACAATTTGGGATTTAGTGATGAGGAATTACCTGAAGAGGGTCGCCGTCATAACATGGCACTCAATATCACAGTTAACTGCCAGGGCGATGCTTTAGCCAACATACTGGTAGACACAGGGTCAGCCCTGAATGTTATGCCAAAGTCCACCTTGATGCAATTATCATTCAAGGGCCCTCCGATGAGAGTCAGCGAGGTCGTCGTCAAAGCATTCGACGGATCCAGAAAAACAGTTATCGGCGAAGTTGATCTTCCCATAACTATTGGTCCTCACACTTTCCAAATCACTTTCCAGGTCATGGACAACCGGGCAACGTACAGTTGTTTATTAGGAAGACCTTGGATACATCAGGCTGGAGCGGTTACTTCAACCCTCCACCAAAAGCTAAAGTTCGTCAAGAACGACCAACTTGTCACGGTTTGTGGGGAACAAGCCTTGCTTGTGAGTAACCTATCATCATCTACTTGTGTGGAACCCGAGGAGGTTATTGGAACTCAGTTCCAAGCACTATCGGTGAGCAAGAACAATCAGTTCAAAGAAGGAACATCAATTTCTTCATACAAAGATGCTATCAAAGCGGTCGAGAGTACCGATACGACAGGATGGGGACGACTTGTCATTCCCATTGACAATAAAACAAAGAAGGGTCTTGGTTTTTCTGCGACCTGTACCCAGACAGTTGCTAACGATGAAAGTCTTCATCCCCTTCAAAACTTATTCCACAGTGGAGGTTTTCTTCACCCAGTGTCTCAGATAGTTCATGCTATCAATGAGGAAGATCCCTCTGACACAGATGAAGAATGGAAGTCCTATCTTAACAAGGACGGCTATATGTCTCAGGAAGAGGTGCCTATACCTTTTTGCTTTCCTATAGAAAGTCCGAGATTTATACCAAGATCAGATGTCGAAATGATCTACGGAGATTGTGATCCGAAAGGATGCCGTGCTCCGCCAAATTCATTAGAGGAAGACACTCCAATGAAAGACAGCTTTGATCACAATTACTATGGCCCGATGGATGGCCTGCCAATGTGGCAGCCTTACCCAGGAAACTTGGGGCAAGAAAGTCAGCCGAATAATGAAGCTCAGCTGAGCGTCATTGAACAGAATACCTGTGTCCCCGCCATGTCATGGGATCAACACTCAGGTCATTCAGAAACTACTCAACATGAAGATGAATTCGCAACGTTTGCAGCACTAGAATTCATCAACTATGCTTTTTCTGAGGTCAACGTCATCGAGAGGGATGACTTTTCCAGTTCCAAAGAAGTTTGGGACACTCTGGGACAACCTAGTGGAAAATACGACTTTATGGTCAAGTACACTGCTCCCGAAAGCTCTCGTATCAGGCTCGAAGATATCCAGTCAACTGGATGGGGAGATACAGCTGAGAGCACAAATGCTATGCAAAATGCAACAGAGGAATCCTCCTACGACAAATCTGTCTGGGAGACAGATTCCAATGATCCTACTCCACCAGAAATCAGCGTTATTTCTAAAGACAAATCAAGGAAGGTGCCAGACTTTGTGATTCACCGAGGAGTTCGCCGCCAATGGGTTGCTGTCGATGTTCTGAAGGTCGTTCGTCAGTCAAAGTAATTGCCATCTTTAACCTTTCACCCTGCCCAGGTGAAACGGATATTTTGATAGGGCTCGTTTTCTGTAAATTTCCCTCTTCGCTTTGCCCAAAGCGACAGAGTTTTGTTTTATAGGGCTGTAGTTTCAAGAGTCGACTTGTTCATTAATAAAATAACGTCGTTCTGTAATTTCCGCATTTATTGCTGTTTTCTCTTTTCGCTTTTTCAGAAAATGGTAATCCTAAAAAACATTCAATAATAAAAACAAGCAGTAAAATCAAAACACTGCACACACTTACATTTTCCCTATCTCTTCTAAACACGAATCATCACGTCATGCAGATTGCTTGTTTTATACCCCGTTGAAACATACGATCCGATGCCTTCTTCCAACTTTGAGTTCCCGGTATTCGAGGCTGAAGAAGAAAATGACGACCAAATTCCAGAAGAGATCTCCCGACTACTCAGACAAGAGGAAAGGTCCATCGAACCTCACAAAGAGCCGTTGGAAACGGTAAACTTGGGTTCAGAGCAAGAGAAAAAAGAAATCAGGATCAGAGCATTGCTCAGTCCAACTGCCAGAGAGGGTTTGATAAAGCTTCTCGAAGAATTCCCCGATGTGTTCGCTTGGTCCTATCAGGATATGCCAGGGTTGGATACCAGCATCGTGGAACATCACTTACCGTTAAGATCGGAATGTCCGCCAGTAAAGTAAAGGTTGAGACGGACTCACCCGGACATGGCCATCAAAATCAAAGAGGAGGTACAGAAACAGATCGACGCGGGTTTCCTCGCTACATCTGAATATCCTCAATGGTTAGCCAACATCGTGCCCGTTCCCAAAAAGGACGGAAGGGTCAGAATGTGTGTTGATTACAGAGATCTGAACAAGGCAAGTCCAAAGGACGACTTTCCTTTACCACACATTGACATGTTGGTTGACAGCACAGCAAAGTTCAAAGTATTCTCCTTCATGGATGGATTCTAGGGTTATAACCAGATCAAAATGGCACCGAAAGACATGGAGAAAACTTCGTTCATTACCCCATGGGGTACCTTTTGTTACAAGGTAATGCCGTTCGGTTTGAAGAATGCCGGGGCAACTTATCAAAGGGCCATGACTACTCTGTTTCATGACATGATACATAAGGAAATCGAGGTATATGTCGATGATTTGATTGCAAAATCAAGAACAGAGGATGAGCACGTAGAACATCTGTCAAAATTGTTCGAACGTCTAAGAAAATTCAAGCTCCGCTTGAATCCTAACAAGTGCACCTTCGGTGTCCGTTCGGGGAAACTACTAGGGTTCATCGTCAGCCAGAATGGAATTGAAGTCGATCCTGACAAGGTCAAGGCCTTTCAAGAAATGCCTTCTCCGAAAACTGAAAAACAAGTCAGAGGATTCCTGGGACGTTTGAACTACATCTCCAGATTCATATTCCTTATGACCGGGACGTGTACGCTGATTTTCAAATTACTCAAAAAGAACCAGGATTGCGTTTGGTCAGAAGACTGCCAAACTGCCTTCGACAGTATTAAGGAATATCTGTTGAACCCGCCGATTCTATCACCTCCAGTGGAAGGAAGACCACTGATCATTTACCTCACAGTCCTAGAGGACTCAATGGGATGTGTACTTGGAAAACAAGACGAAACTAAACGGAAAGAGTCTGCCATTTACTATCTAAGCAAGAAATTTACCGACTGCAAAACTCGGTACACGACGCTTGAGAAAACTTGTTGCGCTTTGGCTTGGGCAGCCAAACGTCTTCGCCAGTACATGATTCGTCATACTACTTGGTTGGTCTCCGAAATGGATCCAATCAAGTACGTTTTTGAAAAACCTGCTCTCACGGGAAGGATTGCCCGTTGGCAGATGTTACTATCAGAATATGACATAGAGTACCATGCTCAGAAAGCCGTTAAAGGAAGTATTTTAGCCGATCATTTGGCTCATCAACCGATTGACAATCAAGAATCAATCGGGTTTGACTTCCCAGACGAAGATGTCATGTATCTAAAGATGAAAGATTGCGATGAACCGCTACCCAGTGAAGGGCCAGAACCAGGTTCCCAGTGGGGACTTATCTTTGACAGAGCAGTTAATCACTATGGAAATAGAATTGGGGAAATCATTGTTACCCCTCAGGGTACCCACATTCCTTTCACTGCCAGACTTACGTTCAAGTGTACGAACAACGAGGCCGAATACGAAGCATGTATTATGGGTCTCGAAGAAGCGATTGATTTAAGGATCAAAAACTTGGACGTATACGGCGATTCAGCCCTAGTGATCAATCAGATAAAAGGAGATTGGAACACATACCAATCAGGATTGATTCCTTACAAAGACTATGCAAGAAGGTTGCTACCCTTCTTCAACAGAGTCGACTTTCATCACATCCCTCGTGATGAGAATCACATGGCTGATGCATTAGCCACTCTCTCTTCCATGATTAGTGTAGGTCGATGGAATAACATACCTAAGATCGACATCATGCGCCTTGAACGGTCCGCTTACATCTTCATGATTGAAGCAGTCATAGACGACAGACCTTGGTATCACGATATCAAATGCTTCCTTCAGAAACAAGAGTACCCATCTGGGGCACTCAGAAAAGATAGAAAGACCCTCAGAAGATTGGTTGGAAACTTCTTCCTGAGCGGTGACACTCTTTATAAGAGAAATTTTGACATGGTCTTGCTCCGATGCGTCGACAGACCAGAAGCAGACATGCTCATGAAAGAAATTCATGAAGGATCCTTTGGAACTCATGCCAACGGACACACAATGGCAAGAAAAATTCTCAGGGCCGGGTACTATTAGTTGACCATGGAATCCGACTGCTACAAGTACATGAGGAGGTGTCACAAGTGTCAGATATACTCCGACAAAATTCATGTACCACCATCACATCTCAAAGTTCTTTCTTCCCCATGGCCATTTTCCATATGGGGAATCGTTATGATTGGCATGATTGAGCCCAAGGCTTCAAACGAACATCGGTTCATCCTGGTAGCCATTGACTATTTCACCAAGTGGGTCGAAGCAGCGTCATTCGCTAATGTAACCCGACAAGTGGTGGTCCGATTTATCAAAAATAATATCATCTGCCGTTATGGTGTTCCAAGCGAGATCATTACTGATAATGGATCTAACTTGAACAATAAGATGATGAAAGAGTTATGTGCAGAGTTCAGGATCGAACACCATAACTCATCTCCCTACCGACCCAAGATGAACGGAGCGGTAGAAGCGGCTAACAAGAACATCAAGAAGATTATTCAAAAGATGGTTGTAACCTACAAAGATTGGCATGAGATGTTACCCTTTGCGCTTCATGGTTATCACACATCTGTCCGTACTTCAACAGGGGCAACCCCTTTCTCTCTAGTATATGGCATGGAGGAAGTTCTCCCCATAGAAGTAGAGATCCCATCAATCCGGGTATTAATGGAAGATAAGCTCACCGAAGCTGAATGGTGTCAAGGTCGACACGACGAATTGAATCTGATCGAGGAAAAATGAGTCACGGCACTATGCCACGGTCAGTTATATCAGCAAAGAATGAAGAGGGCGTTTGACAAAAAGGTCCGACCGCGTGTCTTCAGGGAAGGAGACCTTGTGCTCAAGAAGATACAATCATTTCTCACTGATTCTCGGGGCAAGTGGACTCCAAATTATGATGGCCCCTATGTGGTCACGAAAGCTTTCTCAGGCGGCGCCTTGAGACTTGCAACCATGGACGGAGAGGAATTTGCCTACCCCACGAATGTTGATGTAGTCAAGAAATACTTCGCCTAAAAAAAACGTCTCGGTGGATTGAAAACCCGAAAGGGCGGTCCAGGCAAAAGTTAGAGACATGAAAAAAAAAGAATCATCCCGATGGATTGGAAATCTCATAGTACAATCCAGGCAAAAGTTAGGGATAATGGCAAGTAACTATGTTCAACAGAGGCAAGTCCCTCAGCAGCAGTTACAGCATCATCTGTCAGAAAACTCCAGTCAAAGTCATCTTCGACGGAAGCTCAGGATGTCCCGAATTCAAAGTTGGTAGAAGGATAGTGGTCGTTATGTTTCAACGTAACCCTTTTCCCTGTAAATTACCATTTTCTAACTTTGTATATACTCTTTGGAATCACGCGTTTGGCTGATCTCCATCTTATCAATAAAATTTGAGCCCTTGTGCTTTTGTTTGTAATTCTTTACTTGTTTTAGCTTTACAGAACGACGTTGTTTAAACTTAATCAGCGATTCTTGAAATAAAACAAAAATGAATTTACTTGTTAAAACTTTTTTCTGCTTTTAAAATAAAGATGGCAATTTCTTTTGACTGTTGAACATCAGAAGAACATCGATCGCTTCTCCCGAAGTAAGCGAACTTCAAAGTGCAGAATCAAAGTACTCCTTCTAAGCCAGTATGCCTAAATGAAGGGATCAACTGTCTCAGAGACCTTGTTTCGTCTGACACGCCTCGGCCGAGTTCTCATCTCCTAAGCCCGATCAACATAGCTCCCAACGGGACTATCTCTCCTAAGCAAGGTGGAATTGCTATTTTGAATCAACGGTACTTCTTCGCCCCGCGATGGCCGAGTATCCAATTGTGTTCATCCGTTAGTCTGTATGTCGCGTCTGTTTTGTCAGCATATACATAAATACATCATGCATTTTTTATTTGCGTTCGCATTTCATATTGCATCACTATCACTCTAGTCGGTCTTGTCCCCTAGTGGTAACAATTTTTTCAATCGAGTTTGTCAGTTCTTTCCTCGTCAGGAAACATTGTGTCTGAACAATCTCGCCACCAGTGTATCGTTAGATCGGAGTCGGCACTCGACCACTTTGATAACTTGAACCTCTGAAAAGCCAGAGAAAACTTTCAATAAACATCACTCTTCGCCATTGAAGATGATATCCTTGCTTTCCCGGATTAAGGAAAATCCACAGAGAAAGCCTCGTAATCAGAGATTCGGCAGCACACCAGTTTTGCTCCGAAAAACCACTGATGAGAAGGTCATTGGCACCTCAAAATTGGATCCCATCATATGGCATTTCTCTGGGAAGATCCCGAGAAAAGTATGATGTAACCCCAAATGAAAACTGTCTCTCAAGAGACTCGCTTTCCCCAGTAAAATCAACAAATTGCATCTCCCCAGGAAAATTCGGCGAGAAGTTTGAAGGAAAACCGCTACACATAGCGTCCCTTGTCAATAAAGTTTATTGACAAAAGAAACTTAGACCAGTTCCTTGGCTGAAGACCAAGATCGAGGGGAAGTTTAAACCAGAAACTAAGACCAGTTCCTTGGTAGGAAACCAGGATCGAGGGGAAGTTCAAAAGAAACTAAGACCAGTTCCTTGGTAGGAAACCAGGATCGAGGGGAAGTTCAAAAGAAACTAAGACCAGTTCCTTGGTAGGAAACCAGGATCGAGGGGAAGTTTAAATCAGAAACTAAGACCAGTTCCTTGGTAGGAAACCAAGAACGAGGGGAAGTTTACCTTTTTCTAAGCATCATCGCTTAGCTAAAGAAGATGAATGCGTAAGCTACCATTCATAACCGCCATCAAAATTTCGGATATTCCGATATTTAATCCTCTTGCACCCCGAATGCTCGAATACCTTCGTCATTCACACCTTCGGGTCCAAGAAGATTAAATAGGGGCATCTGTAATACCCCAAATTTTGACCACTTAGATTTCCCATCATTGTGAAAATCATCATCACAATATGGATGAACCATCATGCTTCATCAGTCTCCCCAAAGATGGGTGAGCATCCAATACAATCAAAATTAGGGTTTCAAGCCCTCTCTGAGTGCTTAGACAAAGGATCAATCAAGAAATGACATGATCTTCAACTTGTCTAATCTCTCAAACATCCACAATGGATCAAAAAGGACTCCCACTTCAAGGATTAAGCACAAGGCTGCTCCCTTCTAGGTGGATCAAGTCTCAAGATCGACAGTGTCACCAAATTAGGGTTTTGGTCGACCAGGGCCTCCAGATGGAAATTTTCATCTGGGAACAAGGCAATGATCCCAAAACATAACCCAATATACTTCATGGAACCTCATGAACCCATGCATCAAGTCAATTTTGCCTCAGGGGATGCATTCATCAAAAATCAGGAATTAGGGTTTCTTGACCTAATTCACCCCTAAGTTGACTTTTGGGACAAACCATGAGCCAAGACCTCAAGAGATGATTTGAGGGTCTCTAATATACCATATTGATCCATTTGGAATAATGGATTGATCCAAGAAGCTTGAGCAACAAGTCTCATTTTCATCTGCACCACAATTAGGGTTTTCAGGGAAAAGTCAACTGTAACTTTGACTTTTGACCAGGACATGCTCCCAAACCCTAATACATGATTGAATATACCCTATGACACCCATGGAACATGTCCATCAAGTTTGATTTAGGTCAAGGACATGATTTCCTGAAGAATTGCACAGTTTGGAATTCATCTGATAAAAAGTCAACTGTGCACAAAAGTCAACTTTGACTTTTTGAGATTTTTCACCAAAATGGATTTTTAACCCTAAAATGATGTTAATGTATGATTTGAATCATCATTCATCAAGAAAAATCAAGAAAAGTGAGATAACTTGTAAAAGGGGTAACCATAAAACTTAGAAATTTTTCTAAGTTAAAAACAAAGTGGCAAAGGTACCAACTTTGGAGGACCATAACTCCTAAACCACAAGGCCATTTTTTCTCATCCAAAGATGGATTTGTAGCCCTCATTATCACCTACAAAAACTTCAACTACAAGTCATTCCAATTCATTAAGGATTTTGAGTTATGGAGTGATCAAAGTGGCTGAAAAGTGAAAATGTCACTTTTTCCAACACTTAGTGAAATTTTCACTAAGTCAGATTCTGCCTCACTTTTTGCCAAATGTAGGGGGATTTTTCACTTGGAATCAAAAGAGATCAAAACCAAACTTGTTTAAACAGTTGTTGTATCATGTAAGAGCTTTCCAAAATGGCCAAGAACATTGCCAAATTCAACCTACACCATGAGATACAACATTGCCAAGTTGCCCTGCTGAAATCTGTCAAGGCAAGGCAGAATTTGCAACTTTGGTCGATTTGCCAAAATCAGCCAAATTCAATTGCTCCAATCCACTTGGACACCTCAGAGGATTGAATCTAAAGGGGACAATCACTGAGCCAAGCCTCCAAAGTCCATGGAACAAGAAATAGCATGTTGAACCTAGAATGGCCAAAATAGGGACAAGACTTCAAATTTGGAATGAGGCATTCAATGGAAACATCAAGGTGGCATGGACTGAGCCATTCTCATCTGAAATCAGTCAAGACTTATCCAAGACCAAGGGGACCAAAGCTCTGTGCCCTAACCTCTAGTCAATGGCTAGAGGAGACTTGGATTTTCATTTGCCAACATTGGCCAAACCTACTTACCAGCTGCCATGCACTATTCCTTGCAAAACAAACTTGCTCTACTATAAATAGAGCTCAATTGTGGTCAGTTTAAGTACACCAAAGCCATCTAACAGATGCTTTCCTCAAAATCTCTTTCTCTTGGCAAAAATGCCTTTCTTAGCAAGGTAGCTATCGGGTTTTGAGTTTGAGAGCAATTCTGCACAAACCAATCACTCACACACCTCACATACATCACATATGAGCTAATCAAACACTCACATAACATCTGGAGCATCAAAATCTCAAAATCACTTGCCATCCACTCAAGTTTGAAGTGAAGTTGCAGCTGAGATGCCATAAACTGATCCAATCCATTTTAATTCAATCCAAGTGTTCAAACACAATCCATATGGTGTAGGGAAGCTGTCCAGATCATCACAACTTGTCTGTAACACCTCCAACCCAAAATCACATCTGCTCTTGCTGTCACGACTTGGAGGTAAGCCTAAACTTGGGCATCTCTCAATCTATGCATATTTCCTCGCACAATAATTTGGCCATATGTTCATAATCATGCATGGAATGTTTTCCCTCAATTAATTGTATTGTTTGAATCGTGTATCAAAAATCCTAGCCTTCATGCAAAAATTAGGGTTCTTGAGGTCTCTTCGTGATTTCTTGTTGTATGTTTAATTTAAATGAAATTAAAGTACATAGACATGATCGTGAGGTTGAGACGAGCATAATGATATGTGGATTGCATGATATGATTACGTATTCATGGAGATTGGATAGAAAATGCAAATCTGGGCAAACTGAAAAACGCGCGTGTTCTTCAGCCTGTTCTTGGCGCCTTTTTTCCAAATTCAAATATTTGAATTTTGTGATTTTGTTTAATTGATTCAAAAATTAATTTCTCTCTGAGTTTTAATGATTTTGAGTTGATTCTTTTTTTAATAATTCACAAAAATGTTAAAATATTTTATTTTATCAAAAAATCCCAAAAATATTATTTATTTCATATAATTGATATTTTTGCAAAGAATTAATATTTTGATTATTTTTGGCATTTTAAATATTTTTTCTACATTGATTTTGCAACTTTTAATGCTTTCTAATTATTTTGTAGGTCAATACTTAATTTTTGAAGCATTAATCCAAGATCACAATTTGTTTTCCATGTGTTAAACAATTTTTTGATCATTTTAATTGAATTTTTATTCAATTAAATACATTTTGAAAACAAATTAGGGGTTTGGATTAATTCAACCTTCATAAATCATTTTCAAAACACTTTGGGCCTCTTGAGAGAGTGTAAGACCCATCCCCCCTTGTACAAAAACTTTTTGGGCCTCACTCATTGTATAAGTCCATCTGTACAAGTAAACGGCATGATCGTCGCCCGTTTAAAAATAAAAATCATCTGGGCCTCTCCTTGAGCTATAAGACCCATTCAAAACACTTTGGGCCTCTATTAGAGTGTAAGACCCAATCCCACTTTTAACCAAGCATCTTGGGCTTCACTTATTGTATAAGTCCCTCTGCGTTAAAAGAAAACCTCGGCGCGATCGCCATTTTTAAACGAAAAATCATTTGGGCCTACCCTCGTGTTATAAGCCCCACTCTTTTCTTTAAACCTTTTTGGGCCTCTTGAGAGAGTGTAAGACCCATCCCTTTGTACAGAAAACCATTTTGGGCCCCAGTCACTTGTATAAGTCCCTCTGTATAAATTCAACAGTGCGCTCACTGATAAAACCATGGGCCTCTCCTTGAGCTGTAAGCCCCAAATCTTTCTTTTTCAAAGCACTTTCTCCTTTGATTTTGAATATACTGTTGTTTTCAATCTTTCTTTGTTGAACAACTAACCAAACAGCATGGAAGCACTCCAACCGAGTAAGTGGTTATCGCTTTCATTTACTGCTTTCATATATATATAAACTGTATTGTGGGGCTGTTTCACTGTAAGTCTCCTTTCACAAACTCATATATATATAACTGTATTGTGGGGCTGCTCACTGTAAGTCTCCTTTCATAAACTCATATCTACTGTGTAATAATAGTATAGATATTTCGAGTTTCCCCGGCAACTACGTCTAGAACTAGGTGACGCCGTTTCGTTTATTCGTAGAAATAGACACCTAGATCCCCAATAGGAGCACCAGATACAGTCTTCTCTTCGGCTGTCCTCCTTAGGAATCGTCAAGAAACTCTACTCCCCAAGATGAATGTATTCTCCGTGAATGGCATCTTTGAGTTTCTTCCCAATTCTCAAACTTTCCTGACTTGATCTATTCCTTGTGGATAGCTTGCCTTGAATGTCTCGGGGTTTGGGTACCCACTACGGTCATAATCTTGGACCTTAACTAAGGAACCCTCTTTAAAAGCTAAAAGTCGCTGGATAGTAAACCTCGCACGTTTACCAGTGGTTTTTATCTTTTAAAGAGTTATCTCTCCTAATGGAAAGGAGATGATAAGACCCACGGGCTTCTTAAAAGCATCGGCCTCCTCTTGGGCATTATTCAAGGACCCTACGGCTTCTTCGAAGTATTCACAGCCTCCTCTTAGGCTTCGTATAATGATCTCTTCCTCCGGGAATGATAGCCTCCTCTTGGGCTTAGTACAAGGACCCGTCGGCTTCTTAAAAGTTTCTAGCCTCCTCTTGGGCTTCGTACAAATTGTCCCGACGACCTCCTAGAGGTATAGGAACAGAACCTAGTCATCTTCATAGAACAGTCCTTTCATAGAGTCTACTACTGTTTCTCAAAGCATAGTACAAACGATAAAACTTTAGACTTGGACAGTTTAACTTCCTTGAGTCTCAAAGACATTCTCAAGCACCCTTCGTTAAATAGGAAAGAAACCCGCGGACTCGGACAGTCTCAATACCCTTTGGATTTCCCGTTTCCTCAAAGAAAAGGAAATATCCCTGATCCTCGAATCAAAATCCCTGAGGGCCAACATTACTCATATAAGAACTGATTTTCTCTTTTAAAATCAGTATATTGGATCTGTCACTCAACTGAAACAAAACTTTAGCCTCCATCTCGGGCTTCGTACGAGATACAAAAACACTCTCTTGTTGAGTCAAACTTTTAGCCTCTATCTCGGGCTTCGTACGAGACACAAAGACTCCCTCGTAGAGTTAAACAAACAATAGCCTCTATCTCGGGCTTCGTACGAGACACAAAGATTCCATCGTCGAGTCAAAACCTTTTAGCCTCTCTCTCGGGCTTTGTATGAGACACAAAATAGCCTCCTCTTAGGCTTTGTATAATGATTTTCCTAGCGGAAATTAGCCTCCTCTTAGGATTTGTATAAGAAAACCACTGGTTAATCTAATTAACCTTTTAGCATCAAAGCTGTGCCTCGTTCACAGTTAACAAACATCAACAACTCCTTCCCCTTCATCTAATCGCTGTAAGTGGCAAGCCTCTGGATCATCTACATCCATGCCACTGTCCCTCTTTTAGCATGAGAAATTCCTAAGGAAAGATGGCACTGCTCTACACTGAGTTAAAGTCTTCTCCTTCAGGTTAAAACCCTTTCTTCGGAAATTATGGCATTGCTCGGATCCACGTATCCCAGTTAAAGTAATTCTCCTTCTCCCCTCTTTAGAGATGACAAATTCTCTCTAAAGCCGAGACCTTTCAGCTTCACGTCTTGGGCTTTGAACAAGACACAAATAGACCTTTCAGCTTCACATCTTGGGCTTTGAACAAGATACAAACCACCTTTCGCTTCACGTCTTGGGCTTTGAACAAGACATCAAAAACCAATTTCCTCCCATAGAATAGGAGGAACTACGAACGCTCTGATTTCCCTGTTTTGGTAAACGGGAATACGTAGGCATAAGATCGAAAGAAAAGATCTTAGCGAGCGCAATCAACAAAAAACCCAAATCCCATATCTCCATCAATCAAAAGCAGTATTTCAAAAACATCAGTCCTAACATCCTAATCCTTGTTCCCCGTCAGAAACCTTCTGCCCAGGTAAAAAAGAAAGAAAACAGTATTGGCGAAAATACAAATAACCAGTACAAAGGCCCCCCACATTGATAGCATCCGTAACCTAACAGACCGCTGTTTAAACTCAGTATGCAAAGCAGGGTTAATTGGAGACATCTATTTCCCTTCCTTATTCAGCTCACAATAGGATAAAAAATGAATCGACCTGTAGTTTTAAAGCTCAAACCGCAGAGAGCGACCAACGCTTAAGAACCGCGTCCAAAATCGCTCGCTACATGGATAAATCAATGACCGGTGGTGAACTTCAAGATTTGTGATTCAAGTTAACTAATAGCTTGGTATCTGATTCTCACCGCGACAATATAATCATTGCATTCATCATTCTCACGTCACATATTCTTCTTACCTACGAATCTCACGTTTGTGTCTCGGTTCTAGAGTCAAACTGTCTCATTCGTACAATACTCGGGCCAATCGTCGGAAAAAGATGGATGATCTCGAAGAAGAGAACAGAGAGTTGAGAGAAGAGATCGACGCTCTGAGAGAGGATATGAGAAAGCTTCATAACAACATGCAAGCCATGGCAGAAGCTCAGCTACAAAGGACTGTGATCTCAGAGATCACCTCAACGCCCATAGTGGAAAAGTCCGATCCTAGGTACAAAATGCCAAAAGATCGTCCCTGGGGAATGCCACTTAACTATATCCCGGAAGGATATGTTCCGCCAATCAATGAGGATCAGGGAACCGCAATAGGAACCGCTGGGCCTGAAGGTTACAAACTTCGAGAAAGCGAAGATGCCAGGGGCATGACAGCAACTCCTGAAGGTTACAAACTTCGGGAGGCACCGAGAGTCTCGGCCATAATGATTATACCACTGCCCGTGGTACACACTGTCCTGGAAGGACAGATTCCACAGATACCTTCTGGTGGAAACAACAACGTGTTTGAAAGAATGAATGAGTTCCAGGAACAGTTCCTAGGAATGCAGAAAGAACTGCAGGCCCTTCGCGGTCAGGATTTATTTGGAAAGGATGCCGCGAACCTCTGCTTGGTCCCCAATGTGAAAGTCCCGCACAAATTCCAGGTGCCCGACTTTGAAAAGTACAAGGGTAACTCTTGCCCTCAGAGTCACTTGGTAATGTACGCTCGGCGAATGTCAGCTCAGACAGAGAATCAGGATTTACTGATTCACTACTTTCAGGATAGTTTAACCGGTGCCGCCCTAAAATGGTACATGGGTTTAAACCGTGCTACGATTAGCACTTTCAGAGATCTTGGCACTGCCTTCGTCCAACAATATAAATACAATCTAGACATGGCACCCGACAGAGATCAACTCAGATCAATGTCACAAAAGGACAAGGAAACCTTTAAGGAATACGCTCAGAGATGGCGTGAAATTGCCGCTCAAATTTGTCCGCTTCTTGAGGAAAAAGAGATGACAAAGATCTTCTTAAAGACCTTAAGCTCATTTTATTACGACAGAATGGTTGCCAGGACACCCAGTGACTTCACTGAGATGGTCGGTATGGGAGTTCGTCTTGAGGAAGCCGTCCGAGAAGGACGTCTAGTGAAAGATGCTGGATCATCAAGTAGTACAAAGCAATACGGTAGTGCTCTCCCTAAGAAAAAGAGCAAGATATTAGGAATATCTCCCTCGAAAAGCAAAGGCGACGTTATCAGCCGGTAGCGGCTATGACTCCTGCTATCAATCCTGCGCCTATTTCTACGTATCAATCTCAGGTTGTGCAGAGCCAACCTAATCAACAAAGGACTCAACAGCCTCTTCAGCAGGCTTGTCCTCCATACAATAACAACCGTACAACACGGCCACCAGGATTTGATCTTATACCCGTATCGTACACAGAACTATTTTCGTTACTCTTGGCTAAGGGGCATGTCCAGACTAAGTCTCCTCTTACAGTACCGGAAAATCCGCCTTTTTGGTTTAAGGTGGATCAGACTTGCCCTTACCATCAAGGAGGACCAGGGCATAACATAGAGAACTGTCTCAATTTCAAATCCGACGTGCAAAAGCTTGTTAGGAGGGGGGTCTTATCTTTCAAGGATACGGATCCTAATGTTCTCACAAACCCGCTGCCTCAACACGAGAAAGCTACAGTCAATTTGATAGAGGGAGAGACTAACAACGTCTATCAAATTCATGATGTACTCTTATTAAGGTCCAATCTAGTCAAGATGCATTGTAGATAGAGTGGATATGGCCATGTGCCACCTCATAACTATCACCAGTGTGATATCTGCTCTAAAAGCCATCGAGGATGTTCTGTGGTGCAATCAGCTCTACAGGAACAGATGGATCTCGGATGGATCCAAGAGCACCGAGTTCGTGGAGTTAACATGGTTTACACGAATTCTAACATCATTCAGAACTACGACGTCCGTGCAATGAATGTCAACTTGGTGGCGATGCACTCCAGGCAAAGCCAGTATCATAATCTGCCGCGGCACGATGACAGTTCCTGTCTGACTTGCTCGGTAAACAAACAGGGATGCTCTTTTGTACAAGAGGCCCTTCAGCGTCAGATGGATCTTGGATGGATCCAGGACTACCATGATAGGAATCCCTATCAGATCAACATGATTCAAGTCTTCGATATTCGCTTGATGAATACCAGCCTGGTGGAGTTACATACTAAAAAGGTCCGGCTCAGGTTCCTGGTATCACATGATTATCAGAGCTGTAGGGTGGGTTGCGAAAACGATCAAGGTTGTGCCCTTGTCCAGGAAACCCTTCAGCACTTGTTGAACCACTGGTTGCTTCCAATCTATATGGATGAAGACACCCAACAAATTAGTATTACCAACGGGAACCCTACTCGGAATCAAATTCGGGACGTTCTGTAGCGAGCGATTTTGGACGCGGTTGCGAAGCGCTATCGCTCTTTGGTGTCTATCCTATTAAAGCTGATGAAGGAAGGGAAATAGATGTCTCAAATTAACCCTGCTTGCAAACTGAGGTTAAACAGTCAAAACTGTTGGTTTACAGATGCTACAAAGATTCGGGGTTTCTCCTAGGTTATTTTGTTGAAAAGGGGTGCTTTAGGCTATCGGTTAGGATGTTAGGACAGATATATGAAAGTATGGGGATTTTGGGTTTTTTGTTTAGTGTGCTCGCTAAGATCTTTTCTTTCAATCTTATGCCTACATATTCCCATTTACCGAAACAGGGAAATCAGAGCGTTCGTAGTTCCTCCTATTCTATGGGAGGAAATGGTTGTTTTGGTGTCTTGTTCAAAGCCCAAGACGTGAAGCGAAAGGTAGTTTGTATCTTGTTCAAAGCCCAAGATGTAAAGCTAAAAGGTCTCAACTTTAGAGAGAATTTGTCATCTCTAAAGAGGGGGTTGTATGTCACAACTGTTTATAAAGGAGAATTACTTTAACCGGGATGTGTGAATCCGACAATGCCATAATTTCCTTTATAAGGGATTTTAACCTGAAGGAGAAGACTTTAACTCAGTGTAGAGCAATGCTATCTTTCCTTAGGAATTTCTCATGCTAAAAGAGGGACAGTGGCATGGATGTAGATGATCCAGAGGCTTGCCGCTTACAACAATTAGATGAAGGGGAAGGAGTTGTTGATGTTTGTGTACTGCGAACGAGGCACATTTTTTATGCTAAAAGGTTGATTGGATCAACCAGTGGTTTTCTTATACAAAGCCTAAGAGGAGGCTAATATGTGTCTCGTATAAAGTCCGAGAGAGAGGCTAAAAGGGAAGTGACTCGACAAGAGAGTCTTCTATGGTATCTCGTACAAAGCCCGAGATGGAGGCTAAAAGGTTTGACTCAACAAGAGAGTGATTTATACTCAACAAGAGAGTGTTTTTGTATCTCGTACGAAGCCTGAGATTGAGGCAGAAATTTGTTTGGCTCAATAAGAACCTTTTTGTATCTCATATAAAGCCCGAGATTGAGGCGGAAGGGTGATTAACTCAACGAGGGAGTCTCTTATGTGTCTCGTACAAAGCCCGAGAGAGAGGCTAAAAGTTTTTTGACTCCGCTGGGGAGAATCATTTGATGGTCCCCAAACCCTGAGAAATTCAAGAAAGGCCATTCACGAGGAATAGATCAAGCCAGGAAAGTTCGAGAATTTGGAAGAAACTCAAGAGATGCCATTCACGGAGAAAAGATCATCTCTGGGGAATAGAGTTCCTTGACAAGTGCTTTTAAGAAGACTGTGGGTCCCCAAACCCCGAGAAATTCAAGACAGGCCATTCACGAGGAATAGATCAAGCCAGGAAAGTTCGAGAATTTGGAAGAAACTCAAGAGATGCCATTCACGGAGAAAAGATCATCTCTGGGGAGTAGAGTTTCTTTGACAAATTCTACGAGTGACAGTCTATGAAAGGGTTCACCGAGAATGCTGCCTTTCATATCTCCATATTGTTTAACCCCAAGAGGAGGGAAGACTGTGTCTGGTAATCCTATGGGGATCTAGTTTTGACTATTTCTGAGAGTAATCAACAGGCTTAGTGCTAGACGTAGTTGCCGGGGGAACTTTAAATATCTATACTATTATTACACAGTTGATATGAGTTTATGAAAGAAGACTTACAGCGAAACAGCCCCACAATACAGTTATATGTATATGAAAGCGGTAAATGAAAGCATATAAACACTTACTCGGTTGTTGAGCTTCCATGCTGTTCGGTTAGTTGTTCAACAAAGAAAGATTGAAAAACAACAGTATATTCAAAATCAAAGGAGAAAGTGCTTTGAAAAAGAAAGATTTAGGGGTTTATAGCTCAAGGAGAGGCCCAGGGTTTTATCAGTGACCGCACTGTTAAATTTGTACAGAGGGACTTATACAAGTGACTGAGGCCCAAAAGTTATTTTTCTGTACAAAGGGGTGGGTCTTACACTCTCTCAAGAGGCCCAAAAGTTTTGAATGGGTCTTATAGCTCAAGGAGAGGCCCAAATGGTTTATTTTTAAACTGGCGACGATTGTGCCGAATTTAAAAATGTACAGAGGGACTTATACAATAAGTGAGGCCCAAAAATTGTTTCTGTACAAGTGGATTGGGTCTGACACTCTAATAGAGGCCCAAAAAGTGTTTGAAAATGATTTGTGAGGGTTGAATTAATCAAAACCCTAATTTATTTCCAAAATGTATTTTAATTGAATAAAAATTTAATTAAAATGATCAAAAATTGTTTAACACGTGGGAAACAAATTATGATCTTGGATTAATGCTTCAAAAATCAAGTATTAACCTACAAAATAATTAGAAGTCATTAATCTTTACAAAATCAAGAGGAAAAAAATATTTTAAATGTCAAAAACAATTAAAATATTAATTCTTTGCAAAAATATCAATTATATGAAATAAATAATATTTTTGGGATTTTTTGGGAAAATAAAATATTTTAACATTTTTGTGAGTTATTAAAAAAAGAATCAACTCAAAATCATTAAAACTCAGAGAGAAATTAATTTTTGAATCAATTAAATAAAAATCACAAAATTCAAATGTTGGAAAATGGCGCCAAGAACAAGGGCAAGAACACGCACGTGTTCTGAGTTTCCCAGATTTGCATTTTCTATCCAATCTCACTGAATACTTAATCATATCATGCAATCCACATACCAATCAACTCGTTTCAACCTCACGATCATGTCTATGCCAATTAATTTCATTTAAATTAAACATAAAATAAGAAATCATGAACAATCCTCAAGAACCCTAGATTCTGCATGAAGGCTGGGATTTTTGATACACGATTCAAACAATGCAATTAATTGAGGGGAAGCATTCCATGCATGATTATGAACATATGGCCAAATTATTGTGCAGCAAAAATTGCATGGATCATGGAGTTAGAAGAACTCATGCTTACCACTTGCAGCTGGTGATCGTGATTTGTGTTGGAAGTGTTATAGATGAGTTGTGATGATCTGAACAACTTCCATACACCCTATGGAGTGTGTTTGAATGTTTGGACTTGATTGAAATTGGCTGGATCACTTCATAGTATCTCAACTGCAACTTGGTTAAAACCTTGAGCAATTGACTGGTGATTCTGAGAAATCAGTGTTACAGTTGTTGTTTAAGTGTTTGATCAGCTCATATGTGATGTATATGAGGTGTGTGTGTGATTGGTTTGATTGGAAAAGCTCTCAAACTCAAAACCCGATAGTGACTTGCCTTAGAAAGCAAAATTGGAGTGAAAGAAGAGATTTTGAGGAAAGCATCTGTTTGATGGCTTTGGTGTACTCAAACTTATCACAATTGAGCTCTATTTATAGTAGAGCAAGTTTGTTTTGCAAGGAATAGTGAATGGCAACTGCTGAGTAGGTTTGGCCAATGTTGGCAAATGAAAATCCAAGTCTCCTCTAGCCATTGACTAGAGGTTAGGGCACAGGCTGCTGGTTCCCTTGGTCTTGGATAAGTCTTGACTGAATTCAGTTGCTAAGAGCTCAGTCCATGCCACCTTGATGCTTCCATTGAATGCTCCAATCCAAAATTGGAGTCTTGTCCCTATTTTGGCAATTCTAGGTTCAACATGCTATTTTTTGTTCCAAAGACTTTGGAGGCTTGGCTCAGTGATTGTCCCCTTTAGATTCAATCCTCAGATGTGTCCAAAGTGAAGACAAGGCTTGGAATTGGATGATTTTGGCAAATCGACCAAAAGTGCAAAAATTTGCCTTGCCTTGGCAGATTTCAGCAAGGCATCTTGCCAATGTCATATCTCATAGCTCAAATTGAATTTGGTAATGTTCTTGGCCATTTTGGAAAGCCCTTACATGATACAACAACTGTTTGAACATGTTTGGTTTTGATCTCTTTTGAATCCAAGTGAAAAATCCCCCTACAGTTGGAAAAAAGTAAAGGCAGATTCTGACTTAGTGAAAATTTCACAACGTGTTGGAACAAAGTGACTTTTCTTGATTTTGATCACTCCATCACTCAAAATCCATGAGGAATTTGGACATAGGTCAGTATGAAGCTTTTGTAGAGGGCAATGTGATCTATAAATCAAGCTTTGAATGGGGAACAATGGCCTTGTGGTTTAGGAGTTATGGTCCTCCAAAGTTGGCACATTAGTGTCACTTTTTCCATAACTTAGAAAATTTTCTAAGTTTTTATGGTTACCCCTTTTACAAGTTATCCCACTTTCTTTGATTTTTCTTGATGAATGATGATTCAAATCATACATTAACATCATTTTAGGGTTAAAAATCCATTTTTGTGACAAATCTCAAAAAGTTAAAGTTGACTTTTGTGCACACTTGACTTTTTATCAGATGAATTCCAAACTGTGCAATTCTTCAGGAAATCATGTCCTTGACCTAAATCAAACTTGATGGACATGTTCCATGGGTGTCATAGGGTATATTGAATCATGTCTTAGGGTTTGGGAGCATGTCCTGGTCAAAAGTCAAAGCTACAGTTGACTTTTCCCGCAAAACCCTAACTGTGGTTCAGATGAAATTGAAACTTGTTGCTCAAGCTTCTTGGATCAATCCATTGTTCCAAATGGATCAATATGGCCTATTGGAGACCCTCAAATCCTCTTTTGAGGTCTTGGCTCATGATTTGTCCCAAAAGTCAACTTAGGGGTGAATTAGGTCAAGAAACCCTAATTTCGGATTTTTGATGTATGCATCCCCTGAGGTCAAATTGACTTGATGCTTGGGTCCATGAGGTTCCATGGAGTATATTAGGTTATGTTTTGGATCATTGGCTTGTGCCCAGATGAAAAATTTCCATCTGGAGGCCCTGGTCGACCAAAACCCTAATTTGGTGACACTGTCGATCTTGAGACTTGATCCACCTAGAAGGGAGCAGCCTTGTCCTTAATCCTTGAAGTGAGAGTCCTTTTGATCCATTGTGGATATTTTAGAGGCTAGACAAGTTGAAGATCAAGTTATTCCTTGATTGATCCTTTGTCTAAAAGCTCTGAGAGGGCTTAAAACCCTAATTTTGATTGTAGTGAATGCTCAACAACCCTTGAGGCATTTGATGAGGCATGATGGTTCATCCATATTGTGATGATGATTTGCACAATGATGGGAAATCTTAGTGGTCAAAATTTGGGGTATGACACGTTCGATCTGTGGAAACTGACCTAGTGAGGTTACATTGTATTCAAAGCGGGTGTGGCCAGGTGCCACCACACAACTATGAACGTTGTAGAGTCTGTTCGGAAAGTAACCAAGGATGTTACCTTGTGCGAGCAGCTCTTCAGGGTCAGGTGGATCGTAGAGAGATTCGCCCATATCAGGTGGATCGTAGAGAGACTCGCTGATCAAATTGAGGATGTTGTCGTAATCTCTGATCATCAGAGTGTAGCGAGCGATTTTGGATGCGGTTCTTAAGCGCTGGTCGCTCTCTGCGGTTGAGCTTGAACTACAGGTCAATTCATTTTTTATCCTATTGTGAGCTGAATAAGGAAGGGAAATAGATGTCTCCAATTAACCCTGTTTTGCATACTGAGTTTAAACAGCGGTCTGTTAGGTTACGGATGCTATCAATGTGGGGGGCCTTTGTACTGGTTATTTGTATTTTCGCCAATACTGTTTTCTTTCTTTTTTACCTGGGCAGAAGGTTTCAGGCGGGGAACAAGGATTAGGATGTTAGGACTGATGCTTTTGAAATACTGCTTTTGATTGATGGAGATATGGGATTTGGGTTTTTTGTTGATTGCGCTCGCTAAGATCTTTTCTTTCGATCTTATGCCTACGTATTCCCGTTTACCGAAACAGGGAAATCAGAGCGTTCGTAGTTCCTCCTATTCTATGGGAGGAAATTGGTGTTTTTGGTGTCTTGTTCAAAGCCCAAGACGTGAAGCGAAAGGTAGTTTGTATCTTGTTCAAAGCCCAAGATGTGAAGCTGAAAGGTCTATTTGTGTCTTGTTCAAAGCCCAAGACGTGAAGCTGAAAGACCTCGACTTTAGAGAGAATTTGTCATATCTAAAGAGGGGAGAAGGAGAATTACTTTAACTGGGATACGCGGATCCGAGCAATGCCATAATTTCCGAAGAAAGGGTTTTAACCTGAAGGAGAAGACTTTAACTTAGTGTAGAGCAATGCCATCTTTCCTTAGGAATTTCTCATGCTAAAAGAGGGACAGTGGCGTGGATATAGATGATCCAGAGACTTGCCGCTTACAGCGATTAGATGAAGGGAAAGGAGTTGTTGATGTTTGTGTACTGTGAACGAGGCACAGCTTCGACGCTAAAAGGTTAATTGGATCAACCAGTGGTTTTCTTATACAAAGCCTAAGAGGAGGCTAATTTCCGCTAGGAAAATCATTATACAAAGCCTAAGAGGAGGCTAATTTCCGCTAGGAAAATCATTATACAAAGCCTAAGAGGAGGCTAATTTCCGCTAGGAAAATCATTATACAAAGCCTAAGAGGAGGCTATTTTGTGTCTCGTACAAAGCCCGAGAGAGAGGCTAAAAGTTTTTGACCCGACGATAGAGTCTTTGTGTCTCGTACGAAGCCCGAGATGGAGGCTATTGTTTGTTTGACTCAACAGGAGAATCTTTTATACTCAACAAGAGAGTGTTTTTGTATCTCGTACGAAGCCCGAGATGGAGGCTAAAAGTTTTGACTCAACAAGAGAGTCTCTGTATCTCGTACGAAGCCCGAGATGGAGGCTACAAGGTTTGACTCAACAAGAGAGTCTTTGTATCTCGTACAAAGCCCGAGATGGAGGCTAAAGCGTTGTTTGACTCCACTAGGGAGAGTCATTGTACAAAGCCCAAGAGGAGGCTATGTCAGTTAAGTGACAGGTCCAGTATACTGATTTTGAAAGAGAAAATCAGTTCTTATATGAGCATCACTGTACTCATGGGTTAGATTTGAGGATCGGGGTGGTCTCCTTTTCTTTGAGGAAACTGGAAATCCAAAGGGTGTTGAAACTGTCCGAGTCTCCGGGTTTCCTTCCTATTTAACGAAGGGGTCACTTGAGAATGTCTTTTGAGACTCAAGGAAGTTAGACTGTCCGTGTCTAGAGTTTTATCTTTTGTACTATGCTTTGAGAAACAGTAGTAGACTCTATGAAAGGACTGTTCTATGGAGATGACTAAGTTCTGTTCCTATACCTCTAGGAGGTCGTCGGGACAATTTGTACGAAGCCCAAGAGGAGGCTGGAAACTTTTAAGAAGCCGACGGGTCCTTGTACGAAGCCCAAGAGGAGGCTATCATTCCCAGAGGAAGAGATCATTATACGAAGCCTAAGAGGAGGCTGTGAATACTTCTAAGAAGCCGTAGGGTCCTTGAATAATGCCCAAGAGGAGGCCGATGCTTTTAAGAAGCCCGTGGGTCTATCATCTCCTTTCCATTAGGAGAGATAACTCTTTTAAAGATAAAAACCACTGGTAAACGTGCGAGGTTTACTATCCAGCGACTTTTAGCTTTTGAAGAGGGTTCCTTAGTTAAGGTCCAAGATTATGACCGTAGTGGGTACCCAAACCCCGAGACATTCAAGGCAAGCTATCCACAAGGAATAGATCAAGTCAGGAAAGTTCGAGAATTTGGAAGAAACTCAAAGATGCCATTCACGGAGAATACACTCATCTTGGGGAGTAGAGCTTCTTGACGATTCCTAAGGAGGACAGCCGAAGAGAAGACTGTATCTGGTGCTCCTATTGGGGATCTAGGCGTCTATTTCTACGAATAAATGAAACGGCGTCACCTAGTTCTAGATGTAGTAGCCGGGGAAACTCGAAATATCTATACTATTATTACACAGTAGATATGAGTTTATGAAAGGAGACTTACAGTGAGCAGCCCCACAATACAGTTTATAATATGAAAGCAGTAAATGAAAGCGATAACCACTTACTCGGTTGGAGTGCTTCCATGCTGTTTGGTTAGTTGTTCAACAAAGAAAGATTGAAAACAACAGTATATTCAAAATCAAAGGAGAAAGTGCTTTGAAAAAGAAAGATTTGGGGCTTACAGCTCAAGGAGAGGCCCAGGGTTTTATCAGTGAGCACACTATTTGACTTTGTACAGCGAGACTTATACAAGTGACTGGGGTCCAAAAAGGTTTTCTGTACAAAGGGATGGGTCTTACACTCTCTCAAGAGGCCCAAAAAGGTTTAAAGAAAAAAGAGTGGAGCTTATAACACGTGGGTAGGCCCAAATGATTTTTCGTTTAAAAATGGAGATCGCGCCGAGGTTTTCTTTTAACGCAGAGGGACTTATACAATAAGTGAGGCCCAAAATGTTTTGGTTAAAAGGGGGATTGGGTCTTACACTCTAATAGAGGCCCAAAGTGTTTTGAATGGGTCTTATAGCTCAAGGAGAGGCCCAGATGATTTTTATTTTTAAACGGGCGATGATCGCGCCGTTTACTTGTACAGAGGGACTTATACAATGAGTGAGGCCCAAAAAGTTTTTGTACAAGGGGGGATGGGTCTTACACTCTCTCAAGAGGCCCAAAGTGTTTTGAATGAGTCTTATAGCTCAAGGAGAGGCCCAGATGATTTTTATTTTTAAACGGGTGATGATCGCGCCGTTTACTTGTACAGAGGGACTTATACAATGAGTGAGGCCCAAAAAGTTTTTGTACAAGGGGGGATGGGTCTTACACTCTCTCAAGAGGCCCAAAGAGTTTTGAAAATGATTTATGAGGGTTGAATTAATCCAAAACCCTAATTTGTTTTCAAAATGTATTTAATTGAATAAAAATTCAATTAAAATGATCAAAAATTGTTTAACACATGAAAACAAATTGTGATCTTGGATTAATGCTTCAAAAATTAAGTATTGACCTACAAAATAATTAGAAAGCATTAAAAGTTGCAAAATCAATGTAGAAAAAATATTTAAAATGCCAAAAACAATCAAAATATTAATTCTTTACAAAAATATCAATTATATGAAATAAATAATATATTTGGGATTTTTTGTGAAAATAAAATATTTTAACATTTTTGTGAATTATTAAAAAAAGAATCAACTCAAAATCATTAAAACTCAGAGAGAAATTAATTTTTGAATCAATTAAACAAAATCACAAAATTCAAATATTTGAATTTATGAAAAATAGCGCCAAGAACAGCTGAAGAACACGCGCGTGTTCTTGGTTTCTCAGATTTGTATTTTCTATCCAATCTCCATGAATACGCAATCATATCATGCAATCCACATATCATTATGCTCGTCTCAACCTCACGATCATGTCTATGTACTTTAATTTCATTTAAATTAAACATACAACAAGAAATCACGAAGAGACCTCAAGAACCCTAATTTCTGCATGAAGGCTAGGATTTTTGATACACGATTCAAACAATGCAATTTATTGAGGGAAAACATTCCATGCATGATTATGAATATATGGCCAAATTATTGTGCGAGGAAATATGCATAGATTGAGAGATGACCAAGTATGTGCTTACCTCTAGGCCGTGACAGCAAGTTCAAAGTGATTTTTGATTTGGAGGTGTTACAGATGAGTGGTGATGATCTGAACAGCTTCCCTACACCCTATGGATTGTGTTTGGATGGTTGGACTTGATTGAAATTGGCTGGATCATTTTGTGGTACCTCAGCTGCACTTTGGTTAAAACCTTGAGCAACCAGCTGGTGATTTTGTGAAATTGATGTTTCAGAAGTAATCTAAGTGTTTGATCAGCTCATATATGATGTATGTGAGGTGTGTGAGTGATTGGTTTGATTGGAATTGCTCTCAAACTCAAAACCCGATAGTGACTTGCCTTAGAAGGCAAAATTGGAGTGAAAGAAGAGATTTTGAGGAAAACATCTGTTAGATGGCTTTGGTGTACTCAAACTGTCCACAATTGAGCTCTATTTATAGTAGAGCAAGTTTGTTTTGCAAGGAATAGTGCATGGCAGCTGGTAAGTAGGTTTGGCCAATGTTGGCAAATGAAAATCCAAGTCTCCTCTAGCCATTGACTAGAGGTTAGGGCACAGAGCTTTGGTCCCCTTGGTCTTGGATAAGTCTTGACTGGTTTTAGATGAGAATGGCTCAGTCCATGCCACCTTGATGGTTCCATTGAATGCCTCATTCCAAATTTGAAGTCTTGTCCCTATTTTGGCCATTCTAGGTTCAACATGCTATTTCTTGTTCCATGGACTTTGGAGGCTTGGCTCAGTGATTGTCCCCTTTAGATTCAATCCTCTGAGGTGTCCAAATGGATAGGAGCAATTGAATTTGGCTGATTTTGGCAAATCGACCAAAGTTGCAAATTCTGCCTTGCCTTGACAGATTTCAGCAAGGTAACTTGGCAATGTTGTATCTCATGGTGTAGGTTGAATTTGGCAATGTTCTTGGCCATTTTGGAAAGCTCTTACATGATACAACAACTGTTTGAACAAGTTTGGTTTTGATATCTTTTGATTCCAAGTGAAAAATCCCCCTACATTTGGCAAAAAGTGAGGCAGAATCTGACTTAGTGAAAATTTAACTAAGTGTTGGAAAAAGTGACATTTTCACATTTCAGCCACTTTGATCACTCCATAACTCAAAATCCTTAATGAATTGGAATGACTTGTAGTTGAAGTTTTTGTAGGTGATAATGAGGGCTACAAATCCATCTTTGGATGAGAAAAAATGGCCTTGTGGTTTAGGAGTTATGGTCCTTCAAAGTTGGTACCTTTGCCACTTTATTTTTAACTTAGAAAAATTTCTAAGTTTTATGGTTACCCCTTTTACAAGTTATCTCACTTTTCTTGATTTTTCTTGATGAATGATGATTCAAATCATACATTAACATCATTTTAGGGTTAAAAATCATTTTGGTGAAAAATCTCAAAAAGTCAAAGTTGACTTTTGTACACAGTTGACTTTTTATCAGATGAATTCCAAACTGTGCAATTCTTCAGGAAATCATGTCCTTGACCTAAATCAAACTTGATGGACATGTTCCATGGGTGTCATAGGGTATATTCAATCATGTATTAGGGTTTGGGAGCATGTCCTGGTCAAAAGTCAAAGTTACAGTTGACTTTTCCCTTAAAACCCTAATTGTGGTGCAGATGAAATTGAGACTTGTTGCTCAAACTTCTTGGATCAATCCATTGTTCCAAATGGATCAATATAGTATATTAGAGACCTTCAAATCATCTCTTGAGGTCTTGGCTCATGGTTTGTCCCAAAAGTCAACTTAGGGGTGAATTAGGTCAAGAAACCCTAATTCCTGATTTTTGATGAATGCATCCCCTGAGGCAAAATTGACTTGATGCATGGGTTCATGAGGTTCCATGAAGTATATTAGGTTATGTTTTGGATCATTGCCTTGTGCCCAGATGAAAATTTCCATCTGGAGGCCCTGGTCGACCAAAACCCTAATTTGGTGACACTGTTGATCTTGAGACTTGATCCACCTAGAAGGGAGCAGGCTTGTGCTTAATCCTTGAAGTGGGAGTCCTTTTTGATCCATTGTGGATGTTTAAGAGATTAGACAAGTTGAAGATCATGTCATTTCTTGATTGATCCTTTGTCTAAGCACTCAGAGAGGGCTTGAAACCCTAATTTTGATTGTAGTGGATGCTCACCCATCTTTGGGGAGACTAGTGAAGCATAAAGGTACATCCATATTGTGATGATGATTTTCACAATGATGGGAAATCTAAGTGGTCAAAATTTGGGGTATTACACAGAGGGCTAGGGATGTTTGTACCATCATCCCTCTACTTGACGAATCGAGAGTTCCCAACCCGGAACGGATCGAAATTACTTACGATGGTCGGAAAAATCAGAAGGCTCCTATAGTCATCTATCTACCAGGACCACTACCGTATGAATAAACTAAGGCTATCCCTTACAAATACGGTGCAACAACAGTCGAGAATGAAAAGGAAATTCCATTACCCTCCGTCGTGAATATTGCAGACATCAGTCGAGTAACACGGAGTGGTCGAATCTTCAACCGAGGAGTTGGAGAACTTAACAAAGAAAAGGAACCTCAGACAGAAGTTCCCAATCCACCGGTCGGTCAATCCAGTAATCCCTACCTTTCAAAAAACAACGATGAGATGCTGAAGCTCATCCAAAGGAGTGAATACAACATTGTTGATCAGCTATTACAAACTCCTTCAAAGATCTCTGTGCTGTCACTTTTACTCAGTTCAGAAGCGCACAGGGGGGCTCTACAGAAAGTCTTGGGGCAAGCCTTTGTAGAACAGGATGTAACAATTAGACAGATCGATAGCATTGTCTCTAACATCACTTCCTGCAATAACTTGGGATTTAGTGATGAGGAATTACCTGAAGAGGGTTGCCGTCATAACATGGCGCTCAATATCACGGTTAGCTGCCATGGCGATGCTTTAGCCAGTGTACTGGTAGACACAGGGTCAACCCTGAATGTCATGCCGAAGTCCACTTTGATGCAATTATCCTTCAAAGGACCCCCGATGAGAACCAGTGAGGTCGTCGTCAAAGCATTTGACGGGTCCAGAAAAACGGTTATCGGCGAAGTCGACCTTCCCATAACTATTGGTCCCCACACTTTCCAAGTCGCTTTCCAGGTCATGGACATCCGGGAAAAGTACAGTTGTTTATTAGGAAGACCTTGGATACATCAGGATGGGGCGGTCACCTCGACCCTCCATCAAAAGTTAAAGTTCGTCCAGAACAACCAACTCGTCACGGTCTGTGGAGAACAAGCCTTGCTCGTAAGCAAATTATCATCATCTACTGGTGTAGAACCCGAGGAGGTTATTGGAACTCAGTTCCAAGCACTATCGGTGAGCAAGGATAATCAATTCGAAGAGGGAACTTCCATTTCCTCATACAAGGATGCTATCAAAGCGGTCGAGAGTACCAATACAACAGGATGGGGACAACTAGTCATTCCTACTGACAATAAAACAAGGAAGGGTCTTGGTTTTTCTGCAACCTGTACCCAGACAGCTGCTACCAATGAAAGTCTTCATCCCATTCAAGACTTCTTCCATAGTGGAGGTTTCCTTCACCCAGTGCCTCAAGAAGTGCATACCATCAATAAAGATGATTCCTTTGATACAGATAAAGAATGGGAGTCCTATCGTAATAAGGACGGTTATATGTCTCAGGACGAAACGCATACTCCCTTTTGCTTTCCTACACGGAGTCCGAGATTTATACCAAGGTCAGACGTCGAAATGATATACGGAGATTGTGATCCGGAGGTATGCCGTGCTCCACCAAACTCATTAGAGGAGGACACTCTGATGAAGGACAACTTTGACCACAACTATTATGGCCCGATGGATGGCCTGCCAATGTGGTAGCCGTATCTAGGAGACTTGGGGCAAGAAAGTCAGCCGAATAATGAAAATCAGTTGAGCATCATTGAAAAGAATACCTGTGTCCCCACCATGTCATGGGATCAACAATCAGGTCATTCAGAAAACGTCCAGTACGAGGATGAATTTGCAACGTTTGCAGGACTTGAATTCAACAACTATGCTTTTCCAGAGGTCAACGTCATTGAGAAAAATGACTCATCCAGTTCCACAGAAGTGTGGGACACCCTGGGATAACCAAGTGGGAAATACGACTATATGGTTAAGTACACCGCTCCCGAAAGCTCTCGTATCAGGTTCGAAGACATCCAACCAACTGGATGGGGAGATCTACCTGAGAGCACAAATGCTGTGCAAAATGCAACAGAGGAATCTTTCTACGATAACTCTACCTAGGAGACAGATTCCAATGATCCTGTTCCACCAGAAATCAGCGTTATTTCTGAAGACAAATTAAGGAAGGTGCTAGACTTTGTGATTCACCGAGGAGTTCGTCACCAATGGGTTGCTGTCGATGTTCCGAAGATTGTTCATAAGTCAATGTAATTGCTGTCCTTAACCTTTCACCCTGCCCAGGTGAAACGGATGTTTTGATAGGGCTCACTTTCTATAAATTTCCCTCTTTGCTCCGCCCAAAGTGACAGAGCTTTGTTTTATAGGGCTGTAGTTTCAAGAATCGACTTGTTCATTAATAAAATAACGTCGTTCTGTAATTTCTGCATTAATTGCTGTTTTCTCTTTTTGCTTTTCTCAGAAAATGGTAATCCTAAAAAACAAATCAATAATAACAAACAAGAAGTTTTTCAAAGAAAAATACACTGCACACACTCACATTTTTCTCTATCTCTTCTAAACACAAATCATACCGTCATGCAGATTGCTTGTTTTAAACCCCGTTGAAACATATGATCCGATGCCTTCTCCTAACTTTGAGTTCCCGGTACTTGGGGCTGAAGAAGAAAATGACGACGAAATTCCAGAAGATATCTCCCGATTACTCAGACAGGAGGAAAGGTACATTGAACCTCATAAAGAGTCGTTGGAAACGGTAAACTTAGGTTCAGAAAAAGAGAGAAAAGAAATCAGGATTGGGGCACTGCTCAGTCCAACTGCCAGAGAGGGTTTGGTAAAGCTTCTAAAAGAATTCCCGATGTATTTGCTTGGTCCTATCAGGATATGCCAGGGTTGGATACCAGCATCGTGGAACATCACTTACTGTTACGGTCAGAATGTCCTCCAGTAAAACAGAGGTTGAGACGGACTCACCCGGACATGGCCATCAAAATCAAAGAGGAGGTACAGAAACAGATTGACGCGGGTTTCCTTGCCACATCAGAATATCCTCAATGGTTAGCCAACATCGTACCCGTTCCAAAAAAAGGACGGAAAAGTCAGAATGTGTGTAGACTACAGGGATCTAAACAAGGCTAGTCCAAAGGACGACTTTCCTTTATCACACATTGACATGCTGGTAGACAGTACAACAAAGTTCAAAATTTTCTCATTCATGGATGGATTCTCGGGCTATAATCAAATAAAAAAGGCGCCGAAAGATATGGGGAAAACTTCGTTCATTACCCCATGGGGTACCTTTTGTTACAAGGTGATGCCGTTCGGTTTGAAGAACGCCGGGGCAACCTATCAAAGGGCCATGACTACTCTTTTTCATGACATGATACACAAATAAATTGAGGTATATGTCGATGATATGATTGCAAAATCTAAGACAAAAGAGGAGCATGTGACCCATCTGTCAAAAATATTCGAGCGTTTGAGAAAGTACAAACTCCGCTTAAATCCCAACAAATGCACCTTCGGTGTCCGTTCAGGGAAACTCTTAGGGTTCATCGTCAGCCAGAAAGGAATTGAGGTTGATCCTGACAAGGTCAAGGCCATTCGAGAAATGCCTTCTCTGAAAACTGAAAAACAAGTCAGAGGATTCCTGGGACGTTTGAACTACATCTCCAGATTCATATTCCTCATGACCGCGACATGTGCGCCGATTTTCAATTTACTCAAAAAGAATCAGGACTGCGTTTGGACAGAAGATTGCCAAACCGCCTTCGACAGTATTAAGAAATACCTGTTGAACCGTCCGATTTTATCACCTTCAGTGGAAGAAAGACCACTGATTATCTACCTCACCGTCCTAGAGGACTCAATGGGGTGTGTACTTGGCCAACAAGACGAAATAAAAAGGAAGGCGTCTGCCATCTACTATTTGAGCAAGAAATTCACCGACTGCGAGACTCGGTACACTATGCTTGAGAAAAATTGATGTGTGTTGGCTTGGGCAGCCAAACATCTCTGCCAGTACATGATTCGTCACACTACTTGGTTAATCTCTGAAATGGATCCAATCAAGTATGTATTTGAAAAACCTGCTCTCACGGGAAGGATTGCCCGTTGACAGATGTTGCTATCAGAATATGACATAGAGTACCATGCTCAAAAAGCCGTTATGGGGAGTATTTTAGCCGATCATTTCTCTCATCAACCGATTAACGATCAAGAATCAATCGGGTTTGACTTCCCGAACGAAGATGTCATGCATTTAAAAATGAAAGATTGTGATGAACCACTACCCAGTGAAGGGCCAGAACCAGATTCCCAATGGTGGCTTATCTTTGACGGAGCTGTCAATCATTACGAAAACGGAATTGGGGCAATCATTATCACCCCTCAGGGTACCCACATTCCTTTCATCGCCAGACTTACGTTCAAATGCACAAATAACGAGGCCGAATACGAAGCTTGTATTATGGATCTCGAGGAAGCGATCGATTTGAGGATCAAAAACTTGGACGTATATGGCGATTCAGCCCTGGTTATCAATCAGATCAAAGGAGATTGGAACACATACCAATCAGGATTGATGCCTTACAAAGACTACGCAAGAAGGTTGTTACCCTTCTTCGACAGAGTTGAGTTTCATCACATCCCTCATGAGGAGAATCACCTGGCTGATGCATTAGCCACTCTCTCTTCCATGATTAGTGTAGGTCAATGGAACGACCTACCTAAGATCGACATAATGCGCCTTGAACGGCCCGCTTACATCTTCACGATTGAAGCAGTCATAGACGACAAACCTTGGTATCACGATATAAAATGCTCCCTTCAGAAACAAGAGTACCCACCTAGGGCACTAAGGAAGGACATGAAAACCCTCAGAAAGCTGGCAGGCAGTTTCTTCCTGAGCGGTGATACACTCTATAAGAGAAATTTTGACATGGTCTTGCTCCGATGTGTAGACAGACCAGAAGCAGACATGCTGATGAAAGAAACTCACGAAGGATCCTTTGGCACTCATGCCAACGGACATACAATGGCGAGAAAAATTCTAAGAGCAGGGTACTATTGGTTGACAATGGAATATGACTGCTACAAGTACATGAGGAAGTGTCACAAGTGTCAGATATACTTCGAAAAAATTCATGTACCGCTAACACATCTCAAAGTTCTTTCTTCCCCATGGCCTTCTTCCATATGGGGAATCGACATGATTGGCTTGATTGAGCCCAAAGCTACAAACGGACATCAGTTCATTCTGGTAGCCATTGATTACTTCACTAAGTGGGTCGAAGCAGCGTCGTACGCTAATGTAACCCGACAAGTGGTGGTCCGATTTATCAAAAACAATATCATCTGCCGTTATGGTGTTCCGAGCCAGATCATTACTAATACTAGATCTAACTTGAACAATAAGATGATGAAAGAGTTGTGCGTTGAGTTCAAGATCGAACACCATAACTCATCTCCCTACCGACCAAAGATGAACGGAGCGCTAGAAGCGGCTAACAAGAACATCAAGAAGATTGTTCAGAAGATGGTTGTAACCTACAAAGATTGGCACGAGATGCTACCCTTTTCTCTTCACGGTTATCGCACATCTGTCCGTACTTCAACAGGGACAACCCCTTTCTCTCTAGTATATGGCATGGAAGCAGTGCTTCCCATAGAAGTAGAGATCCCATCAATCCGGGTATTGAGGGAAGCCAAGCTTACATAAGCTGAATGGTGTCAAAATCGACACGATTAACTGAATCTGATCGAAGAGAAGAGAATAACGGCATTATGCCACTGTCAGTTGTATCAACAAAGAATGAAGAGGGCGTTTGACAAAAAGGTTCGACCTCGTGTCTTCAGGAAAGGAGACCTTGTGCTCAAAAAGATACAATTATTTCTCACTGACTCTCGGGGCAAATGGACTCCGAATTATGACAGCCCCTATGTGGTCAAGAAAACCTTCTCAGGCGGTTCCTTGAGACTTGCAACCATGGACGGGGAGGAATTTGCCTACCTCACAAATGTTGATGTAGCCAAGAAATACTTCGCCTAAATAAATAAAAAAAACGTCTCGGTGGATTGAAAACCCAAAAGGGCGGTCCAGGCAAAAATTGGAGACATGATCAAAAATCATCCCAGTGGATTGGAAATCTCAAAGTACAATCCATGCAAAAATTAGGGATAACAGCAAGTAACTACTTTCGACAAAGGGGCAAGTCCCTCAGCAGCAGTTACATCATCTGTCAGGAAAGCTCCAGTCACGGTCATCTTCGACAGAAGCTCAGGATGCTCAGAATTCAAAGTTGGTAGAAGGATAGTGGTCGTTATGTTTCAATATAGCCCTTTTCCCTTAAATTACCATTTTCAAACTTTGTAAATGCTCTATGGAATCACGCGTTTGGATGATTTCCATCCTATCAATAAAATTTGAGCCCTTGGGCTTTTATTTGCAATTCATATTTGTTTTAGCTTTACAGAATGATGTTTTTAACATGATCAACGATTCTTGAAACGAAACAAAAATGAATTTACTTGTTAAAATTGTTCTGCTTTTAAAAATAAAGATGGCAATTTCTTTTGACGGTTGAACATCGAAAGAACATCGATCTCTTCTCTAGAAGTAAGCGAGCCTCAAAGTGCAGAATGAAAGTACTCCTTCTAAACCAGTATGCCTGAATGAAGGATCAGCTATGTCAGATGCGAATGCTCCATCTGTCCTCTTCGGCCGAGTTCTCATCTCCTAAGCCCGACCAACGGGTATTCCCCGCAGGGACTACCTCTCCTAAGCAAAGCAAAATTGCTATCTTGAACCAGCGATACGTTTTATCCCCCGCAGTGGCCGATTATCCAGTCGTGTTCATCCGTCAGTTTGTATGTCGCGTCAGTTTTGTCAGCATAAACATACATACATCATGCATTATTGATTTGCATTCACATTCATATTGCATCACTATCACTCTAGTCGGTCTTGTCCCCTAGTGATAACAGTCCTCTCAATCGAGTTGTCAGTTCTTTCCTCGTCAGGAAATGTTGCATCTGAACAATCTCTCTCCTCCAGTTTAGTTCTGGATCAGGATTGGCCCTTGACCACTTTGATAACTTGAACCTATGAAAGACCAGAGAACCTTCAACCGATGTCACTCTTCGCCATTGAAGATGATATTTTCGCTTTCCCGGATTAAGGGAAATCCCTAGAGAAAGCCTCTTAAAGCAGAGATTCGGCAATACAGTAGTTTTCCTCCGAAAAGACCGCTGATGAAAAGGTCATCGGCACCTCAAAATTGGATCACGTCATATGGCATTTCTCCGGGAAGATCCCGAGAAAAGTATGATGTAATATCCCCAAGCGTGAAAGCAGTCTCTCAAGAGACTCATTTTCCCAAGTAGAGTCAGCAAATGGCGTCTCCAAACAGAGAAGTTTGTACACCTCTACAACTCAGACGCCTGGGTTCCCCATCAACTCTGACATCGAAACTTCTATCAAATGGAAACTCTCCAGGAAAATTCGGCGAGAAGTTTGAGGAAAATGGCTACGAATAGCGTCCCTTGTCAAAAAGTTTAGTGACAAAAGAAACTAAGACCAGTTCCTTGGTAGCAAACCAGGATCGAGGGGAAGTTTATTTCATAACAAAACTGTGACCAGTTCCTTGGTAGGAAACCAGGATCGAGGGGAAGTTTATTTCAGAAACTAAGACCAGTTCCTTGGTAGAAGACTAGGATCGAGGGGAAGTTTACATCAGAAACTAAGACCAGTTCCTTGGTAGGAAACTAGGAACGAGGGGAAGTTTATTTCAGAAACTAAGACCAGTTCCTTGATAAGAAACCAGGATCGAGGGGAAGTTTATTTCAGAAACTAAGACCAGTTCCTTGGTAGGAAACCAAGATCGAGGGGAAGTTTTTTACCTTTTCTAAGCATCATTGCTTAGAAAAAGAAGAAGGATGCGCAATCTACCATTCTTAACCACCGTCAAAATTTCGGGTATTCCGATATTTGATCCTCTTGCACCCCGAATGCCCGAATACCTTCGCCATTCACACCTTCGGGTCCAAGAAGATTAAATAGGGGCATCTGTCATACCCCAAATTTTGACCATTAAGATTTCCCATCATTTTGAAGATCATCATCACAATATGGAGGAACCATCATACCTCATCAGTCTCCCCAAAGAGGGGTGAGCATCCACTACAATCAAATTTTGGGTTTCCAACCCTCTCAGAGCTTTTAGACAAAGGATCAATCAAGAAATGACATGATCTTCAACTTGTCTAGCCTCTCAAATATCCACAAGGGATCAAGAGGACTCCCACTTCAAGGACTAAGCACAAGGCTGCTCCCTTCCAGGTGGATCAAGCCTCAAGATCGCCCGTGTCACCAAATTAGGGTTTGGTCGACCAGGGCCTCCAGATGAAAATTTTCCTTTGGGCATGAGCCAATGCTTGAAAGCATATCCTAAAATACTCCATGGAACCTCATGGGCCCAAGCATCAAGTCAATTTGACCTCAGGGGATGCATACATCAAAAATCAGGAATTAGGGTTTCTTGACCTAATTCACCCCTAAGTTGACTTTTGGGACAAATCATGAGCCAAGACCTCAAGAGAGGACTTGAGGGTCTCCAACATACCACATTGATCCATTTGTAACAATGGATTGATCCAGGAAGCTTGAGCAGCAAGTCTCAATTTCATCAGTACCACAGTTAGGGTTTTGAGGAAAAAGCCAACTGTAGCTTGGAGTTTTGACCAGGACATGCTCCCAAACCCTAGGACATGGTTCAATATACCCTATAACACCCATGGAACATGTCCATCAAGTTTGATTTAGGCCAAGGACATGATTTCCTAAAGGATCGCACAGTTTGGAATTCATTTGACAAAAAGTCAACTGTGCACAAAAGTCAACTTTGACTTTTTGAGATTTTTCACAAAAATGGGTTTTTAACCCTAAAATGATGTTAATGTATGATTTGAATTATCATTCATCAAGAAAAATCAAGAAAAAAGGGATAACTTGTAAAAGGGGTAACTATAAAAACTTAGAAAATTTTCTAAATTATGAACAAAGTGGCAAGGGTACCAACTCTGGAGGATCATAACTCCTAAACCACAAAGCCATTTTTCCCCATCCAAAGCTTGATTTGTAGATCTCATTACCCTCTACAAAAGCTTAAAACTGAACCCCTCCAAATTCCTCATGGATTTTGAGTTATGGAATGATCAAAATCACAAAAAGTGAATATGTCACTTTTTTCCAACACTTAGTGAAATTTTCACTAAGTCAGAATCTGCCTTCACTTTTTTCCAAATGTAGGGGGATTTTTCACTTGGATCCAAAAGGTATCATAACCAAATATGATCAAACAATTTTTGTATCATATGAGGGCTTTCCAAAATGGGCAAGAACATCACCAAATTCCACTTGGGCCAAGAGATATGACAATGGCAATATGCCTTGCTGAAAACTGCCAAGGCTAGGCAGAATTTTGCATGTTTGCTCGATTTGGAAAAATTCAATAATTCCAAGCCTTGTAATCACTTTGGACACATATGAGGATCAAATGTAAAAGGGACAAACACTGAGCCAAGCCTCCAAAGTCCTTGGAACAAGAAGTAGCATGTCAAACCTAGAATTGCCTAAAAGAGGGACAAGACTCCAATTTTGGATTGGAGCATTCAATGCATACACCAAGGTGGCATGGACTGAACCATTTGCAACTGAATTCAGTCAAGACTTATCCAAGACCAAGGGAACCACAACCCTGTGCCCTAACCTCTAGTCAATGGCTAGAGGAGACTTGGATTCCAAAGTGCAACCATTGGCCAAACCTCTGCTGCAGTTGCCATTCACTATTGCTTGCAAAACAAACTTGCTCTACTATAAATAGAGCTCATTTGTGATCAGTTTGAGTACACCAAAGCCATCAAACATATGCTTTCCTTAAAATCTCCTTCTTCACTCCAAAATTGCCTTCCAAAGCAAGTCACTGTCGGGTTTTAAGTTTGAGAGCAATTCCAATCAAACCAATCACACACACACACACACACCTCATAAACATCATATAGAAGTGATCCAAACACTTAAACAACATCTGGAACACTGATTTCTCAGAATCACCAGCCAATTGCTCAAGGTTTTAACCAAGTTGCAGCTGAGATGCCATGAAGTGATCCAGCCATTTCCAGTCAAGTCCAAGCATTCAAACACACTCCATAGGATGTAAGGAAGCTGTTTAGATCATCACAACTCATATGTAACACCTCCAACTCAAAAATCACATTGCACTTGCTGTCACGACCTTTAAGTAAGTCTAAACTTGGTCATCTCTTAATCTATGCATATTTCCTCGCACAATACTTTTGCCAAATGTTCATAATCATGCATAGAATGTTTCCCCTCAATTAATTGCTTTGTTTGAATCGTGTATCAAAATTCACAACCTTCATGCAAATTTTAGGGTTCTTGAGGTTTTGTCTTGATTTCTTATTCCATGTTAAAAATAAATGAAATTAAAGACCATAGACATGATCGTGAGGTTGAAACGAGCAGATTGATAGGTGGTTTGCATGATTCCATCAAGTATTCAGTGAGATTGGCGAGAAAATGCAAATCTGGGCAAAACTCAGAACACGCGCGTGTTCTTGGGTGTTCTTGGCACCCTTTTTTGAAAATTCAAATATTTGAATTTTGTGATTTTATTTAATTGATTCAAAAATGAATTTCTCTCTGAGTTTTAATGATTTTGAGTTGATTCTTTTTTTAATAATTCACAAAAATGTTAAAATATTTTATTTTACCAAAAAATCCCAAAAATATTATTTATGTCATATAATTGATATTTTTACAAAGAATTAATATTTTAATTATTTTTGACATTTAAAATATTTTTTCCTTCTTGATTTTGCAAATTTTAATGACTTCTAATCATTTTGTAGGTCAAAGTATGATTTTTGAAACATTAATCCAAGATCACAATTTGTTTTCCACATGTTAAACAATTTTGATCATTTTAATTGAATTTTTTATTCAATTAAAATACATTTTGGAAACAAATTAGGGTTTTGATTAATTCAACCCTCATCAAACCTTTTAAAATAACTCTTTGGGCCTCTAATAGAGTATAAGACCCAATCCCCTTTTAACACAAAACTTTTTGGGCCTCCGATATTGTATAAGTCCCTCTGCGTTAAAAGAAAATCTCGGCACGATCGCCAATTCAAAAATCAAACCAAATGGGCCTACCCTCGTGTTATAAGCCCCATGTCTTTTCTTTAAACCTTTTGGGCCTCTAATAGAGTGTAAGACCTAATCCTTTGTAAATACAAACCTATCTTGGGCCTCACTTATTGTATAAGTCCCGTTGTATTTCAAAAAGTTAGACGCGATCATCGTCCGTTGAAAAAATGACCTTTGGCCTCTCCTTGAGCTATAAGCCCCGCCACTTGTACAAAAATAAATCTTTTGGGCCTCTTGAGAGAGTGTAAGACCCATCCCCTTGTACAGGAAAACCTTTTTTGGGCCTCAGTCACTTGTATAAGTCCCTCTGTACAAAACGACAGTGCGATCACTGATAAACCTTGGGCCTCTCCTTGAGCTGTAAGCCCCAACATCTTTTCAAAATACTTTCTCCTTAAATTTTGAATATACTGTTGTTTTCAATCTTTCTTTGTTGAACAACTAACCAAATAGCATGGAAGCTCTACAACCGAGTAAGTGGTTATATGCTTTCTTTATCCGCTTTCATATACATATAACTGTATTGTGGGGCTGTTTCGCTGTAAGTCTTCTTTCATAAACTCATATCAACTCTGTAATACTAGTATAGATATTTAGAGTTTCCCCGGCAACTACGTCTAGCGCTAAGCCCTGTTGATCACTCTAAAATAGACAAAACTAGATCCCCATAGGATTACCAGACAAAGTCTTCCCTCCTCTTGGGGTTAAACAATATGGACACGTGAAAGGCAACATTCTCGGTGAACCCTTTCACAGACTGTCACCCTTAGACATTGTCAAAGAAACTCTACTCCCGACAGATGATCTTTTCTCCGTGAATGGCATCTCTTGAGTTTCTTCCAAATTCTCGGACTTTCCTGGCTTGATCTATTCTCTGTGAATAGCCTGTCTTGAATTTCTCGGGGTTTGGGGACCCGCAGGCTTCCTAAAAGCATCCCCACCTCCTCTTGGGCGTTGTACAAGGACCCTACGGCTTCTGAGAAGTATTCACAGCCTCCTCTTAGGCTTCGTATAAAGATTCTTCCTTCGGGAAGAGAGCCTCCTCTTGGGCTTCGTACAAATTGTCCCTCGGCTTCTAAAAAGTTTCCAGCCTCCTCTTGGGCTTCGTACAAATTGTCCCGACGACCTCCTAGAGGTATAGGAACAGAAATTAGTCACCTTAATAGAACAGTCTGTCAAAGAGTCTAGATCTTTCTACCGTGAACATACTACTACTGTTTCTTTAAGCATAGTACAAAAGATAAAACTCTAGACTTAGACAGTTTAATCTCCTTGAGTCTCGAAGGCATTCTCAAGTAGGGAAAAACACCAGTAGACTCGGACAGTCTCCAATATCCTCTGGATTCCCCCCATTTCCTTAAAGAATAGGAAATAACCCTGATCCTCTGATCAATCCCAAAGTATAGCCTTACCTTTAATCAGTCTCTTTATAAGAACTGATTTTCTCTTTTAACCAACCTACTGGACCTGTCACTCAACTGAAACAACAAACTTTTTAGCCTCTATCTCGGACTTCGTACGAGATACAAACAGACTCTCTCCTTGAATCAATAATCCTTTTAGCCTTTATCTCGGGCTTTGTACGAGATACAAAAAGACTCTCTTGTTTAGTCAAACATTTTCAGCCCCTATCTCGGGCTTCGTACGAGATACAAAAACACTCTCTTATTGAGTATAAAAGACTCTCTTGTTGAGTCAAACATTTTCAACCTCTATCTCGGGCTTCGTACGAGATACAAAAACACTCTCTTGTTGAGTATAAAAGACTCTCTTGTTGAGTCAAACATTTTCAGCCTCCATCTCGGGCTTCGTACGAGGTACAAAGACTCTCTTGTTGAGTCAAGTGCCTTTAGCCTCCGCCTTGGGCTTCGTATAATACATATCTAAAAGCACTCTCTTGTTGAGTCAAACCCTTTTAGCCTCTCTCTCGGGCTTCGTATGAGACACATAAAAACTCCCTCTTGTTGGGTCAATAGCCTCCTCTTAGGCTTTGTATAAGAAAACCCCGGTTAAGTCAATCAACCTTTTAGCATCAAAACTTTGCCTCATTCACAGGATACAAACATCAATAACTCCTTTCATCTAATTGCTGTAAGCGGCAAGCCTCTGGATTATTTACATCCACTCCACTGTCCCTCTTTTAGCATGAGAAATTCCTAAGGAATGATAACATTGCTCTACACTGAGTTAAAGTCTTCTCCTTCAGGTTAAAACCCCCTATAAAGGAAATTATGGCATTGCTAAGATTCATATATCCCGGTTAAAGTAATCCTCCTTTATAGTCAGTCACCCAACAGTTGTGGCAAACAGAACCCCTTTAGAGATGACAAATTCTCTCTAAAGACAACAGCTTTTTAGCTTCACATCTCGGGCTTCGAACAAGATACATATAGACCCTTCAGCTTCACATCTTGGGCTTTGAACAAGATATAAACCACCTTTTCAGCTTCACGTCTTGGGCTTTGAACAAGACACGAAAACACCATTTCCTCCCATAGAATAGGAGGAACTACGATCGCTCTGATTTCCCTGTTTCGGTAAACGGGAATACGTAGGCATAAGATTGAAAGAAAAATCTTAGCGAGCACACTAATCCAAAACTCAAATCCCGTACCTTCACATCTCAATCGAAAAGCATCAGTCCTAAACTCCCACCAATCGCCCGGGCACTATTTTAACAAAATAACCTAAGAGAGACCCACAATCTTTGTAGCATATGTAAACCAACAGTCATATGTTCAAACTCAGTTTGCAAGCAGGGTTAATTGGAGACATCTATTTCCCTTCCTTCATCAGCTTCATCGTAACGCCTCAGGGTACCCATATTCTTTTCACTTCCAGATTAACATTCAAGTGCACAAACAACGAGGCCGAATACGAAGCTTGTATCATGGGTCTCGAAGAAGCGATTGATTTGAGGATTAAGAACTTGGATATATATGGCGACTCAGCCCTGGTTATCAATAAGGTCAAAGGAGATTAGAACACATACCAATCAGGATTGATTCCATACAAAGATTACGCAAAAAGGTTGCTACCCTTCTTCAACAGAGTCGAGTTTCATCATATCCCTCGTGAAGAGAATCACATGGCTGATGCATTAGCCACTCTCTCTTCCATGATTAGTGTAGGTCAATGGAATGGCATACCTAAGATTGACGTAATGCGCCTTGAACGACCCGCTTACATCTTCACAATTGAAGCAGTCATAGACGACAAACCTTGGTATCACGATATCAAATGCTTCCTTCAGAAACAAGAGTACCCACCCGGGGCATCCAAAAAGGACAGAAAAACCCTCAGAAGGCTAGCAGGCAGCTCTGATGCATAGACAGACCAGAAGCAAACATACTGATAAAAGAAATTCACGAAGGATCCTTTGGAACTCATTCCAACGGACACACGATGGTGAGAAAAATTCTGAGAGTAGGGTACTACTGGTTGACCATGGAATCCGACTGCTACAAGTACATGAGGAAGTGTCACAAGTGTCAGATATACTCCGACAAAATCCATGTACCGCCAACACATCTCAAAGTTCTTTCTTCCCCATGGCCTTTTTCCATATGGGGAATCGACATGATTGGCATGATTTAACCCAAGGCTTCAAACGGACATCGGTTCATCCTAGTAGCCATTGACTACTTCACCAAGTGGGTCGAAGCAGCGTCATACGCCAATGTAACCAGACAAGTTGTGGTCCGTTTTATCAAAAACAATATCATCTGCCGTTATGGTGTTCTGAGCCAGATCATTACCGATAATGGATCTAACTTGAATAATAAGATGGTGAAGGAGTTGTGTGCAGAGTTCAAGATCGAACACCATAACTCATCTCCCTACCGACCCAAGATGAACGGAGCGGTAGAAGCGGCTAACAAGAATATCAAGAAGATTGTTCAAAAGATGGTCATAACCTACAAAGATTGGCACGAGATATTGCCCTTTGCTCTTCACGATTATAGCACATCTGTCTGCACATCAACAGGGGCAACCCCTTTCTCTCTAGTATATGGCATGGAAGCAGTGCTCCCCATCGAAGTAGAGATCCCATCAATCCGGGTATTGATGGAAGCTAAGCTAACAGAAGCTGAATGGTGTCAAAGTCGACACGATGAACTAAATTTGATCGAGGAAAAGAGAATAACGGCACTATGCCATGGTCAGTTGTATCAGCAAAGAATGAAGAAGGCGTTCGACAAAAAGGTTCGACCTCGTGTCTTCAGAAAAGAAGACCTTGTGCTCAAGAAGATACAATCATTTCTCACTGATTCCCGGGGCAAATGGACTCCGAATTATGACGGCCCCTTTGTGGTCAAGAAAGCTTTCTCAGGCGGTGCCTTGAGACTTGCAACCATGGACGGAGAGGAATTTGCCTACCCCACAAATGGTGATGTAGTCAAGAAATACTTCGCCTAAACTAAAAAGCTAAAAAAAAAACGTCTCGGTGGATTGAAAACCCGAAAGGGCGGTCCAGGCAAAAATTAGAGACATAATAAAAAAAAATCATCCCGGTGGATTGGAAATCTCAAAGTACAATCCAGGCAAAAGTTAGGGATAATGGCAAGTAACTACGTCCAACAGGGGCAATTCCCCTAGTAGCAGTCCTGTCATCCATCAGAAAACTCCAGTTAAGGTCATCTTTCACAGAAGCTCAGGATGTCCCGAATTCAAAGTTGGTAGAAGGATAGTGGTCGTTATGTTTCAATGTAGCCCTTTTCCCTTAAATTACCATTTTCAAACTATGTAAATACTCCATGGAATCACGCGTTTGGCTGATTTCCATCCTATCAATAAAATTTGAGCCCTTGTGCTTTTGTTTGCAATTCTTGTTTGTTTTAGCTTTACAGAACGACATTTTAACATGATCAACGATTCTTGAAACGAAACAAAAAGGAATTTACTTGTCAAACTTTTCTGCTTTTAAAATAAAGATGGCAATTTCTTTCGACTGTTGAACATCGAAAGAACATCGATCGCTTCGCCAGAAGTAATCGAACTTCAAAGTGCAGAATCAACGTACTCCTTCTAAACCAGTGCGCCTGAACGAAGGATCAGTTATGTCAGATACGAATACTCCATCTGACATCTTTGGCCGAGTTCTTACCTCCTAAGCCCGATCAACGGTTGTTCCCCCACAGAGACTACTTCTCCTAAGCAAGGCAGAATTGCTATCTTGAACCAGTGATACTTTTTATCTCCCACTGTGGCCGAGTATCCAGTCGTGTTCATCTACTAATCTGTATGTCATGTCAGTTTGTCAGCATATACATACATGCCTCATGCATTATTGATTTACATTCATATTCATATTGCATCACTACCACTCTAGTCGGTCTTGTCCCCTAGTGATAAAAGTCTTCACAATCGAGTTGTCAGTTCTTTCCTCGTCAGGAAATGTTGCATCTGAACAATCTCTGTCCTCCAGTTTATTTCTGGATTAGAGTTGGCCCTTGACCACTTTGATAACTTGAATCTCTGATAAAACCAGAGAAACTTTCGGCAAATGTCACTCTTCGCCATTGAAGATGATATCTTCGCTTTCCAGGATTAAGGAAAACCCCAGAGAAAACCTCTTAATCAGAGATTCGACAATACAACCGTTTTTCTCCAAAAAATCCACTGACGAAAAGGTCATCAGCACCTCAAAATTAGATCACATCATATGGCATTTCTCCAAGAAGATCCCGAGAAAAGTATGATGTAAATACCCAAGCGGAAGCAGTCTCTCAAGAGACTCGTTTTCCCCAGATAGAGTCAACAAATGGCATCTCCAACAGAGAAGTTTGTACCCCTCTACAATTCAGACAGATGGGTTCCCCTAGCAAGTCTGACATCAAAAGTTTTTTCTATCAAATGGGATCTCCCGTGGAAAATTCAGCGAGAAGTTTGAGGAAAACCGCTACGCATAGCGTCCCTTGTCAAGAAAGTTTATTGACAAAAGAAACTAAGACCAGTTCCTTGGTAGGAAACCTGGATCGAGGGGAAGTTTATATCAGAAACTAAGACCAGTTCCTTGGTAGGAAACCATGATCGAGGGGAAGTTTACATCAGAAACTAAGACCAGTTCCTTGGTTAGAAACCAGGATCGAGGGGAAGTTTATATCAGAAACTGAGACCAGTTCCTTGGTAGGAAACCAGGATCGAGGGGAAGTTTATTTCAGAAACTGAGACCAGTTCCTTGGCTGAAGACCAGGATCGAGGGGAAGTTTTTACCTTTTCTGAGCATCATTGCTTAGCAAAAGAAGAAGGATGCGTGAACTACCATTCATAACCACCATCAAAATTTCGGGTATTCCGATATTTAATCCTCTTGCACCCCGAATGCCCGAATACCTTCGCCATTCACACCTTCGGGTCCAAGAAGATTAAATAGGGGCATCTGTCATACCCCAAATTTTTACCACTAATATTTCCCATCATTGTGCAAATCATCATCACAATATGGATGAACCATCAGTCTCCCCAAAGATGGGTGAGCACTCACTACAAACAATAATTAGGGTTTCGAGCCCTCTTCGAGCCTTAGACAAAGAATCAAGGAATGACATGATCTTCAACTTGTCTAGCCTCTCAAACATCCACAATGGATCAAGAGGACTCCCACAGCAAGAATCAAGCACAATGTTGCAGCATTCCAGGTGGATTAAGCCTTAAGATCGCCAGTGTCACCAAATTAGGGTTTGGTCGACCAGGGCCTCCAGATGGAAATTTTCCTCTGGGCATGAGCTAATGCTTCAAAGCATAACCTAATATGCTCCATGGTACATCATGAACCCAATCATCAAGTCAATTTTGACCTCAGCGGATGCATTCATCAAAAATCAGGAATTAGGGTTTCTTGACCTAATTCACCCCCAAGTTGACTTTTGGGACAAATCATGAGCCAAGACCTCAAGAGATGATTTGGGGGTCTCTAATAAACTACATTGATCCATTTACAACAATGGATTAATCCAAGAAGCTTGGTGCCCAAGTTTCAGGTTCATCAGAACCACAGTTAGGGTTTCGCGGAAAAAGTCAACTGTACCTTTGACTTTTGACCAGGACATGCTACCAAACCCTAGGACAAGATTCAATACACCCTATAACACCTATGAAATCCATCCATAAAGTTTGATTTAGGTCAAGGACTTGATTTCATAGAGGATCACACAGTTTGGAATTCATCTGACAAAAAGTCAACTTTGACTTTTTGAGATTTTTCACAATTATGGTTCCTTAACCCTAAAATGATGTTAATGTGTGATTGGAATCATCATTCATCAAGAAAAAACAAGAAAAGTGGGATAACTTGTAAAAGGGGTAACCATAAAAAACTTAGAAATTTTTCTAAGTTATGAAACAAAGTGGCTAGGGTACCAACTTTGGAGGATCATAACTCCTAAACCACAAGGCCATTTTTTCCCCATTCAAAGCTGGATTTGTAGCTCTCATGGCCCTCTACAAAAGCTTAAAACACAACTCATTCCAATTCCTCATGGATTTTAAGTTATGGAATAATCAAAATCACAAAAAGTGAAAATGTCACTTTTTTCCAACATTTAGTGAAATTTTCACTAAGTCAGAATCTGCCTTCACTTTTTTCCAAATGTAGGGCCATTTTTCACTTGGATCCAAAAAGTATCAAAACCAATTATGATCAAACACTTGTTGTATCGTATGAGGGCTTTCCAAAATGGCCAAGAACCCCATCAAATTCCACTTGAGCCATGAGATATGACAATGACAATATGCCTTGCTGAAAACCGTCAAAGCAAGGCAGATTTGTGCATTTCGCTCGATTTGCCAAATTTATACAAATGACAAACACATTTATCCATTTGAACACCTCAGGGGGAGATCAAGGAGGGACAAACACTGATCCATAAGCCTCCCAAGTCTTTGGAACCAAAAGTAGCATGCCAAACCTAGAAATCCCTAAAAGAGGGACAAGACTCCAATTTTGTTTTGGAGAATTCAATGGATGCACCAAGGTGGCATGGACTGAGCCATTTCCAACTGAATTCAGCCTATACCCTAACCTCTAGTCAATGGCTAGAGGAGACTTGGATTCTCATTGATCAACATTGGCCAAACCTATACAACAGTTGCCAATCACTATTGCTCCCAAAACAAACTTGCTCTACTATAAATAGAGCTCATTTGTGATCAGTTTGAGTACATCAAAGCCATCAAATAGATGCTTTCCTCAAAATCTCCTTCTTCACTCCAAAATTGCCTTCCAAAGCAAGTCACTATCGGGTTTTGAGTTTGAGAGCTATTCCAACCAAACCAATCACACACACACTTCATAAACATCATATAGAAGTGATCCAAACACTTAAACAACATCTGGAACACTGATTTCACAAAATCACCAGCCAACTGCTTAAGGTTTTAACCAGGTTGCAGTTGGGATACCATCTTCAGTTCCAGCTTGTTTCAAACCATTCCAAGCACTCAGGCACATCACTTGGCACCCAGGGAAGCTATCCACATCATTGGAACCTAGCTGTAACACCTCTAACACAAAACACGATCACCAGCCGCAAGAGGTAAGCATGAGCTCTTCTAACTCTATGATCCATGCATTTTTTGCTGCACAATAATTTGCCCATATGTTCATAATCATGCATGGAGTGTTTTCCCTCAATCAATTGTTTTGTTTGAATCGTGTATGGAATTTCTGAGCCTTCATGCAAATTTTAGGGTTCTTGAGGTTTCTCTTTGATTTCTTATTCCATGTTTAAAATAAATGAAACTAAAGATCATAGACATGATCGTGAGGTGAAAACGAGCAAATTGATATGTAGATTGCATGATATAATCAAGTATTCAGTGAGATTGATGAGAAAACGTAAATCTGGGCAAAACAGAGCATGCGGGCAAGGCCAAGGTGTTCTTGGCGCCCTTTTTCAAATATTTGAATATTTGAATTTTTGTGATTTTATTTAATTGATTCAAAAATTAATTTCTCTCTGAGTTTTAATGATTTTGAGTTGGTTTTTTTTTTAATAATTCACAAAATTGTTAAAATATTTTATTTTACCAAAAAATCCCAAAAATATTATTTATTTCATATATTTGATATTTTTGCAAAGAATTAATGTTTTATTTGTTTTTAACATTTGAAATATTCTATCTCCCTTGATTTTCCAAACTTAATTGATTTCCAATTATTTTGTGGGTATAAACATGATTTTTCAAACATTAATCCAATACCACAATTTTTTTTCACACATGTTTAACAATTTGGATCATTTTAATTGTATTTTTATTCAATTAAAATATATTTTGAAAACAAATTAGGGTTTTGATCAATTCAACCATCACAAATCTTTTTCAAACACTTTGGGCCTCTATTAGAGTGTTAGACCCATCCTCATTGTAAATACACCACTTTTTGGGCCTCAGTCATTGTATAAGTCCCACTGTATTTTCAAAAACAACGACGCGATCGTCGTCTTTTTTAGCAAAATCATATGGGCCTCTCCTTGAGCTGTAAGCCCCACCACTTGTACAAAAATAAATCATTGGGCCTTTAATAGAGTGTAAGACCCAACCCCCTTTTTTAACCAAAACTTTTTGGGCCTCAATGCATTGTATAAGACCCAGTATGTTAAAGAAATCTCGGCGCGATCGCCAATTCAAAAAACAAATCATCTGGGCCTACCCTCGTGTTATAAGCCCCATTTTTTTCTTTAAACACCTTTGGTCCTCTTGAGAGAGTGTAAGACCCATCCCTTTGAACAGAAAACCTTTTAGGGCCTCAGTCACTTGTATAAGTCCCTATACAATTTCAAACAACAGTGCAATCACTGATAAAACCTTGGGCCTCTCCTTGAGCTGTAAGCCCCAAAAACCTTTTCAAAGCACTTTCTCCTTTGATTTTGAATATAATATTGTTATCAAGCTTTCTTTGTTGAACAAACTAACAAAACAACATGGAAGCTCTACAACAGAGTAAGTGTTTACCCACTTTCTTTTTCCGCTTTCATATATATAACTGTATTGTGGGGCTGCTCACTGTAAGTCTTCTTTCACAAACTTTTATATACTTGTCAAATATCCTCTGTGTAATACTAGTATAGTTATTTAGAGTTTTCCCCGGCAACTACGTCTAGCACTAGGTAAAGCCCTGTTGGTCACTCTTAAATACAAACAAAACTAGATCCCCATAGGATTACCAGACACAGTCTTCCCTCCTCTTAGGGTTAAACAATATGGAGACGTGAAAGGAAGCATTCTCGGTGAACCCTTTCTCAGACTGTCACTATTAGAAATTGTCAAAGAAACTCTACTCCCCAGGGATGATCTTTTCTCCGTGAATGACATCTCTTGAGTTTCTTCCAAATTCTCGGACTTTCCTGGCATGATCTATTATCGGTGAATGGCATGTCTTGAACTTCTCGGGGTTTGGGGACCCACAGGCTTCTTAAAAGCATCCCCGCCTCCTCTTGGGCGTTGTACAAGGACCCATCAGCTTCTTAAAAGCTCTCATGCCTTCTCTTGGGCTAAGTACAAGGACCCAAAGACCTCTACAGGTATAGGAACAGAACCTAGTCATCAATTTGCTAGAGTTGTCTTTCTGAGTCAAGTGTCAGACCTGTTAATGGGTTGACCTTCATCCCTTAACATACCAGACTTCTCTTGGGCGTCAAACAAAGATCATTCACTACCTGAGAATCGATTTCTCAAAACACCAGTAGACTTGGACAGTCTTAATACCCTTTGGATTTTCCATTTCCTTAAAGAACAGGAATTAACCCTGATCCTCTGATCAATTCCAAAGCACAACAATACCTTTAATCATTCCCTTTATAAGAACTGGTTTTCTCTTTTATCCAACATACTGGACCTGTCACTAAACTGAAACAGTCACTAGCACAATAGCCTCCTCTTAGGCTTTGTACAATGATTCTCCCCAGCGGAGCTAACCTTTTCACACTCTCTTGTTGAGTATAAAAGACTCTCTTGTTGGGTCAAACCTGTTTAGCCTCCATCTCGGGCTTCGGGCGAGATAAAAATCACTCTCTTGTTGAGTATAAAAGACTCTCTTGTTGAGTCACTTCCCTCTCAACCTCTATCTCGGGCTTCGTACGAGATACAAAATCACTCTCTTATTGAGTATAAAAGACCCTCATGTGGAGTCAAAACCTTTTAGCCTCCGTCTTGGGCTTCTTACAAGACACATATAAAAGCACTCTCTTGTTGAGTCAGTCACTTGTTAGCACTCTCTTGTTGAGTCAACCCCTTTTAGCCTCTCTCTCGGGCTTCGTACGAGACACATAAAAACACCCTCTTGTTGGGTTAATAGCCTCCTCTTAGGCTTTGTATAAGAAAACCCCGGTTGAGTCAATCAACCCTTTAGCATCAAAATTTGTGCCTTGCTCACAGTATACAAACATCAACAACTCCTTTTCCTTCATCTAAATTGCTGTAAGCGGCAAGCCTCTGGATTATTTACATCCACGCCACTGTCCCTCTTTTGACATGAGCAATTCCTAAGGAAAGATGACATTACTCTAAACTGAGTTAAAGTCTTCTCCTTCAGGTTAAAAAATCCCCTATAAAGGAAATTATGGCATTGCTGGGTTCACATATCCTAGTTAAAGTAATTCTCCTTTATAATCAGTCACCCAACAGGTGTGACAAACAGACCAAATATCCCCCTTTAGAGATGACCAATTCTCTCTAAAGTCAAAACCATTCAGCTTCACATCTTGGGTTTTGAACAAGATACAAACCACATTTAGCTTCACGTCTTGGGCTTTGAACAAGACACCAAAATAACCTTTTTTTCCTCCCATAGAATAGGAGGAACTACGATCGCTCTGATTTCCCTGTTTCGTTAAACGGGAATAAGTAGGCATAAGATTGGAAAAATCTTAGCGAGCATACTAATCCAAAACCCAAACCCAGTATCTCCACCAAATCAACCCAAAAGCATCAAATCTAAACACATCTTACCTCACAAATAGTCCAGGCACTCTATTAACAAAATAACCTAAGAGAGACCCATAATCTTTATAGCATCTGTAACCTAACAGACCGTTGTTCAAACTCAGTATGCATGCAGGGTTAATTGGAGACATCTATTTCCTTCCTTAATTAGCTCAATAGGATAAAAAAATGAATCAAACTGTAGTACCCCAAAGCGATAGTGCTTCGCAACCACGCACAAATTCGTGCTACATGTCCATACACAACTTTAGTTCTTTCTGAGTAGTTTGAAGATCGGCGCACATGTCACGGTCATGAGGGATATGAATCTTGAGATGTAATTCAGATGTCCTAAAAATCCCCTGACATGTTTTTCAGTCTTTGGTGAAGGCATTTCTTGAATGGCCTTGACTTTGTCTGGATCAACCTCAATTCCTTTTTGGCTGACGATGAATCCTAATAGCTCTCCTGAGCGAACACCGAATGTACATTTGCTAGGATTCAAGCGGAGTTTGTATTTTCTCAGATGCTCGAATAACTTCGATAGGTGTTGCACATGTTCTTCTTCTGTTTTAGATTTGGCAATCATGTCATCGACGTACACTTCAATCTCTTTGTGCATCTGTCATACCCCAAATTTGTCCTACCCTCTCATTTCCTAATACCAAGCTTTGTAGCTTGTGTCCATGATCCGTTAGAGTTCAGGTTATGGAGATCTGTTGTGTGCAGTAGTGTATGAAGTTCAGTGGAATATTAAGCTATTCTTGATCAAACAAATGTACTTAAGTGGCCATGGTTCAGATTGATTCATCCAAGGCGGATCTTCTTTGGTTGTGGCATGTTCGGTTCAATTGTCGAGGTTTTAGGTGTTGTTTAAGTGTGGAGGCACGTTACTACTACCTATACCTGTTTCCGTAACCATCCATGTTATCATTCAAATTATCCTTTTCATTTTAATCCATTTTTAGTTGTCCATTTTTTTCATTCCAATTATCTTTTTTTCTTAAATCCATTTATTTTCTTATCCGCATTTCATTCCCATTGATCAATTTCCAGTTACCATTTCATTATCCAAATCATTTCATTCACTGTCCATTTTTATTTTATTTTTTCCAAAATAATACTCATAGAAATTCATTTAACAGAAAATTCATAAAGTCCATTACAATCCAATTCTTTTTTAAGCCCATCATTCCTTTTCCTTTTTTCTTACAACCAAATATCAAGAAAATAAAGAAAAATTCTGCAGCATGTAAACCACTACAATCTAAACTTTTGCTGCACTTATACCCTGTACGAAACCATGCCAAACCCAACAATTTGCCTCCTACACATTATGATACAAGCATCCAAAACCGTCCAAATTTCCTCTGCGCCCTATTGTTGCAAACAACAGAACCTGCAACATGCTACAACAACAACTCAATAACCGTAGCACACAGCCTACCACTCCAAGACAAAATTATACAACACTCTGCCATTTGAATACACTAAAATCTTGCAACAAAAACCTGCACATAGGAGTTTCACTATGAAGCAATTCCAAATGAGTTAATAACCGCAGACCTGCTCTCAACCACAACTGATACACTAGCTTGCCATGAAAATAACTTGAGACAACAGACCTGCATCATGAAAAAGACTCATCATCAACAACAAGACAAAGTCTTTGTACCGGAAACTTAATTGACAAGTTTTAATTTGATTTTAAATAGAGGAAGACGAGTAATAGTAAGGGGGAAAAATTCTAAACATTGAACACTCCTTAGAAGAGAAAAAAAAATGATGGTGATTCTGAAAAAATTAACACTCACCCTCACTAAAGCTTCAATAATCGTTTCCGATCAGAGTTTCACCTGGAAGCTTTGTGAAAGAGAAGCTTAAGCCTCATCACCGGAAAACACCTGAATACACAGAAACACCTGAGAAAACAACCCTAAAAAGCATTCAATGAAAGAAGACAAAAACCTAATCACACTAGAGCTCGATTTCAAGAGTTTGTTGAGTCTCACATTGAGACTCAATTAAACCTGAGCTAAAGAACATTGCAGAAGTGGAATTGTGAACAGAAAAGTTTGAAGGAGAAAGAGAAGTAGAAGCTCAAGCTGTAGAAGAGAGAGTTGCAGTTGAAGGTACCTGGAAAGATTAGAGACGTTTACAAGAGAAGTTCTTCAAGGGGTACACTTTTGAACCTCGTGTACCTTCAGTCCGAACCTTTCTTGCTTGATATTGTTGTGTTCTCTTGTTCTTTGATTTTCGTACGTTGCTGTTGTTGCGTTGATTTGCTAATTTCGTTGATTTTTGCGATTAGGGTTTCGTTTAGGATTAACTTGATTTGAAGATTTGGTCGTTTTTTTTTGAAGAATCTGGTTTAAGATTTGAGGAGAGGGGGAAATTTGAGGGGGAGGGGGTTGTGTTGAAACCATTGGGCTTCGTGGTGGTTGGCCGGAGACAGACAGCGGAAGCCACCATGCGCCACCGTCTTCTCCGGCGAGAAGGTCAGCTCCGGTGGGGTACCTTTTGCAGAGCATGCAGATTTTAGAGAGAGATAGAGGAATTGGCTAGAGAGAATCAATTGGGGAAAATGGCTTTCCCGTTTGTTCTTTTCTTTTTTAAGCTGCCTGCCACATTGCCATGGTTTGGACCTTGGTGGCAAGGGATATCGGTGACACTTGTCACCGGTTGTGGCTGTGTTTGTATTCTCACGTGCATCTCTCCATCTCCCTTACCATGTGTACTCGTTTTGCACCTTTTGATCGGAGTCACCCTTGACTCATCAAGATCTAACGCCCCATTTCTACTCAGAGGTCAACGTTGACCCGAGGGTCCAACTCTCCTTCTTGACGGGCTTGTTGTCTATTGGGCCTGAAATTCGTAAACTCACCCCCCAATTCCTGAACACCATTCTGGCCCATTTAGGTTTTTTTTTATTTATTTTATTTTGTCTTATAATATATTTCAAAAGAAAATCCAAAAAGACTTGTTTATTTAATTTTTATTTTTAGAAAATCCCAAAAATACTATTAATTAATTTTATTAAAAAATTTTATTTAATAATAATTAATCTATTTAGTGATTAATTTTATTAAATAATTGATTTTAATTTGGTTAATTATTTTAAGTTGGCACACTTAATTTTAAAAAATCTAAAAAATGTTTGTTTTCTTTAAACAAATTTGCATAATTTTATCAAACCATTTTATTTAATACTAATTAACTTTAATAGTTAATTTTATTAAATATTTTAGTTTAATTCAATTGATTGCTTGAATTTTCTTTAAATTCTAAAAAATTTAAAACATAACAATTTAACTTAGAATTTTCCCCTTCTTTTAGACTAACATTAAAACTTTAGGATATTAATTAGACTAACATGTTTAATTTTATTTTCTCCTTTTTTATTTGATTTTTAATCTTTATGTGATGTTTATAATTTTCTCTTATGGGTTAATTTCATGTTCTAATTATATGTATGTCATTCATAATATGCTTGTCCAAACCAAAAAACTCTTTTCAAGCTAATACCTTGACTTAATGTCAAGCCCTTTTAATACCTTGTAAGTCGATTGTTCTCGCGATCGAAATCAACCTCACATAGCCTCCTCTTGGGCTTTATACAATGATACTTGTTGGCCATTTCACTTTGGCTTGTATGTGTATGCGTGATTGACTCACTTTAATTGTGGCTTGATTATTCTCATTTGAGTAATTGTATCCCTCTCCCATAAGATTAAAATCAACCATTTTTTACAAAAATAAACAAGCTTGATCCAACGTCAAGCATTTTCCAAAACAAATTCAATTAATCACCACTTCATCCTCTAGCACACTTGATCCATATTTCAAGTCCCTTTACCTCTTGTAAGTCGAGCGCTTTTGCCTCGCAATCGACCTTACCTTGAACCATTAGGACCTCCTTTCCATTAGTCCTCAACCATTTCGCACGCACATTCAAACCTCGATCAACATCGAGCATTTTTCAAATCAAATCAATACATTTAAACCATACTTAAACATCATTTCTTAAAAGGTGAAAAGGAGGGGGATGGAGTCTTCGATCTTTCTCCTCAATTGTTTGGGTGCGAGTTCTCTTACTCGTGTGTAGACAATTGACGCCTCTAAAACACTTGTAATTCGACAACATTCAAACTTCTCTCCAAGCAATCATTAAAACATTTAATCCTTATCTAAACATATTTTTACTAAAAGGTGAAGTGGGGGTGGTCGAGTCTTTGGCCCTTCTCCTCAATTGTTTGGGTGTGAGTTCTCTTACTCGTGTGTGAACAATTGTCACCTCTAAAAACATCTAAGACTCCTTTTCTCGCCCCCGTGCGATCGAAACCCTAAAACAAATACAAATCAAATCCTCTTTTCTTAATCAAACTCTTTAATATACTTAATCATATATTCAAACAACTTTCTAAAAGGTGATGTGAGGGGGGCCAAGTCTTTGACCTTTCTCCTCAATTGTTTGGGTGGGAGTTCTCTTACTCGTGTGTGCACAATTGGCGCCTACATAAAAAATACAAACCAAACAACCGTAGTCCCACGAACTACAAGTGCTCTGACTTTCCCATTGCACGAGGGAATACGTAGGCACAAGGGTTCTAATCCTTGCCGAGCACCCTAATAATAAAACCACCCATTTTTCCTTTTAAATACCAATTCTTTTAACTTAGAAGATAACAAACAAACCTAGCTAATTTATCTCATGAATCGAATCAAGAGGTTCCCGTTGAGTACAACGGACGTAGAGGGTGCTAATACCTTCCCTCTTGCGTAACCGACTCCCGAACCTAGAATTTGGTTGCGGTGACCATCTTCTTATCCTTTAAAGGTTTTATCGATATTTTCCTATTCCTTCCTTGGAATGAATAAAGTTCAGTGGCGACTCTGTTTCGAACAGTTTTTTTTCCACGTCCACCGCGAGGATCTTATTTTTTGAGGTACGACAACATCATGTCGTGAAACAGAGTTGTCATGGCCCTTTGATAGGTTGCCCTTGCGTTCTTCAAACCGAACGACATTACCTTGTAACAAAAGGTGCCCCATAGGGGGATGAATGAAGTTTTCTCCATGTCTTTCGGTGCCATTTTTATTTGATTATAGCCCGAGAATCTATCCATGAAGGAGAAGACTTTGAATATTGTTGTGTTGTCTACCAGCATGTTAATGTGTGGTAGGGGAAGTCATCCTTTGGACTTGCTTTGTTTAAATCCCTGTAGTCTACACACATTCTGACTTTTCCGTCCATTTTTGGAATTGGCACTATGTTGGCTAACCATTGAGGATATTCTGAGGTGGCAAGGAAACCTTCGTCGATCTGCTTCTGCACTTCCTCCTTAATTTTGATGGCCATATCTGGATGAGTCATTCTCAGTCTTTGTTTTACCGGAGGACATTCAGATTTCAGTGGTAAGTGATGTTCCACGATGCTGGTATCCAACCCTGGCATGTCCCGATAGGATCGAGCAAATACATCTGGAAACTTTTTGAGAAGTTTTATCAAGCCTTCTATGACAGTTGGACTGATCAGTGCTCCAATCTTAACTTCTTTCTTTTCTTCTTCTGAACCCAAATTGACCATTTCCAACGGCTCTTTATGAGGCTCAATGGACCTTTCCTCTTGTCTGAGTAGTCGGGAGATCTCTTCTGGAATTTCTCCGCCCTCTTCTTCTTCAGCTTCAAATACCGGAAATTTAAAGTTGGGAGAAGACATTGGATCGTATGTTTCAATGGGGTTTAAAACAAGAAATCTGCATGACGTGATGATTCCTTTTTTGTAGAAAAGACAGAGAGAATGCAAAAGTGTGTGCAGTGTATTTTCTGAAAACGCTTGTTTTTATTTTGGTTTTTTTTAGGATTACCATTTTCTAAAAAACGAAAAGTGAAAACAACATTAAATGTGGGAATTCAGAAGTGGCATTATTTATTTCATGATTTATCGATTCTTGAAACACAACCCTATAAAACAAAACTCTACCGCTTTGGGCGAAGCGGAGAGGGACATTTACAAAAAAGCAAGCCCTATAAAACATCCATTTCACCCGGGCAAAGTGAAAGGTCAAAAAAAAGATGGTAATTACTTCTACTTATGGACGACTTTCGGTACATCGACTGCAACCCAATGGCGACGAACTCCTCTGTGAATCACAAAGTATGGTACTTCCCTCATTGGTTTGTCTTCAGAAATGACACTTATTTCTGGTGGAGTAGGATCATTGGAGTCTTCTTCCCATGCAGAGTTATCATAAGAGGACTCTTCTGTTACATCTTCCATAGTATTTTCACTCTCAAGAGGATCTCCCCATCCAGTTGGCTGGATGTCCTCGTATCTGATGCGAGAGCTTTCGGGAGCAATGTATTTGACTAGAAAGTCGTACTTGCCACTTGGCTGTCCCAAGGTATCCCAGGTTTCTGTGGGCATAGATGAGTCATCTTCCTCAACGACGTTGACCTCAAGAAATGCATATTTAATGAATTCTTCTCCTGCAATATTTGCAAATTCATCACCATGGTGTTGGATATTTTTGGAATGTTCTAAGTAAGGATTTCATGACTCTGTGGGAACATAGGTATTCTTTTCAAGATTACTCAGCTAATAGGCATTGTCTGTCTGACTCTTTTGCCCCAAGTCTTCCGTGTATGGCTTCCAGATAGGCAAGTCATCCAGGGGATCATAATAATCATAGTCAAAGTTGTCTTTCATTAGAGTGTCTTCCTCTAATGAGTTAGGCGGAGCACGGCATCCTTCGGGATCACAATCTCCATAGATCATTCTGACGCCTGATCTTGGTATATATTTGGGACTTTGCTTCGGAGTGTTGAATGGTATGTATGTTTCTCCCTGAGATATATAACCTTCATCATTGAGATAAGACTCTCACTCCTCATCCGTATCGGAGGAGTTGTTTCCATCGACGGTGTGGACTTCTTGAGATACTGGGTGGAGGAAGCCTCCGTTGTGGAAGAAATCTTGGATGGGACAAAAACTTTCATTCTTCTTCGTAGTCTGGGTACAGGTCGGAGAGAAACTAAGACCTTTTCTTGTCTTGTTATCAGTAGGAATTATGATCTGTCACCATCCTTTTATGTCATTACTCCCCATTACTTTGAGAGCGTCCTTGTATGAGGAAATCGATGTTCCTTTTCCTTGGCGATTCTCATTGCTTACCGAGAGTGCTTGAAATCGTGTCCCAACAATTTCCTCTAGTTCTACACAGAAGAATGATGATAAGTTGCTTACGATTAAAACTTGCTCTCCGCATACTATGACTAAGTTGTCGTTCTTGACAAACTTCAGCTTCTGGTGAAGTGTCGAAGTGACTGCCCCAGCTTCGTGTATCCAAGGTCTTCCTAATAAATAGTTGTATGCTGCTCGGATGTCCATGACCTGGAAAGTGACTTGAAAAGTGTGAGGACCAATGGTTATGGGAAGATCGACTTCGCCGATAACTATTTTTCTAGATCCATCAAAGGCTTTGACGATGATCTTACGGCCTCTCATCGGAGTTCCTTGAAAAGATAGTCGTACCAAAGTTGACCTTGGCATGACCTTTAAAGATGAACCTGTGTCTACCAGTACGCTGGCTAAAGCATTGTCCTCGCAATTGACTGTGATATTGAGTGCCGTATTATGGTTCTTGCTTTCCTCTAGAAGATCTTCATCACTGAATCCCAAGTTGTTGTAGGAAGTGATGTTGGAGATGATGCTATCAAATTGTCCTACTGTCACGTATTGTTCCATAAAGGCTTGTTCTAAGACTCTCTGTAGAGCTTCTCTGTGAGCTTCTGAACTAAGCAGGAGATATAATACAGAAATTCGAGACGGAGTTTGCAATAATTGATCTACAATGTTATACTCGCTCTTTTGAATGAGCTTTAACATTTCATCATTGTTCTTCACAGACTCGGGATTACTGGATTGACCAACTTGTGGGTTAGGAACTTAGACTTGAGGTTCCTTTTCTTTGGTAGGCTCTCCAACTCCTCTGTTGAAAATCCGACCTCTCCGGGTAACTCGACTAATGTCGGCAATAATCACAACAGAGGGTAATGTAGTTTCTTTTCCATTTTCTATGGTCGTTGCACCGTCTTGTATGGGATAACTTTTTCTGACTTGTATGGTACCGGACCTGACAGGTAGACGACCACAGGGGCTTTTTGGGCCTTTTGACCGTCGTAGGCCACCTTAATCAGCTCTAAGTTTGGAATTTTTCTATTGCCAAGAGAGACTTTCGACTCATCGAGCAGAGGAATTACGGCACAAACATCCTTGGTTATTCCATGATTGGAGATTATGACAATGTTTTTGTTTAGAAAAGGGATGTAATCTTGTATCATGTTGATTGATTCAGAATTCGAACATGGTTGAATCTCTTTGAGGTCTAACTGATGCTGGAGGGCTGCTCGCACTAGATAGAATCCTTGGTTATTTTCCGAGCATACTCCACAGCGTTCATAATTATGAGGTGGTACCCAACCATATCTGCTTTGTATGCAGTGCATCTTCACTAGATCCGTTTCTATTGAGCGGACATCACGACTTTGGTGTCTACCTGGATTTCCGTCAGTCATGCTAACTTATTGTGTGTCTTCATCCAGGTAGATCGGAAGCCACTAGTGGTCCAACAGATGTTGAAAAGTCCTTTTCACAAGCGCACACCCTTGGTCATTTTCGTAGCATTCTTTGCAGTCTTGATAATCATGTGAGGCTAGAAAACCAAGTCTGACCTGCTTAGCATGTAATTCCACTAGACTGGTATTCATTAAGCGTATATCATAGATTTGAACCATATTGACTTGATGATTATTCCTTTCATGGTAGTCCTGGATCCATCCAAGATCCATTTGACGCTGGAGGGCCTCTTGTACAAAAGAGCATCCCTGATTGTCTTTTGAGCAGATTGAACAAGCGCTGTAATCGTGCCACGGAAAATTGTAATAATAACTTTGCCTTGAATGCATTACCACTAAATTGACGTTCTTAGCACGGATGTCGTGGTTCTGAACAATGTTGGGATGTGCATGGGCCATGTTTATTTCATGAATCCTGTGATCATGAATCCAGCCCAGATCCATTTGTTCTTGCAAAGCTGCTTGTACTATGGCACACCCTTGATTGTCCTTGGAGCAGATATCACACTGATGATAGTTGTGAGATGGCACATGGTCGTACCCGTTCTATTTGAAATGCATCTTTACTAGGTTGGTTCCCAGTAAACCTACATTGTGAATTTGATAACTGTTGACAGGCTCTCCTTCTATCAAATTCACTGTAGTCTTCTCATGTTGCAGTAATGGGTTCGTCTGGACATTTGGAATAGTATCTTTGAAAGATAAAATCCCATTTTTGACGAGCTTGTGTACATCAGACTTGAAGCTGAGACAATTCTCAATGTTATGTCCTGATCCTCCTTGATGGTAAGGGCAAGTTTGATCTGCTTTGAACCAAAAAGGTGGATTTTCTGGTATCGTAAGAGGAGTCCTAGTTTGAACGTGCCCCTTGGCCATTAGAAGTGGAAATAACTCTGCATACAATATCGGTATAGGGTTGAACCCTGATGGTCGCGTTGTACGATAGTTATTATTGTACAGCGGGCGAGCATGCTGAAGAGGCTGTTGCGGCCTTTGCTGATACTGTTGTTGATTTGGTTGGCTCTGAGCAACCTGAGGTTGATATGTCAGAGCTGGCACAGGGTTGATAGCGGGAGTTGCTGTTGCTATCGGTTGATACCTTTACCTTTGCTTTCCCAGAGAGATATTACTGATATCTTGCTCTTTCTTCTTTTGGAAAGCACTACCGTATCTGTTAGATGTCAATCATGATATATTTGAGTATGAGTTATTTGGCATTTTTCATGACTTTTCATGTGGAATAGGTTGATTTTAGTGTGAATTGATGTTGTTATGCATTATTTGAAATATACTTGTGGTGCTTGTAATTTGTGTGCTAAATATGCAGAAATAGGAGTGAAAAGATCAAAGTTTGAAGACCCAAAGAAATAGTGCAAGCTGCCAAAGAATTGAAATCAACAACAGTGTTCGCTAGGCGAGTGTTGGCGAAGGTGCCAGCGAAGGTTCGCCTAGCGAACGTCAGCGAGCATGCCAGCGAGATGGTGGCAGAAAGTGTGCAAAACTTACAGTAGGAAAACTGGGTAAATTCGCTGGGCGAGTAGGCCAGCGAATGCTCGCGGGGCGAATGTGCCAGCGAAGGGTGGCAGAAACTTTCCATTTTTGAAAACACCCAAGCTTCGCTGGGCGAAGGTTGCAGCGAATGCTCGCGAAGCGAATGTTTTGGTTCGCCTAGCGAACCCACGATAATTCTGAGGGGCGGTTTAAGTCTGAGGCACTTAAGTGTGCCATATTTTTGGGCATTCGCTAGGCGAATGAAAAGCTTCGCTGGGCGAATGGTGCTGTTTGGAAAAGTGTATAAATAGAATTGTTACTTTTTGGACCAAGGATCTTGCTCATTTTTACATTAGAATTAAGTGTTTACAGTATTTTGTTCAGAAAAGCTTGTATTTTCATTGGAGAAGCTGATTTTGCATCCATTCTCGATTATTCGTTGTGGATGCTCATTCATCTCCTCTCTTTACTTGTCATCCAAGCTACCATGAGAAGTGGTAGCTAATCACTCAATGTTGAGGTTAGAGGTAGTTGATTCTGTTTTTATGTATTGATATTGATCTCTTGTATATGAACAAAGTCTTTGATCAATATAGATGATGTTGTTTTCTCTTAATGATCCATTTGTGAATTGTTTTGCTCTAGACATAGACTTTACAACTCTTGACCTAACAATTTCATCTCTTAAAAACCAAACTCTAGACATAGATTTAGGATTTGCTATTCGCGTTGTATTGATCTTAATGATCGTTGCTTAGATTGTTAGCGTGAGACATCATCTAACGGTCTAAACAACGGTACTCACGATTCCGCTTTAGACATAAACGTAGTCGGGAGGATACGCGGTTATATTGGTTGGAAACCGAGTTCATATGCTTGATTAATTGTTTATACATGAATAGGATTGATGAAACCTAACCTTAACATGCTTTTATAAAAATCTTTGTGACCTAATTAATCTTTGCTACAAGTGAATGATAACAACAAGTGAAACTTTTGAAAACCTTAACTTAGAATATCACAACTATTGAACGGCTAGCATCAAATATCCGACAATCCCTGTGGAGACGATAACAAAAACCCACACTGACACTTTATTCTAACAGTATCTTTTGGTACTGTTGGATGGCTCTGCATCTTTTACCAATCGTCCTTCTCGGACAGCTTCTTCAAGGCGTACTCCCATATTCACCATTTTAGTGAAGTCACTAGGCGCATTGGCAACCATTTGGTCATAATAAAACGAGCTCAATGTTTTCAGGAAGATCTTTGTCATTTACTTTTCTTCGAGAGGAGGACAGATCTGGGCGGAAATTTCACGCCATATTTGAGCCTATTATTTGAAGGTGTCTTTATCCTTTTATGACATTGCTCTGAGTTGGCCCCTATCTGGTGCCATGTCCAAGTTGTATTTATACTGCTGAACAAAAGCTGCCCTGAGATCTCTAAAATTACTGATCTTGGTGCGGTTTAAACCCATGTACCATTTGAGTGCGGCACCGCTTAAACTGTCTTGGAAGTAATGGATTAGTAGCTATTGATTTTCTGTCTGGGTAGATATTTTCTGAGCGTACATCACCAAATGACTTTGAGGGCAAGAGTTGCCTTCGTATTTTTCAAAGTCAGGTACCTTGAATTTGTGTGGTATCTTTACATTAGGGACTAAATAGAGATCAGCGGCGTCTTTTCTGAATAAGTCTTAACCACGAATGGCATGCAGTTCCTTCTGCATTTCCAAGAATTGTTCCTAGAACTCATTCATTCTTTCGTATACGTCTTCGTTTTTGCCAGAAATCGCTTGCAGAATCTGTTCTTCCGGGATAATGTGTATCACTGGCTATGGTATAGTCATTACGACAATAACTCTTGGTGCTTCAGTGACCTGAAGTTTGTAACCTTCAGGAGTTTCTGTTGTAACCCTCAAATCTTCATTTACCTGAAGTTTGTAACCTTCAGGTCTGGCGGTTCCTGCTATGATTTTCGGGTCTTCAGTGACTGGTGGGATGTATCCTTTAGGTATAAAGTTGAGAGGCATACCCCAGGGAAATCCTTTAGGCATGTTGTACTGAGGATGACTGCCAGGTGTCTCAAATGCTGGTGTGGATGTAATCTCCGAGATTACAGATCTTTGATGTTGTTGTTCCAGGGCTGCTGCCAAGGATTGCATGTCGTTGTGGAGTTTCTCCAAACTCTCCTTCAAAGCATTGATTTCTTCTCTCAGCTCTCTGTTTTCTTCCTCGAGATCGTCCATTTTCTTTTGTCGATTGGCCCGAGTATTGTACGAATGAGACAATTTGACTCTAGAGTGCGACACACGTGTGAGACTCAAAGACAAAGATGTGTTATGTGAGAATGATGAATGATATGCAAAGAATGATATATTTTTTAGTTTTTGTTTTCAAAAGAACTTTTAACAATTATATTGCAAAAATCATACAGCGGGGGAGACCCTTTTATTGAACTCGAAATATTGCAGCATTTTACAAGGAAAAGTACAGTATTTTACAAAGTGAGAGAAGGAAAGTTAGGCCAATGGATCCAGAGTTCTTTCTGAGGAGAGCTCAGATGCTAGTTCTTGAACTTTTCTTTTCTTTGATTGGGCTCATTCAGCCATTGTCGAGTCGACGATCCTTTGCCAAGTGAAAAGAGTGAGCAAATTTCTTCGTTCCTCCTGACTTTCTATAGCATGTTGCTCTAATATTTCAATCAGAGCATCCTTTTCCTTTAGTAGTTCCTGAATCTTGGTACATTCCAGATTAAGAATCTGGTATTTATTTTTCCAAGAGTTCTTCTCGGGTTGGACTTTGTTAAAAGTGGCCTGGAGTTTTTCCACATCAGACATGAAATAAAGGACAGATTCCTTTAAGGGAAAAACTTCTTGACGAGGGTAAGACATCCTTAGTTTGATAGCCCTAGTTTGCACCCAGTTGAGGTAAGGTTCTGTAGAGATGCAGTTTGGCCTCCCAAGGGACTCTTTTCCCTTCCTGTGAATATGTTGCCAGGCAGGCACTATTTCTTTCTTTAGTGCCCTGTCATTTTCTCCTTCCTTGAATAAAAGACCTTCCAGATGAGCATTATGTGGGATATTCTTCATCGGGTATCCAAGTTGGCAGCGAGCTAGAATTGGATGATAGTTGATTCCTCCTTTAGTACCAATGAGGGGTACATTGGGGAAATTTCCACATTTGTCGATGATCTTTATCCCTTTGTAAATCCGATTGTACCAATCTATGTCTGAATTGGTAAGAGACATAATCTTCTGCGACCATCGCAGATTACTCTTGTGATCCCAAAAAGCTGCAGACTTGGGCAAGTTGGAAATAAATCATTTGTAGAGTAATGGTACACAACATGTGATCATCCCTCCGCTATACAAATTCCTTAAGTGCACAGAATGACAAGCATCTGCGAGTAAGGTTGGGACTGGGTTCCCAATCAAGAATATCTTAACAACATTGTTGGCGACGAAGTCGTCAATATTGGGAAAGAGGAATAACCCGTAAATGAGAAGAACAAAGACATCCTCGAAAGCAGTTATATTTCCTATACTGGCAAAGTATAAAGCTTTCTCCATCAGGATTTTAGCTGGTAAACCCTGGATTCCTCCTTTGGTGGTCATGTGAGTCCTGACTTCTGACTCATCCAAAGAGATTGCTCTTGCAATGGCTTGATCCTTTGGAATTTCTTCCAGTCCAGAAAACAGATCTTGATTAGTGATAGGTAAATCAATCAGGTGGGAGTATTCTTCCAGTGTTGGTGTAAGTTTATAATCTGGGAAATTGAAACAATGGTAAACTGGGCCGTAGAACTGAACTAGTGTAGACAGGATCCCTTCAACCATGTTGACCTTTAAAAGAGATAACAGTCCTCCGTGCTCAGCTCTGAAAGCTTCAGGATTAGTAATCATCCTTCCTAATTTCCTTAGGTATTCCAGTTTTGGAACCTTGAAGGTGTACTTGTGCGTTTTTCTTCTTCCGAAATCCATAACGCAACCTCTCTAATATTTGCAATTATTATTTTAGTTCTTTTAGAAAAATATTTTTTTTCTTGTTTTGAAAAAGGTTTTTTAATGAATGCATGAATGCAGCAAAGAAAAACTCTTGAAAACATGGTTTTAGGGGTTCATCGTCACGAGCATGGAGCCATGGATCTACCCATCCCCAAAGGTGTGTACTAATTGGTCAATTTTTGTACCTGTAAAACGGGTTCTAACAAAGGTTCCCAAAATCATTGACCCCTCTTAGGGATATTAACAGCAAGTCAAATGACTCAAGCGAGCTGTAATATCCTAAGATGAATCTCCTTTGAGTGTAGTATCGCGTATCAACTATTCCCGATAGTCACCACACTACCTAATGGTTTAATGTTTAAGTGTCTACTAATCCTCAGTTTCAAGGGTATCCAGCTGGGAAAAAAATAATGCTTTCACGACATGCTCGTTCAACATTGGTAATTCCACGAGGATACCTCCACTGATTCGATGGACTGCCAAGTTAACTTGGTCAGGATTCACTCCCTATAAGCCTTCCTAGATACGCCATCACTTATCTTAATGTTCTATCGGACTCACCACATGCGTAATAATCGCATTCCTAGATAATAGTAATTTAAATACGGGTATCAAATAATATGACAACAGATGATATATATATAAAATAATAAAGAAAGTAAATAAACAGCAAAATAAATGCAAAGCAAGGCCTAGACCTCTTAGGAACTCTAATCCTAAAACTCCCCAACAGAGTCGCCATTTTTCTATAGCGTACGATTTTTGTCGGTGACGCGACCACCTTACTGCAATGGATTTTGGTGCTACTTTCTGATTTCTGTATATATCATATGAAGCTAGAAAAGAATGGGAAGATATCTAAAACTAACCTTGCAAGCAAATGTTTTCTTTAACAAATGCTAAGAGATCGGGGAACGGGGTCTGGTTATACAAAGGTATGCTATTAACACCCAATGTATCTATGGTAATCCATAGGAACCTTCTTTTGCATGTGTTTCTGTTAACTTAAGATGCTTTCTCGTGTTTATCTGCTGTGGCTTGGGAAAGCTTCTCCTTTGGGAGTGTTAAGAGAATGTTTTTGTTGTTTTCGGGTTTTCTGTTGTTTTTGGGAAGGTACTGGACCTAGAGTTTTTGATTTGTGTGCTCGCTAAGCTTTCACAATCTTATGCCTACGTATTCCTGTCATACCCCAAACTTTGACCACTAAGATTTCCCATCATTGTACAAATCATCACCATAATATGAGTAATCCATCATGCCTCATTAGTCTCCCCAAAGATGGGTGAGCATCCACTACAATCAATCTTAGGGTTTCAAGCCCTCTCAGAGCTCTTAGACAAAGGATCAATCAAGGAATGGCATGATCTTCAACTTGTCTAACCTCTCAAACATCCACAAGGGTTCAAGAGGACCCCCACATCAAGGATTAAGCACAAGGCTGCAACCTTCTAAGTGGATCAAGCCTCAAGATCGCCAGTGTCACCAAATTAGGGTTTTGGTCGACCAGAGCCTCCAGATGGAAATTTTCCCCTGGGCATGAGCTAATGCTTCAAAGTATAATTTGAATTACTCCATGGGACCTCATAGACCCTATCATCAAGTCAATTTAGCCCCAGGGGATGCATTCACTAAAAATCAGGAATTAGGGTTTCTTGACCTAATTCACCCCTAAGTTGACTTTTGGGATAAATCATGAGCCAAGACCTCAGGAGATGATTTGAGGGTCCCTAACACACCAAATTGATCCATTTGCAACAATGGATTGGTCCAAGAAGCTTGAGCAACAAGTTTCAATTTCATCAGAACCACAATTAGGGTTTCGCGGGAAAAGTCAACTGTGCCTTTGACTTTTGACCAGGACATGCTCCCAAACCCTAGGAAATGATTCAATACACCCTATAACACCTATGAAATCAATCCATCAAGTTTGATTTAGATCAAGGACTTGATTTCATAGAGAATCGCACAGTTTGGAATTCATCTGACAAAAAGTCAACTGTTCACAAAAGTCAACTTTGACTTTTTGAGATTTTTCACAATTTTGGTTCCTTAACCCTAAAATGATGTTAATGTGTGATTTATCAAGAAAAATCAAGAAAAGTGGGATAACTTGTAAAAGGGGTAACCATAAAAACTTAGAAATTTTTCTAAGTTATGGAACAAAGTGGCTAGGGTACCAACTTTGGAGGATCATAACTCCTAAACCACAAGGCCATTTTCCCCATCCAAAGCTGGATTTGTAGCTCTCATGGCCCTATACAAAAGCTTCAAACACAACTCATTCCAATTCCTCATGGATTTTAAGTTATGGATTTGTCACTTTTTTTTTCCAACACTTAGTGAATTTTTCACTAAGTCAGAATCTGGCTTACTTTTTTCCAAATGTAGAGGCATTTTTCACTTGGATCCAAAAAGTATCAAAACCAATTATGATCAAATAGTTATTGTATCATATGAGGGCTTTCCAAAATGGATAAGAACTCCATCAAAGTCCACTTGAGCCATGAGATATGACAATGCCAATATGCCTTGCTGCAAACTGTCATGGCAAGGCAGATTTGGGAGTTTTGCTCGATTTGCTCAAATTTTGCAAAGGGGAAGCAACTTTATCCATCTGAACACCTCAAGGGGGGACCAAGGAGGAACCAACTCTGATCTCAAGCCTCCCAAGTCTTTGGAACCAAAAGTAGCATGTCAAACCTAGAAATGCCTAAAAGAGGGACAAGACTCCAATTTTGGATTGAAGCATTTAATGGATGCACCAAGGTGGCATGGACTGAGCCATTTCCAACTAAATTCAGTCAAGACTTATCCAAGACCAAGGGAACCAGTAGCCTGTGCCCTAACCTCTAGTCAATGGCTAAAGGAGACTTGGATTCTCATTGATCAACATTGGCCAAACCTATGCAGCAGTTGCCATTCACTATTCCTTGCAAAACAAACTTGCTCTACTATAAATAGAGCTCATTTGTGATCAGTTTGAGTACTCCAAAGCCATCAAACAGATGCTTTCCTCAAAATCTCTTCTTTCACTCCAAAATTGCCTTCCAAAGAAAGTCACTATCGGGTTTTGAGTTTGAGAGCTATTCCAACCAAACCAATCACATGCACACCTCATAAACATCATATAGAAGAGATCCAAACACTTAAACAACATCTGGAACACTGATTTCTCAGAATCACCAGCCAGCTGCTCAAGGTTTTAACCAAGTTGCAGTTGGGATACCATCTTCAGTTCCAGATCATTTCCATTCATTCCAAGCATCCAGACACACTCCATAGCACCTAGGGAAGCTGTCCATATCCTTGGAACCAAGCTGCAACACCTCTAACATAAAACACGATCACCAGCTGCAAGAGGTAAGCATGAGTTCTTCTAACTCTATGATCCATGCATTTTTTGCTGCACAATAATTTGGTCATATGTTCATAATCATGCATAGAGTGTTTACCCTCAATTAATTGCTTTGTTTGAATCGTGTATGGAATTTCTGAGCCTTCATGCAAGTTTTAGGATTCTTGAGGTTTCTCTTTGATTTCTTATTCCATGCTTAAAATAAATGAAATTAAAGACCATAGACATGGTCGTGAGGTGAAAACGAGTAGATTGATATGTAGATTGCATGATATCATCAAGTATTCAGTGAGATTAGATAGAAAACGCAAGTCTGCAGAAACAGAGGGTGACGCGTGTTCTTGCCATGTTCTTGGCGCCATTTTTGAACATTTGAATATTTTAATTTTGTGATTTTATTTAATTGATTCAAAAATTAATTTCTCTTTGAGTTTTAATGATTTTGAGTTGATTCTTCTTTTAATAATTCACAAAAATGTTAAAATATTTTATTTTCTTAAAAAATCCCAAAAATATTATTTATTTTATATATTTGATATTTTTGTAAAGAATTAATATTTTAATTGTTTTTGACATTTAAAATATTTTCTCCCTCTTGATTTTTCTAACTTTAGTGATTTCCAAACATTTTGTGGGTCAAAACCTAATTTTTGAAACATTAATCCAAGATCACAATTTGTTTTCCACATGTTTAACAATTTTGATCATTTTTATTGAATTTTTATTCAATTAAAATACATTTTGAAAACAAATTAGGGTTTTTGATTAACTCAACCCTCATCAAACTTTTTCAAACTCTTTGGGCCTCTAATAGAGTGTAAGACCCAACCCCTTTTGTAAATACACCACCTTTTGGGCCTCAGTCATTGTATAAGACCCACTGTATTTTCAAAAACAACGGCGCGATCGTCGCCTTTTTAACAAAAAAAATCAACTGGGCCTTTCCTCGAGCTATAAGTCTCAATTCTTTTTCTAAAAACCTTTTGGGCCTCTAATAGAGTGTAAGACCCAACTCATTTTTTAAACCAAAACCTTTTGGGCCTCAGTGTATTGTATAAGTCCCGATACCGTCAAAAAGTTCGGCGCGATCGTCGCCTTTTAAAAAAAAATCTTTTGGGCCTCTCCTTGAGCTGTAAGTCCCATCACTTGTACAAAAATAACTCTTTGGGCCTCTAATAGAGTGTAAGACCAAATCCCCTTTTAACCTAAACCATTTTGGGCCTCAAACATTGTATAAGTCCCTCTGCGTTAAAAGAAAAATCTCGGCGCGATCGCCAATTCAAAAACAAATCATCTGGGCCTACCCTCGTGTTATAAGCCCCATTATTTTTCTTTAAACACCTTTGGGCATCTTGAGAGAGTTTAAGACCCATCCCTTTGTACAGAAAACCTTTTTGGGCCTCAGTCACTTGTATAAGTCCCTCTGTACAAATTCAAAGCAACAGTGCAATCACTGATAAAACCTTGGGCCTCTCCTTGAGCTATAAGCCCCAACAATCTTTTCAAAACACTTTCTCCTTTGAGTTTGAATACAATATTATTATCAAAGCTTTCTTTTTTGAACAACTAACTAAACAGCATGGAAGCTCTACAACCGAGTAAGTGTTTACCCGCTTTCTTTACCCGCTTTCATATATATATATATAAACTGTATTGTGGGGCTGCTCACTGTAAGTCTCCTTTCACAAACTTTTATATACTCATCATATACCAACTGTGGAATATTAGTATAGTTATTTAGAGTTTTCTCCGACAACTACGTCTAGCACTAGGTAAAGCCCGGTTGGTCACTCTTAAATACAAACAAAACTAGATCCCCCATAGGATTCCCGATACAATCTTCCCTCCTCTTGTGTTTAAACATTATGGAGACGTGAAAGGAAGCATTCTCAGTGAACCCTTTCTCACACTGTCACTCTTAGACATTGTCAAAGAAACTCTACTCCCCAGAGATGATCTTTTCTCTGTGAATGGCATCTCTTGAGTTTCTTCCAAATTCTTGGACTTTCCTGGCTTGATCTATTATAGGTGAATGGCATGTCTTGAACTTCTCGGGGTTTGGGGACCTACAGGCTTCTTAAAAGCATCCCCGCCTCCTCTTGGGCGTTGTACAAGGACCCTTCGGCTTCTTAAAAGCTCTCATGCCTCCTCTTGGGCTTAGTACAAGGACCCAGAGACCTCTACAGGTATAGGAACATAACCTAGTCATCAATTTGCTAGAGCTGTCTTTCTGAGTCAAGTGTCAGACCTGTTAATGGGTTGACCTTCATCCCTTAACATACCAGCCTTCTCTTGGGCATCGTACAAAGATCATTCACTATCTGAGAATCAATTTCTCAAAACACCCGTAGACTTGGACAGTCTCAATACCCTTTGGATTTCCCATTTCCTTAAAGAACAGGAAATAACCTTGATCCTCTGATCAATGCCAAAGCACAACAATACTTTTAAATCAGTCCCTTTATAAGAACTAATTTTCTCTTTTATCCAACATACTGGACCTGTCACTAAAATGAAACAGTCACCAGCACACTAGCCTCCTCTTGGGCTTTGTACAATAATTCTCCCTAGCGGAGCTAACCTATTCATACTCCCTTGTGTAGTATAAAAGACTCTCTTGTTGAGTCAACCACTTTTAGCCTCCATCTCGGGCTTCGTACGAGATACAAAAGCACTCTCTTGTTGAGTATAAAAGACTCTCTTGTTGAGTCAAACATTTTCAGCCTCCATCTCGGGCTTCGTACGATGTACAAAGACTCTCTAGTTGAGTCAAACACCTTTAGCCTCCGTCTCGGGCTTCGTACCAGACACATACAAAAGCACTCTCTTGTTGAGTAAACCCTTTTAGCCTCTCTCGGGCTTCGTACGAGACACATAAAAACACCCTCTTGTTGGGTCAATAGCCTCCTCTTAGGCTTTGTATAAGGAAACCCTGGTTAAGTCAATCAACCTTTTAGCATCAAAAGTTGTGTCTCGTTCACAGTATACAAACATCAACAACTCCTTTTCCCTTCATCTAATCGCTGTAAGCGGCAAGCCTCTGGATTATTTACATCCACGCCACTATCCCTCTTTTAGCATGAGAAATTCCTAAGGAAAGATGGCATTGCTCTAAACTGAGTTAAAGTCTTCTCCTTCAGGTTTAAAATCCTCTATAAAGGAAAATTATGGCATTACTGGATTCACATATCCTAGTTAAAGTAATTCTCCTTTGTAATCAGTCACCCAACAGTTGTGACAAACAAACCCCCTTTAGAGATGACAAATTCTGTCTGAAGTCAAACCCCTTTAGCTTCACATCTTGGGCTTTGAACAAGATACAAATAGACCCTTCAGCTTCACATCTTGGACTTTGAACAAGATACAAACCACATTTAGCTTCACGTCTTGGGCTTTGAACAAGACACCAAAACAACCTTTTTCCTCCCATAGAATAGGAGGAACTACGATCGCTCTGATTTCCCTGTTTTGTTAAACGGGAATACGTAGGCATAAGATTGAAAAAAATCTTAGCGAGCACACTAATAAAAAAACCCAAAATCCTGTACCTTCATACATCAATCGAAAAGCATCTGTCTTAAACCTCCCACCAATCGTCCGGGTACTATTTTAACAAAATAACCTAAGAGATACCCCCAATCTTTGTAGCATCTGTAAACCAACAGTCATCTGTTCAAACTCAGTTTGCAAGCAGGGTTAATTGGAGACATCTATTTCCCTTCCTTCATCAGCTTCAATAGGATAAAAAATGAATCAAGCTGTAGTACCCCAAAGCGATAGTGCTTCGCAACCACGCAAAAACTCGCGCTACAGAAAAATGGCGACTCTGCTGGGGATAACCATTGTATGATCTTGTTTCTTAGGTAGAAACCTTAGACAGTGCCGCAACAGATTGGTGACCACAGTGGGAGGCATTCTTTCTTGCTTTCCCAAGGGATGAAACCCTAATTTCGTGTCACAGAAATGACAGCTCTGCTGGGGAGTCATTGTCTGTATAGGATCATAAGACTAGAGGTCTAGGATGATTAAGACAAATATATATACTGCTTTTACTAATTGATATCTGTGTTTATTTTTCTGCTAATGGGAATGCGTGTGATGCCGCATGTGGAAAGATTGAGTATACACCTAAGATAGCTGATGGCAATGCGGGTAATCTTACTGGGAGTGAATTCCAGTTAAGAGCCCCTGATCGACCATCAAACTGAGTGGAGACTCCCTTTGCAGATACATTGCCTATACGACTTGGGTTGTCGAAAGTAGTGTGGTCGACTGGGTTATTTGAGAAGCTGAGGTTTTTAGCAGACTTAAGCCACTTTGTAGTGCGGAAGCTATCAGAAATAGTTGTCACGCGATACTATCCTCATCTGAGATTGCTCTAAGATACATCACCTAGCACGGTTCCCGGCCCGCTGATGTTATCTCAAAGGGAATCAATGATTTTGAGAGACAGGTACAAAAAATCACCAGTATAAACCTTTGGGGGGGGGGGGGGGTAGAGCCTTGACTTCATGACACCGACCCTTTGACCCCATGTTTTTTCTATGTTTTTGTGTGCTGCATTCATACATTCATTTAAAAAACATTAAAACAAAGAAAATCTTCTCTTCTAGTCTCTCTTTTTCAAATTAAACTGAGGCAATGATTGCAAATGTCAGAGAAAGAAGATTGCGCTAATGGATTTCGGTAGAAGGAAAACTCATAAGTACACCTTCAAGGTTCCAAAGTTGGAGGATTTGAGAGGTTTGGCGAGCATGATCACCAACCACGAGGCTTTCAGAGCCAAGTATGGAGGACTGTTGTCCTTGTTAAGGGTCCACGTAATTGAAGGAATCCTGTCCATATTAATCCAGTTCTACGATCCAGTCTATCATTGTTTCACATTCCCGGATTATCAGCTTGCACCAACGCTGGAGGAGTATTCTCACCTGACTGGTTTACATATTACTGATCAAGCTTCCTTTTCTGGACTGGAAGAAATTCCAAAGGATCAGACCATTGCAAGAGCAATTTATTTGGATGAGTCAGAAGTCAGGACTCACATGACCACTAAGGGTGGAATCCAAGGTTTGCCAGCCCAGTTCTTAACAAAGAAAGCCATGTACTTTGCTAGTATAGGGAATGTGGCCGCTTTCGAGAGCACCTTTGTTTTGCTCACGTACGAGTTATTTTTGTTTCCCAACATCGATAACTTTGTAGATCTCAACGCCATTAAGAATTTCCTGATTGGAAACCCCGTATCGACCTTACTCGCAGATGCATATTATTCGGTACACTTAAGGAATTTATACAGCGGAGGAATGATCACGTGCTGTTTACCCCTGCTTTACAAATGGTTCACTTCCCACTTACCCAAGTCTGCTGCATTTTGGGATCAAAAGAATACTTTACGTTGGTCGCAGAGAATCATGTATCTTACCAACTTTAACATCGATAGGTACAATCGAATATACGACGGGATCAGGATCATTGACCGTTGAGGAAATTTCCCAAATGTACCCCTTATAGGAACTAAGGGGGGGGGGATCAACTATCATCCAATTCTCGTTCGTCGTCAATTCGGATACCCGATGAGGCACGTCCCATGGAATGTTCATCTGGAAGGCCTTTTCTTCAAGGAAGGAGAAAATGACAGGGCACTAAAGACGGAAATAGTGCACGCCTAGAAACAATTTCATAGGAAAGGACGAGAGTCTCTAGGGAAACCAGACTGTGTCTCGATGGAGCCTTATCTCCATTGGGTACGAACTAGAGCTCTCAAGCTGAGGATGCCTTACCCTCGTCAGGAAGTTCTTCCATTAAGGGGCTCTGCCCTTTATTTTATGTCTGAGACGGAAAAAATTCAAGTTACTCTCAGCAAAGTTCAGCAGGAGAAGAGGTCTTGGAGGAACAAGTATCGTATTATCAATGTGGAGTGTAGGAAAATACAGCAATTATTAAGAGAAAAAGATGCTATGATTGAGATTTTAGAGCAACATGCTGTAGAAAATCAGGATGACTAAAGGAATTTTCTCGCTCCTTTCACTTGGCAAAGGAATAACCACCCGACAACGGCCGAAGAGCCCCGGTCAAAGAAGAGGAAAGTACCAGAACCAGCACTTGAGCTCCCCTCCGAGAGGACTCTGGATCCATTAGTTTAGGTTTCCTTTTTCAGCACTTTGTAATCTACTATATTTCCATTTCCGCAATCTTTGAATTCAATAAAACGGGGTTTCCCACTGTTTGATATTTGCAATTTAATTGTCGAAGTTTACTTTGAATAAACAAAAATAATTAATATAACCATTGAATTGCATTCATCATTCTCGCATAATGCATTCTTCTTACCTACGAATCTCACATTTGCGTCTCGATTCTAGAGTCAAACTATCTCATTCGTACAATACTCGGGCCAATCGTCAGAAAAAGATGGATGATCTCGAGGAAGAGAACAGAGAGTTGAGAGAAGAGATCGACACTCTGAAAGAGGATCTGAGAAAGCTTCATAACGACGTGCAAGCTCTAGTAGAAGCTCAGATGCAACAACAAAGGACTGTGATCTTAGAGATCACATCAACGCCCATAGTGGAGAAGTATGATCCTAGGTACAAAATGCCAAAAGATCGTCCCTGGGGCATGCCACTTAACTATATCCCGGAAGGATATGTTCCGCCGATCGCTGAGGATCAGGGAACCGCAGCAGGAGCCGCTGGGCCTGAAGGTTACAAACTTCGGGAAAACGAAGATGCCAGGGGCATGACAGCAACTTCTGAAGGATATAAACTTCGGGAGGCACCGAGAGTCTCGGCCATAATGACTATACCACCGCCAGTGGTACACACTGTCCCAGAAGGACAGATTCCCCAGATACCTTCTTGTGGAAATGAAAGCATGTTCGACAGAATGAATGAATTCCAAGAACAATTCCTGGAAATGCAGAAAGAGCTGCAAGCCCTTCGCGGTCAGGATCTATATGGAAAGGACGCCGCATACCTTTGCTTGATCCCCAATGTGAAAGTTCTGCACAAGTTCCAAGTGCCTGACTTTGAAAAATACAAGGGTAACTCTTGCCCTCAAAGCCATTTGGTGATGTACGCTCGGCGAATGTCAGCCCAGACAAAGAATCAAGAGCTACTGATTCACTACTTTCAGGATAGTTTAACCAGTGCTACATTAAAATGGTACATGGGTTTAAACTGTGCTACGATCGGCACGTTCAGAGATCTTGGCGCTGCTTTCGTCCAACAATACAAATATAATCTAGACATGGCACCGGACAGAGATCAACTCAGATCAATGTCACAAAAGGACAAGGAAACCTTTAAGGAGTACGCTTAGAGATGGCGTGAAATCGCCGCTCAGATTTGTCCACCTCTTGAGGAAAAAGAGATGACAAAGATCTTCTTAAAGACCTTGAGCTCATTTTACTACGACAGAATGGTCGCCAGTGTGTAAGACCCTAATTTTTGACCCCTAAGATTCCACATATCATTCGCATCTCATTTTGCATCTTTACCACAAACAAGATCATGCTTTGGTTCCTTTATCCCTCTCTTCTTTGGGTTTATGCCTTGCAGGGTTTTCCGAGCATCTGTGCCTTTCTTATTTGCCTTTATTTGCTTATGTTTACTAACCTTAATCAAAATCCAAAAATATTTTGTTTTATCTTTACTGACATTTTCAGGGGAAGAACAGGTTAAAAATGCCAAAATAACAGTCCCACTGCTCGATTGAACTTCACCTGACAAAGTCAAAGTTGATCTGCAAATAATTCAAAATTCATCTGATCAAGAGTTTCCAAGATTTAATTGATTATTATTCAAGGAATTCCAAGGTTCATGTGTTTATTTCCATGTCTTCTTTGACGATCAAAAGAATCGAGCTGAACCACAGCAGTGCATTCAAAAAGGGAATTTTTTTAAAATTTGCACTAAGTAACCGGTTAGCAGATATGCTGTAACCGGTTACCATCGTGAAATTTTGAAAAATGGCAGCAAATTCAAATTTCAGCATTTGGCACCAATTTTGATCACATTGTGGAATATTCTAGATCACCCAAAAATAATTCTCCTACATGATCACAATTAATTCCCACCATACACCTTCACTAATCACCACTTGATCTTGATTTTCCCTCCAGATTCAAATTCCAAGCCTAATTTTCATTTCCAAACCAAATTCCAATCGACCAAATTTTCCAAGCCTAAACTCTATAAATAGAACCCTCATTTCATTCATTCTTGAAGCTTTTGAGAGCCAAATTCACCTTGCTAAAATTTCATACAAGCTTTTGATAGCCAAAAAACCTCTTGCAAATTCTCTCCCCAACCACAAAATTCACCAAAAGCTCACATTTCTTTCTTTGAAAGTTAACAAGAATTCACATTGAATCTTGTTCAACTTTGAGATAAACCTTCATCCATTCTTGTTTTTGTTCATCAATTACAGTAGATCAAGGCTTTGGAGTGTAGATCTTGAAGCAATTTGAAGGAATTTTCAGATTTGAAGTGGTAATTCACCTTTCACCATTGTTGAAGCTTCATCTTCATCTTCCATAATGTAGATCTTTGGAGATCCTTGTTACTTGATCCTTTGGATCTTGTAATTGTGTTTAATTGCTGGGTTTGGCTGTTATTTTACTTTAAATTTCGTGCAATTTCAGTTCCATGATCATAAGGTGTTTGTAAAAAGTTTTGGAAATGGATCATGCTGAATTTTGCACATTTTTCTGCATTCTGGTGTTGTGTAACCGGTTAGCAGTTATGTTGTAACCGGTTACACTGTGTAAATTTTGAAAAACTGCACTTATTTTGAACTAAGTAACCGGTTAGCAGTTATGCTGTAACCGGTTACTTCGAAACAGAATGCATATTTTGGCTTGTTTTTGGGGCTGTTTTGGTTCTTTTTCCATTTTCCTCCCTCTCCTTTTGTTCTTAGCCTTAGATCACATAATTGTGTGGTTTAATTTGGCCTTCTCTTCATCTATTCCTCTTTTCTTTTGATCGATGAAAGTCTAAAAGATCTTGGAATTCTTTTGTTGAATTTCGATCGAGACGAGATCGCTACCACTTTTCTTTTCGTGCGGTATTGCTTTCGGATGACGATCTACATATCGTTCATCTAGCATGCATTAGCACAAAGAGCTATTGACCAACCTCATTATAAGGTAATTACTCCGTAAATTACTCGGCGATTGCTTAACATAGCGCAATATTTGTCCCTTATCGGAAAACTATCAAGAATGGTTGATCATTTGTCTTATAGTTCAAAACTCTTGAAACTTGTTGTTAGGAGGCTTTGGTCTTATCAATCCTCTAATGAGTTTCATCAACCTTAACCTAAGTGCAACTATTCAATCGTTATTGATCACTAACAACTAACCACTAACTTCTAACTTCTTTACAATTCCTTCTTGCTCCTTATCTCTTTTACTTTTATGCTTAATTTTTATCATTTCATATCATATTTATGCTTCCGCAATTTGCCCTTTGTCCGTTGGACATATGTTTATGCTTCCGCAATTTTTCTTTTGTCCGTTGGACACATGTTTATGCTTCCGCCTTTTTCTCTTTGTCCACTTGGATCAAAAAACATTAATAAAGGCCTAAACCTCTAAAAAACTTGTGCTTCTAATCTTGGACTATGGTTACTATCCTTTGCAATGGACATGGAGTTTTGCACCTAGACCTTGGACTTCAATTCTATTCTTGAATCCTTGAACCTAGACCTTGGACTTCAATGCTATTCTTGAATCCTTGAACTTAGACCTTGGACATCCAATGCAATTCTTGGAACCTTGGACTTAGAACTAGGACCTTTTCCCTTTGCTTTGGAATTATGGTTCGAAGACTTCGAAGACTTGTGCTTTTGCATGGTTTATGGTGAAGATAGCTACTTTTGTGGTTAGATCATTCTTATCCTTAGCTTTTACTTTTATGCTTTAGGATAGTCACTTCTTCTCCACCCCATTCTTCAATTTTCAAAACTCTCTCCCTTTTTCAAAAACCTTCTTGATTTCAAACTTTCACCTCTTTCATAATCAAATCTTGACTTTGTCAAGTGATCTTTACTCTTTTCCTTTCATTTCTTAACAAATGCTAAACTACATAAGCACATTGACACCTTTTTCAAAAGACTTTAAAAAACACCAAACTCACTCACTTTCTTTTGTTCCCTCGTACACTTTTCCTTTAACTTTTTCATAAGTTTAGACATGATTCATTTCTTTAAGCCGAATTATTTTCTTGGAAATGACGACTTGTCTTTACATTTAAAAACAACCAAAACAAACAAATTTCATTCTTTGTACCACGAACTACGGGGTTTTGATCCTACATTGCACATTGGGGTACGTAGGCATGAGGCGACAAGTCTCTCCAAACACAAAAATCTTAAAAACAATTTCTCTTCTCATCTCCTCAATCTCTTTTCAAGCAAAATTTTTTCAGACCAAAAGCGATAGATATTTCAAAGGGCTCCTATAGAGTACTATAGACGTTTTGGGTGCTAACACCTTCCCATTGCGTAACCAACCCCCCTTACCCAGACTCTCTTCACTTGTTCTTGTTGTAGAACTTGTGTAGGTTTTGTTCGCTCTTTTTCCTTTCCTTTTTGGATAAAATAAAAGTGTGGTGTCGAATCTTGCTTTTCGAGTTAAGTTAATCAATAACTTACACTCACGATTTTGCCGCTACAGAAAAAGTGGCGACTCTGCTGGGGATCCTCCCTTGAGGGGTTTAGCCTACTTTGATTTATTTACTGCCTTTTGCCTGATTTGCTTGTTACTTGATTGTTCTGTTTTGGAGTTCCTCTGTGTGCAAGATAGGTCTTATACCCGGACCAGAGTGTACTTTAAGATAGGAGGATGGTATAGTCAAGGGAACTTTGAGGGAGTCGCATCCTGAAGAAGCAGAACTTGAGAATCCATCTGCTCGGTGGTTGCCTCTTTGGAATTACTGATGTCGATCGAGCGATCGTGAAAGCATTACTTTTTCCATAGAAGCCTATAACACTGAGGACCGTAGTAACCTTTAACCCATCCTAGCCATTTTAGGATCATGGGGCGGAAGCTATAAAGATGCAAATCTGACTTAGCTGTCACGCGATGCCACACTCAGGTTAGATTCTCTTGAGGATAACTACCATCCTCCAAGCAAATCGGTGTGTTGGTGTGTCTGATAGTGGATTGTGGACCCTGGGCACTCTGTTAGAACCGCTGTTTTCTGCAGGTACAATGAAGACAAACCTTAGTACACACTTTTGTGGGATTGGTTCTTAACCTTAACTCCATGCTCGTGACTCGAACCTTTGAACCCGTGTGCTTTGAGTGATCTTGTTTGTGGTTGTTGCATCCATGCACTCTTGCATCCATGAGCATACATCTGCATTCTTCCGAGTTGTTCAGAAACTCATTTCAATTGTCCCCTTCTCTAGTTATCTGTTCACCGTCAAGCTGTTTCCTTAACACAACTACGGAGCTAGAGCTGCTGTCAGATTGAGAATGGAAAACCAAGAACAACACAATGCCGAAGTCAGAATGGAAATTGATGAGTTGAAGGCCGGTATGACCAAGCTCACAGAAATGCTGCAAGTTCTGATTGCTAGAGGTGAACCACCTCAGAGGACTGTGATTGTTGAAACTTCACCTGCTACTGTTGACCCTCCACTGACACAGCAACTGGCTTCTACTTGGCCAGAATTTGGGTTACCTCTGAATTACTCACCACCCTTTGCAACTACTCCTGTGTTTGTCTCGCCAGAATCTTCAGCTCCACTGTTCACTGAACCTCATCCTGTTGTGCATTTTGTTGCTCAAGCTATTCCTGAGAATCCTTTCGTGTACCATGCTGCTGGTCCACAATCTGAAAGTCAGGGAGAACCTGGATACATTGAAGAAGTCAGAGAGCAATGGCAAACTCTAGACAAAAGGATAAGAGTCGTAGAAGGAAGTGATGTCTTTAATGCTGCCGCAATGGACATGTGCTTGGTTTCCGACTTGGTTATTCCTCCAAAATTCAAGACTCCTGATTTTGAGAAATACAAGGGGCACACCTGTCCCAGAACCCACTTGGTGATGTACTGCCGCAAGATGGATGCTCATGCCAAAAATGACAAACTGCTCATTCACTGTTTCCAAGACAGCCTGAGTGGGGCTTCAATGAAATGGTATATGGGACTTGAGAAGAACCGTATCCAAAGCTGGATGGACTTGTCTGATGCTTTCTTAAAGCAATATAAGTACAATCTGGACATGGCACCCGATCGGCGTCAATTGCAGAACATGTCTCAGAAAGATAAAGAATCCTTTAAGGAGTACGCTCAGCGCTGGAGAGAGCTAGCTGCTCAAGTGGAGCCACCATTGGCTGAAAAGGAATTGACTGGATTGTTCATGGAGACTCTCCAGCCACTCTTTTGGGAAAAGATGATAGGCAGTGTATCATCTAGTTTTGCTGACCTAGTCACTATTGGAGAAAGACTAGAAGAAGGTATCAAGAAAGGAAAGATTGCCAATGCTGAAGCCTTTTGTGGTGCTAAAAAGTATGCTGGGAATTTTCAAAAGAAAAAGGATGGTGATGCCCATGCTGTTTTAATTGAAGGTAAACCTCGTCGCAGACAACAACAATATGTAGCTGCAGTTGCTCCTGTTGTTAATGCTCAACCAGTTCAAGCTCCTCGTCAGACTGTTAGACAAAATCAGAATTGCAATAGGGTTAACTTTGATCCTATCCTGATGTCCAACACTGAGCTGTATCCATGTCTTGTTCAGAAAGGTCTAATTACAACGAGGGATCTACCTCCTCCTCCAAACCCTCTCCCAGCTGGCTATAGGGCTGATCATCACTGTGAGTTCCATCGAGGTGGGGGTAGGCCATAACTTGGAAGGTTGCTTTGCATTGAAAGCTAGAGTACAAGAATTGGTGAACTCAAAGATTTTGTCCTTTACTGATGATAATCCCAATGTTGTGAACAATCCTTTGCCAGAGCATGCTAAGTAAAGTTTGAGTCAGTTTAGACAGATCATCTCTTAAAGCCAGTGTTTTAGACAGGACAACTCATCCTTGTTGCTGATTAATCACTAGGCCTTGTTTCTTTCTGTTTGCATTTTTCTTTGATTGTATTGTTTGCTTGCTTTCGAACTTTATTTGTACTTTCATGGTAATTTCAATGAAATGAGCATTGCAATGTTTGATTCCAATTCATATCCACTGTGTGCATCTTTATGCTTTCTTTTTCATAAAACAAAAAATATATCTCATGTTCACTTTCTTTATCAAGATTTTGTTTATGCAAAGATTGGAGGGAGGATGATGAAAGCGAAATACCTAAAATTGCTGGGTTATATGCTTTCAAATTAAAACTTGGCTGATGATGTACAGGCACTGTTTCAACTCTAAAACACTGGAGAAATAAGGAAGTTAATCCTTTGTCAACCCCTTCGAGCCTAGAAGTTGGAGTTTCTTTCTATACAAAAAAAACCCGCAATTTAACCTGGGGATGGGTAGTTCTCAGTTAATTTGATTGTGCATGCAAGACACCTTTCAATAAAGGTTGCAATCACAAGCCTTCCTTCGCACACATCAAAGAAGTATCGAAGATGACTTTCAAATCAAAAGCCAATGATGGTTCACCGTAATCATTGAGCCAGGCAGTCACTATCTTTCCAAAAAAAAAGAAGAATGAAAAAAAAAATCAAAAGAAAAGCCCGCTAAGTCAAAACCTATGAAGGAGACTTAGGCAAAAATTGGGGCATCCCGCTGACTGTAAACTGAAATGACACAGTTCAGGCAAAAGTTAGGGATAACAAAAGAAAAATCAAGAGGTTACCAAAATCCTCAAAGACAAAACAAGTTGACCGAGGTCCTCATAAAAAACAACAAAATGTTGTAAGAAAGAGTAACTGCCATCTCAAAAATCTCTTGAGCCATCATCATAACAGTGTTGCAATTCCAAAATCGCTTGGAACCCGAATGCATAGTGTGAATTAACTGAGCATATGACTAAAGGTCATCACGAAGAATGGGTTGGGTACAAATAAACTTTGAGCCTATATCTTTGTTTCGAAAGCCGTGAACCAAACCACGTTACAACCTTCAAAAGACCTAATTGAAGCCAGGTTTCTTTTGAAAGCATACTACGGCAAGGTTGCGTAAACTGACTCCTATGTTTGTTGCCAATCATTTGCTTTGATGTCTTACCTTTGTTTTCTCTTTCACTTTGCATGTCTAAACCGCCGTGTTTTGACAAGTGTTTCATTTGCTTTACATCAATAATATCATTCCAAAGATGATTTTTGATTTCAAAACTGCATTGAGCTTTGCATTAAAATTACCATATTTGTTTGAATAATCCTATTTGCAGGCAAACTTTCCTCATTTAAGAAAACTTCAAATAGTTGAGAAACTTGGTCAGCGATCCTATCAGGGGCACATTACTTCCAGAGCCTGTTGTGAATCAGTTCAAGATTTGTTGCTTAGCGCAAGTTATTCTCAGAATTGGTTAGCCATAATATCTCTTTCAAGACTCATACTGAGTATAGCCTTCTCTACAGTCATTTCAAGAACTGAAGCCATGATCAGTTCATCCCCACCAACTAAAGCCATGATCAGTTTATTCTCATCAATCATTTCAAGAATTAAAGCGATGATCAGTTCATTTTTCCCCTGCAGCAATCAAACTGAAGCTATGATCACTTTATCTTCATCAATCAATCAATCTGGGGAAATCTTCTTCAAGAACCCTCAAGATGTCTTTCCTCAAAAGACCATCAGCCTAATACAATTCATAAGTGTGACACAGATGTGCTCAACATTTTCTCTCCAAGCAGAGTGGGCAGTGTTCCCTGTGTTGAGGAATCAGAGTTCCATTCTTCCCTCACAAAAGAGTTTATCTCGGTTGTCTCTATAATCTGCATTGCATACATAAATCATTCATTTATCATACATAGAAATATTTTCATAACTCGAAGTGTGCTTCGCGCTCATATGCATTTCCCGAGGTCCTGTTGCTTTCAACATCTTAACTTGAGATCAAAGTCCAACTTACTTGGCACCTACCAAAACTTTTACCTGCCTTTTCATTCAGTGTCATTCCTGAATGTTGTCTACCTGTCTTTTCACCCAGTGTTATTCCTGGATATCCTGTTTGTCTTCTTTATTTCCAGTGTTATTCCTGGATATTGTCATTTCCCTGTGCATCTATTGCTGTTGTTAGATGTTTGTTTTGTTCCGTTTCGGTGTTATTCCTGGATCTTTGTTTTCCTTTCACTCCAGTGCCATTCCTGGACGTTTGTCTCTTTCGATCTCCAGTGCCATTCCTAGATATCTTGTTCCTCTTGTTTCTCCTAGTGCTATTCTTGGAAGTTTTGCCTCTGTTATGTAATCCCCATCATATTTGCTTGGATATCTTTCAGTGCCATTCCTGAAAGTTTTATCTGTTCATTCAGTGCCGTTCCTGGATGTCTTTCTCATTACTATTCAGTGCCATTCCTGAATGTAGTGATTTACCTTTACCTTTCAGTGCCATTCCTGAAAGTCCCTGCTCACTTTATTCAATGCCAGTCTTGGATATCGTGAACTCTTCTTTTATCCAATGCCATTCTTGGATATTTATTATGTATTTTCTAGAACCTTTCTCACTTCATTCAATGCCATTCTTGGATGTTGTGATTCCTTTTGTCCAATGTTATTCTTGGATACCTTTTCCCCACCCAAGTCCAATGCTATTCTTGGATATCTCTAACGTTTAAACCTTGCCATCCAATGCCATTCTTGGATGTCCCCAATGAATTTGTTCAAGTGGAATTTTGTTTATATCCAATGCTATTCTTGGATGACTCTGATGTTTGTTGTTGCTCGATTCAATGCCATTCTTGAATTTTGTAGTTCCTTTTATCCAAAGCCATTCTTGGATACCTTATCCTCAATAGAGTCTTTTTCACCTCCATCCAATGCTATTCTTGGATGACGCTGCTGCTTTTACCAGAAACTTTCTTGTTGTTGTCCAATGCCATTCTTGGACGTCTATTGACATACCTTTGTCTCGTTTGTAGTTGCCATCCAATGCTATTCTTGGATGTCACTACTCGTCTTCTCAGGGTCTTGTCCCTCTGTTTGCAACTATTGATGGATACTTCTTATCACCTTGACAGATTTCCAGAAATAGCTTGTGTTCCCCGGCGTGTCTTTCCGCGTCTTCTCTCTCAATTTATCGTAAATCCCTTGTTTCAAGTTTCCCCGCAGTGTGTTTTATCATTTGCATTCATATCATCTTCTGGTATCTTAGGGCTAAAAAATATAGCTTTTTGTATTTAAGTATCTTCATATCTCCCGATAGAAGAGACTTAAATAGGGGCAGCTGTAAGACCCTAATTTTTTACCCCTAAGATTCCACATATCATTCGCATCTCATTTTGCATCTTTACCACAAACAAGATCATGCTTTGGTTCCTTTATCCCTCTCTTCTTTGGGTTTATGCCTTGCAGGGTTTTCCGAGCATCTGTGCCTTTCTTATTTGCCTTTATTTGCTTATGTTTGCTAACCTTAATCAAAATTCAAAAATATTTTGTTTTCTCTTTACTAACATTTTCAGGGGAAGAACAGGTTAAAAATGCCAAAATAACAGTCCCACAACTCGATTGAATTTCACCTGACAAAGCAAAGTTGATCTGCAAATAATTCAAAATTCACCTGATCAAGAGTTTCCAAGATTTAATTGATTATTATTCAAGGAATTCCAAGGTTCATGTGTTTATTTCCATGCCTTTTTTGACGAGCAAAAGAATCGAGTTGAACCACAACAGTGCATTCAAAAAGGGAATTTTTTTCAAAATTTACACTAAGTAACCGGTTAGCAGATATGTTGTAACCGGTTACCATCGTGAAATTTTGAAAAATGGCAACAAATTTAAATTTCAGCATTTGGCACCAATTTTGATCACATTGTGGAATATTCTAGATCACCCAAAAATAATTCTCCTACATGATCACAATTAATTCCCACCATACACCTTCACTAATCACCACTTGATCTTGATTTTGCCTCCAAATTCAAATTCCACGCCTAATTTTCATTTCCAAACCAAATTCCAATCCACCAAATTTTCCAAGCCTAAACTCTAAAAATAGAACCCTCATTTCATTCATTCTTGAAGCTTTTGAGAGCTAAATTCACCTTGCTAAAATTTCATACAAGCTTTTGATAGCCAAAAAACCTCTTGCAAATTCTCTCCCCAACCACAAAATTCACCAAAAGCTCACATTTCTTTCTTTGAAAGTTAACAAGAATTCACATTGAATCTTGTTCAACTTTGAGCTAAACCTTCACCTATTCTTGTTTTTGTTCATCAATTACAGTAGATCAAGGCTTTGGAGTGTAGATCTTGAAGCAATTTGAAGGAATTTTCATATTTGAAGTGGTAATTCACCTTTCACCATTGTTGAAGCTTCATCTTCATCTTCCATAATGTAGATCTTTGGAGATCCTTGTTACTTGATCCTTTAGATCTTGTAATTGTGTTTAATTGCTAGTATTGGCTGTTATTTTACTTTAAATTTCGTGCAATTTCAGTTCCATGATCATAAGGTGTTTGTAAAAAGTTTTGGAAATGGATCATGCTGAATTTTGCATATTTTTCTGCATTCTGGTGCTGTGTAACCGGTTAGCAATTATGCTGAACCGGTTAGCACTTATTTTGAACTAAGTAACCGGTTACTTCGAAAGAGAGTGCATATTTTGGCTTGTTTTTGGGGCTGTTTTGGTTCCTTTTCCATTTTCCTCCCTCTCCTTTTGTTCTTAGCCTTAGATCACATAATTGTGTGGTTTAATTTGGCCTTCTCTTCATCTATTCCTCTTTTCTTTTGATCGATGAAAGTCTAAAAGATCTTGGAATTCTTTTGTTGAATTTCGATCGAGACGAGATCACTACCACTTTTCTTTTCGTGCGGTATTGCTTTCGGATGACGATCTACATATCGTTCATCTAGCATGCATTAGCACAAAGAGCTATTGACCGGCCTCATTGTAGGGTAATTACTCCGTAAATTACTCGGCGATTGCTTAACATAGCGCAATATTTGTCCCTTATCGGAAAACTATCAAGAATGGTTGATCATTTATCTTATGGTTCAAAACTCTTGAAACTTGTTGTTAGGAGGCTTTGGTCTTATCAACCCTCTAATGAGTTTCATCAACCTTAACCTAAGTGCAATTATTCAATCGTTATTGATCACTAACAACTAACCACTTACTTCTAACTTCTTTACAATTCCTTCTCGCTCCTTATTTCTTTTACTTTTATGCTTCATTTTTATCATTTCATATCATGTTTATGCTTCCGCAATTTGCCCTTTGTCCGTTGGACATATGTTTATGCTTCCGCAATTTGCCTTTTGTCCGTTGGACACATGTTTATGCTTCCGCCTTTTTCTCTTTGTCCACTTGGATAAAAAAACATTAATCAAGGCCTAAACCTCTAAAAAACTTGTGCTTCTAATCTTGGACTATGGTTACTATCCTTTGCAATGGACATGGAGTTTTGCACCTAGACCTTGGACTTCAATGCTATTCTTGAATCCTTGAACCTAGACCTTGGACTTCAATGTTATTCTTGAATCCTTGAACTTAGACCTTGGACATCCAATGCAATTCTTGGAACCTTGGACATCCAATGCAATTCTTGGAACCTTGGACTTAGAACTAGGACCTTTTCCCTTTGCTTTGGAATTATGGTTCGAAGACTTCGAAGACTTGTGCTTTTGCATGGTTTAAGGTGAAGATAGCTACTTTTGTGGTTAGATCATTCTTATCCTTAGCTTTTACTTTTATGCTTTAGGATAGTCACTTCTTCTCCACCCCATTCTTCAATTTTCAAAACTCTCTCCCTTTTTCAAAAACCTTCTTGATTTCAAACTTTCACCTCTTTCATAATCAAACCTTGACTTTGTCAAGTGATCTTTACTCTTTTCCTTTCATTTCTTAACAAATGCTAAACTACATAAGCACATTGACACCTTTTTCAAAAGACTTTAAAAAACACCAAACTCACTCACTTTCTTTTGTGCCCTCGTGCACTTTTCTTTTAACTTTTTCATAAGTTTAGACATGACTCATTTCTTTAAGCGGATTTATTCGCTTGGAAATGACGACTTGTCTTTACATTTAAAAATAACCAAAACAAACAAATTTCATTCTTTGTACCACGAACTACGGGGTTTTGATCCTACATTGCACATCGTGGGTACGTAGGCATGAGGCGACAAGTCTCTCCAAACACAAAAATCTTAAAAACAATTTCTCTTCTCATCTCCTCAATCTCTTTTCAAGCAAACTTTTTTCAGACCAAAAGCGGTAGATATTTCAAAGGGCTCATATAGAGTACTTTAGACGTTTTGGGTGCTAACACCTTCCCATTGTGTAACCAACCCCCTTACCCGGACTCTCTTCACTTGTTCTTGTTGTAGAACTTGTGTAGGTTTTTTTCGCTCTTTTTCCTTTCCATTTTGGATAAAATAAAAGTGCGGTGGCGACTCTTGCTTTTCGAGTTAAGTTAATCAATAGCTTACACTCACGATTTGGCCGCTACACAGTGCACCCAGTGACTTCACCGAGATGGTGTCCAAGAAGGACGCTTAGTTAAAGACGCTGGACCATCAAGTAGTACAAAACGATACGGTAGTGCTCTCCCTAAGAAGAAAGATCAAGATATTAGGAATATCTCTCATGGAAAGTAAAGGCGACATTACCAACCAGTAGCAGCTGTAACTCCTGCTATAAACCTTGCGCCTGTTCCTACGTATCAACCTCAGGTTGCGCAGAGTCAACCTAATCAACAGTCTCTTCAGCAGACTCGTCTGCCGTACAACAACAACCGTACAACGCGACCACCAGGGTTCGACCCTATACCCATGTTGTACGCAGAATTGTTTCCGTTTCTGCTAGTCAAGGGGCATGTCCAAACCAGGTCTCCTCTTACAGTACCGGAAAATCCGCCTTTTTGGTTCAAAACGGATCAGACTTGTCCTTACCATCAAGGAGGACCAGGGCATAACATAGAAAACTATCTCAGTTTCAAATTCGATGTGCAAAAGCTTGTTAGGAGCGGGGTCTTATCTTTCAAAGATACGAATCCAAATGTTCTCACAAACCCGCTGCCTCTACACGAGAAAGCTACAGTCAATTTGATAGAGGGAAAGTCTAACAACACCTATCAAATTCATGATGTACTCTTGTTAAGAGCCAACTTGGTCAAGATGCATTGTAGACAGAGCGGATATGGCCATGTGCCACCTCATAATTATCACCAGTGTGATATCTGCTCTAAAAACAATCAAGGATGTTCTGTGGTGCAATCGGCTCTACAGGAACAATTGGATCTCGGATGGATCCAAGAGCATCGAGTTCGTGGAGTCAACATGACCTATACGAATTCCAACATCATTCAGAACCACGACATCCGTGCAATGAATGTCAACTTGGTGGCGATGCACTCAAGGCCAAGCCAATATCATAATCTGCTGCGTCACAATTATAAAACCTGTCTGACTTACTCGGTAAATAAACAGGGATGCTCGTTTGTACAAGAGGCCCTCCAGCATCAGATGGATTTTGGATGGATCCAGGACTACCATGATAGGAATCCCTATCAGATCAACATGATTTAAATCTTTGATATTCGCTTGATGAATACCAGATTGGTAGAGTTACATGCCAGGCAGGTCCAACTCGATTTTCTCACTTCACATGATTACTAGACCTGTAAAGGATGTTGTGAGAGTAACCAAGGGTGCGCTCTCGTTCAGAGAACTTTACGACACTTGTTAAACCAGTGGTGGCTTCCAATCTATCTGGATGAAGACACACAACAAATCAATGTGCATAATGGAAACCCTACTCGGCGTCAAAATTGGGATGTGTGATCTATGGAAACAAACCTGGTAAGGTTGCACTGCATTCAAAGCGGGTGTGGCCAGGTACCACCACACAACTATGAACATTGTAGAGTATGCTCGGAGAATAACCAAGGATGCTACCTCGTGCGAGCAGCTCTCCAAGGTCAGTTGGATCGCAAGGAGATTCACCCATGCCTAGCTTCGGGGTCCATTGACTAGACGCCAGACTACTTCGCATATCAAATCAGAGACGTGGTTGTAATCTCTGACCCTGAGAGGAACAAGGACGTTTGTACCATTATCCCTCTACTGGACGAATCAAAGGTTCTTAGCAAGGAACTGATTGAAGTTACTTACGACAGTCAGAAAAATCAGAAGGCTCCTGTAGTTATCTATTTGCCGGGACCAGTACCATATGAATCAGCTAAGGCAATCCCTTACAAATACGGTGCAACGATAATTGAGAATGGAAGGGAAATTCCATTACCCTCCGTCGTGAATATTACAGACCTCACTCGTGTAACACGGAGCTGTCGAATCTTCAACCGAGGAGTTGGAGAACCTAACAAAGAAAAGGAACTTCCAACAGAAGTTCCTAATCCTCCAGTCGGTCAGTCTAGTGATCCCGACCTTTCAAACAACAATGATGAGATGCTGAAGCTCATCCAAAGGAGTGAATACAACATTGTTGATCAGCTGTTACAAACTCCTTCAAAGATCTCAGTGCTATCACTTTTACTCAGTTCCGAAGCCCACAGGGAGGCTCTACAGAAATTCTTAGAGCAGGCCTTTATGGAACAGGATGTGTCAATACGACAGTTCGATAGCATCATCTCTAACATCACTTCCTGCAACAACTTAGGATTCAGTGATAAGGATTTTCCAGAGGGGGGCAAAAGTCACAACATGGCGCTCAATATCACAGTTAACTGCCAGGACGATGCTTTAGCCAGCGTACTGGTAGACACAGGATCGGCCATCAACGTTATGCCGAAGTCCACTTTAATGCGACTATAATTCAAAGGATCCCCGATGAGGGGTAGTGAGGTCATCATCAAAGCATTTGACGGATCTTGGAAAACAGTTATCGGCGAAGTCGACCTTCCCATAACTATCGGTCCTCACACTTTCCTAATCACTTTCCAGGTCATGGACATCCGGGCAGCGTACAGTTATTTATTAGGAAGACCTTAGATACACCAGTATGGGGCAGTCACTTCGACACTGCACTAGAAACTAAAGTTCGTCAAGAACGATCAACTCATCACGGTCTATGGAGAACAAGCCTTGATCGTGAGTAACCTGTCATTATCTACTTGTGTAGAACCTGAGGAGGTTGTTGGGACTCAGTTCCAGGCACTGTCAGTGAGCAATGAGAATCAATCGGAGGAAGGAACCTCGATTTCCTCGTATGAAGATGCTCTCGAGGCGATCAAAAGTAATAATGCGAAAGGGTGGGGACAACTTGTCATTCCCACTTATAACAAAACAAAGAAGGGTCTTGGTTTTTCTTCAATCTGTACCCAGACTGCTGCCAACAATGAAAGTCTTCATCCCATTCAGGACTTCTTCCACAGTGGAGGTTTCCTTCACCCAGTGTCTCAAGCAGTCCATACCATCAACGAGGAGGATCCCTCCGATACGGATGAGGAAAGGAAGTCCTATCTTAACAAGGACGGTTATAGGTCTCAGGAAGAGGTGCCTACACCATTTTGCTATCCCGCACAGAGTCCGAGAGTTATACCCAGGTCATACGTCGAAATGATATATGGAGATTGTGATCCGGAAGCATGTCGTGCTCCGCCAATTTCATTAGAGGAAGACACTCCGATGAAATATAACTTTGACCACGACTATTATGGCCCAATGGATGGCTTGCCTATTTGGCAACCGTACCCAAGAGACTTGGGGGAAGAAAATAAGCTGAACAATGAAAATCAGCTGAGCATAATTGAACAGAATACCTGCGTCCCCACCATGTCATGGGATCAACACTCAAGCCATTCCAAAAATATCCAGTACGATGATGAATTGGCAAAGCTTTCCGGACTAGAATACATCAACTATGCTTTTCCCGAGGTCAACGTCATCGAGAGAGATGACCCCTCCAGTTCCAAAGAAGTGTGGGACACCTTAGGACAACCAAGTGGAAAATACGACTTCACGGTCAAGTACACCACTCTCGAGAGCTCTTATATCAGGTTCGAAGACATCCAGCCTACTGGATGGGGAGATTTACCTGAGAGAACAAATACTATGCAAAATATGTAACACCCCAATTCCCATCGCGAATAAATAATACATAAATAAATCAGAGTAACTAAAAATTTATTTTTCCGACAGAAACAAGGATGCCACATTTTAAAGTAAGAAAACATAATCCCTGCTCAATTATTTGATACATAGCATAAAAAAGAATACCCTCCAAGGGGAAACTTTTTCCATCTAAAAGGGAAAGGTCAATTATGGAATAAAGCGGAAAGATCCATAACCGACTTGTTTTACAAAATAAATCATTTTAGAACATCAACTATATACACAAAGGTGCTACAAAAATACATTCAACAAATGTATACATATATATATAATCGTTCCCCGACTCCCGTGCTACGTATCAGAGAAGACACCAAGACCGACAACAGAACGGAGGGTTAATCTTCACAAAAAGACCTCCAGCAACTCTAATCTGCAATGCCTCATAGAGCATTATAAAACAGCAGAAGGGTGAGAAATAACAACTAAATCAAGATTGCATAATAATATGCAAACACACATTCAAACACAAGTATAAGTCATCTCACCCAAGCCATCATATACTAACACATAAAGCATGCCCCAAATACAAAATATATCATACCTAATCCAACCATTATTACGACATATGGAACCACACCACCTCATCAACACAACATATAGCATATATCAATTATCCAATATACTCACATATTTGCACATAAGGCATATCAAGTCAGAACATGTAGAAACACATCACACATCACATAGCATATGTCTACGCATAATACATATTATCCACAACCAATGCATTTATCACCTATGCACAATAAATTACCAATGCTATCACAATCACAACACATAACAAATCGATGCACAATTTCCACGCATAATCAATCAAATCATGATTTTCCACACATAATGCATCCATTCACAATTCTCACACATAATCATTCAAATCATGATTTTCCACACATAATGCATTCATTCACAATTCTCACACATAACCATTCAAATCATGATTTTCCACACATAATGCATCCATGATTTATGCAAATGCACAGAGACCGACACAACGACTCTATACAAATGCCATGCAGTACCGACTTCCAACATTTCTCATCACTAGTTCACTCAGGAACTCTGCTGGAACCATCGCTCGTTACATCACTGTAACTCCCCGTCGGGCATACGATGTTCCCCGTCGCTTTCGGTCCTCTTTGTATAAGGCTCACGACGTTTATGGATCGCTTTCGGTCCTCTTATTTTTAAGGTGATTCATACCTCTTATTTTTAAGGCTCACGATCCGATCGCTCACACCCCACATGGGCACACAATCGTCTATAACCATCGCTTTCGGTCCTCTTATTTTTAAGGCGATTCATACCTTTTATTTTTAAGGCTCACGATGTTATAGAAGATTCCTTCTGGAACCAATCCGTCACTCAGGACGTCACAAGAATGCATATCATGATGCTTGGCATACAATGACTCATGACATTCAAAATGCGCACATATACACATCCACAATCATGCATATATCATCAAATACCACACATTGCATTTTCCAGCCCTTAGGCCATAATTCATCATCACAACATGTATCACGTGCATTTACATTTTGCAACAGCACACAAGTCATACAATATCCATATCAACAACACATTGCATGATACACATCAATTACGCACAATGACAACGACAAAAGTCGACAAAACAACACCATTCAAATATCATACATGCATCACCAATGCGTGTCAATCATGCACAACATTTCATCACATATATTCACGCCATATAACAGCACACAAGCTATACGTTACATATCAAAAGCATATAGCATGATAACACATCAATCGCACACCAATACGACGGTAAAAGTCTGACAACCCGACTATTTTTCAAAAACACGAATTAATTAAATCATATTTTACCCTCCAAACCATTTTTAATAGAAAGAATATTTTATAAGCTTTCCAATGCTTCAAACGGGGGTCAAAACGGACTTACGGTTCAAAAGTTACGATCGAAACAATTTTGGAAGAAAACCTACAGCAGGGCTGACACGGCCACCCGTGTTGTGTGACACGGCCAGTGTCACCCAAAATTCCAAATTTCACTTTTTTCGCGTTTCCACCCTCCATAGGCAGCAGGCTGACACGGCCCCCCGTGTTGTGTGACACGGGCCGTGTCAGGGCCCAGAAAAATGCATTTTTATCGTCGGAAGCCTTTCGGACCTCCGATTTTGATTCCGTAAAAAGCCCCGGTCTCAGAATTCAACGTACTACAATATTATCACCATTAAAATACCATCCAACACATTTTCCATTTTTGAAATATTTTGAAACATAATTTTATCAATTTAACCCTATTCCAAACTCGATCAAAACCACACGAAAACACACCAACAACCATTCCCGATTAAATATCAACCTATACCAATATTACCAGACATATCCAAACACTTTTACTCGATCACAACATCAATTTACACATAAACATCGATATATATATCAAAAACTCAAAAGTTGCAAATTCAACTCGATTCAATCAAACGATCATGCTAAATCACGACCCAACATCACACGACTCTACTACGCGATTTATTCCGACTTTCGTCCGTGAAAACATCGATTTCTAATCATTTTTCTCATTTCAACCTAGAATGAAAACTAGAAGGAAATCACCAAAACAATCCAAGAAAACATACACATATACATATACAAGCAAGATATAATCGAAACTTCTCACCCTTACCCGATTATTCGCGCTTGAAACGGATGAATCTTCACTTTTTTCCTCTTTCTCCTCTTCTGTCTTTCTTTCTTCTCCTTTCTCTTCTCTTCTCTTTCTTTTCTTTTTCTTTCCTCTCTTTTTCTTTCCACTTTCTATTTATAAAATATCTACTACCCAAATGACCAAAATACCCCTCTAATCAAATATCTCCCAAACGCTCTCAAAATGCGATAAAACATAAACATACCGATGAAATATATTTCGGGAAATAAAAGTTGAAAAGAAATTATAGTTTAATACAATTATTTTATCTATCAGAGAAATTAACCAATTAACTCAATTAGCAGGTAAAATACAATAAATTCACACATTTCACAAAATTCACATAAATGAAATAAATAAATACAATTAAACAAATTGTGGCGTTACAACTCTCCCCCGCTTAGACATTTTCGTCCTCGAAAATATAACCGATACTCACAACAACGGATACGACTCTTGCATCCGACCAACAAACCAACAGGCCTAAAAAGAAAGCACACCACGAATAACACAACTGACAACCCACCTTGCTAACAGCGACTACAACAACGACACGACAACGACGACAACTACAACGACAAGATGCAAAGCCCATACAATGCACTTGACGACCAACTCACAACTCAAGGAAAACCACGATACCAACACACAGGTTCACTCTTGAACCGAAACACAACAAGATCGTTACCCTCACCCTAGGTAACACTCCCCTAACTCCCCACACAGGAATTAGCTACTCGCACTCGAACCAACACGATAGGAACGAGGCCACAACACAAACAAGAACACAAGTTCCACGACACCACATCATCTCAACAACATCCTTGTCACACAACCTTATTACAACAATGCTACGATTCACCAATCGAACATATAACCAAAACATCCATCTACATAGTGGCCCATGGATAATATCTAAACCTTTCACCTAACACTTCCATTCTGAAATGTCCAATGGTCTCATCATTCCTACATGTTCACAATGTTCAACCTAAGAACACTTACCAGTCACACACGCATATACAAAATATGCCACATCACGCTTCCACTGCGCACTCTGATTACTCATAACCATCAAAACTACCAATTCCACGTCCAAAGTCTAACTCTTTCTCATATTCGCCAAAACTCACTGTTCACTTTTAATATACCCAACCTCGCACTCTACTGTGTTAGCTTACACATCAGACACAAGTCTCTGAACTGCTTGAATGATTTTAATTCTCTATCCATCAAAACAACCATGCGAAGACTATCGGTTTAACTCTTCAGGCACAACCTCCGCTTTTCCCGAAGCGTAATCCACTCCAAATTCAAAACTCGTCACGAATTCTAACCATCCTCACTGTCTCATACTATATTCCTTCTGACCAAACAGGTACTCAATATTCTTGTGATTACTAAACACTTCGAACTTAGAACCATAAAGATAATACCTCCAAATTTTCCAACACAATACAACCGCAACCAATTCCAAATCTTGAATAGTATAGATCCTTTTATGAATCCTCAATTGTCGTAAAGCATAAGCTAAGACTTTACCATCTTGCATTAACACCTGACTACACTCTTCAGAGACACTTCATAATACCTCACAAATGGCTTATTAGGATCACACAGAATCAAAACTGGAGCCGTAGACAACTTCTACTTCAGCTCACCAAACTTACTCACAACGAACACCCAAAACAAACGACTCACCCTTTGCAAATCCACCGAAGTAACGAAAACGCTAAGTTGGAAAAACCCTCCATAACCTCCGGTAATAACCAACTAAGTCCAAAAAGATTTTATTCTCCTTAACCAACTTCGGAACCTCTCATTGTAGAACTGCATCTACTTCCGATGGATCCATAACAATACCATCATCGGAAATAACATATCCAAGAAAACTAACATTTTCAATCAAAATTCTCACTTGAATAACTTAGCATAAATCTTCGTTTCTTTTAACACTTGTAATTCAAATCTCAAACACTCTACCTGTTTTTCCGCTGAGTTTACATCAGATCTGAATATCCTCAATCAAAGCCATTACGAACTTATCCAAATAAATATGGAAGATACGATTCCTCTACTCCACAAACATTACCGACGCATTACTAACACCAAACAACATCACTGTACATTGTAATGTCCAACCAAACCATTCCAATCATCTATTCTTGAAAGTGGACACTTATTCTCAATCGTTACCTTATTCAACTGCCCGCAATCCCTACATAATTTCTCCTCTTGACCGTCCAATTCCACAAATTCCAACATGTATCAACAATCACCCAAAAAGAACTTTCAATCGCAATATTACCTCCACACACAAGGGTTTCCTCAAAATTCCCATTAATGCTCTAAAACTCCAAGGACTCCAAACCTCACCATAACTCTAAGTTTTGCTTTCCAAAGTCTCAATACCATTATACCCATCATGCTTGTTATTCCGTTCAATCATCCATCCTATTTGTTACTAACAATACTGGAGCTCTCTAAGGCGACACACTTGGTCTCACAAATCCCTTTTCCAGTAAATCTTCCAACCGCTCTTTCCATCTGAGTTTCACTTCCTAAAAGTTCTTCTACTTACTTAGCAGATCCAAACCTCAAATCATCACCTTCGTCCAATTTGAGTTCACACTCTACTCTCTGAGAACAACCATTAACAATGCCCAATCATTCTCTCTCAATGGCTTCCCAACTAAACCAACATACCAAAACATCTAATCCGCCTCATCTTACGATATTAGAATCTCCATCGACTCAACCAAACAATCCGTAATCATTTTCTTAATTCCAAACAATTCATTGCACATACTATCAAAGCCAGAAAGACACATCTATTCCATCCAACATAATTCTGTTTACTATCAACAAGAGATTAAGGGTGATCAGTTCCTCAATTTGTCAATAGACAGCCGACAATCACGATGGGGCATAAACCGTCTTCACCAAACTATAATAGCATTTCTTGCATCTTATGCACAAAACTACCTAAGGCACAAATCCTTAGTTGACATAAACCTTACCTCCGCATTCCTTCCGGATCCGGGAACAACACTGTCCAAACAACACTTACACTCTTGCAATTCACAACACACTGAGCCAGCGCTCCACACCTGAAACAACATGGAGAAGTACCAGCTTCTCCCCCACTTATCTCCTTCTCAATCCTGAAGATAAAGGGTTAGGAAACCAGAAAGCACTGACAGTGTTTCACACACATATCACGTACTAAGAAACAAACAACACCGACAGTATTCAACTGTCACACCAACTGACTCAACAACTTGGCCGGACGGACCGACCTGCTCTGATACCACTAATGTAACACCCCAATTCCCATCGCAAATAAATAATACATAAATAAATCAGAGTAACTAAAAATTTATTTTTCCGACAGAAACAAGGATGCCACATTTTAAAGTAAGAAAACACAATCCCCGCTCAATTATTTGATACATAGCATAAAATAGAACACCCTCCAAGGGGAAACTTTTTCCATCTAAAAGGGAAAGGTCAATTATGGAATAAAGTGGAAAAATCCATAACCGACTTGTTTTACAAAATAAACCATTTTAGAACATCAACTATATACACAAAGGTGCTACAAAAATACATTCAACAAATGTATACATATATATATATAATCGTTCCCCGACTCCCGTGCTACGTATCAGAGCAGACACCAAGACCGACAACAGAACGGAGGGCTAATCTCCACAAAAAGACCTCCAGCAACTCTAATCTGCAATGCCTCATAGAGCATTATAAAACAGCAGAAGGGTGAGAAATAACAACTAAATCCATAATAATATGTAAACACACATTCAAACACAAGTATAAGTCATCTCACCCAAGCCATCATATACTAACACATAAAGCATGCCCCAAATACAAAATATATCATACCTAATCCAACCATTATTACGACATATGGAACCACACCACCTCATCAACACAACATATAGCATATATCAATTATCCAATATACTCACATATTTGCACATAAGGCATATCAAGTCAGAACATGTAGAAACACATCACACATCACATAGCATATGTCTACGCATAATACATATTATCCACAACCAATGCATTTATCACCTATGCACATCAAATTACCAATGCTATCACAATCTCAACACATAACAAATCGATGCACAATTTCCACGCATAATCAATCAAATCATGATTTTCCACACATAATGCATCCATTTACAATTCTCACACATAATCATTCAAATCATGATTTTCCACACATAATGCATCCATTCACAATTCTCACACATAATCATTCAAATAATGATTTTCCACACATAATGCATCCATGATTTATGCAAATGCACAGAGACCGACACAACGACTCTATGCAAATGCCATGCGGTACCGACTTCCAACATTTCTCATCACTAGTTCACTCAGGAACTCTGCTGGAACCATCGCTCGTTACATCACTGTAACTCCCCGTCGAGCATACGATGTTCCCCGTCGCTTTTGGTCCTCTTTGTATAAGGCTCACGATGTTTATGGATCGCTTTCGGTCCTCTTATTTTTAAGGCGATTCATACCTCTTATTTTTAAGGCTCACGATCCGATCGCTCACACCCACACGGGCACACGTTCATCTATAACCATCGCTTTCGGTCCTCTTATTTTTATGGCGATTCATACCTCTTATTTTTAAGGCTCACGATGTTATAGCAGATTCCCTCTGGAACCAATCCGTCACTCAGGACGTCACAAGAATGCATATCATGATGCTTGGCATACAATGACTCATGACATTCAAAATGCGCACATATACACATCCACAATCATGCATATATCATAAAATACCACACATTGCATTTTCCAGCCCTTAGGCCACAATTCATCATCACAACATGTATCACGTGCATTTACATTTTGCAACAGCACACAAGTCATACAATATCCATATCAACAACACATTGCATGATACACATCAATTATGCACAATGACAACGACAAAAGTCGACAAAACAACACCATTCAAATATCATACATCCATCACCAATCCGTATAAATCATGCACAACATTTCATCACATATATTCACGCCATATAACAGCACACAAGCTATACGTTACATATCAAAAGCATATAGCATGATAACACATTAATCGCACACCAATACGACGGTAAAAATCCGACAACCCGACTATTTTTCAAAAACACGAATTAATTAAATCATATTTTACCCTCCAAACCATTTTTAATAGAAAGAATATTTTATAAGCTTTCCAATGCTTCAAACGGGGGTCAAAACGGACTTACGGTTCAAAAGTTACGATCGAAACAATTTTGGAAGAAAACCTACAGCAGGGCTGACACGGCCACCCGTGTTGTGTGACACGGCCAGTGTCACCCAAAATTCCAAATTTCACTTTTTTCGCGTTTCCACCCTCCATAGGCAGCAGGCTGACACGGCCCCCCGTGTTGTGTGACACGGGCCGTGTCAGGGCCCAGAAAAATGCATTTTTATCGTCGGAAGCCTTTCGGACCTCCGATTTTGATTCCGTAAAAAGCCCCGGTCTCAGAATTCAACGTACTACAATATTCTCACCATTAAAATACCATCCAACACATTTTCCATTTTTGAAATATTTTGAAACATAATTTTATCAATTTAACCCGATTCCAAACTCGATCAAAACCACACGAAAACACACCAACAACCATTCCCAATTAAATATCAACCTATAACAATATTACCAGACATATCCAAACACTTTTACTCGATCACAATATCAATTTACACAAAAACATCGATATATATCAAAAACTCAAAAGTTGCAAATTCAACTCGATTCAATCAAACGATCACATTAAATCACGACCCAACATCACACGACTCTACTACGCGATTTATTCTGACTTTCGTCCGTGAAAACATCGATTTCTAATCATTTTTCTCATTTCAACCTAGAATGAAAACTAGAAGGAAATCACCAAAACAATCCAAGAAAACATACACATATACATATACAAGCAAGATATAATCGAAACTTCTCACCCTTACCCGATTATTCGCGCTTGAAACGGATGAATCTTCACTTTTTTCCTCTTTCTCCTCTTCTCTCTTTCTTTCTTCTCCTTTCTCTTCTCTTCTCTTTCTTTTCTTTTTCTTTCCTCTCTTTTTCTTTCCAATTTCTATTTATAAAATATCTACTACCCAAATGACCAAAATACCCCTCAGCTCAAATATCTCCCAAACGCTCTCAAAATGCGATAAAACATACACATACCGATGAAATATATTTCGGGAAATAAAAGTTGAAAAGAAATTATAATTTAATACAATTATTTTATCTATCAGAGAAATTAACCAATTAACTCAATTAGCAGGTAAAATACAATAAATTCACACATTTCACAAAATTCACATAAATGAAATAAATAAATACAATTAAACAAATTGGGGCGTTACAAAATACAATAGAGGAATCCTCCTATGACAACTCTGCATGGGAGACAGATTCCAATGATCCTGCTCCACCAGAAATCAGCGTTATTTCTGAAGACAAATCAAGGAAGGTACCAGACTTTGTGATTCATCGAGGAGTTCGCCGCCAATGGGTTGCTGTCGATGTTCCGAAGATCGTTCATAAGTCAAAGTAATGGTTGTCTTTATTTTAACCTTTCACCCTGCCCAGGTGAAACAGATATTTTGATAGGGCTCACTTTTTGTAAATATCCCTCTTCGCTTCGCCCAAAGTGACAGAGTTTTGTTTTATAGGGTTGTAGTTTCAAGAATCGACTTGTTCATAAATAAAATAACGTCGTTCTGTAATCTCCGCATTAATTGCTGTTTTCTCTTTTTGCTTTTTCCGAAAATGGTAATCCTAAAAAACAAATCAATCATAAAATCAAGCAGTTTTCAATGAAAAAAACACTGCACGCACTCTTGCATTCTCTCTATCTCTTCTAAAAACAATCATCACGTCATGCAGATTGCTTGTTTTAAACCCCGTTGAAACATACGATCCAATGCCTTCTCCCGACTTTGAGTTCTCGGTATTTGGGGCTGAAGAAGAAGTTGACAACGAAATTCCAGAAGAGATCTCCTGATTACTCCGACATGAGGAAAGGTCCATTGAACCTCATAAAGAGCCGTTGGAAACGATCAACGTGGGTTCAAAAAAAGAGAGAAAATAAATCAGGATTGGGGCACTGCTCGGTCCAACTGCCAAAGAAAGTTTGATAAAGCTTCTCAAAGAGTTTCCCGATGTATTCGCTTGGTCCTATCAGGATATGCCAGGGTTGGATACCAGCATCGTGGAACATCATATACCATTGAAATCGGAATGTCCGCCAGTAAAATAGAGGTTGATACAGACTCACCCGGACAAGGCCGTCAAAATCAAAGAGGAGGTATAGAAACAGATTAACGCAGGCTTCCTCGCCACGTCTGAATATCCACAATGGTTAGAAAACATCGTACCAGTTCCAAAAAAGGACGGAAAGGTCAGAATGTGTGTGGACTACCGAGATCTGAACAAGGCTAGTCCAAAGGATGACTTTCCCTTACCACACATTGACATGCTGGTAGACAGTACAACAAAGTTCAAAGTTTTCTCCTTCATGGATGGATTCTCGGGCTATAATCAGATAAAAATGGCAACGAGACATGGAGAAAACTGCGTTCATTACCCCATGGGGTACCTTTTGTTACAAGGTAATGCCATTCGGTTTGAAGAACGTCGGGGCAACCTATCAAAGGGCCATGACTACTCTGTTTCATAACATGATACACAAGGAAATTGAGGTATATGTCGATGACATGATTGCAAAATCTAAGAGTGAAAAGGAGCATGTGACCCACCTGTCAAAACTATTCGAGCGGTTGAGAAAATACAAACTCCGCTTGAATCCCAACAAATGCTCCTTCGATGTCCGTTCAGGGAAACTCTTAGGGTTCATCGTCAGCCAGAAAGGAATTGAGGTTGATCCCGACAAGGTCAAGACCATTCAAGAAATGCTTTCTCCGAAAACTGAAAAACAAGTCAGAGGATTCCTGGGACGTTTGAACTACATCTCCAGATTCATATTCCTCATGACCGCGACATGTGCGCAGATTTTCAAATTACTCAAAAAGAACTAGGAATGTGTTTGGACAGAGAACTGTCAAACCGCATTCGATAGTATCAAGGAATACCTGTTGAATTCGCCAATCCTGTCACCTCAAGTGGAAGGAAGACCACTGATCATATTCTTAACAGTCTTGGAAGACTCCATGGACTGTGTATTTGGCCAACAAGACGAAACCAAAAAGAAAGAGTCTGCCATCTACTATTTGAGCAAGAAATTCACCGACTACGAGACTCGGTACACTATGCTTGAGAAAACTTACTGCGTTTTGGCTTGGACAGCCAAACGTCTTCGCCAGTACATGATTCGTCACACCACTTGGTTAATCTCCGAAATGGATCCAATCAAGTATGTCTTTGAAAAACCTGCTCTCACGGGAAGGATTGCCCGTTGGCAGATGGTGTTATCAAAATACGACATTGAATACCACGCTCAAAAAGCCGTTAAGGGAAGTATTTTAGCCGATCATTTGGCTCATAAACCGATTGACGATCAGGAATCAATCGGGTTTGACTTCCCAGACGAAGATGCCATGTACTTGAAAATGAAAGATTGCGATGAACCGCTACCCAGTGAAGGGCCAGAACCAAGTTCCCAATGAGGACTAATCTTTGACGGAGCGGTCAATCATTACGGAAACGGAATTGGGGCAATCATCATAAAACCTCAGGGTACCCACATTCCTTTCACCACCAGACTTACATTCAAGTGTACAAACAACGAGGCCGAATACGAAGCTTGTATCATGGGTCTCGAGGAAGCGATCGACTTAAGGATCAAGAACTTGGATGTATATGGCGACTCAGCTCTGGTCGTCAATCAAATCAAAGGAGATTAGAACACTTACCAATCAGGACTGATCCCTTACAAAGATTACGCAAGAAGGTTGTTACCCTTCTTCAACAGAATCAAGTTTCATCATATCCCTCGTGAAGAGAATCACATGGCTAATGCATTAGCCACTCTCTCTTCCATGATTAGTGTAGGTCAATGGAATGAAATACCTAAGATTGACATAATGCGCCTTGAAAGGCCCGCTTACATCTTCACGATTGAAGCAGTCATAGACGAAAAACCTTGGTATCACGATATCAAATTCTTCCTTCAGAAACAAGAGTACCCACCTGGGGCACTAAGTAAGGATAGAAAAACCCTCAGAAGACTGGCTGGCAGCTTCTTCCTGAGCGGTGATACACTTTATAAGAGAAACTTTGACATGGTCTTGCTCCGATGCATAGACAGACCAGAAGCAAACATGTTGATAAAAGAAATTCACGAAGGATCCTTTGGAACCCATGCCAACGGACACACAATGGCGAGAAAAATTATGAGAGCAGGGTACTACTGGTTGACCCTGGAATTCGACTGCTACGAGTACATGAAGAAGTGTAACAAGTGTCAGATATACTCCGACAAAATCCATGTACCGCCAACACATTTCAAAGTTCTCTCCTCCCCGTGGCCTTTTTCCATACGGGGAATCGACATGATCAGGATGATTGAGCCCAAGGCTTCGAACAGACATCGGTTCATTCTAGTCACCATTGACTACTTCACCAAGTGGGTCGAAGTAGCGTCATACGTCAATGTAACGCGATAAGTGGTGGTCCGATTTATCAAAAATAATATCATTTGCCGTTATGGTGTTCCGAGCCAGATCATTATAGATAATGGATCTAACTTGAACAATAAGATAATGAAAGAGTTGTGCACAGAGTTCAAGATCGAACACCATAATTCCTCTCCCTACCGAACCAAGATGAACAGAGCGGTAGAAACGGCTAACAAGAACATCAAGAAGATCGATCAAAAGATGGTTATAACCTATAAAGACTGGCATGAAATGCTACCCTTTGCTCTTCACGGTTATCTCACATCTGTTCGCACTTCAACAGGGACAACCAATTTCTCTCTAGTTTATGGTATGAAAGCAGTGCTCCCCATCGAAGTAGAGATCCCATCAATCCGGGTATTGATGGAAGCTAAGCTAACAAGAGCTGAATGGTGTCAAAGTCGACACAATAAACTGAATCTGATCGAAGAAAGGAGAATAACGGCTCTATGCCACGGTCAGTTGTATCAGTAAAGAATGAAGAAGGCGTTTGACAAAAAGGTTTGACCTCGCATCTTCAGGAAAGGAGACCTTGTGCTCAAGAAGATACAATCATTTCTCACTGATTCCCGGGGTAAATGCACTCCGAATTATGACGGCCCCTACGTGGTCAACAAAGCTTTCTCGGGCGGCGCCTTGAGACTTGCAACCATGGATGGAGAGGAATTTGCCTACCCCACAAATGTTGACGTAGTCAAGAAATACTTCGCCTAAAAAAAAGAAGAAAAAAAACGTCTCGGTGGATTGAAAACCCGAAAGGGTGGTCCAGGAAAAAATTAGAGACATGATCAAAAATCATCCCGGTGGGTTGGAAATCTCAAAGTACAATCTAGGCAAAAGTTAGGGATAATGGCAAGTAACTACATCTTATCAGTTCAAACTCCTCAGCAGTAATGCCATCCATCGAAAGAAAACTCCAGTCAAGGTCATCTTCGACAAAAGCTCAGGATGTCCCGAATTCAAAGTTGGTAGAAGGATAGTGGTCGTTATGTTTTGATTTAGCCTTTTTCCCTTAAATTACCATTTTCAAACTTTGTAAATACTCTATGGAATCACGCGCTTGTCTGATTTCCATCCTATCAATAAAATTTGAGCCCTTGTGCTTTTGTTTGCAATTCTTATTTGTTTTAGCTTTATTGAACGACATTTTAACATGATCAACGGTTCTTGAAATAAAACTAAAATGAATTTACTTGTAAAAATTTTCTGCTTTTAATAAAGATGGCAAATTCTTTTGACTGTTGAACATCGAAAGAACATCGATTGCGTCTCCAAAAGTTTTCGAGCCTCAAAGTGCAGAATCAAAGTACCCCTTCTAAGCCAGTGCGCCTGAATGAAGGATCAGTTGTATCAGATGCGACTTTCCCATCTGATACCCCCGACAGAGTTCTTATCTCCTAAGTCCGACCAACGGTTGTCCCCGCAGGTACTATCTCTCCTAAGCAAGGCAGAATTGCTATCGTGAACCATTGATACTTTTCATCCCCCGCAGTGGCCGAGTATCCAGTCTTGTTCATCTACTAGTCTGTATGTCGTGTCAGTTTTGTCAGCATAAACATACATACATCATGCATTGTTGATTTGCATTCACATTCATATTGCATCACTATCACTCAAGTCGGTCTTACCCCCTAGTGATAACAGTCCTCTCAATCGAGTTGTCAGTTCTTTCCTCGTCAGGAAATGTCGCGTCTGAACAATCTCTCTCCTCCAGTTTATTTCTGGATTAGAGTTAGTTCCTCGACCACTTTGATAACTTGAACCTCTGAAAGACCAGAGAACTTTCGACAAACATCACTCTTTGCCAGTGAAGATGATATCTCCGCTTTCCCAGATTAAGGAAAATCCCCAGAGAAATCCTCTTAATCAGAGATTCGGCAGTACGGTAGTTTTTCTCCGAAAAATCCGCTGACGAAAAGGTCATCAGCACCTCAAAATTGGATCACATCATATGGCATTTCTCCGAGAAGATCCTGAGAAAAGTATGATGTAATACCCCCAAGCAGACAGCAGTCTCTCAGGAGACTCGTTTTCCCCCAGTAGAGTCGACAAATGACATCTCCAACAGAGAAGTTTGTGCACCTCTACAACTCAGATGACTGGGTTCCCTAGCAAGTCGAACATCAGATCTTTTTCCATCAAATGTCGTCTCCCCAGGAAAATTCGGCGAGAAGTTTGAGGAAAACCGCTACACATAGCGTCCCTTGTCAAGAAACCTTATTGACAAAAGAAACTGAGATCAGTTCCTTGGTTAGAAACCAGGATCGAGGGAAAGTTTATATCAGAAACTTAGACCAGTTCCTTGGTAGGAAACCAGGATCGAGGGGAAGTTTACATCAGAAACTGAGACCAGTTCCTTGGTAGGAAACCAGGATCGAGGGGAAGTTTATTTCAGAAACTGAGACCAGTTCCTTGGCTGAAGACCAGGATCGAGGGGAAGTTTACCTTTTCTAAGCATCATTGCTTAGCAAAAGAAGAAGGATGTGTGAAATTCCATTCTTAACCACCATCAAAATTTTGGGTATTCCGATATTTAATCCTCTTGCACCCCGAATACCCGAATACCTTCGCCATTCACACCTTCGGGTCCAAGAAGATTAAATAGGGGCATCTGTCATACCCCAAATTTTGACCACTAAGATTTCCCATCATTGTGCAAATCATCACCACAATATGAGTAATCCATCATGCCTCATTAGTCTCCCCAAAGATGGGTGAGCATCCACTACAATCAAGCTTAGGGTTTCAAGCCCTCTCAGAGCTCTTAGATAAAGGATCAATCAAGGAATGACATGATCTTCAACTTGTCTAACCTCTCAAACATCCATAAGGGATCAAGAGGACTCCGACATCAAGGATTAAGCACAAGGCTGCAACCTTCTAAGTGGATCAAGCCTCAAGATCGCCAGTGTCACCAAATTATGGTTTTGGTCGACCAGGGCCTCCAGATGGAAAATTTCCCCTGGGCATGAGCCAATGCTTCAAAGCATAACTTGAATTACTCCATGGGACCTCATAGACCCCATCATCAAGTCAATTTAGCCTCAGGGGATGCATTCACTAAAAATCAGGAATTAGGGTTTCTTGACCTAATTCACCCCTAAGTTGACTTTTGGGACAAATCATGAGCCAAAACCTCAGGAGATGATTTGAGGGTCCATAACACACCACATTGATCCATTTACAACAATGGATTGGTCCAAGAAGCTTGAGCAACAAGTTTCAATTTCATCAGAATCACAATTAGGGTTTCGCGGGAAAAGTCAATTGTGCCTTTGACTTTTGACTAGGACATGCTCCCAAACCCTAGGACATGATTCAATACACCCTATAACACCTATGAAATCAATCCATCAAGTTTGATTTAGTTCAAGAACTTGATTTCATAGAGAATCGCATAGTTTGGAATTCATCTGACAAAAAGTCAACTGTGCACAAAAGTTTACTTTGACTTTTTGAGATTTTTCACAATTATGGTTCCTTAACCCTAAAATGATGTTAATGTGTGATTTGAATCAACATTCATCAAGAAAAATAAAGAAAAGTGGGATAACTTGTAAAAGGGGTAAGCATAAAAACTTAGAAAATTTTCTAAGTTATGAAACAAAGTGGCTAGGGTACCAACTTTGGAGGATCATAACTCCTAAACCACAAGGCCATTTTTCCCCCATCTAAAGCTGGATTTGTAGCTCTCATGGCCCTCTACAAAAGCTTCAAACACAACTCATTCCAATTCCTCATGGATTTTAAGTTATGGAATGATCAAAATCACAAAAAGTGAAAATGTCACTTTTTTTCCAACACTTAGTGAAATTTTCACTAAGTCAGAATCTGCCTTACTTGTTTCCAAATGTAGGGGCATTTTTCTCTTGGATCCAAAAAGTATCAAAACCAATTATGATCAAACAGTTGTTGTATCATATGAGGGCTTTCCAAAATGGCCAAGAACTCCATCAAAGTCCACTTGAGCCATGAGATATGACAATGCCAATATGCCTTGCTGCAAACTGTCATGGCAAGGCAGATTTGGGAGTTTTGCTCGATTTGCTGAAATTTTGTAAAGGGGAAGCAACTTTATCCATCTGAACACCTCAAGGGGGGACCAAGGAGAAACCAACTCTGATCCCAAGCCTCCCAAGTCTTTGGAACCAAAAGTAGCATGCCAAACCTAGAAATACCTAAAAGAGAGACATGACTCCAATTTTGGATTGGAGCATTTAATGGATGTACCAAGGTGGCATGGACTGAGCCATTTCCAACTGAATTCAGTCAAGACTTATCCAAGACCAAGGGAACCAGCAGCCTGTGCCCTAACCTCTAGTCAATGGCTAGAGGAGACTTGGATTCTCATTGATCAACATTGGCCAAACCTATGCAGCAGTTGCCATTCACTATTCCTTGCAAAACAAACTTGCTCTACTATAAATAGAGCTCACACCAAAGCCATCAAACAGATGCTTTCCTCAAAATCTCTTCTTTCACTCCAAAATTGCCTTCCAAAGCAAGTCACTATCGGGTTTTGAGTTTGAGAGCTATTCCAACCAAACCAATCACACACACACACCTCATAAACATCATATAGAAGTGATCCAAACACTTAAACAACATCTGGAACACTGATTTCTCATAATCACCAGCCAGCTGCTCAAGGTTTTAACAAAGTTGCAGTTGGGATACCATCTTCAGTTCTAGATCATTTCCATTCATTCCAAGCATCCAGACACACTCCATAGCACCTAGGGAAGCTGTCCATATCCTTGGAACCAAGCTACAACACCTTTAACATAAAACACGATCACCAGCTGCAAAAGGTAAGCATGAGCTCTTATAACTCTATGATCCATGCATTTTTTGCTGCACAATAATTTGGCCATATGTTCATAATCATGCATAGACTGTTTACCCTTAATCAATTGCTTTGTTTGAATCGTGTATGGAATTTCTGAGTCTTCATGCAAGTTTTAGGGTTCTTGAGGTTTCTCTTTGATTTCTTATTCCATTCTTAAAATAAATGAAATTAAAGACCATAGACATGTTTGTGAGGTGAAAACGAGTAGATTGATATGTAGATTGCATGATATCATCAAGTATTCAGTGAGATTAGATAGAAAACGCAAGTCTGCAGAAACAGAGGGTGACGCGTGTTCTTGTCATGTTCTTGGCGCCATTTTTGAACATTTGAATATTTGAATTTTGTGATTTTATTTAATTGATTCAAAAATTAATTTCTCTCTGAGTTATAATGATTTTGAGTTGATTCTTTTTTTAATAATTCACAAAAATGTTAAAATATTTTATTTTCCCAAAAAATCCCAAAAATATTATTTATTTTATATACTTGATATTTTTGTAAAGAATTAATATTTTAATTGTTTTTTACATTTAAAATATTTTCTCCCTCTTGATTTTTCAAACTTTAGTGATTTCCAAACATTTTGTGGATCAAAACCTAATATTTGAAACATTAATCCAAGATCACAATTTTTTTTCCACATGTTTAACAATTTTGATCATTTTAATTGAATTTTTATTCAATTAAAATACATTTTGAAAACAAATTAAGGTTTTTGATTAATTCAACCCTCATCAAACCTTTTCAAACTCTTTGGGCCTCTAATAGAGTGTAAGACCCAACCCCTTTTGTAAATACACCACCTTTTGGGCCTCAATCATTGTATAAGACCCACTGTATTTTCAAAAACAACGGCGCGATCGTCGCCTTTTTAACAAAAAAAATCAACTGGGTCTCTCCTCGAGCTATAAGTCCCAATTCTTTTTCTGAAAACCTTTTGGGCCTCTAATAGAGTGTAAGACCCAACCCCTTTTTGAAACCAAAACCTTTTGGGCCTCAGTGTATTGTATAAGTCCCGATACCGTCAAAAAGTTTGGCGCGATCGTCGCCTTTTAAAACAAAACCTTTTGGGCCTCTCCTTGAGCTGTAAGTCCCATCACTTGTACAAAAATAACTCTTTGGGCCTCTAATAGAGTGTAAGACCCAATCCCCTTTTAACCTAAACCATTTTGGGCCTCAGACATTGTATAAGTCCCTCTGCGTTAAAAGAAAAATCTCGGCGCGATCGCCAATTCAAAAACAAATCATCTGGGCCTACCCTCGTGTTATAAGCACCATTCTTTTTCTTTAAACACCTTTGGGCCTCTTGAGAGAGTGTAAGACCCATCCCTTTGTACAGAAAACCTTTTTGGGTCTCATTCACTTGTATAAGTCCCTCTATACAAATTCAAAACAACAGTGCAATCACTGATAAAACCTTGGGCCTCTCCTTGAGTTGTAAGCCCCAACAATATTCTCAAAACACTTTCTCCTTTGAGTTTGAATACAATATTATTATCAAATCTTTCTTTGTTGAACAACTAACCAAACAGCATGGAAGCTCTACAACCGAGTAAGTGTTTACCCGCTTTCTTTACCCGCTTTCATATATATATATATATATATATATATATATATATATATATATATATATATATATAAACTGTATTGTGGGGCTGATCACTGTAAGTCTCCTTTCACAAACTTTTATATACTCGTCATATACCAACTTTGGAATATTAGTATAGTTATTTAGAGTTTTCCCCGGCAACTACGTCTAGCACTAGGTAAAGCCCTGTTGGTCACTCTTAAATACAAACAAAACTAGATCCCCCGTAGGATTCCAGATACAGTCTTTCCTCCTCTTGGGGTTAAACAATATGGAGACGTGAAAGGAAGCATTCTCAGTGATCCCTTTCTCAGAATTTCAGTCTTAGACATTGTCAAAGAAACTCTACTCCCCAGAGATAATCTTTTCTCCGTGAATGGCATCTCTTGAGTTTCTTCCAAATTCTCAGATTTTCCTGGCTTGATCTATTCTCGGTGAATGGCATGTCTTGAACTTCTCGGGGTTTGGGGACCCACAGGCTTCTTAAAAGCATCCCCGCCTCCTCTTGGGCGTTGTACAAGGACCCTTCGGCTTCTTAAAAGCTCTCATGCTTCCTCTTGAGCTTAGTACAAGGACCCAGAGAACTCTACAGGTATAGGAACAGAACCTAGTCATCAATTTGCTAGAGCTGTCTTTCTGAGTCAAGTGTCAGACCTATTAATGGGTTGACCTTCATCCCTTAACATACCAGCCTTCTCTTGGGCATCGTACAAAGATCATTCACTATCTGAGAATCAATTTATCAAAACACCCGTAGACGTGGACAGTCTCAAAACCCTCTGGATTTCCCATTTCCTTATAGAACAGGAAATAACCTTGATCCTCTGATCAATGCCAAAGAACAGCAATACCTTTAAATCAGTCCCTTTATAAGAACTGATTTTCTCTTTTATCCAACATACTGGACCTGTCACTAGACTAAAACAGTCACCATCACACTAGCCTCCTCTTGGGCTTTGTACAATGATTCTCCCCAGCGGAGCTAACCTATTCACACTCTCTTGTTGAGTATAAAATACTCTCTTGTTGAGTCAACCACTTTTAGCCTCCATCTCGAGCTTCGTACGAGATACAAAAGCACTCTCTTGTTGAGTATAAAAGACTCTCTTGTTGCGTCAAACATTTTCAGCCTCCATCTCGGGCTTCGTACGAGGTACAAAGACTCTCTTGTATTAAGGGAAGTTTCCTATGAGGGAACTAGTTATTGACTATGTTAGAAGTAACCTCTGGTTTGACCTAAGTGTAGACCTAACTGCTGGGGAAACTCTAAACAGATATGTGATTTGACAGATATATAAACAATTATGCATTGAAAAAGATGTTGGAACTTACATTTTGAGGGGAGGCTTAAGTGTATGGTGATCTGTTGTATTGACTACAATTGTATGATTGATTAGGGTTTCAAGAAATTTTTGAGGAAAATTTGAATTTTTGAATTAAAAGAAATTTGGTTAAAAAGAAAGGAGTGTTTGGGGCTTATAACTCAAAGAGAGGCCCAAGTAGTCTAAGAGCAGTTTCACCGGGAATAACGCTCCTCTTAGTACTAGTTTAAAATAGACAGATGATTTTGAAAACAGAGGTATGGGGCTTACAATTCAAGGAGAGGCCCATGGAAGTTGTTTATTATTTAAAACAAAGTTTATGTATAAAAGATTGGGGCTTATACTTAAGGAGAGGCCCAGATGACTTATTTTGAAAATATTGATCGCACTGCGATACCAAAAGACGTTGTAGGACTTATTTTCATACCCCAAATTTTTACCACTAAGATTTCCCATCATTGTGCAAATCATCATCACAATATGGATGGATCATTATACCTCATTAGTCTCCCCAAAGATGGGTGAGCATTCACTACGATCAAACTTAGGGTTTCAAGCCCTCTCAGAGCTCTTAGACAAAAGATCAATCAAGGAATGACATGATCTTCAACTTGTCTAAACCTCTCAAACATACACAATGGATCAAGAGGACTCCCACCTCAAGGATTAAGCACAAGGCTGCAACATTCTGAGTGGATCAAGCCTCAGGATCGCGAGTGTCACCAAATTAGGGTTTTGGTCAACTGGGGGCCTCCAGATGGAAATTTTCCTCTGGGCATGAGCCAATGCTTCAAAGCACAACCTAAAATACTCTAAGGGACCTCATAAACCCAATCATCAAGTCAATTTAGCCTCAGGGGATGCATTCATAAAAAATCAGGAATTAGTGTTTTTTTACCTAATTCACCCCTAAGTTGACTTTTGGGACAAAACATAAGCCAAGACCTTAAGAGATGATTTGAGGGTCCCTAACACACTACATTGATCCATTTGCAATAATGGATTGATCCAAGAAGCTTGAGTAACAAGTTTCAAATTCATCAGAACCACAATTAGGGTTTCGCGAGAAAAGTCAACTGTGCCTTTGACTTTTGACCAGGACATGCTCCCAAACTTTGGTACATGATTCAATACACCCTATAACACCTATGAAATTAATCCATCAAATTTGATTTAGGTCAAAGACTTGATTTCATAGAGGATCATACAGTCTGGAGTTCATCTGACAAAAAGTCAACTGTGCACAAAAGTCAACTTTGACTTTTTGAGAATTTTCACAATTATGGTTCTTTGACCCTAAAATGATGTTAATGTATGATTGGGATCATCATTCATCAAGAAAAATCAAGAAAAGTGGGATAACTTGTAAAAGGGGTAACCATAAAAACTTAGAAATTTTCTAAGTTATGGAACAAAGTGGCTAGGGTACCAACTTTGGAGGATCATATCTCCTAAACCACGAGGCCATTTTTCCCCATTCAAAGCTAGATTTCTAGCTCTCCTAGCCCTTTACAAAAGCTTCAACTACACCTCATTCTAATTCATCCTGGATTTTGAGTTATGACTGGGTCAAAATGGCTGAAAACATGGAATGTCACTTTTTCCAACACTTGGTGTAATTTTCACTAAGTCAGAATCTGTTTCACTTTTTCCAAAATGTAAGGGAATTTTTCACTTGGATACAAAAAGTGTCAAAACAAACTATGATCATACATATGTTGTATCATATGAGGGCTTTCCAAAATGACCAAGAACTTCACCAAACTCAATTTGATCAAGAAGTTATGACAGTGGCAATATGCCTTGCTGCAACTGTCATAACAAGGCAGATTTGGGAGTTTTGCTCGATTTGCTCAAATGTTGCAAAGGGAAAGCAGGTATATCCATCTGAACACCTCAAGGGGGCCAAGGAGGAACCAACTCTGATCCATAAGCCTCCCAAGTCTTTGGAACCAAAAGTAGCATGTCAAACCTAAAAATCCCTAAAGAGGGGACAAGACTCCAATTTTGGTTTGGAGCATTTAATGGATGCACCAAGGTGGCATGGACTGAGCCCTTTCCAACTGAATTTAGTCAAGACTTATCCAAGAACTAGGGAACCAGCAGCCTGGGCTCTAACCTCTAGTCAATGGCTAGAGGAGACTTGGATTCTCATTGATCAACATTTGCCAAACTTCTGCAGCAGTTGCCATTCACTATTACTTGCAAAACAAACTTGACACACTATGAATAGAGCTCATTTGTAGTCAGTTTGAGTACACCAAAGCCATCAAACAGATGCTTTCCTCAAAATCACTTTCTCTAGGCAAAAATACCTTCTTTAGCAAGGTAACTCTGAGTTTTTGAGTTAGAGAGCATTTCCATCACAGCTCATGATCCAAACACGTCCAATATGTCATATCTAAGCTGTCCAAACTCTCACAAGTGACCTGTAACACCAAAATCTCAAAGTCCCCTCTCAAAACCTCAAAATAAGACTTTTGTGCATTTTTCAAGCCATATCTTGAATCAGTCGCTTTCCAAACCAGATAAAACCTCAAACACACTCCAAATATCATCCTTGAACTGTCCCAAATGGTTCCCAACATCTGGAACATCATTTGAGAGAGTTGTTATTTTGGCCACTTTTGCCCCTTTTGCAAGAAAGGGCCAATTTCCATTCCTGAGGTTTTCAGCTGATTCCAATCATCCTAAATGCTTCTAAGGGATCATTTTAGGGTGTCCAAAGCATTAAAACATTTCTGGAACAAAGCACTTGGTAGATAGCCCAAAAGCTCCAAAGAGAGGTAAGCATCACAACTTGAACTCTCTGAAATATGCCTTGCTTTGAAGTCCACTGATCATGCATCTCTTATACATGTTATATGTGTTGTGTTTGCACCAATTTATCATGTAATTCACACCTGTACCAAGAGGTAGCACAGAAAATGCAAAACATGGCCTATTTCAAAACCACTATCGAGTTTTGAGGAGGATTTGTTTTCTGGAAAAACCACCACCACCATTGGATTCCTTAGGAAATTCTATGCCAGATGAATATAAATTTTGTCTCCATCCATGGAAAAATGAGAAAGTTATGGCCTTCACGTTTCTAACCAAAATCTTGCCTTGCCTTGCCTTGGGCCAGGCCAAAAACAAGGCAAGCCTTGTATATTTGTGGTTATGTTTCAATACACGGATGTATCACCACCCCAGTGGTAAGGCGTGCATGCTGCACACAAGAGGTCTGGGGTTCGAATCCCCCTCGCCCCAGACCCCCTTTTTAATGCTTTTTCCACTTTTTTTTAATTATTTTTCATATTATTTTCAATGATTTGAAAAATGAATAACTCCCTCAATTTTAATTATTTTTTATTGGTTCCTTTTGCAAAAAATCACAAAAATGTTGAAATATTTTATTTTATGAAAAAATCAAGTTTCTATTATTTATTTATTATACTTGGTATTTTTGTGAATAAATTCACTTTTAATTGTTTTTTTAACATTTTAAAATTGAATTCTCATGTTGAAAATCAAAACCAAATGAATTTTAATTCATCTTGTGATTAAAACATCATTTTTCAAATCTCAACCAAAAATCACAAGTTGTTTATTCAAACTTATTTGGTATTTTATCATTTTTTATTGATTTTTCTTGAGAATTTACATTTAAAATGATGAAATTAGGGTTTCCTTGATTTTCACCCAAACAAAACTTTTTAAATAATCTTTGGGCCTCTAATAGAGTGTAAGACCCAACCCCTTTGTAAATAAAACAATTTTGGGCCTCACACATTGTATAAGTCCCTCTGTATATTTTCAAACATTCGGCGTGATCGTCGCCTTTTTAACAGAATCAACTGGGCTTCTCCTTGAGCTATAAGACCCATAAGACCCATCTTTATTCATATTTCAAAACATTTTTGGGCCTCTAGTAGAGTGTAAGACCCAACCCTTTTTGAAAACCAAAATGATTTGGGCCTCAGTCATTGTATAAGACCCACTGCGTTTTCAAAAATCTCGGCGCGATCGCCATTTTCAAACAAATAACTCTTGGGCCTCTCCTTAAGTTGTAAGCCCCATCTCTTATACAAAAATAACCTCTTTGGGCCTCTAATAGAGTGTAAGACCCAACCCCCTTTTAACCAAAACTTTTTGGGCCTCAGACATTGTATAAGTCCCTCCGCGTTAAAAGAAAAATCTCGGCGCAATCGCCAGTTCAAAAATCAAATCATCTGGGCCTACCCTTGTGTTATAAGCCCCATTCCTTTTCTTTAAACACCTTTGGGCCTCTTCCTTTGTACAGAAAAACCTTTTTGGGCCTCAGTCACTTGTATAAGTCCCTGTACAAATTCAAAACAACAGTGCAATCACTAATAAAACCTTGGGCCTCTCCTTGATCTGTAAGCCCCAACAATCTTTTCAAAACACTTTCTCCTTTGATTTTGAATCCAAATATATGTTGTTATCAAAGCTTTCTTTGTAGAACAACTAACAAAACAGCATGGAAGCTCTACAACGGGTAAGTGGTTATCCGCTTTCATTTATGGCTTTCATATGTATGTAACTGTATTGTGGGGCTGCTTCACTATAAATCTTCTTTCACATCCTTTTATATACTTGGCATATATCCACTGTGTAATACTAGTATAGTTATTTAGAGTTTTCCCCGGCAACTACGTCTAACACTAAGTAAAGCCCTGTTGGTCACTCTTAAATACAAACAAAACTAGATCCCCATAGGATTACCAGACACAGTCTTCCCTCCTCTTGGGGTTAAACAATATGGAAACGTGAAAGACAGCATTCTCGGTGAACCCTTTCTCAGACTGTCACCCTTAGAAATTGTCAAAGAAACTCTAACTCCCTAGAGATGATCTTTTCTCCGTGAATGGCATCTCTTGAGTTTCTTCCAAATCCTGGAACTTTCCTGGCTTGATCTATTCTCGGTGAATAGCATCTCTTGAACTTATCTTGGTTTGGGGACCCACAGGCTTCCTAAAAGTATTCACGCCTCCTCTTGGGCGTTGTACAAGGACCCTTCGGCTTCTTAAAAGTTCTCATGCCTTCTCTTGGGCTTAATATAAGGACCCTGACGACCTCTTAAAGGTATAAACCAGAACTTAGTCATCCTTTGCTAGAGCGGTCTTTCTAGCGTCAAAACTCCAGCCGTTGTAGGGTTGATACTCATCCCTTAATGACCCGCGCCTCCTCTTGGGCATTGTACAAAATATAAAACTCCAGACTTGGACAGTCTAAGACCCTTGAGTCTCAAAGACATTCTCAAGTTCCTTTCCAACATAGGAAGAAACCCCAGTCTCTCTTGGACTTGCTTCAGGATCTTCAGAATCCATAGCGGTAAGGCAGCCTCCTCTTGGGCTTTGTACAAATGATTCTCCCTAGCAAAACTAACATTTTCAGAATCTCTTGTTGAGTCAATCACTTTTAGCCTCTGTCTTGGGCTTTGTACAAGACATATAAAACACTCTCTTGTTGAGTATAAAAGACTCTCTTGTTGAGGCCATCTCCTTTTAGCCTTCATCTCGGGCTTTGTACGAGATAGAAAAACACTCTCTTGTTGAGTATAAAAGACTCTCTTGTTGAGTCAACCACTCTTAGCCTCCGTCTTGGGCTTCATACAAGGCACATATAAAACACTCTCTTGTTGAGTATAAAGGACTCTCTTGTTGAGTCAACCACTTCTAGCCTCCGTCTTAGGCTTTGTACAAGACATATAAAACACTCTCTTGTTGAGTATAAAAGACTCTCTTGTTGAGTCAACCACTTTTAGCCTCAATCTTGGGCTTTGTACAACACAGAAAGAACATTTTCCCCGGAAAAGTCAAACTTCCCGCCTCCTCTTAGCCTTTGTATAAAGAAAACCCCGGTTGAGTCAATCAACCTTTTAGCATCAAAGTTGTGCCTTGCTCACAACATACAAACATCAACAACTCCTCTTTAGAGATGACAAATTCTCTCTCAGCCAAAACCCTTTTAGCTTCACATCTTGGGATTTAAACAAGATAAAAACCACCTCTAGCTTCACGTCTTGGGCTTTGAACAAGACACCAAAACACCTCTTTCCTCCCATAGAATAGGAGGAACTACGATCGCTCTGATTTCCCTGTTTCGGGAATACGTAGGCATAAGATTGCAAAAATTTTAGCGAGCACACTAATCAAAAACCCAAAATCCAGTACCTGCATATTTCAACCCAAAAGCATCAAATCTAAACACATTACCAAAAACCTCACAAATGGTCCAAACATTCCATTCTTAACAAAATAACCGAAGAGGGGCCCACATATTAATAGCATCTGTAAACCAACAGTTTTGACTGTTTAAACTCAGTATGCAAGCAGGGTTAATTGAAGACATCTATTTCCCTTCCTTAATCAGCTTAACAGGATAAAAAAATGAATCGAACTGTAGTGCCCAAGCGATAATGATTCAAGACCACAAAAATCGTGCTACAGAAAAAATGGCGCCCACCGTGGGGCCCTCTTCTCTTTCTTACAATCTTAGGTAGAAACCTTAAGTTTAGAAAATGCCACAGAAAAGTGGCGACCACAGTGGGAGGCATTCTTTCTTTCATTCCCAAGGGATGAAACCTTAGGTTCTCGAAATATCACAGAAATGGCGACTCTGCTGGGGAGTCATTGTCTGTATATGATCATAAGACTAGAGGTCTAGGATGATTAAGACAAATATATATACTGCTTTTCCTAATTGATATATGTGTTTATTTTTCTGCTAATGGGAATGCGTGTGATGTCTCATGTGGAAAGATTGAGTATACACCTAAGATAGGTGATGGCATTATACGGGTAATCTTATGGGGAGTGAATCCCAGTTAAGAGTCCCTGGTCGACCATCAAACTCAGTGGAGACTCCCTTTGCAGATACATTGCCTATACAACTTCGATTGTTGAAAGTAGTGTGGTCGATTGGGTTATCTAAGAAGCTGAGGTTTTTAGTAGACTAAAACCATTTTATAGTGCGGAACCTATCAGAAATAGTTGTCACGTGATACTACCCTCATTTGAGATCACTCTAAGATACATCAGCTCGTTGGCGATCCGCTTGCTGTTGTTATCCTAAGAGGGATCAATGATTTTGCGGACAGGTACAAAAAATCACCAGTATAAACCTTTGGGGATGGGTAGAGCCTTGAAATCATGACGCCGACCCTTTGACCCCATGTTTTTTCTATGTTCATGCATTCATCTAAAAAACATTAAAAACAAAGAAAAATCTTCTCTTCCAGTCTCTCTTTTTCAAATTAAACTAAGGAAATGATTGCAAATGTCAGATAAAGAGATTGTGCTAATGGATTTCGGTAGAAGGAAAACTCATAAGTACACCTTCAAGGTTCCAAAACTAGAGGATTTAAGTGGTCTGGCGAGAATGATCACCAACCACGAGGCTTTCAGAGCTAAGTATGGAGGACTGTTATTTCTGTCAAGGTTTCATGTAATCGAAGGAATCCTGTCCACACTAATCCAGTTCTACGATCTGGTCTATCACTGTTTCATATTCCCGGATTATCAACTAGCACCAACACTGGAGGAGTACTCTCACCTGACTGATTTGCATATTACTGACCAAGCTCCCTTTTCTGGACTGGAAGAAATTCCAAAGGATCAAACCATTGTGAGAGCAATCTATTTGGACGAGTTAGAAGTCAGGACTCACATGACCACTAAGGGTGGAATCCAGGGTTTTCCAGCCCAGTTCTTGGCAAAGAAAGCTCTATACTTTGCTAGTATAGGGAACGTGGCCGCTTTCGAGAGCATCTTTGTTTTGCTCACCTACGGGTTATTTTTGTTTCCCAACATCGATAACTTTGTAGATATCAATGCCATTAAGGTTTTTCTGATTGGAAACCCTGTACCGACCATGCTCGCAGATGCGTATCATTCTGTACACTTGAGGAATTTGTACAGCAGAGGAATGATCACATGCTGTGTACCCCTGTTATACAAATGGTTCACTTCCCATTTGCCCAAGTCTGCTGCATTTTAGGATCAAAAGAATACTTTACGTTGGTCGCAGAGAATCCTGTCTCTTACCAACTCTAACATCGATTGGTACAATCGAATCTATGACAGGATCAGAATCATTGATCGTTGTGGAAATTTCCCAAATGTACCCCTTATAGGAACTAAGGGGGGAATCAACTATCATCCGATTTTGGTTCGTCGTCAATTTGGATACCCGATGAGGCATGTCCCGCGTAATGCTCATCTGGAATGTCTTTTCTTCAAGGAAGGAGAAAACGACAGGGCACTAAAGACGGAAATAGTGCATGCCTGGGAACACGTTCACAGGAAAGGACGAGAGTCTCTAGGAAACCGGACTGTGTCTCGGTGGAACCTTATCTCCACTGGGTACAAACTAGAGCTCTCAAGCTGAGGATACCTTACCCTTGTCAGGAAGTTCTTCCTTTAAGGGACCATGTCCTTTATTTTATGTCTGAGACAGAAAAACTTCAGGTTACTCTCAACAAAGTTCAGCAGGAGAGGAGGTCTTGGAGGAACAAGTATCGTATTCTCAATGTAGAGTGCAAGAAAATACAGCAACTGTTAAAAGAAAAAGATGCCCTGATTGAGATTTTAGAGCAACATGCCGTAGAAAATCAGGATGACCAAAGGAATTTGCTTGATCCTTTCACTTGGCAAAGGAATGACAACCTGACAACGGCCTAAGAGCCCCGATCAAAGAAAAGGAAAGTACCAGAACCATCACCTGAGCTCTCCTCAGAGAGGACTCAGGATCCATTAGCTTAGATTTCCTTTTTACAACACTTTGTAAATTATTGTATTTCCGTTTCTGCAATCTTTGAATTCAATAAAACGGGGTCTTCCCCACTGTGTGATATTTGCAATCCAATTGTTGAAGTTTATTTTGATTAAACAAAAAAATTAATTAAAAAAAATAATCATTGCATTCATCATTCTCACGTAACGCATTCTTCTTACCTACGAATCTCACGTTTGCGTCCCGGTTCTAGAGTCAAATTGTCTCATTCGTATAATACTCGGGTCAATCGCCAGAAAAAGATGGATGATCTCGAGGAAGAGAATAGAGAGTTGAGAGAAGAGATCGACACTCTGAAAGAGGATCTGAGGAAGCTTCATAACGACATGCATACTCTAGCAGAAGCTCAAATGCAACAACAAAGGATTGTGATCTTAGAGATCACATCAACGCCCCTAGTGGAGAAGTATGATCCTAGGTACAGAATTCCGAAAGATCGTCCCTGGGACATGACACCTAACTATATCCCGGAAGGATATGTTCCACCGATCACTGAGGATCAAGGAACCATAGCAGGCGCCGCTGGGCCTGAAGGTTACAAAATTCGAGAAAGCGAAGATGCCAAGGGCATGACAGCAACTCCTGAAGGTTACAAACTTCGAGAGACACCGAGAGTCTCGGCCATAATGACTATACCACCACCCGTGGTACACACTATCCCAAAAGGACAGGTTACACAGATACCTTCTGGTGGAAATGAAAGCATGTTCGACAGAATGAATGAGTTCCAGGAACAATTCCTGGAGATACAGAAAGAACTGTAAGCCCTTCGCGGTCAAGATTTATTTGGAAAGGACGCCATAGACCTTTGTTTGGTCCCTAATGTGAAAGTTCCACACAAGTTCTAGGTACCTGACTTTGAAAAGTACAAGGGTAACTCTTGCCCTCAAAGCCACTTGGTGATGTACGCTCGGCGAATGTCAGCTCAGACAAAGAATCAGGAGCTACTAATTCACTACTTTCAGGATAGTTTAACAGGTGCCGCATTAAAATGGTACATGGGTTTAAACCGCGCTACGATCGACACGTTCAGAGATCTTGGTGCTGCTTTCGTTCAAAAATATAAATACAATTTGTACATGGCACCGGACAGAGATCAGCTCAGATCAATGTCACAAAAGGACAAGGAAACCTTTAAGGAGTATGCTGAGAGATGGCGTGAAATTTCCGTTCAGATTTGTCCACCTCTGGAGGAAAAAGAGATGACAAAGATTTTCTTAAAAACCTTGATCTCATTTTACTACGATAGAATGGTTGCCAGTGCGCCCAGCGACTTCACCGAAATGGTCGGTATGGGGGTACGTCTCGAGGAAGCGGTCCGAGAAGGACGTTTAGTTAAAGACGTTGGATCATCAAGTAGTACAAAACGATACGGTAGTGCTCTCCCTAAGAAAAAAGAGCAGGATAATGGGAATATCTCTCTCGAAAAGGAAAGGCGACGTTACCAACCAGTAGCAGCTGTAACTCCTGCTATCAACTCTGTGCCTATACCTACGTATCAACCTCAGGTTGCTCAAAGCCAACCGAATCAACAGCAATTCCAGCAAAGGACACAACAGCCTCCACAGCAGGCTCGTCCCCCGTACAACAACAACCGTACAACGCGACCACCAGGGTTTGACCCTATACCGGTGTTGTACGCAGAGCTATTTCCATTATTACAGGTCAAGGGACACATCCAAACCAGGTCTCCTCTCGCAATACCGGAGAATTCGCCTTTCTAGTTCAAAACGGATCAGACTTGTCCTTACCATCAAGGAAACATAGAAAACTGTCTCAGTTTCAAATCCGATGTGCAAAAGCTTGTTAGGAGCGGGGTCTTGTCTTTCAAAGATACGAATCTGAATGTTCTCATAAACTCGCTGCCTCAACACGAGAAAGCTGCGGTAAATTTGATAGAGGGGGAGTCTAAGAGCATCTATCAAATTCATGATGTACTCTTATTAAGGGCCAATTTGGTCAAGATGCATTGTAGACAGAGCGGATACGGCCATGTGCCACCTCATAATTATCACCAGTGTGATATCTTCTCTAAAGATAATCAGGGATGTTCTATGGTGCAATCATCTCTACAGGAACAATTGGATCTCGGATGGATCCAAGAGCACCGAGTTCGGGAAGTCAACATAACCTACACAAATTCCAATATCATTCAGAACCATGACATCCGTGCAATGAATGTCAACTTCGTGGCGATGCACTCAAGGCAAAGCCAGTGTCATAATCTATCGCGACACGATTACAATTCCTATCTGACTTGCTCGGTAAACAAACAGGGATGCTCTTTTGTACAAGAGGCCCTCCAGCGTCAGATGGATCTTGGATGGATCCAGGACTACCATGATATAAATCCTTATCCAGTTAACATGATTCAAATCTTTGATATTCGTTTGATGAATACCAGCTTGGTGGATTTACACGCCAAGCAAGTCCAACTTGGTTTTCTCACTTCTCATGATTATCTGAGCTGTAAAGTATGCAGTGAGAGTAACCAAGGGTGCGCTCTCGTTCAAAGAACTTTACAACACTTGTAAAACCATTGGTGGCTTTCAATCTATCTAGACGAAGACACGCAACAAATCAGTGTGACTAACAGGAACCCTACTAGACATCAAAGTCAGGATGTCTGATCTATGGAAACTGACTTGGTAAGGTTGCACTGTATCCAAAGCGGACATGGCCAAGTGCCACCACACAACTATGAATGTTGTAGAGTCTGCTCGGAGAATAACCAAGGATGCTACCTTGTGCGGGCAGCTCTTCAAGTTCAGTTGGATCGTAAAGAGATTCACCCATGTCCGAGTTCCGAGCCAATCAACTGGACACCGGACTACTTTGCTGATCAAATCAAGGATGTTATCATAATCTCTGATCATCAACGGAACAAGGATGTTTGTACCATTATCCCTCTACTGGACGAATCAAAGGTTCCTAGCTAGGAACTGATTGAAGTTACCTACGACAGTCAGAAAAATCAGAAGGCTCATGTAGTTATCTATTTGCCAGGACCAGTGTCGTATGAATCGACTAAGGCGGTCCCTTACAAATACGGTGCAACAATAATTGAGAATGGAAAGGAAATTCCATTACCCTTCGTCGTGAATATTGCAGACATCAGTCGAGTAACACGGAGCGGTCGAATCTTCAGTCGAGGAGTTGGAGAACCTAACAAAGAAAAGGAACCTCAAATAGAAGTTCCCAATCCACCAGTCGGTCAATCCAGTGATCCCGACCTTTCAAAAAACAATGATGAGATGTTGAAGCTCATCCAAAGGAGTGAATACAACATTGTTGATCAGCTGTTACAAACTCCTTCAAAGATCTATGTGCTATCACTTTTACTTAGTTCCGAAGCCCACATAGAGGCTCTACAGAAAGTCTTAGAGCAGGCCTTTGTGGAACAGGATGTGTCAATACGACAATTCGATAACATCGTCTCTAACATCACTTCCTGCAACAACTTGGGGTTAAGTTATGAGGAACTGCCGGAAGAAGGAAAAAGTCATAACATCGCGCTCAATATTACAGTCAACTGCCAGAACGATGCTTTAGCCAGCGTACTGGTAGACACTGGATCGGCTCTCAACATCATGTCGAAGTCCACTCTAATGCGACTATCATTCAAAGGATCCCCGATGAGGGGCAGTGAGGTCATCGTCAAAGCATTTGACGGATCTCGGAAAGTAGTTATCGGCGAAGTCGACCTTCCCATAACTATAGGTCCTCACACTTTCCTGGTCACTTTCCAGGTCATGGACGTCCGGGTGGCATACAGCTGCTTATTAGGAAGACCTTGGATACACCAGGCTGGGGCAGTCACTTCGACACTTCACCAGAAGCTAAAGTTTGTCAAAAACAACCAACTCATCACGGTCTGCGGAGAACAGACCTTGATCGTGAGTAACTTATCGTCATCCACCTGTGTGGAACTGGGGGAGATAATCGGAACCCAATTCCAAGCACTTTCGGTAAGCAATGACAATCAGTCAGAAAAAGGAACATCGATTTCCTCATACAAAGATGCTCTCGAGGCAATTGGAAGTAACAATACGAAAGGATGGGGACTGCTTGTCATTCCCAAGGACAACAAGGCAAAGAAAGGTCTTTGTTTTTCTTCAAACTGTGCCCAAACTGCTGCTAACGATGAAATTTTACATCCCATTCAGGACTTCTTCCACATTGGAGGTTTCCTTCACCTAGTGTCTCAAGGAGTACATACCATCAATGAAGGTGATTCCTCCGATACGGAGGAAGAATGGAAGTCCTATCTTAACAAAGACGGTTATATGTCTCAGGAAGAAGTGCCTATGCCATTTTGCTATCCCACGCAGGGTCCGAGATATATACCAAGGTCAGACGTCCAAATGATGTACGGAGAGTGTGATCCAGAAGGATGCCGTGCTCCACCAAACTCATTAGAGGAAGACACTCTGATGAAAGAAAAATTTGACCACGACTATTATGGCCCGATGGATGGTTTGTCTATCTAGCAGCCGTACCCAGGAGACTTGGGGCAAGAAAATTAGCCAAACAATGAGAATCAGCTGAGCATCATTGAAAAGAATACTTGTGTCCCCGCCATATCACGGGATCAACAATCAGGGTATCCTGAAAATACCCCGCACGACGATGAATTTGCAACGTTCACAGGATTTGAGTTCATCAACTATGCTTTTTACGAGGTCAACGTCATTGAAAGGGATGTTTCCTCCAGTTCCAAAGAGGTGTGAGACACCCTGGACAACCAAGTGGTAAATACGACTTCATGGTCAAATACACCGCTCCTGAAAGCTCTCGTATCAGGCTCGAAGACATCCAGCCTACTGGATGGGGAGATCCGCCTGAGAGCACAAAAACCATGCAAAATACAGCTGAAGAATCCTCCTACGACAATTCCTCCTGGGAGACCGGTTCCAATGATCCAGCTCCGCTAGAAATCAGCGTCATTTTTTAGGACAAGCCAAGAGAAAAGGTACCAGACTTTGTGATTCACCAAGAAGTTCGCCGCCAATGGGTTGCGGTCAACATTCCGAAGATCGTCCATAAGTCAAAGTAATTGCCATCTTTGTTTCAGCCTTTCACCCTGCCCAGGTGAAACGGATGTTTTGATAGGGCTCACTTTCTGTAAATATCCCTCTTCGCTTTGCCCAACAGTGACATAGTTTTGTTTTATAGGGCTGTAGTTTCAAGAATCGACCAGTTCATAAATAAAGTAACTTCGTTCTGTAATTTCTGCATTAATTGATGTTTTCTCTTTTCATTTTTTCAGAAAATGGTAATCCTAAAAAACAACAAATAATAAAAATAAGCAGTAAAAAAAATACACTGCACACACTCTTGCATTCTCTCTATCTCTTCTAAAAAACAAATCATCACGTCATGCAGATTGCTTGTTTTAAACCCCATTGAAACATACGATCCATTGCCTTCTCCCAACTTTGAATTCCCGGTATTTGGGGCTGAAGAAGAAGATGACAAAGAAATTCCAGAAGAGATCTCCCGACTACTCAGACAAGAGGAAAGGTCTATCGAACCTCACAAAGAGCCGTTGGAAATGGTCAACTTGGGTTCAAAGGAGGAAAGAAAAGAAGTCAAGATTGGAGCACTGCTCAGTCCATGTTAGTTCTCTTGGTTTAGGATTGGCTTAATTTAGGTAAAACAAATAATAGCAGCAATATTGTAATAGAGATAAGAAGAACAGGTACAAATAGATGTCCTTTTGAAATGCCATAACATGTTGTGTTGAAGTTATTCAACAACTGGAACAACATGTCGAAGAAGATGTCTTATGAGGAAGCATTCGACATCGTGCCTGCTGAGCTGGATTAATAAGATTCAGCTAGGTTTTGAATTGTGCAGAATTTTGAGAGAAATTTATGCATTCTATGTGGCGTTTTTTTAAAAGGTCTAGAAGAATCAATCAGATATCAAGACTTTCTAAATATGGAGACATTTTAGGAAATATAATATTGTATGCCTACTTTCTTGGAGTATATTTTGCAGCTTTGTAACAGCTATTGAAGCTGTGTTTGAAGGCCCAAATCCAGTTGGGTACAGGGTATAAATAGAAGGGTTTGTAACCCGGGAGTGTGGCGAGCCCAACATGTAGAAGACTAGGGTTTGTCTAGGTAAACCTCCCAACCTGTGGGAAGGTTACCCGTAGTCCTCAAAACCTGTAGGTAAGAGGCAGTACGTTGTGTTACTTGGAGGAAGCTTTTAAGTAACTCTAAGCTGTGTCCTAAAGGATAATCTCCTTGCTGAATTATTGTATAGGTAAAGAGCCATTGATGCAGTGGCTGAGATGTCATCTGCTAGACATCATTGCGATGATTGGGAGTGAGAAGGGTTTCTCATATCTAGAGAGGATCTAGGTAGAAGGGTCATTGGGTAGTGATTAAGTGAAAAGTTGTAAACGGGTAGTTTAGCTTTGAATTGATACTACTAATAGTGGACTTCATCCCTGGCTTGGTAGCCCCCAGAGTAGGTGTGTTCAACCGAACTGGGTTAACAATTCTGTGTGTCTTGCTCTTATCTTTTCAGTACTATGATTTGTGTAATATACCTTGCTCTTTGTGATCATGTCAGACCAGATGTCGAATAGCATGTTCTAGGACATCTGAATTCTGCACATGCACTAGAATTTCAGTCCAAATGTCAAAGAGGATTTGATAAGGCTTCTCAAAGAGTTTCCCGATGTATTCGCTTGGTCCTATCAGGATATGCCAGGATTGGATACCAGCATCGTGGAGCATCATCTACCGTTAAGATCGGAATGTCCGCCAGTAAAACAGAGGTTGAGACGGACTCACCCGGACATGGCCATCAAAATCAAAGAGGAGGTACAGAAACAGATTGACGCGGGCTTCCTCGCCACATCAGAATATCCTCAATGGTTAGCCAACTTAGTGCCCATTCCGAAAAAAGACGGAAAGGTCAGAATGTGTGTGGACTACAGAAATTTAAACAAGGCTAGTCCAAAGGATGACTTTCCTTTACCACACATTGACATGCTGGTAGATAGTATAGCAAAGTTCAAAATATTCTCCTTCATGGATGGATTCTCGGGCTATAATCAGATAAAAATGGCGCCGGAAGATATGGATAAAACTTCATTCATCACCCCATGGGGTACCTTTTGTTACAAGGTAATGACGTTCGGTTTGAAGAACGCCGGGGCAACTTATCAAAGGGCCATGACTACTCTATTTCATGACATGATACACAAGGAAATTGAGGTATTTGTCGATGATATGATTGTCAAATCTAAAACAGAGGAGAAGCATGTGACCCACCTGTCAAAACTATTTGAGCGGTTGAGAAAGTACAAACTCCGCTTGAATCCTAACAAGTGCACATTTGGTGTTCGCTCAGGGAAACTGCTAGGAATCATCATTAGCTAGAAAGGAATTGAGGTTGATCCTGACAAGGTCAAGGCCATTCAAGAAATGCCTTCTCCAGAGACTGAAAAACAAGTAAGAGGATCCCTGGGACGTTTGAACTACATTTCCAGATTTATATTCCTCATGACAGCGATGTGCGTGCCGATTTTCAAATTACTCAAAAAAAATCAGGATTGCGTTTGGACAGAAGACTGCCAAACCGCCTTCGACAGTATCAAGGAATATCTGTTGAACCCACCAATTCTATCACCTTCAGTGGAAAGAAGACCCCTGATCATTTACTTAACAATATTGGAAGACTCCATGGGTTGTGTACTTGGCCAACAAGACGAAACAAAAAGGAAAGAGTCTGCCATTTACTATTTAAGCAAGAAGTTTACGGACTGTGAAACTCGGTACACTATGCTCGAGAAAACTTGTTGTGCTTTGGCTTGGGCAGCCAAACTTCTTCTCTAGTACATGATTCGTCACACTACTTGGCTAATCTCCGAAATGGATCCAATCAAGCATGTCTTCGAAAAGCCTGCTCTCACGGGAAGGATTGCCCGTTGGGAGATGTTGTTGTCAGAATATGACATAGAGTACCACCCTCAAAAAGCCGTTAAAGGAAGTATTTTAGCCGATCATTTAGCTCATCAACCGATTGACGATCAAGAATCAATCGGGTTTGACTTCCCAGACGAAGATGTCATGTATCTAAAAATGAAAGATTGCGATGAACCGCTACCCAGTGAAGGGCCAGAACCAGGTTCCCAATGGGGACTAATCTTTGACGGAGCTGTCAATCATTATGGAAATGGAATTGGGGCAATCATCATAACACCTCAGGGTACCCATATTCCTTTCACCTCCAGACTTAAGTTCAAGTGCACAAACAACGAGGTCGAATACGAAGCTTGTATTATGGGTCTCGAAGAAGCAATTGACTTAAGAATCAAAAACTTGGATGTATATGACAACTCCGCCCTGGTTATTAATCAGATCAAAGAAGATTGGAACACATACCAATCAGGACTAATTCCTTACAAAGATTACGCAAGAAGGTTGTTACCTTTCTTCAACCGAGTCAAGTTTCATCATATCCCTCATGAAGAGAATCACATGGCTGAGGCATTAGCCACTCTCTCTTCCATGATTAGTGTGGGTCAATGGAACGACCTACCTAAGATTAACATAATACGCCTCGAAAGGCCCGCTTACATCTTCACGATTGAAGTAGTCATAGACGACAAACCGTGGTATCACGATATCAAACGCTTCCTTCAGAAATAAGAGTACCCACCTGGGGCACTAAGGAAGGACCGAAAAACCCTCAGAAGGCTAGCAAGTAGCTTCTTCCTGAGCGGTGATACACTCTATAAGAGAAACTTTGAGATGGTCTTACTCCGATGCGTAGACAGACCAGAAGCAGACATGCTGATAAAAGAAATTCACAAAGGATCCTTTGGCACTCATGCCAACAGACACCCAATGGCGAGAAAAATTCTAAGAGCAGGGTACTACTGGTTGACCATGGAATCCAACTGCTACAAGTACATGAGGAAGTGTCACAAGTGTCAGCTATACTCAGACAAAATCCATGTACCGCCGACGCATCTCAAAGTTCTCTCTTCCCCGTGGCCTTTTTCCATATGGGGAATCGACATGATCGAACCTAAAGCTTCAAACGGACATCGGTTCATTCTGGTAGTCATTGATTACTTCACCAAGTGGGTCGAAGCACCGTCGTACGCCAATGTAACCCAACAAGTGGTGGTCCGATTTATCAAAAACAATATTATAAGTCGTTATGGTGTTCCAAGCCAGATCATTACTGATAATGGATCTAACTTGAACAATAAGATGATGAAAGAGGTGTGCGCAGAGTTCAAGATCCAACACCATAACTCATCTCCCTACCGACCTAAGATGAACGGAGCGGTAGAAGTGGCTAATAAGAACATCAAGAAGATCGTTCAAAAGATGGTTGTAACCTACAAAGACTGGCACGAGATGCTACCCTTTGCTCTTCACGGTTATCGTACATCTGTCCGCACTTCAACGGGGGTAACCCCTTTCTCTCTAGTATATGGCATGGAGGCAGTACTCCCCATAGAAGTAGAGATCCCATCAATCCGGGTATTGATGGAAGCTAAGCTAACAAGAGCTGAATGGTGTCAAAGTCGACACGACGAACTGAATCTGATCGAGGAGAAGTGAATAACGGTACTATGCCATGGTCAGTTGTATCAACAGAGAATGAAGAGGGCATTTGACAAAAAGGTCTGACCTCGCATCTTCCGGAAAGGAGACCTTGTGCTCAAGAAGATACAATTATTTCTCACTGATTCTCGGGGCAAATGGACTCCGAGTTATGACGGCCCCTATGTGGTCGAGAAAGCCTTCTCAGGCGGTGCCTTGAGACTCGCAGCCATGGATGGAGAAGAATTTTCCTACCCCACAAATGTTGACGTAGTCAAGAAATACTTCGCCTAAACTAAAAAAAACAACGTCTCGGTGGATTGAAAACCCGAAAGGGCAGTCCAGGCAAAAATTAGAGACATAATAAAAAAATCATCCCGGTGGATTGGAAATCTCAAAGTACAATCCAGGAAAAAGTTAGGGATAATGGCAAGTAACTACGTCCAACAGGGGCAAGTCCCTCAGTAGCAGTTACATCATCCATCGAAAGAAAACTCTAGTCAAGGTCATCTTCGACAGAAGCTCAGGATGTCCAGAATTCAAAGTTGGTAGAAGGATAGTGGTCATTATGTTTCAATGTAGCCCTTTTCCCTTAAATTACCATTTTCTAACTTTGTAAATACTCCATGGGATCACGCGTTTGGCTGATTTCCATCCTATTAATAAAATTTGAGCCTTAGTGCTTTTGTTTGCAATTCTCATTTGTTTTAGCTTTACAGAATGACGTTTTAATATGATCAACGATTCTTGAAATAAAACAAAAATGAATTTACTTGTCAAACTTTTTCTGCTTTTAAAATAAAGATGGCAATTTCTTTTGACTGTTGAACATCGAAAGAACATCGGTCGCTTCTCCCGAGGTAATCGAACCTCAAAGTGCAGAATCAAAGTACTCCTTCTAAACCAGTACGTCTGAACGAAGGATCAACTGTGTCAGAGACCATGTTTCATCTGACACCCCCCGACAGAGTTCTTATCTCCTAAGACCGACCAACGGTATTCCCCGTGTGGACTATCTCTCCTAAGCAAGGCGGAATTGCTATCGTGAACCAGTGATACTTTTCATCTCCTATTATGGCCGAGTATCCAGTCATGTTCATCTATCAGTCTGTATGTCGCGTCAGTTTTGTCAGCATAAACATACATACATCATGCATTATTTATTTACATTCATATTGCATCGCTATCACTCTAGTTGGTCTTATCCCCTAGTGATAAAACTCCTCTCAATCGAGTTGTCAATTTTGTCCTTGTCAGGAAACGTTGCATCCAAACAGTCCCTCTTCCAGTTTATTTCTGGATTGCAGCGGGCTTTCGACCACTTTGATAACTTGAACCTTTGAAAAGGCAAGAAAACATTCAATAAACGTCACTCTTCGCCATTGAAGATGATGTCGTTGCTTTCCCGGACTAAGGAAAATCCCCAGAGGAGGCCTCGCAACTAAAGACTCTCAGTAGCACATTGGTTCTTCTCTCCAGAAATTCAATGTTAACAAAGTCACCGGCACCTCAAAATTGGGGTACATCATATGGCGTTTCTCTGGGAAGACCTCGAGAAAAGTATGATATAATATCCCCAAGCAGAAGCAGTCTCTCAAGAGACTCGTTTTCCCCGGTAGAGTCGACAGATGGCGTCTCCAAACAGAGAAGTTTGTGTACCTCTACAGCTCAGACAGATGGGGTCCCCCAGCAACTCTGACATCAAAATTTTTCTATCAAATGGCATCTCCTCAGGAAAATCCGGCGAGAAGTTTGAGGAAAACCACTACGAATAGCGTCCCTTGTCAATAAAGTTTATTGACAAAAGAAACTTAGACCAGTTCCTTGGTAGGAAACTGTCGCTCCCGAAAGATTTGCATCCAACGATACAAATGCGAGAGTGGCGCGGAAAACACAGAGTCGCCAGCAATGTGTATTTATCCCGAGAGAGGGAAAGGAAACACCGCATAAACCTGAAGAGAAAGGGAAAGAACATGGTCTCACGACCAAGAGAAACGGGTACGGGAGTCGGTTACGCGAAGGGAAGGTGTTAGCACCCAACACGTCCATCGTACTCGATGGGATCAACGCTTGTCATCTGCATCAAAGGGTGTCGTCGTCTGGAGCTCCACTGCTACTGGACCGGAGAAGAAACGAGAACGGAAAGAACGGAGAAACGAAGAAGAAAAGAAAAAAAGAAGTGACTCGATAGGACGGTATCGTTGTCCTAGGCCTACGTACTCCCTCAGTGCAATGGGAAAGTCAGAGTCAACGTAGTTCAGACGGGAACTGTGGGGGAAGGTTGCTCGCCAAGACAATCGCTGTCTTGTGCCTACATATCCTCAATCGGACGAGAGAGAGGAATCAGAGCTAATGTAGTTCGTGGGTACGACTGTAGCGAGTGATTTTTGGATATGGTTGCGAAGCACGAACGCTCTGGTACTACAGCTCGATTCATTTTTTATCCTATTAAAGCTGATGAAGGAAGGGAAATAAATGTCTCCAATTAACCCTGCTTGCATACTGAGATTAAACAGTCAAAACTGTTGGTTTACAGATGCTACAAAGATTCGGGGTTTCTCCTAGGTTATTTTGTTGACAAGGGGTGCTTTAGGCTATCGGTTAGGATGTTAGGACGAATGTATGAGAGTATGGGATTTTGGGTTTTTGCTTAGTGTGCTCGCTAAGATTTTTTCTTTCAATCTTATGCCTACGTATTCCCGTTTACAAACACAGGGAAATCAGAGTGATCGTAGTTCCTCCTATTCTATGGGAGGAAATGGTTGTTTTGGTGTCTTCTTCAAAGCCCAAGACGTGAAGCTAGAGAGTCTATTTGTATCTTGTTCAAAGCCCAAGATGTGAAGCTGAAAGTAGTTTGTATCTTGTTCAAAGCCCAAGATATGAAGCTAAAAGTGTTGACCTTAGAGAGAATTTGTCATCTCTAAAGGGGTCTGTTTGTCACAACTGTTGGGTGACTGACTGTAAAGGAGGATTACTTTAACCGGGATTTGTGAATCCGGCAATGCCATAATTTCCTTTATAGGGGATTTTAACCTGAAGGAGAAGACTTTAACTCAGTTTAGAGCAATGCCATCTTTCCTTAGGAATTTCTCATACTAAAAGAGGGACATTGGCATGGATGTAGATGATCCAGAGGCTTGCCGCTTACAGTAATTAGATGAAGGGGAAAGAGTTGTTGAAGTTTGTGTACTGTGAACAAGGCACAACTTTGATGCTAAAAGGTTGATTGGACCAACCAGTGGTTTTCTTATACAAAGCCTAAGAGGAGGCTAATATGTGTCTCGTACAAAGCCCGAGAGAGAGAGGGTAAAAGGTTTTGACTCGACGATGAAGTGTTTTGGTATCTCGTATAAAGCCCGAGATGAAGGCTACTTAACTTAACAAGAGAGTTTTTTGTATCTCGTACGAAGCCCGAGATGGAGGCTAAAATTTGTTTGGCTCAATAAGAACCTTTTTGTATCTCGTATAAAGCCCGAGATGGAGGCGAAAGGGTGATTGACTCAACGAGGGAGTCTCTTTATGTGTCTCGTACAAAGCCCGAGAGAGAGGCTAAACGTTGTTTGACTCCGCTGGGGAGAGCCATTGTATAAAGCCCAAGAGAGAGGCTATGGTTACTGTTTCAGTTGAGTGACAGGTCCAGTATGCTGATTTAAAGAGAAAATCAGTTCTTATACGAGCAACACTGTACTCGAGGATTTGATTCGAGGATCCGGGCTATTCCTGTTCTTTAAGGAATTGGGAAATCCGAAGGGTATTAAGACTGTCCGAGTCTACGGGTTTTCTTCCTATTTAACGAAGGGGTCACTTGAGAATGTCTGGAAAACTCAAGGAAATTAGACTGTCTGTGTCTAGAGTTTCATCTTTTGTACCATGCTTTGAGAAACAGTAGTAGACTCTTTGAAAGGACTGTTCTATGCAGATGACTAATTTATGTTCCTATACCTCTAGGAGGTCGTCGGGACAATTTGTACGAAGCCCAAGAGGAGGCTGGAAACTTTTAAGAAGCCGATCGGTCCTTGTACGAAGCCCAAGAGGAGGCTATCATTCCCGGGGGAAGAAATCATTATACGAAGCCTAATAGGAGGCTGTGAATACTTCTAAGAAGCCGACGGGTCCTTTTACTAAGCCCAAGAGGAGGCGGGGTCGCTTTTAGGAAGCCCGTGGGTCCTTGTATGATGCCCAAGAGGAGGCCGATGCTTTTAAGAAGCCTGTGGGCCCCCAAACCCTGAGAAATTGAAGGCAAGCTATTCACAAGGAATAGATCAAGTCAGGAAAGTTCGAGAATTTGGAAGAAACTCAAAGATGCCATTCACGGAGAATACATTCATCTCTGGGAGTAGAGTTTCTTGACCATTCCTAATGAGGACAGCCGAAGAGAAGATTGTATCTGGTGATCCTATTGGGGATCTAGTTGTCTATCTCTACGAATAAATGAAACGGCGTCACCTAGTTCTAGACGTAGTTACCGGGGAAACTCGAAATATCTATACTATTATTACACAGTTGATATGAGTTTATGAAAGAAGACTTACAGCAAAACAGCCCCACAATACAGTTATATGTATATGAAAGTGGTAAATGAAAGCAATAACCACTTACTCGGTTGTAGAGCTTCCATGCTGTTTGGTTAGTTGTTCAACAAAGAAAAATTGAAAACAACAGTATATTTCAAAATCAAAGGAGAAAGTGCTTTGAAAAGAAAGATTTGGGGCTTACAGCTCAAGGAGAGGCCCAGGGTTTTATCGGTGAGCGCACTGTTTGAATTTTGTACAGAGGGACTTATACAAGTGACTGAGGCCCAAAAAGGTTTTATGTACAAAGGGATGGGTCTTACACTCTCTCAAGAGGCCCAAAAGGTTTAAAGAAAAAGAGTGGGGCTTATAACACGAGGGTAGGCCCATTTGACTTTTCGTTTGAAATGGCGATCGCGCCGAGGTTTCCTTTTAACGCAAAGGGACTTATACAATAAGTGAGGCCCAAATGATTTTGGTTAAAAGGGGGTTGGGTCTTACACTCTATTAGAGGCCCAAAAGTTTTGAATGGGTCTTATAGCTCAAGGAGAGACCCAGATGGTTAATTTTAAACTGGCGACGATCGCGTCGTTTATTCGAAAATGTACAGTGGGACTTATACAACGAATGAGGCCCAAAAAGTTTTCTGTACAAGAGGGTTGGGTCTTACACTCTAATACAGGCCCAAAGAGTTTTAAGAAAAGAAATGCGTCTTACTACTCGAGGGTAGGCCCATAAGGTTATTTTTCAAAAGGCGACGATCGCGCCGTTTGTTTTTTTACGGTATCGGGACTTATACAATACACTGAGGCCCAAAAATGATTTGGTCAAAAAAAAGGATTGGGTCTTACACTCCATTAGAGGCCCAAAGTGTTTTTAAAATGATTTATGAGGGTTGAATTAATCCAAAAACCCTAATTTGTTTTCAAAAATGTGTTTTAATTGAATAAAAATTCAATTAAAATGATCAAAATTGTTTAACATAGGAAAAAAAAATTTTGATCTTGGATTAATGCTTCAAAAATTAAGTATTGACCTACAAAATAATTAGAAAGCATTAAAAGTTGCAAAATCAAGGTGGAAAAAATATTTTAAATGTCAAAAACAATTAAAACATTAATTCTTTGCAAAAATATCAATTATATAAAATAAATAATATTTTTGGGATTTTTTGGGAAAATAAAATATTTTAACATTTTTGTGAATTATTAAAAAAAGAATCAACTCAAAATCATTAAAACTCAGAGAGAAATTAATTTTTGAATCAATTAAATAAAATCACAAAATTCAAATATTTGATTTTCAAAAAATGGCGCCAAGAACACGCGCGTGTTCTGGGTTTTCCCAAATTTGTATTTTCTCTCCAATCTCACTGAATAATTAATCATATCATGCAATCCACATACCAATCAACTCGTTTCAACCTCACGATCATGTCTATGGTATTTAATTTCATTTAAATTAAACATATAACAAGAAATCACGAAAAATTCTCAAGAACCCTAATTTCTGCATGAAGGCTAGGATTTTTGATACACGATTCAAACAATGCAATTAATTGAGGGGAAACATTCCATGCATGATTATGAACATATGGCCAAATTATTGTGCAGCAAAAATTACATAGATCATAGAGTTAGAAGAGCTCATGCTTACCACTTGCAGCTGGTGATCGTGATTTGTGTTGGAGGTGTTACAGCTAGGTTCCAATGATCTGGATAGCTTCCCTAGGTGCCATGGAGTGTGTATGAATGCTTGGAATGGATTGAAATGATCTGGAACTTGAGATGGTACCCCAACTGCAAATCTGTCAAGAACTTGAGCAATTGGCTGGTGATTTTGTGAAATCTGTGTTCCAGATGTTATGTGAGTGTTTGGATCACTTCTATATGATGTATGTGAGGTGTGTGTGTGTGATTGGTTTGATCGAAAAAGCTCTCAAACTCAAAACCCGATAGTGACTTGCCTTAGAAGGCAAAATTGGAGTGAAAGAAGAGATTTTGAGGAAAGCATCTGTTTGACGGCTTTGGTGTACTCAAAATGATCACAATTGAGCTCTATTTATAGTAGAGCAAGTTTATTTTGCAAGGAATAGTGAATGGCAACTGCTGAGTAGGTTTGGCCAATGTTGGCAAATGAAAATCCAAGTCTCCTCTAGCCATTGACTAGAGGTTAGGGCACAGGCTGCTGGTTCCCTTGGTCTTGGATAAGTCTTGACTGAATTCAGTTGAGAATGGGTCATTCCATGCCACCTTGATGCTTCCATTGAATGCTCCAATCCAAAATTGGAGTCTTGTCCCTATTTTGGCAATTCTAGGTTCAACATGCTATTTCTTGTTCCAAAGACTTTGGAGGCTTGGCTCAGTGATTGTCCCCTTTAGATTCAATCCTCAGAGGTATCCAAGTGGATAGGAGCATTTGGATTGGGCTGATTTTGGCAAATCGAGCAAAAATGCAAAATCTGCCTTGCCTTGACAGATTTCAACAAGGCAACTTGCCAATGTTATATCTCATGACTCAAATTGAATTTGGTAATGTTCTTGGTCATTTTGGAAAGCCCTTACATGATACAACAACTGTTTGAACATGTTTGGTTTTGATCTCTTTTGAATCCAAGTGAAAAACCCCCCTACATTTGGTAAAAAGTAGGGTAAAATCTGACTTAGTGAAATTTTCACTAAGTGTTGGAACAAAGTGACTTTTCTTGATTTTGATCACTCCATAACTCAAAATCCATGAGGAATTTGGACATAGGTCAGTATGAAGCTTTTGTAGAGGGAAATGAGATCTACAAATCAAGCTTTGAATGGGGAACAATGGCTTTGTGGTTTAGGAGTTATGGTCCTCTAAAGTTGGCACATTAGTGTCACTTTTTCCATAACTTAGAAATTTTTCTAAGTTTTTATGGTTACCCCTTTTACAAGTTATCCCACTTTCTTTGATTTTTCTTGATGAATGATGATTCAAATCATACATTAACATCATTTTAGGGTTAAAAATCCATTATGGTGAAAAATCTCAAAAAGTCAAAGTTGACTTTTGTGCACACTTGACTTTTTATCAGATGAATTCCAAACAGTGCAATTCTTCATGAAAATATGTCCTTGACCTAAATCAAACTTGATGGACATGTTCCATGGGTGTCATAGGGTATATTGAATCATGTCTTAGGGCTTGGGAGCATGTCCTGGTCAAAAGTCAAAGTTACAGTTGACTTTCCTCGCGAAACCCTAATTGTGGTGCAGATGAAATTGAGACTTGTTGCTCAAGCTTCTTGGATTAATCCATTGTTCCAAATGGATCAATATAGTTCATTAGAGACCCTCAAACCCTCTCTTGAGGTCTTGGCTCATGATTTTCCCTAAAAGTCTACTTAGGGGTGAATTAGGTCAAGAAACCCTAATTCCTGATTTTTTATGAATGCATCCCCTGAGGCAAAACTGACTTGATGATTGGGTCCATGAGGTCCCATGAAGTATATTAGGTTATGTTTTGGATCATTGGCTTGTGCCCAGATGAAAAATTTCCAGTTGGAGGCCCCGGTCGACCAAAACCCTAATTTGGTGACACTGTCGATCTTGAGACTTGATCCACCTAGAAGGGAGCAGCCTTGTGCTTGATCCTTGAAGTGGGAGTCCTTTTGATCCATTGTGGATGTTTGATAGGTTAGACAAGTTGAAGATCATGCCATTCCTTGATTGATCCTTTGTCTAAGAACTCTGAGAGGGCTTGAAACCGTAATTCTTGATGGTAGTGAATGCTCAACAATCCTTGAGGAGATTGATGAGGCATGAAGGTACATCCATATTATGATGATGATTTGCACAATGATGGGAAATCTAAGTGGTCAAAATTTGGGGTATGACAGAAGCCCCTATTTAATCTTCTTGGACACGGAGGTGTGAATGGCGAAGGAATTCGGGCATTCGGGGTGCAAGAGGATTAAATATCGGAATACCCAAAATTTTGACGGCGTCTATGAATGGTAATTCACGCATTCATTTTTTTTTGTTAAGCAATGATGCTTAGAAAAGGTAAACTTCCCCTCGATCCTGGTCTTCAGCCAAGGAACTGGTCTCAGTTTCTGATTTAAACTTCCCCTCGATCCTGGTTTCCTACCGAGGAACTGGTCTTAGTTTCTGATGTAAACTTCCCCTCGATCCTGGTTTTCTACCGAGGAACTGGTCTTAGTTTCTGATGTAAACTTTCCCTCGATCTTGGTTTCCTACCAAGGAACTGGTCTTAGTTTCTGATTTTTGAACTTCTCCTCGATCCTGGTTTCCTACCAAGGAACTGGTCTTAGTCTCTTTCGTCAATAAACTTTACTGACAAGGGACGCCATTAGTAGCGGCTTTCCTTCAAACTTCTCGCCGAATTTTCCTGGGGAGATGCTATTTGAGTGGAAAAAGTTTTGATGTCAGACTTGCTGGGGATCCCAGTCGTCTGAGATGTAGAGGTGCACAAACTTCTCTGTTTGGAGACGCCATTTGTCGAATCTACTGGGGAAAACGAGTCTCTTGAGAGACTGCTTTCTTTCGGGGTCTTTACATCATACTTTTCTCGGAGATCTTCTCGGAGAAATGCCATATGATGTGATCCAATTTTGAGGTGCCGATGACCTTTTCATCAGTGGGTTTTTTCGGAGAAAAACTGTCGTACTGCCGAATCTCCGATTTAGGAGGCTTTCTCTCAGGATTTTCTTTAATCCGGGAAAACAAGGATATCATCTTCAATGGCGAAGAGTGATGTTAACTGAGGGCTCTCTGGTCTTTCAGAGGTTCAAGTTATCAAAGTGGTCGAGGACCCAACTTCAATCCAGAAACAAAACTGGAGGAGAGAGATTGTTCAGACGTAACACTTCCTGACGAGGAAAGGGCTGACAACTCGATTGAGAGGACTTTTATCACTAGGGGATAAGACCGACTAGAGTGATAGTGATGCAATATGACTTTGAATGTAAATCAATAATGCATGATGCATGTATGTATATGCTGACAAAACTGACGCAACATACAAACTAAAAGATGAACACGACTGGATACTCGGCCATTACAGGGCGAAGAAGTAACGCTGGTTCAAGATAGCAATTCTGCCTTTCTTAGGAGAGATAGTCCCTATTGGGAGCTATGTTGATCGGGCTTAGGAGATGAGAACTCGGCCGAAGCGTGTCAGACGAAACAAGGTCTCTGACACATTTGATCCCTTCATTCAGGCGTACTGGCGTAGAAGGAGTACTTTGATTCCGTACTTTGAGGTTCGATTACTTCTGGAGAAGCGACCGATGTTCTTCTGATGTTCAACAGTCAAAAGAAATTGTCGTCTTTATTAAAAAGCAGAAAAAGTTTTAACAAGTAAATTCATTTTTGTTTTATTTCAAGAATCATTAATCATGTTAACAACATCGTTCTGTAAAGCTAAAACAAATAAGAATTACAAACAAAAGCACAAGGGCTCAAATTTTATTGATAAAATGGAGATCAGCCAAACGCGTGATTCCATAGAGTATTTACAAAGTTAGAAAATGGTAATTTACAGGGAAAAGGGCTACGTTGAAACATAACGACCACTATCCTTCTACCAACTTTGAATTCGGGGCATCCTGAGCTTCTGTCGAAGATGACCTTGACTGGAGTTTTCCTCTGATGGATGGTGTAACTGCTGCTGAGCGACCTGCCTCTGTTGAACATAGTTACTTGCCATTATCCCTAACTTTTGCCTGGATTGTACTGTGATGTTTCCAATCCACTGGGATGGATTTTTTTATTTTGTCACTAAATTTTGCCTGGACCGCCCTTTCGGGTTTTCAATCCACCGAGATGTTTTTTTTTAGGCGAAGTATTTCTTGACTACATCAACATTTGTAGGGTAGGCAAATTCCTCTCCGTCCATGGTTGCAAGTCTCAAGGCGTCGCCTGAGAAAGCTTTCCTGACCACATAGGGGCCATCATAATTCGGAGTCCACTTGCCCCGAGAATCAGTGAGAAATGATTGTATCTTCTTGAGAACAATGTCTCCTTTCCTGAAGACGCGAGGTCGGACCTTTTTGTCGAACGCCTTTTTCATTCTCTGTTGATACAGCTGACCATGGCATAGTGTCGTGATTTGCTTCTCCTCGATCAGATTCAGTTCGTCATGCCGACTTTGACACCATTCAGCTTCAGTGAGCTTAGCTTCCATCAATACTCGGATTGACGGGATCTCTACTTCTATGGGGAGCACTGCTTCCATGCCATACACTATAGAGAAAGGGGTTGCCCCTGTTGAAGTGCGGACAGATGTACGATAACTGTGAAGAGCAAAGGGCAGCATCTCGTGCCAGTCTTTGTAGGTTACAACCATCTTTTGAACGATCTTCTTGATGTTCTTATTGGCCGCTTCTACCGTTCCGTTCATCTTGGGTCGGTAGGGAGATGAGTTATGATGTCCAATCTTGAACTCTGCGCATAACTCCTTCATCATCTTGTTCTTCAAGTTAGATCCATTGTCAGTAATGATCTCGCTTGGAACACCATAACGGCAAATGATATTGTTTTTGATAAATCGGACCACCACTTGTCGGGTTACATTGACGAATGACGCTGCTTCGACCCACTTGGTGAAATAGTCAATGGCTACCAGGATGAACCGATGTCCGTTCGAAGCCTTAGGTTCAATCAAGCCAATCATGTCGATTCCCCATATGGAAAAAGGCCACGGGGAAGAAAGAACTTTGAGATGTGATGGCGGTACATGAATTTTGTCGGAGAATATCTGACACTTGTGACACCTCCTCATGTACTTGTAGCAGTCGGATTCCATGGTCTACCAGTAGTACCCTGCTCTTAGAATTTTTCTCGCCATTGTGTGTCCGTTGGCATGCGTGCCAAAGGATCCTTCATGAATTTCTTTCATCGGCATTTCTGCTTCTGGTCTGTCTACGCATCGGAGCAAGACCATGTCAAAATTTTTCTTATAGAGAGTGTCACCGCTCAGGAAGAAGTTTCCAGCCAATCTTCTGAGGGTTTTGCTGTCTTTTCTTAGTGCCCCAGGTGGGTACTCTTGTTTCTGAAGGAAGCATTTGATATCATGATACCAAGGTTTGTCGTCTATGACTGCTTCAATCGTGAAGATGTAAGCGGGCCTTTCAAGGCGCATTATGTCGATCTTAGGTAAGTCGTTCCATTAACCTACGCTAATCATGGAAGAGAGAGTGGCTAATGCATCAGCCATGTGATTCTCCTCACGAGGGATATGATGAAACTCAACTCTGTTGAAGAAAGGTAGCAACCTTCTTGCGTAGTCTTTGTAAGGAATCAATCCTGATTGGTATGTGTTCTAATCTCCTTTTATCTAATTGATAACCAAGGCTGAATCGCCGTATACGTCCAAGTTTTTGATCCTTAAATCAATTGCTTCTACGAGACCCATAATACAAGCTTCATATTCGGCCTCGTTGTTCGTACATTTGAACGTAAGTCTGGCAGTGAAAGGAATGTGGGTACCCTGGGGGGTAACAATGATTGCCCCAATTCCGTTTCCATAATGATTAACTGCTCCGTCAAAGACAAGTCCCCATTGGGAACCTGGTTCTGGCCCTTCACTGGGTAACGGTTCATCGCAATCTTTCATTTTTAGATACATGATATCGTCGTCTAGGAAGTCAAACCCGATTGATTCTTGATCTTCAATTGGTTGATGAGCCAAATGATCGGCTAAAATACTTCCCTTAACGGCTTTCTGAGCGTGGTACTCTATGTCATATTCTAATAACAGCATCTGCCAACGGGCAATCCTTCCCGTGAGAGCAGGTTTTTCGAAGACGTACTTGATTGGATCCATTTCGGAGATTAACCAAGTAGTATGACGAATCATGTATTGGCGAAGACGTTTGGCTGCCCAAGCCAAAGCGCAACAAGTTTTCTCAAGCATCATGTACCGAGTTTCGCAGTCGGTGAATTTCTTGCTCAAATAGTAAATGGCAGACTCTTTCCGTTTGGTTTCGTCTTGTTGGCCAAGTACACACCCCATTGAGTCTTCCAAGACTGTGAGGTAGATGATCAGTGGTCTTCCTTCCACTGGAGGTGATAGAATCGGAGGATTCAACAGATATTCCTTAATACTGTCGAAGGCGGTTTGGCAATCTTCTGACTAAACGCAATCTTGGTTCTTTATGAGTAATTTGAAAATTGGCGCACACGTGGCGGTCATAAGGAATATGAATCTGGAGATGTAGTTCAAACGTCCCAAGAATCCTCTGACTTGTTTTTCAGTTTTCGGAGAAGGCATTTCTTGAATGGCCTTGACCTTGTCAGGATCAACCTCAATTCCTTTCTGGCTGACGATGAACCCTAGTAGTTTCCCTGAACGGACACCGAAGGTGCACTTATTAGGATTCAAGCGGAGCTTGAATTTTCTTAACCGTTCGAACAATTTTGACAGATGTTCAACGTGCTCATTCTCTGTTTTTGATTTTGCAATCATATCATCAACATATACCTCGATCTCTTTGTGTATCATGTCATGAAAAAGAGTTGTCATGGCCCTTTGATAGGTTACCCCGGCGTTCTTTAAACCGAACGGCATCACCTTGTAACAAAAGGTACCCCATGGGGTAATGAACGAAGTTTTCTCCTTGTTTTTCGGCGCCATTTTGATCTGATTATAGCCCGAGAATCCATCCATGAAGGAGAAGACTTTAAACTTTGCTGTACTGTCTACTAGCATGTCAATGTGTGGTAAAGGAAAGTCGTCCTTTGGACTAGCCTTGTTCAGATCTCGGTAGTCGACACACATTCTGACCTTTCCATCCTTTTTCGGAACGGGTACGATATTGGCTAACCATTGAGGATATTCTGACGTGGCGAGGAAACCCGCATTAATCTGTTTCTGTACCTCCTCTTTGATTTTGATGGCCATGTCCGGGTGAGTCCGTCTCAACCTCTGATTTACTGGCGGACATTTCGATCTCAACGGTAAGTGATGTTCCACGATGCTGGTATCCAACCCTGGCATGTCCTGAAAGGACCAAGCGAATACATCGGGGAATTCTTTGAGAAGATTTATCAAACTCTCTTTGGCAGTTGGACTGAGAAGTGCCCCAATCCTGATTTCTTTTCTCTCTTGTTCTGAACCCAAGTTTACCGTTTCCAACGGTTCTTTATGAGGTTCAATGGACCTTTCCTCTTGTCTGAGTAGCCGGGAGATCTCTTCTGGAATTTCATCGTCATTTTCTTCTTCAACCTCGAATATCGGGAACTCAAAGTTGGGAGAAGGAATCAGATCGTATGTTTCAACGAGGTTTAAAACAAGCAATCTGCATGATGTGATGATTCGTGTTTAGAAGAGATAGAGAAAATGCAAGTGTGTGCAGTGTTTTATTTTACTGCTTGTTTTTATTTTTAATTGTTTTTTAGGATTACCATTTTCTGAAAAAGCAAAAGGAGAAAACAGCAATTAATGCGGAAATTACAGAACGACGTTATTTTATTAATGAACAAGTCGATTCTTGAAACTACAGCCCTATAAAACAAAACTCTGTCGCTTTGGGCTAAGCGAAGAGGGAAAATTTACAGAAAGCGAGCCCTATCAAAACATCTGTTTCACCTGGGCAGGGTGAAAGGTTAAAGATGGCAATTACTTTGACTGACGAACGACCTTCGGAGCATCAACAGCAACCCATTGGCGGCGAACTCCTCGGTGAATCACAAAGTCTGGCACCTTCCTTGATTTGTCTTCAGAAATGACGCTGATTTCTGGTGGAGCAGGATCATTGGAATCTGTCTCCCAGGCAGAATTGTCGTAGGAGAATTCCTCAGTTGTATTTTGCATAGTATTTGTGCTCTCAGCTGTATCTCCCCATCCAGTAGCCCGGATATCTTCGAGCCTGATACGAGAGCTTTCCGGAGCGGTGTACCTGACCATATAGTCGTATTTTCCACTCAGTTGTCCCAAGGTGTCCCAAACTTCCTTGGAACTGGAGGAGTTATCTCTCTCTATGACGTTGACCTCGGGAAAAGCATAGTTGATGAATTCAAGTCCTGCAAATGTTGCAAATTCATCTTCATGTTGAGTAGTTTCTGAATGACCTGAGTGTTGATCCCATGACATGGTGGGGACACAGGTATTCTGTTCAATGATGGTCAGCTGATTTTCATTGTTCGGCTGACTCTCTTGCCCCAAGTTTCCTGGGTAGGGCTGCCACATTGGCAGACCATCCATTGGGCCATAGTAGGTGTAGTCAAAATTGTCTTTCATCAGAGTGTCCTCCTCTAATGAGTTTGGCGGAGCACGGCATCCTTCCGGATCACAATCTCCATAGATCATTTCGACATCTGACTGTGGTATAAATCTCGGACTCTGTGCGGGATAGCAAAATGGTATAGGCACCTCTTCCTGAGACATATAACCGTCCCCGTTAAGGTAGGACTTCCATTCTTCATCTGTGTCAGAGGGATCTTCCTCATTGATAGCATGTACTGCTTGAGATACTGGGTGAAGGAAACCTCCACTGTGGAAGAAGTTTTGAAGGGGATGAAGACTTTCATCGCTGGCAGTTGTCTGGGTACAGGTTGCAGAAAAACCAAGACCCTTCTTTGTTGTATTGCCAATAGGAATGACAAGTTGTCCCCATCCTGTCGTATCGGTACTCTCGACCGCTTTGATAGCATCGTTGTATGAAGAGATGGAAGTTCCTTCTTTGAACTGATTGTTCTTGCTCACCGACAGTGCTTGGAACTGAGTTCCAATAACCTCCTAGGGTTCTATACCAGCAGATGATGACAAGTTACTCACCAGCAAGGCCTGCTCCCCGTAGACTGTGATGAGTTGGCCGTTCTGGACGAACTTTAGCTTTTGGTGGAGGGTGGAAGTAACCGCCCCAGCCTGATGTATCCAAGGTCTTCCTAATAAACAACTGTACATTGCCCGGATGTCCATGACCTGGAAAGTGACTTGGAAAGTATAAGGACCGATAGTTATAGGAAGATCAACTTCGCCGATAACTGTTTTTCTGGATCCGTCGAAGGCTTTGACGACGACCTCACTGATTCTCATCGGAGGGCCTTTGAATGATAATTGCATCAAAGTGGACTTCGGGATAACATTCAGGGCTGACCCTGTGTCTACCAGTACGTTGGCTAAAGCATCGTCCTGGCAATTAACTGTGATATTGAGCGCCATGTTATGACGACGACCCTCTTCAGGTAATTCCTCATCACTAAATCCCAAATTGTTGCAGGAAGTGATGTTAGAGACAATACTATCGAACTGTCTAATCGTTACATCCTGTTCCACAAAAACTTGCTCCAAGACTTTCTGTAGAGCCTCCCTGTGGGCTTCTGAACTGAGTAATAATGATAATACTGAGATCTTTGAAGGAGTTTGTAACAGTTGATCGACAATGTTGTATTCACTCCTTTGGACGAGATTCAGCATCTCATCATAATTTTTCGAAAGGTCGGGATTACTGGATTGACCGACTGGTAGATCAGGAGTTTCCTTCTGAAGTTCCTTTTCTTTGTTAGCTTCCCCAACCCCTCGGTTGAAGATTCTACCACTCCGTGTTACACGACTGATGTCTGCAATATTCACAACGGAGGGTAATGGAATTTCCTTTCCATTTTCAATTGTCATTGCACCGTATTTGTAAGGGATTGCCTTAGCTGATTCATACGGTAGTGGTCCAGGCAGATAGATGACTACGGGAGCCCTCTGATTTTTTTGACCATCGTAAGTAATCTTGATCCGTTCCCGGTTGGGAACTTTAGATTCGTCAAGTAGAGGGATGATGGCAAAAACATCCCTGGTCCTGTGATGACCAGCGATCGTGACAACATCCTCAAATTGATCGGCAAGGTAGTCCGGCGTCCAGTTGATGGGTCCAGAACCCGGATATGGACGAATCTCTCCACGATCCGCTGACCCTGAAGAGCTGCTCTCACAAGGTAACACCCTTGGTTACTTTCCAAACAGACGCTACAACGGTCATAATTGTGTGGTGGCACCTGGCCACGCCCACTTTGAATACAATGTAACCTCACTAGGTTAGCTTCCACAGATCGAACATCCTGACTTTGACGTCGAGTAGGATTCCTGTTACTGATACTAATCTGCTGAGTATCTTCATCCATATAGATTGGCATCCACCAGTGATTTAACAAGTGCTGAAGTGCCTCCTGGACAAGGGTACAACATCGATCATTTTCGTAACCCGCTTTACAGCTTTGATAGTCGTGTGATATTAAGAATCCGAGTCGGACCTGCTTAGCATGTAACTCTACCAGGTTGGTATTCATCGCACGGATGTCGTGGTTTTGAATGATGTTGGAATTCGTGTAGACCATGTTAACCCCACAAACTCGGTGCTCTTGGATCCATCCGAGATCCATTTGTTCCTGTAGGGCTGCTTGCACCACAGAACATCCTTGATTGTCTTTAGAGCAGATATCACACTGGTGATAATTATGAGGTGGCACATGGCCATATCCACTCTGTCTACAATGTAGGTTGACCAGATTGGTTTTCAACAAGAGTACATCGTGAATTTGATAGACATCGTTAGTCTCTCCTTCTATCAAATTGACTGCAGCCTTCTCATGTTGAGGCAGCGGGTTCGTGAGAACATTAGGATTTGTATCCTTGAAGGATAAGACTCCGCTCCTAACAAGATTTTGCACGTCGGACTTGAAATTGAGCTAAGTCTCGATGTTATGCCCTGATCCTCCTTGGTGGTGAGGGCAAGTTTGATCCACCTTAAACCAAAAAGGCGGATTTTCCGGTACTGTAAGAGGAGATTTAGTCTGAATGTGCCCCTTAGCCAGTAGTAATGGAAACAGCTCTGCGTACGACACGGGTATAGGATCAAATCCTGGTGGCCGTGTTGTACGGTTGTTGTTATATGGAGGATGAGCCTACTGAAGAGGCTGTTGTGTCCTTTGCTGATTAGGTTGGCTCTGCGCAACCTGAGGTTGATACGTAGGCGCAGTGCTGATAGCAGGAGTTACAGCTGCTACCGGTTGATAACGTCGCCTTTGCTTTCCGAGAGAGATATTCCCAATATCTTGCTCTTTTTTCTTAGGGAGAGCACTACCGTATTTTTTAGTACCGCTCGTCGATCCAGTGTCTTTTACCAAACGTCCTTCTCGGACTGCTTCCTCAAGACGTACGCCCATGCCGACCATCTCGGTGAAATCACTGGGTGCACTGGCAACCATTCGGTCATAGTAAAATGAGCGTAAGGTTTTTAAGAAGATCTTTGTCATCTCTTTTTCCTCAAGAGGTGGACAAATTTAAGCGGCAATCTCACGCCACCTTTGAGCATACTCCTTAAAGGTTTCCTTGTCCTTTTGCGACATCGATCTGAGTTGATCTCTGTCGGGTGCCATGTCCAAATTGTATTTGTATTGTTGGACGAAGGCAGTGCCAAGATCTCTGAATGTGCTGATCGTGGCACGGTTTAAACCCATGTACCATTTGAGTGCGGCACCGGTTAAATTATCCTGAAAGTAATGAATTAGTAGGTCCTGATTCTCCGTCTGAGCTGACATTCGCCGAGCGTACATCACCAGATGACTCTGAGGGCAAGAGTTACCCTTGTACTTTTCAAAGTCGGGCACTTGAAATTTGTGCGGAACTTTCACATTGGGGACCAGACAAAGGTCTGCGGCGTCCTTTCCAAATAGATCTTGACCGCGAATGGCTTGCAGTTCCTTCTGCATTTCCAAGAACTGTTCCTGGAATTCATCCATTCGATCAAACATAGTTTCCTTTTTACCAGAAGGTATTTGTGGAATCTGTCCTTCCAGGACAGTGTGCACCACAGGGGGTGGTACTGTGACTACGGCAGTGAGTCTTGGCGTTTCCCGAAGTTTGTAACCTTCAGGAGTCTTCAGTATGCCTCTGGCATCTTCGCTTTCCCGAAGTTTGTAACCTTCAGGCCCAGCGGCTTCAGTTGTGATTCCCTGATCTTCAGTGATCGGCGGAACATATCCTTCCGGGATATAGTTAACAGGCATGTCCCAAGGATGATCTTTCGGTATTTGATACCTAGGATCATACTTCTCCACTATGGGCGTCGAGGTGATCTCTGAGATCACAGTTCTTTGTAGCTGAGCTTCTGCCATGGCTTGCATGTTGTTACGAAGCTTTCTCATATCCTCTCTCAGAGCGTCGATCTCTTCTTTCAATTCTCTGTTTTCTTCCTCAAGATCATCCGTCTTTTTCTGACAATTGGCCTGAGTATTGTACGAATGAGACAGTTTGACTCTAGAATCGAGATACAAACGTGAGATTCGTAGGGAAGAAGAATAAGTGATGTGAGAATGATGAATGCAATGATTATATTAATTGTTTTTTGGTTTAATCAAAATAAACTTCGACAATTAGATTGCAAATATAAAACAGTGGGGAAACCCCTTTTTATTGAAATTCAAAGGATTGCGGAAACGAAAATACAGTAGATTACAAAGTGAAGAAACAGAAACCTAATCTAATGGGTCCCGAGAGAGCTCGGGTGCTGATTCTGGTATCTTCATTTTCTTTGACCGGGGCTCTTGAGCCGTTGTCGGGTTGTCATTCCTTTGCCAGGTGAAAGGACCGAGCCAATTCCTTTGGTCACCCTGATTATCCACAGCATGTTGCTCCAAAATCTCGATCAGAGCATCCTTATCTTTTAGTAATTGTTGTATTTTGATGCACTCTATGTCGAGGGTGCGGTACTTGTTCTTCCAATACCTTCTCTCCTTTTGAACTTTGTTGAGAGTAACCTGAAGCTTTTCAGTTTCCGTCATGAAATACATGACAGATTCCCTTGGCGGAAGAATTCCGTAACGAGGATAAGGCATTTTTAGCTTGAGAGCTCTAGTTTGTACCCAATGGAGATAAGGCTCCATCGAGACACAGTCCGGTTTTCCTCGAGACTCTTGTCCTTTCTTATGAACGTGTTTCTAAGCGTGCACTATTTCCATCTTTAGTGCTCTGTCGTTTTCTCCTTCCTTGAAGAAAAGACCTTCCAGATGAACACCCCGTGGGACGTGTCTCATCGGGTATCCAAACTGACGGCGAACCAACACCGGATGATAGTTGATTCCTCCTTTAGTTCCTATGAGGGGTACGTTGGGGAAGTTTCCACAACGATCAATGATTCTGATTCCATCATAGATCTTATTACACCAATCTATATCAGAGTTGGTAAGAGACATGATCTTCTGCGACCAGCGTAAGGCACTCTTGCAATCCCAAAAAGCAACAGACTTGGGCAAGTGAGAGATAAACCATTTGTAAAGCAGAGGTACACAACATGTGATCTCCCCTCCACTGTACAAATTCCCCAAATGTACAGAATGATACGCATCTGCGAGCAAAGTCGGCACAGGGTTTCCAATGAGAAAAACCTTAATGGAGTTGATATCGACGAAGTTATTGATGTTGGGAAACAAAAAATAACCCATAGGTGAGCAAGACAAAGACGTTTTCAAAAGCAGTCACGTTTCCTATACTGGCAAAATACATGGCCTTCTTTGTCAAGAACTGGGCTGGCAAACCTTGGATGCCACCCTTAGTGGTTAGGTGAGTCCTAACCTCAGACTCATCCAAATGAATTGCTCTTGCAATGGTCTGATTCTTTGGAATTTCTTCCAGTCCAGAAAATGGAGCTCGATCAGTGATATGTAAATCGATCAGATGAGAATACTCCTCCAGCGTTGGTGCGAGCTGGTAATCCGGGAATGTGAAACAGTGATAAACTGGATCATAAAACTGAATGAGCGTATCCATGATTCCCTCAATCACATGGACTCTTAACAGTGGTAGCAGACCTCCGTGCTTGGTTCTGAAAGCCTCAGGGTTAGTGATCATCCTCGCTAACCTTCTCAAACCCTTTAGCTTTGGAACCTTGAAGGTATACCTTTGGGTTCTCCTTCTACCGAAATCCATTAGCGCAATCCTTTTCTCTGATATTTGCAATCATAGTCTTAGTTTAATTTGAAAAACAGAGAGACTAGAAGAGAAATTTTTTAATGTTTTAATGTTTTTTAAATGAATGCATGAATGCAGCACACAAAAACATAGAAAAAACATGGGGTCAAAGGGTCGTTGTCATGAAGTCAAGGCTCTACCCATCCCCAAAGGTTTATACTAGGGTGATTTTTGTACCTGTACTCATTATCATCAGCTCCTCCCAGGAAAGCAAAACAACAAGCGGATCTCCAGCGAGTTGTAGAGCGATCTTAGAGTAAGTGCCATTCACCGAGAATAGATCACCAGCCTCAAATGAGGGTAGTATCGCGTAAAAATTATTCCCGATAGTTTCCGCACTACAAAAGGGTTTGGCTCCTCAGCTTCTCAGACATCACAATCGGCCCATTGTCTAGGTGAGAGAATGGGTTGCATTGGTCAGCCTCCACTGAGGTTAATGGTCGACCTCGTCGCCATCACTTATCTTAAGTGTATACTCAATCTTTCCACATGCGGCATCACACGCATTCCCATTAGCAGAAAAATAAACACGTATAGCAATTAGGAAAAGCAGTATATATATTTGTCCTAATCATCCTAGACCTTTAAAGCTATGAATCCTAAGTTCCTGACAGAAAATGGGTTCCCCGGCGGAATTACCATCCTGTGGTTTCATTCCAAATTAAAGGCGTTTTGACCTAAGATCCTAATGATGTCAAGGTTTCTATCTAGGGGACAAACAAAGAACAAGATCCCTAAAGAGACCTGTAATTCTCCCCAGCAGAGTCGCCATTTTTCTGTAGCGAGTGATTTTTGGATGTGGTTGCGAAGCACGATCGCTCTGGTACTACAGCTCGATTCATTTTTTATCCTATTAAAGCTGATGAAGGAAGGGAAATAGATGTCTCCAATTAACCCTGCTTGCATACTGAGATTAAACAGTCAAAACTGTTGGTTTACAGATGCTACAAAGATTCGGGGTTTCTCCTAGGTTATTTTGTTGACAATGGGTGCTTTAGGATATCGGTTAGGATGTTAGGACGAATGTATGAGAGTATGGGATTTTGGGTTTTTGCTTAGTGTGCTCGCTAAGATTTTTTCTTTCAATCTTATGCCTATGTATTCCCGTTTACCAAAACAGGGAAATCAGAGCGATCGTAGTTCCTCCTATTCTATGGGAGGAAATGGTTGTTTTGGTGTCTTGTTCAAAGCCCAAGACGTGAAGCTAGAGAGTCTATTTGTATCTTGTTCAAAGCCCAAGATGTGAAGCTGAAAGTAGTTTGTATCTTGTTCAAAGCCCAAGATATGAAGCTAAAAGTGTTCACCTTAGAGAGAATTTGTCATCTCTAAAGGGGTCTGTTTGTCACAACTGTTGGGTGACTGGCTGTAAAGGAGGATTAATTTAACCGGGATTTGTGAATCCGACAATGCCATAATTTTCTTTATAGGGGATTTTAACCTGAAGGAGAAGACTTTAACTCATTTTAGAGCAATGCCATCTTTCCTTAGGAATTTCTCATACTAAAAGAGGGACATTGGCATGGATGTAGATGATCCAGAGGCTTGCCGCTTACAACAATTAGATGAAGGGGAAAGAGTTGTTGAAGTTTGTGTACTGTGAACGAGGCACAGCTTTGATGCTAAAAGGTTGATTGGACCAACCAGTGGTTTTCTTATACAAAACCTAAGAGGAAGCTAATATGTGTCTCGTACAAAGCCCGAGAGAGAGAGGCTAAAAGGTTTTGACTCGACGATGGAGTCTTTTGGTATCTCGTATAAAGCCCGAGATGAAGGCTACTTGACTTAACAAGAGAGTTTTTTGTATCTCGTACGAAGCCCGAGATGGAGGCTAATATTTGTTTGGCTCAATAAGAACCTTTTTGTATCTCGTATAAAGCCTGAGATGGAGACGAAAGGGTGATTGACTCAACGAGGGAGTCTCTTTATGTGTCTCGTACAAAGCCCGAGAGAGAGGCTAAACGTTGTTTGACTCCGCTGGGGAGAGCCATTGTATAAAGCCCAAGAGAGCGGCTATGGTTACTGTTTCAGTTGAGTGACAGGTCCAGTATGCTGATTTAAAGAGAAAATCAGTTCTTATACGAGCAACACTGTACTCGAGGATTTGATTCGAGGATCTGGGCTATTCCTGTTCTTTAAGGAATTGGGAAATCCGAAGGGTATTGAGACTGTCTGAGTCTACGGGTTTTCTTCCTATTTAATGAAGGGGTCACTTGAGAATGTCTGGAAAACTCAAGGAAATTAGACTGTCCGTGTCTAGAGTTTCATCTTTTGTACCATGCTTTGAGAAACAGTAGTAGAATCTTTGAAAGGATTGTTCTATACAGATGAGTAATTTCTGTTCCTATACCTCTAGGAGGTCGTCGGGATAATTTGTACGAAGCCCAAGAGGAGGCTGGAAACTTTTAAGAAGCCGATCGGTCCTTGTACGAAGCCCAAGAGGAGGTTATCATTCCCGGAGGAAGAAATCATTATACGAAGCCTAATAGGAGGCTGTGAATACTTCTAAGAAGCCGACGGGTCCTTGTACTAAGCCCAAGAGGAGGCGGGGTCGCTTTTAGGAAGCCTGTGGGTCCTTGTATGATGCCCAAGAGGAGGCCGATGCTTTTAAGAAGCCCGTGGGTCCCCAAACCCCGAGAAATTCAAGGCAAGCTATTCACAAGGAATAGATCAAGTCAGGAAAGTTCGAGAATTTGGAAGAAACTCAAAGATGCCATTCACGGAGAATACATCCATCTCTGGGAGTAGAGTTTCTTGACAATTCCTAATGAGGACAGCCGAAGAGAAGACTGTATCTGGTGATCCTATTGGGGATCTAGTTGTCTATTTCTACGAATAAACGAAACGGCGTCACCTAGTTCTAGACATAGTTGCCGGGGAAACTCGAAATATCTATACTATTATTACATAGTTGATATGAGTTTATGAAAGAAGACTTACAGCGAAACAGCCCCACAATACAGTTATATGTATATGAAAGCGGTAAATGAAAGCAATAACCACTTACTCGGTTGTAGAGCTTCCATGCTGTTTGGTTAGTTGTTCAACAAAGAAAAATTGAAAACAACAGTATATTTCAAAATCAAAGGAGAAAGTGCTTTGAAAAGAAAGATTTGGGGCTTACAGCTCAAGGAGAGGCCCAGGGTTTTATTGGTGAGCGCACTGTTTGAATTTTGTACAGAGGGACTTATACAAGTGACTGAGGCCCAAAAAGGTTTTCTGTACAAAGGGATGGGTCTTACACTCTCTCAAGAGGCCCAAAAGGTTTAAAGAAAAAGAGTGGGGCTTATAACACGAGGGTAGGCCCATTTGACTTTTCGTTTGAAATGGCGATCGCGCCGAGGTTTCCTTTTAATGCAGAGGGACTTATACAATAAGTGAGGCCCAAATGATTTTGGTTAAAAGGGGGTTGGGTCTTACACTCTATTAGAGGCCCAAAAGTTTTGAATGGGTCTTATAGCTCAAGGAGAGGCCCAGATGGTTAATTTTAAACTGGCGACGATCGCGTCGTTTATTCGAAAATGTACAGTGGGACTTATACAACGAATGAGACCCAAAAAGTTTTCTGTACAAGAGGGTTGGGTCTTACACTCTAATAGAGGCCGAAAGAGTTTTAAGAAAAGAAATGGGTCTTACTACTCGAGGGTAGGCCCAGGAGGTTATTTTTCAAAAGGCGACGATCGCGCCGTTTGTTTTTTGACGGTATCGGGACTTATACAATACACTGAGGCCCAAAAATGATTTGGTCAAAAAAAGGATTGGGTCTTACACTCTATTAGAGGCCCAAAGTGTTTTGAAAATGATTTATGAGGGTTGAATTAATCCAAAAACCCTAATTTGTTTTCAAAAATGTGTTTTAATTGAATTAAAATTCAATTAAAATGATCAAAATTGTTTAACATAGGAAAAACAAATTGTGATCTTGGATTAATGCTTCAAAAATTAAGTATTGACCTACAAAATAATTAGAAAGCATTAAAAGTTGCAAAATCAAGGTGGAAAAAATATTTTAAATGTCAAAAACAATTAAAACATTAATTCTTTGCAAAAATATCAATTATATAAAATAAATAATATTTTTGGGATTTTTTGGGAAAATAAAATATTTTAACATTTTTGTGAATTATTAAAAAAATAATCAACTCAAAATCATTAAAACTCAGAGAGAAATTAATTTTTGAATCAATTAAATAAAATCACAAAATTCAAATATTTGAATTTTCAAAAAATGGCGCCAAGAACACGCGCGTGTTCTGGATTTTCCCAGATTTGTATTTTCTCTCCAATCTCACTGAATACTTAATCATATCATGCAATCCACATACCAATCAACTCGTTTCAACCTCACGATCATGTCTATGGTATTTAATTTCATTTAAATTAAACATATAACAAGAAATCACGAAAAATCCTCAAGAACCCTATTTTCTGCATGAAGGCTAGGATTTTTGATACACGATTCAAACAATGCAATTAATTGAGGGGAAACATTCCATGCATGATTATGAACATAGGGCCAAATTATTGTACAGCAAAAATTGCATGGATCATAGAGTTAGAAGAGCTCATGATTACCACTTGCAGCTGGTGATCGTGATTTGTGTTGGAGGTATTACAGCTAGGTTCCAATGATCTGGTTAGCTTCCCTAGGTGCCATGGAGTGTGTATGAATGCTTAGAATGGATTGAAATGATCTGGAACTTGAGATGGTACCCCAACTGCAAATCTGTCAAGAACTTGAGCAATTGGCTGGTGATTTTTTGAAATCTGTGTTCCAGATGTTATGTGAGTGTTTGGATCACTTCTATATGATGTATGTGAGGTGTGTGTGTGATTGGTTTGATTGGAAAAGCTCTCAAACTCAAAACCCAATAATGACTTGCCTTAGAAGGAAAAATTGGAGTGAAAGAAGAGATTTTGAGGAAAGCATCTGTTTGATGGCTTTGGTGTACTCAAATTGATCACAATTGAGCTCTATTTATAGTAGAGCAGGTTTGTTTTGCAAGGAATAGTGAATGGCAACTGCTGAGTAGGTTTGGCCAATGTTGGCAAATGAAAATCCAAGTCTCCTCTAGCCATTGACTAGAGGTTAGGGCACAGGCTGCTGGTTCCCTTGGTCTTGGATAAGTCTTGACTGAATTCAGTTGAGAATGGCTCATTCCATGCCACCTTGATGCTTCCATTGAATGCTCCAATCCAAAATTGGAGTCTTGTCCCTATTTTGGCAATTCTAGGTTCAACATGCTATTTCTTGTTCCAAAGACTTTGGAGGCTTGGCTCAGTGATTGTCCCCTTTAGATTCAATCCTCAGAGGTGTCCAAGTGGATAGGAGCATTTGGATTTGGCTGATTTTGGAAAATCGAGCAAAAATGTAAAATCTGCCTTGCCTTGATAATTTCAACAAGGCAAATTGCCAATGTTATATCTCATGACTCAAATTGAATTTGGTAATGTTCTTGGTCATTTTGGAAAGCCCTTACATGATACAACAACTGTTTGAACATGTTTGGTTTTGATCTCTTTTGAATCCAAGTGAAAAATCCCCCTACATTTGGCAAAAAGTAGGGTAAAATCTGACTTAGTGAAATTTTCACTAAGTGTTGGAACAAAGTGACTTTTCTTGATTTTGATCACTTCGTAACTCAAAATCCATGAGGAATTTGGACATAGGTCAGTATGAAGATTTTGTAGAGGGCAATGAGATCTACAAATCAAGCTTTGAATGGGGAACAATGGCCTTGTGGTTTAGGAGTTATGGTCCTCCAAAGTTGGCACATTAGTGTCACTTTTTCCATAACTTAGAAATTTTTCTAAGTTTTTATGGTTACCCCTTTTACAAGTTATCCCACTTTCTTTGATTTTTCTTGATGAATGGTGATTCAAATCATACATTAACATCATTTTAGGGTTAAAAATCCATTTTGGTGAAAAATCTCAAAAAGTCAAAGTTGACTTTTGTGCACACTTGACTTTTTATCAGATGAATTCCAAACTGTGCAATTCTTCATGAAATCATGTCCTTGACCTAAATCAAACTTGATGGACATGTTCCATGGGTGTCATAGGGTATATTGAATCATGTCTTAGGGCTTGGGAGCATGTCCTGGTCAAAAGTCAAAGTTACAGTTGACTTTCCTCGCGAAACCCTAATTGTGGTGCAGATGAAATTGAGACTTGTTGCTCAAGCTTCTTGGATTAATCCATTGTTCCAAATGGATCAATATAGTTCATTAGAGACCCTCGAACCCTCTCTTGAGGTCTTGGCTCATGATTTGCCCTAAAAGTCTACTTAGGGGTGAATTAGGTCAAGAAACCCTAATTCCTGATTTTTTATGAATGCATCCCCTGAGGCAAAATTGACTTGATGATTGGGTCCATGAGGTCCCATGAAGTATATTAGGTTATTTTTTGGATCATTGGCTTGTGCCCAGATGAAAAATTTCCATTTGGAGGCCCTGGTCGACCAAAACCCTAATTTGGTGACACTGTCGATCTTGAGACTTGATCCACCTAGAAGGGAGCAGCCTTGTGCTTGATCCTTGAAGTGGGAGTCCTTTTGATCCATTGTGGATGTTTGAGAGGTTAGACAAGTTGAAGATCATGCCATTCCTTGATTGATCCTTTGTCTAAGAACTCTAAGAGGGCTTGAAACCCTAATTCTTGATGGTAGTGAATGCTCAACAATCCTTGAGGAGATTGATGAGGCATGAAGGTACATCCATATTATGATGATGATTTGCACAATGATGGGAAATCTAAGTGGTCAAAATTTGGGGTATGACAACGACCACGGGTGGGTAAGTGTTTTTTATGTGAGCGACGAGCTCTTTCCGAAAAAAAGAAATTTGAAACCCAACAATCCCGAAGGATAAAAAGATTTGAATTTGTTTGGTGTTTTTTAGACAGAAGTGTTTTAAGTTAGTTCGTAACTTACATTGAACCAAAGTCTACCATGCGGGAACGAGTGAATCGCATGGTCGCCCCCAAATGGGACGTATGCTAAACACTCTAGAAGAGGAGGGGGACCCCTCGTTCTCCATTTCCTACACTTAAGGCACAAGCGCAATATACGTTATATTTTATTAAGTGCTTTCAAGAAGTTTTGAGATGAGAAGAGAGAAGACCCAAAAGGAAACTCTAAAGGGAAACTAAGAGTCCTAATGTTATCATGCATGGATATCCTATGGTTAGTGAGGTTTAGGAGAGACGACTACCTAAAGCCTAATGCTAATCCTACTCCAAGCTTAATCAAAAATTAAGTTGGACTAGGTAGCTCTAAAGGGAAAAGAATCCAAGACTTAATCAAGTCTTGAGATCCAAGGGAGGAAGAGAGTGAAAGAGATGGGAGAAGCATATTAGATGCTAAAACAAACACAAGTAAGAAAGCTTAAAAGATAAAGGAGAAGTTAGAATTTGGATGACTATCCACATCCCATTCACTTACCATTAGCCCCTACATGGTTAGCAAAAACAAACATAAGAAACAATAAGACAAATGAAACCCAAACAAATCACAACCCAAAGAGAAATGATTACAAACCATATAAAACTCATCCAAGTCAGAATGTACACCTTATAGGTGACTCATAATGTTTACCAAACAAACTCAAGCAAAGGGAATGTAAACAAGTGGCAAAACATCCAAGAAAGTCATTAAAGAAGGAATAGAAGAAGAATGAGTGGTTATGCAAGGTGATCATGCAAGAATGCTTCAAATAAAATCCAAGTCAGAATGTGGATGACCTAATCATGTGCCTAAACATGTTATACAAGTGTCACACAAAGCATACAAGCAAGTATCCAACATTAGGAATCATTACGAGAAGAAGAAAGAAGCATGTAAATGAAACATGTTAAAGGATGCAACATGAAGCATGGATAACATATGACATGAATACAAAACTCCAAGGTCAGAAACATACATCAAATGAGATGCAAAGAAGTGATATGGCATGGCATACATAAACTGAACACAAACCAAGAAGAGGCATAGATGCGAAGAAGTGAAAAGATAAGTCAAAAAGAGGCATGTAAATCAACATTGAACATGTGCACAAAATCTGCAACAACCTCACACCAATGACTTATGATGGCAATCAAATGACCTATAATGATTCAAATATTATTAATGAAGTCAAAGAAGCAAACCCAAACAATGGCACAAGTGCCTTCTCAAGCAAGTAACCAAACATGATCCAAAGATGTGCATAAAAGAGACCTCCAACAAAGAGCAATCAAGTAATTAGCAAATCAACTTCAGAAATTACCAAATTAATTCTCACAATACCTCAACCATAAGCAAACATCATATTAAAAATTCATGCAAAAAATCACAAGATAAGTCCTTCAAACAATTATGCAAAGTCACATAGGAATTATGAACTAATATACAAAAGAAAGGGACCAAAATGCAATATGAACAGAATTTAAAAATATGAGAAAAATATGTTTATGCACTTCAACATGTTAATGAAACAATGCAAAAAGAATGGACTCAAAATGTTTTATAGATGAAGAGAAACAAAATCAGCAAATTGAAGTGTGCACAAATGGGACAAACCACAAAGAAATTAAACAATTAATTAATTCAGATGCCAAAAATAAAATAAAAAAGGAAAATAAAATTTGGAAAAATTTTATAAAACTAAAAACAAACTTCATGATTTTTTTTTGTAATTTTTGGATGCATAAAAATGACTTTAAAAAAATTCAAATGCAAAACAACAATTAATGAAAATAAAAAATAAAAAAAAGAAATAAACAAAGAGGGGTGCAAACAGCAACAATTCACGTTGGAAATAAGAAATGGGCTTAAATTGGGGGTGGGAATAACAAAGAAATACCAAGCCCAGTCCAATACAAAGGTCAGCGCATACCATAGACTCAGTCAACCAAAAGACCTCATACACACCATCAGATTAAATCCACGCATCATATCAAGTCAACATATCAACCAAGTAATCATGATTAACGTTCAGGATCACACAACCACCATAATTAACATACATACGCGCACACTTAAACACTCAGCACACAATATAACCCACGTGAGCAGCACATGCACATTTTAATGTGTTGGCATCATTTCATCCACATGATTAAATCAACGCATCACAACCAGTCAAACAATTAAAAAGTAAACAAGATGAGAGGTTATGATCTGGTGGCATATGGTAATTATCATGGGGTAACAAACATTCAAACAATAAAATAAAATCAGAAAAACTCAAAACGTGGCAACACCAGGACCCTTGGATCACAACAATGGACGGTTGAGATTGTGTCTTCTCCACTTAAACCCTTCACCGGCCAGAGCAATAACCAGACGCCAGAGCCCTAGCTCCGGTCGTCATCTCCGGTGACCTGCAGTTCAAATTTCTCCAGAAATTGCATACGAGTACACTATTCCAACCAGAATTCAACAAGGATCAATAATATCATATTCATTTCCACAAACAATCCACATACAAACCAAATCGAGCAAAATAAAGTTTGGATCCAAAACTTAAATCACCAAATACTCTCATAATACACGTCCAAACTTAAAATAAAATAGATCATCATGCTCAGCACACATCACAGATCATTATGCACACTTAAAATTCAAGTTCTATGATGATGAATTTCATACCAACCTGAACCTTGAAGAGCTCAAAATACCACAAGAACGCCTTCCAAAAGCTGCAGATCAAGTCCTTGGAACCTCTAATTGCAAAATAAATGCAACTAGAGCTTGGAATCACGCTAGATCTTGAGGTTTGAACTTGGATCCTCTTGAACTGAACTTGGTGACCACCTTGCTCTCAGCTCAAAATGATGGTTGATTCTTGTTCTACTCTCTTCACTGATCAAGAATGTGGAAAGAAATCTCAAAGAAACTCCAAGGAGAGGGAGAATCGAAGAAGAGAAAGCGTGGAGTGAAAAATGGATTCTGAGCCAAAATGAATGCATGACCTAATTTTGGAGGCATGAGTAAGCTTATATACTCTCCATTAGTCCACTGATTGTGATTAACAAGTGATTAAACCTTTGGTTAGTGAGATGTGGATGAATTTGCAAATTTGCACTTTGTGTTGTACACCCTCCTCCACACGTGTATTGGCAAGGTTCTCATGATGGATCATTCACAAATCTTGTACTTACCAGAATTGGATTGGAAATGGGCCTTGAAATCACTTGGTTGGTGAGTTTTGAATCAATTTGCAATTTTGAACTTTGTTGAATAAGTGAAAAATAAGTCATGGAATGAATTGATTCAAAGGCCAAAAATGATCCTCTTGACTTGTATTTTGATGTTGTAATGTGACATGAAGTAATTGGGAACATTACAAGTCCTTTTGAGTGAAAATGCCAATGGTGGAAAATTTGACATATGAGAAATCCATGAAATGCACCTTGCATTGTTTTGACCATAACTTGAGAACCACAAATGATATGGAGACAAGCTAGTAATTTTTGGAAATGGGAGAGAAAGATCTTCAACTTTCATGTTGGAGGAAAATTCATTTGGAGCTTCCTTGATGATGAAAAGCCAAGTTGAATGTAGTGGAAAAATTGCCAAAAATGGAAAGTTCTCAGTATAGGTCATTTTCCAAATTTAGTAACTTTTGCACAAACTCTTGATTCTTGAAGAATGGCATGAATCTTGACAATTGAAGACCATATGAGGATGTGAGACCTTGAAAACCATGAAAAGAACCTCAAAATTCCATAGTTGACTTTCTCCTTTACAGTTGACTTTTCTTGGTTCACAAACAACTGATCCACTGAGCATTCTTCACCATGAACCATTATCCAAGTCTCCCTCCATGACCACTTGTGTTAGTTCTGCAGCTATGCAGTATTTGTGTTGGCTAAATTTTGTTAAAACCTATATGATAGCTTTATGTCACTAAAGTTGTTTTAACATGTGCTTGTGTGTATCTGCCAGTATAGTTTAGTTGCAGGTTGTGGAAATGTCAAGTGTGATGTCTTGGCATGTTGTGCTGCACTAAGCTAGTATGAGTGCATGGTTATGTCATGAAAGATTCAGACATATTGGACCTCACTAAACCTGAAGGTTAAGGTTCTGTGATGTGATGTCAAACATGACGTCCAAAGTAACATTCTGTTGAGATTGTTTTGGTTTTATTTGCTGCGTATTTTTTTGAAGACTGACGTGTGTTTACATTCTGTTATGTGGTGAGAGAAAATCATGGTCTGTCGTTCTTGTAGCAGCAATATGTTTAATAGGACATGATTACTTGCTAAGAAGAACAGGTTAAGCAAGAAGTCCTATTGTATGCTGAGACATGTTGAGATGAGAAGTTCTCATCATCTGGAGCAACATGTCGGATAAGATGTCCTATGCTGAATCATTCGACATCGCGCCTGTGCTGAGCTGGACAGTTAAATTCTGTTATGATTTAACAGATGCAGAATATTCTGGGAATATTATGTTATCCTATGTGGCGCTGTTTTATAGGTCTGGAAGGTTCAAGTCAGAATCAAGAAGAATATTAAAGAATAATGACTTTCTAATTATGGAGATAAATTAGGAAGGAATTGATTGAAGACCTATTATGTAGCATAAGTTTCTGCTGATTTGTAGCAGCTTATTTGCTGCGATTTTGAAGGCCCAAATCCAGTTGGGAATAGGTTATATATAGATGCTCTGTAACCTAGTTTTGTAACGATTCCAAGATGTAAAATTATTAGGGTTTCGTTCTTGTGAACCACTCTCTAGGAGAGTTGGTATGGCTGTACCACTCAACATGTGAGTTGGACAGTTTGTGAGTGTGATCCTCGAAGCTGTTAAGTAAGAGGAGTATTGTTCTTGGAGGAAGCTTTTAAGTAACTCTAAGTTGTGTCTTGGAAGTGTATATTCCTTGCTGAATTAGTGTGTAGGTAAAGAGCCGTTGATGCAGTGGCGGATTGTCAACTGCTAGACATCATTGCAATGATTGGGAGTGAGAAGGGTTTCTCATATCTAGAGAGGATCTAGGTAGAAGGGTCATTGGGTAGTGATTAAGTGATAAGCTATAAACGGGTAGTTTAGCTTTGAATTGATACTGCTGATAGTGGACTTCATCCCTGGCTTGGTAGCCCCCAGAGTAGGTGTGTTAGACCGAACTGGGTTAATAATTCTGTGTGTTGTTTTTATCTTTTCAGTACCGTGCTTAGTGTTATATATCTTGCCATGTGTGTTCATGTCAGACCAGATGTCGAATGACATGTTATAGGACATCTGAATTCTGCACATGTACCAGAATTTCAACTTGTGAGCATAAAGACCTCATGACACCATGCTTGAACACACCAAGCCCTCCAAGAAGTCCTTTTGACTCACAAACCCTAATTGGTCCCTCTGGTTAGGAAGGAAAGAATCACTTGTAATCTTGTGCCATGCTTGACCTTATGAAGGTATGGTGAACTCCTCAAACCACCTTGAGGCTTGAGACTCCTTTGAAAAGAACCAAGTACCTTGATCCCATGCTAAGAACCATGCTATGCACAAATGCTAATGCAAGAAATGCAAAGAAACATAAGCCAGTTAGCTAAAAGCAACAAGGCAAATTTTGGGGTGTTACAGCTGCCCCTATTCAATCAACTTGGTCCTGAAGGTATGATAGTGACGGCTATCATGCGTTCAAAGGATTCACGGAGATTGAATACCAAAAGAAACCTGAAATTTGCAATCCTCAAAGGAGGGACGACTCCACTGGGGAACAAGAAAAAAATGTTGCACCGTCACAACATGTACTAGTGTTGGAAACTAATACATACGATGTATTGAAAAGTCTTGAAATAAACATAAACGAGTGTTAACTATGCTGGGAATAAACACGGACGGGTGTCAAGGAATCAAAGATATCAGATACGGACGGGTACAAAAGGGTTCAATACGGACGGGTACTGAAAAGGTACGCGGACGGGCGCCAAATGTCAATGCGGACGGGCATTGAAACAAAGGTTCAAACACGGACGGGTGCCAAATGTCAATGTGGACGGGCATTGAAGCAAAGGTTCAAACACGGACGGGTGCTGAAAGAACACGGACGGGTGCCAAATGTTAATGCGGACGGGCATTGAAACAAAGGTTCAAACACGGACGGGTGCCAAATGTCAATGCGGACGGGCATTGAAACAAAGGTTCAAACACGGACGGGTGCCAAAAGAACACGGACGGGTGCCAAAAGAACACGGACGGGTGCCAAATGTCAATGCAGACGGGCATTGAAACAAAGGTTCAAACACGGACGGGTGCCAAAAGAACACGGACGGGTGCCAAATGTCAATGCGGACGGGCGCCAAATGTCAATGCGGACGGGCATTGAAACAAAGGTTCAAACACGGACGGGTGCTGAAAGACCACGGACGGGTGCCAAATGTCAATGCGGACGGGCATTGAAACAAAGGTTCAAACACGGACGGGTGCTGAAAGAACACGGACGGGTGCTGAAAGAACACGGACGGGTGCCAAATGTCAATGCGGACGAGCATTGAAACAAAGGTTCAAACACGGACGGGTGCTGAAAGAACACGGACGGGTGCTGAAAGAACACGGACGGGTGCCAAATGTCAATGCGGACGGGCATTGAAACAAAGGTTTAAACACGGACGGGTGTTGAAAGAACACGGACGGGTGTAAAAGGATAAATTTACTGGGGATTAATCTCGTTGGGGAATGGAAAACAACACGGACGAGTGTCAACAAAAGGTCAATACGGACGGGTATTGAAACAAAAGGGGATAAGGCGACCTCTCTGGGGATTGAAATGCAACATGGACGGATGTCATCAAAAGGTCAATACGGACGGGTATTGAAATCACACCGGTTCAAACACGGACGGGTGCCGAAGGAAACATGGACGAGTGTCTAACGGTAAAGAAAATCTGGGGGGATAAACCAAAGGACCACATGGACGAAGGGGTACAAAGGGATCACGGGTTCACGATCCTGGCAAACAACTCTGCAAGGGAATGTCAAATATTGCTTTGAATGACTAAACCCACCACCTGTGGAGTAAAGTCAAAAGATAGCTCCTGAAATTCGGCTTTTCTTGACGAATGAAAACTCAAACCTGGCTTATGCTTCAGATGTATATGTTTGAATTTTGCCATAATGCTCCACACCAAGTGGAAATGCTACGCATTTGGGAGGATGCCATGCAAAACAAATGCTCATGCAATGCAAAAGACCGTCCCAGCGAAATAAACTCTGAGAACAGAAGCAACTCCACCGAGGACGACAAACTAAACCGTCATCAAACCAAAGAAAACATGTTGAGGAAAACTTCACCCTGCCAGAGAAGACCACAATCACCAATTCTGCTGGAGATGGACGAAACTCCGAGAGAATACCCACTCCATTAGGGAATATCAAGATCAACAACTCTGCTGGAGATGGACGAAACTCCAAGAGAATACCCATTCAGCTGGGGAGGGAGATGAATACTGAAGATGGAAACTCCTCCGCTGGGGATCACCAAATATTTCAAAACTTGGATTCAACGCCTGCCAAAAACAATTGGACTTAAGACCTACTGGGGATACCAATCACCACCAGACTTTGGTTGGGGATATGAGCTTAATCTGCTGCTAGGGAAATAACTTTACCCTCACCATGTTGGGGATTAGATCAAGCCGTCGTCGTTGAGACTATACTTTCTGACCAACTGAGGAAAGTAGACACCAGGACTCTGTGGGGATGATAGCATCTTTGTCCACAAACTTCCCACTGGAGATACAACATCATCCACCTTAGAGCAATTAACTTCTGAATCCTTGCTGGGGGAATAGTAATCCAAACACAACTTTGGCTGGGTATACAATCCTCTGTACTCCTGTTGAGGGGGACGATCCTCTTATGTCATGCTGAGGGGGACGATCCTCGTCGACACATCTGCTTGGAAAATAGTAATTGTCAACATCCACTCTGCTAGGGGATAAACACCTTGTTTCCTGACTAGCTGAGGAAAAAACAACTGCCCCATACTCTGTGGGGAAACACCACCTGCTGAAGAAAGGTGAGCCAAATCACAACTCTGGTTGGGGGAAAACCTTTTATCTCCTGCTGAGGGGGACGATCCTCAACGACTCTGCTCGGGGAATTACCTCTTTATACCCTGTTGAGGAAGACGATCCTTAATACTCTGATTGGGAAGAGTAATAAACTGTTGAGGACTATCAGACTTCAAAGTTGGAGAGAGCAGCTCTACTGGGGAGGTACCAATAAAGATTGGACTTTGAATTACTTGAGATGACTAGATCTGACCATTGAGGAAGAGGATATTCTGACTCCTTATCGTCTTCTTGACGATATTCTATCGTCTTACCTTGCTGAGAGTAAGGATTCCATCTGTACTGCTAGAGATAAGAAACCTTCATAAAAGCCCTTTTCGAACATAGGAAAATTCTCTGCTTGAGGAAGAATAACAATTCCCACACCTTGCTGGAAAAAGATACACTTTGGCTCTTTGCTGTAGGGAAAAGATTCCAAAAGTCCCACACTGGGAACAACTCAGTGCTGATTGTCAAGAGCGAAACACAGTTCCTTTAACTCTCCACCTTGCCCCAGACCACAGGGTCTACTTGAAGCAATCATCTTAAGAGGATTTTACAGAAAACCTGGCGTTCAACAATTCCCCAGGGTTTTCAAACTCTTAGAGATGTATCCGGTCTGGACATAACTGTCCCATACTTCATGATTCGTGAAGTAAACCACCTCGAGAGGGTTCGTAATGACCTGAAATGTTCTGCCACAGTATTCTGAACCTTGCAGAGGTGCTATTGATTGACTGTGTTCTGAAGGGAAAAAAACTCCTCGCGCCCTTGAAGTGACCTGCCCCAGTACCAGCCTTGCAATACATTTGTCTCTGACCGACTAGTCTTCGAGAGATTTACCGAACCTCGACGTGATTTCCCCAGTTTACACGCTTGTGGAGAGATTTATTGGATCTCGACATAATTGCCCCAGTTCGAAGAAATTTTCTCAACATGAATGCCCCATGGTGGATTGTATTCTGAAAAGACCTTCTCAACTTGAATTCCCCAGCTTGGCTACATTTTGAAGAGATTTCCCGGTGTGATTGTCCCAGATTGGTTACATCTCAACGCCTTTTTCCCACATAATCTTTCAGCAACATGTCCTCTGGAGTCTCAGGCACCTCAACTTGGCCAGTTTAAGCTTCTCGACTGATGTTCATCATGTAAGCTTCTTTGATGTCAAACAAATGTATGCAAGTAGAAAATATTTATTCTGAGAATGATTATTCAAATGCAACACATATGTTAATCTTGAAGTCCTTATTGAAAATATGTCACACAACCGAGTTACGACACTTATTTTTGAAAGGAAAGCAATACGCACATGCAACACCAAAAATCTTATTAGCACAACTCATGGGAGTCAGGAACGCTATCTCGTTGAAGTACGCCTTCAGACTAAACCCTGTTTAAATTAGGACTTTTAAGGGTTGTAGCGTGGCCTGGTTCGCTGTTTGAGGAAAAAGGATTTATGGCTCAAAGTTTATTGGTACCCATCCACTCTTCGTGATATTCTCCAGTCCTATGTTCAGCTAATTTGACACAAGCGCTCGTCTCTCAAAAGGTTCCCCGATTTCTAGGGAATCCATGCAACTGATGATTCGACACCTGACGAGGTTTTGGACTAACAGTCGCCCCTTTTTGTCTTTTGCGTCTGTAGCCACACGACTTTGTTCTTATCGAGGATTTTCTTTGTAACCCTTTTGGCATTTCGCTTTCTCATTCTTTTGCTTTTTGTTCCCTAATTTTTGCCTGGACTGACTCTTTTGAGTTTTCAATTTTGAAGTCTAGCGGGATGCCTTAACTTTTGCCTAAGTCACTTGCTTTCAAGCTTTTCGACTTAGCAGGATTCTTCTTTTTCTCTTTTTTCTCTTTTTTTTTTTTTTTAACAAGTCGTGTGACACCGTTTTGCCTGACTTGTTTGAAAGGCCTGTGACTGTTTCACTCTTCGGTTGGTGAGGAGTAACCATTGTGGTTCTACACCTCTTAACCTCTTGATAGTGGAATGGAAGGTAATGGATCCTCAGATGTACACTCCTTCTGAAAGTTGAACACTTGGTCAAACTAACTGACGCCTACCCTACCACTGGGTTAAAATTGGGGGTTTTTCGTTTTCAGAAAGAACTCCTACTACTAGGCTCAAAGGGGTTGACAAAGGTCTATCTCCCTTATATCTCCAGTGTTTGTGAATTAGAAACAATGCCTGTACATCCTTAACAGGGGTTTTTATCCAAAAGCGTACCATTAGAAATCTGCGTTCTTATTTCGTCATCCTCCCTCCAAGAGTCTAGGCAAGAAAGATAGTATTGCAGTGCATATAAACATGACATGAGTGCATAAAAGTAAGATACTTCAGGAACAACACATCATTGCATTAAAATCCACATTCAAACACAAACAAGTTTTTACATGCAGATAATGTTTAAACAAACAAAGGAAAGCTACATATGAAAGTGCAATAAAGAAACTAATGATTGCCATTGTTGAGGAGACTTGACTCCGTATGGACTTGTTGTTTCTGATGACGCTCTTGCAATCTGGTGCTTACTCTGACAAAGAAGCTTCAATCCAAAGGGGTACCATCTGGCGTGATAACCTTTGAGTCAATCAAGTCTTGCACCTTGTGCTGGAATGCATTACAGTTATAAATTGTGTGCCCAAACGTTCCCGAATGGAACTCACAGCTAGCGTTCATGTCAAAGTCCAGAGGGATAGGGTACAGCACTGGCGTAGCATTCCTCGTTTGAATCAGAGAGTTCCTGAGCAGACGAGCAAACAACTAACTATAAGGGATAGGATCAATTATCCTCTTGGGCCTTCTTGCTCTGAGTTTCCCCTGCTGCTGATAATTATGCTGCTGCTGATTCGGGCACCCAAACTGCCCCTGTACTTTCCTTTCCACATTCGGCTGAGGCACAAACAAAGGTTGCTGACGTAAAGCTTCTACAGCAAGAGGTTGTGGAGAAAGTCCATGACATGATGTGGATCCTGCAAAGAGGGGAGGAGTCTCTACTTCCTTTGCAACAATTGGGGTAAAATCACCTTGTATACTCACGCCGCCCGACGTGAATTCAATTGCCCCTGCATCAATCAAATCCTGGACTTGGTGCTGAAAGGCCCTACATTTCTCCACTGTATGCCCTGGTGCCCCAGAATGGAAATCACAATGGGCTCTTGCATTGTAGCCTGTTGGGGGATTACCAGTAAGAGGAGCCAAAGTCCTTTTCTGTACTAGTTGCAATTGAAGGAGATGTTGTTGTAGCGGTAAAATCTGTGAGTATAAGCTATTAATTAACTCAACTCAAAAATAAGCAAGAGTCGCCACCGTACTTTTATTTTTATCCATAAAGGAAAGGAAAAAAGAGCGAACAAAGCCTAAAGAGATAAGGGTAAGGGGGTTGGTTATGTAAAGGGAAGGTTTTACGCACCCAATACATCTATAGTACTCTATAGGAGCCCTTTGATGTATTCACTGCTTTTGGTCTGAAAATGGTTTGCTTGTAAAGAGATTGAGGAGATGAGAGGAGAAATATTTTTTAAGATTTTTGTGTTTGGAGAGACTTATCGCCTTATGCCTACGTACCCACGATGTGCAATGTAGGATCAAAACCTCGTAGTTCGTGGTACAAAGAACAAAAATTATTGGTTATGGTTTATTTTATCTTGAAAAAAGATAACCTGTCATTCTCAAGAGAGAATACTCAACTAATTACCCAAAGGTATGGGAAAGTGGCATTTGCATCACATTAAGATGGAGGATTTGCTTGGATTAACATCAACAAGACTAATCACTTCAACATCTAAGTGGAAAACGACCATACTTTCAACAAAATACCATGGTTAGGAGTTTTACATCTCATCAAAAAAATGACTCATGTCTAATTCTTTTTTGAAAAGTTTAAAAGAAAAAGGTGCATAAAAGCACAAAAATTTGGATGACTTTTGTATTTTTTATGTTTTTTATGAAATGGTCAAAGTATGATTTAAGATGGATTGACTTTTATTAAAAAAACAAAGTTAAAAAAGTCACTTGACAAAAAGTCAAGGTTTTATTATGAAAGCGGTTTTAAGTTGAAAACAAGAAGGTTTTGAAAAAGAGAGAAGATTTTGAAAATTTAAGAATGGGGAGGAGAAGAAGTGACTATCCTAGTGCGTGAAATAAAAGCTAGGGAAAAGAAGGATCTAACCAAAATGAAGCCACTTCAAAGAAATATTAAAAGAATTCCATCCTTAAGCAAATTGGCCAAATAAAGGCAAGTCTTCAATCAACACTCCAAGCAAAGGGATAAGAAGTCCTAATTCTAGGTCCATAAATCCAATATCACTTCAAAATAGGCCCATAAAGAGATCACTCCAAAGCATAGGATAGTAACCAAAAGTCCAAATGAAGAGAATTAAGTTTTTTATGGTTTAAGTCTTTATTAATGTTTTAGAAGTCCAAATGGACAAAGTAAAAATCAAGCACAAAATAATAGCAATAATAAAGAAATATAAACATGAATATGGGATGATAATATGAGACATAAAAATAAAAGAGATAAGGGAGCAAGAAGTAATCACAATATAATATGTAACATTAATATATACACAATAATGGTATGGTGAACTTAATCATCCACAACCAAGAAAAAGTGGCCAAAAGAACAAAAAGATAATCGATTCCGCTTCGTGTCTTGCACTACGGCGATTAACCAATGCGATTAGGCCAAATTTAATGAAAACTTGAAAGAAGATCGGGAGACCCGAAGCAACTACGCATCAAGCTTCAAAGTTTATGGAACTAACGCAAACAATCAATCAACCTTGGGATTACGCGACTAATCAAAGTCCGGTCCACGAAAGTACAAGTATCGAATTGGATTTATTCCGAATAGGGGCGAATTTTGGTCTATGTTAAGCGCACGCCGAGTAATTTGTTCGAGCAATTACCCTACGAATGAGGCCGGCCAAGAGATATATGTGTTAATGCACGCGAGATAAACGATATAGGGATCGTTATCCTAAAGCGATGCCACACGAAAAGAAAAAGTGGTAATGATCTCATCTCGATCGAAATTCAACAAAGAAATTTCACGATCACTTCGACTTTCATCGATCAAAAAGAAAAAGAAATGGAAGAAAGAGGAAACCAAATTTGAATTACAAATTCAAGACAATTCCATCTTTAAGTTCATTCACTCATTTTGGTGGATTAAAGTGCTAAATATATCATTAACTCAAAGCACCTAAAGTGAATTAAATAATTCACTTTAAAGGTAGATTTGAATTAGTGAATATTTATCCAACTTCATCTACACCCTAAGTCCAATGAATTTAAAGAGAAATAATGCCTTAAAAAATGTAATTCAAATCCAAAATTAAAAAGAAAGATGAAAAACAAGAACAAAATATCCAAATAAATTTTTTCAAGAAATTGCTTATAAACAAAATACAAAGATTTTTATAAAGAATAAAATCCATTAAAACATTAAAAGAAAAAAAAGAACAAGAAAGTAGTGAAAATGATTTTACTAACCAAAAAAAAAAAAATAGAAAGAAGTTCTAAAAAAAAAGGAGGTGTATGGAGAAAAATGGTGGTAGTGTAATGAATGGGCTAGGCCCAATGCTTTCCATTAAAAGAGAAATATGAAACAAAAACAAATAAAACAAAAAAAAAACAAAAAAAATAGAAAAGGAAATGAAAAAGAAAAAGAGTCAGAAAGTGAAAAATGAAGAATATCTTCTTCTTCTCCAAAGCCATGCGCTACTATTCATCAAAACAACACCATGCTTCAAATCGGAGCGACGGAGCTCAAACCATATACCGTTGCGATCGTGAGACAGAGAGGATTTCAAATATGTAATCGATTTCAACCGTCGTAAACAAAGTGCAACGCAAACTGAGATTAAAGCTTCGCCGGAAAAATTTCACTACCTTCAAAAATCAAGTAAGCACTCTTTAAATTCTTCCTCTCTTCTTCCTTGCCTTGAATGAGTGTGGTTGTTGTTGATTTATGCAAGTTTCTTTGTTGTTCGGAATGGTGAGGATTTTGGACGAAGAAAAATGGAATTTCGGAAGAAAATGGTTTGAGTTGTGTTTTTGGCAGAGGTTTGAGGGCTGCCAAAGCTTGATGAAATGAGGAGAGTGATGCTTAATTTATAAAAGGATGTGGTGAGTTATTGATGCCGTTTTGCTATTTTTCTCGCGTTTTGGAATGATGATTTTTCCCGCGTGAGGTGAATATTGTGCGCTGCGTTTTGTTCTGATGATGGATGTCGTTTTGAGCTGCGGCGTGATATTTTGATGCGCTGCGTTTCACTTTGCAAATTACACTGCAGCTGCCGTTTTGATGATGTGCGGCTTGGAGTGTGGCTTTAAGTGGCATGGAACTGTTTTGCGCATGAGGCTTCACTGCAGCCCTTTTTTTCAATTTTTTTTGTGTTCATTTTTTGTTAACATGTTGATGGTTATTGGGCTTATGAGTTTTTTTTTTGTGAAGTAATAATTTGGACAAAGGTTTTTTTTGAACAAATTGGTTATAACAAGATAATTGAAAATTGGTTAAGGGTATTTAATTAGAGAGAAAAAAAATGTTTATAGAAAAAAGTGATTTGTGAAATTGGATATGAAATGGATATAATTGGACAAACTTGGAAAATGATGGATAGACAAATGGATCTAAAGTGGATATGGTTTATGAAAAAGAGTGGATAAAAATTGGTATAAATGAGGCAAAGTGGATAATTGGATATTAAAAAAAAAATGGGTAATTGGATTTTGGTTTAGAAAAGGGATGGATAATGAAAATGGTTTAAAAAATAAAATAAAAAGATTTATTTGGATATAGGATTGAATTGGATTTGGAAGTAAAAAGGATAATGGAAGTGGGTTAGAAAAATTGTAATGGGTCTTGATGTAGTAATAGGAGGTGTGGGTAGAAAAATGGAAAATGGGCTTTGTGTCATGAATATAATGAATGGCCTTTTTGTAGATTAATGATTATGAAAAATGGTGATGGATATAGATTTCTAAAAAAAGATGTGGACATGAACAATTGGATAATTGGATGTGGATATTAAAAATTGGTTATTAAAAAAATGGATATGAAAAGTTTTAGGGAAGAAAAATGGATTTAAAGTGGATATTTAGAAATTTTGGATATAATGGATAACTCTAAAATGTGGATAAATGGAAATTGGGTTTTTGAATAATAATAAAAAAAAATGGTTTAGAAGAGGAAATGGATAAAATTGGAAAAGGAATATGGTTTAGAAAAGAAATGGTTTAAGGAATGGAGAGCAAATCTTTATTATTTTTTTTAGCCCAAAACCAAACTTGACTTTTTCACACGCCTCTGATAAAGTGCACACAGCTACCACTGAACAAACCACAACTAAACAACAGCCATTTGAATAAGTTCTGAATCACTTCAAAATTCATCTGAATCAATTATCTTGGAAAATAAATCCACAGATGAACACAATCTTGATTGATGAACTCAGATGAATCTGATGAATATCACCGCACAACAACTTGACAGTCACTGCTTTGAGGAATAAACCGCGGCCACAAATAACTCGCACTTAAAGCAATTACTTGATAGTTTGACCAAGATGAGGTCAAACATCATCCGAACTCAACCATAACTGAATAGCCGCACAATCTCCAAGACATGTCTTTGCCATCAATTTTCTGCAAAACCTTAAACACACAAAGAAGAAGAAACAAGCAAAAATTGCAAAATATTTTTGGTATTTTGGTTAGAGGTTAGTAAACAGAAACAAACATAAAGCAAGTAATAAAAACACACGGATACGTGGGATCTTAGGGGCAAAAATTAGGGTATTACAGCTGCAATAGCTGAGAATATGGCATAGGGAGCGGATGAAAAACTCTTTCAGACTGCTTCGGTCTCTGTGCACACTTTTTATTCTTAGACTTATCTTGGGAGACAATACCTGCTTGCTGTTGGGAAGGTTCTTGAACCTTGGGTTGTGAAGGGGATTCACGAGGAAATCCATGATCTAGCGAAGATCCCACAGAGATGGGAGGATTAAGGACTTCTGTTGCGGAAGCGAGCACATGACTGTTTTCCTTCTTTAACATTATTTTCAAAATTTCCATGACCAAACCCATCTGAGTCTTCATCTGATTGACCTCTTCCCTCAGCATCTTCTGGTCTTGCATGAGAGTTTGCATATTCCCCATAAACTGCCCCAGGAGATTAACAAAAAGAAGAACGGGAGGACGAAACTCCACCGGGGAAACACAATCACAGGTGACCACTAACTAGCCGGGGAACACACCGCACAACTATTGGGACTCAGCTGAGGAAAAGATTCAAACTGGAGATAACTGTATATGGAAATAAACCACAACACAACAAGGATATAACTCAACAGGGAAGACTTAGCAAAACAAGGCTCCACTGGGGAAAATCAATACCTCAACAATGAACTGTCTCGTCTAACCGAGGAGACTAACCATCCATCTGAGTAGAAAACCCCAACAATGAACTGTCTCGTCTAACCGAAGAGACTAACCATCCATCTGAGTAGAAAACCTCAACAACGAACTGTCTCGTCTAACCGAAGAGACTTACCATTCATCGGAGTCACAAATCTCAACAACGAACTGTCCCATCAAACCGAAGAGACTTACCATTCATCGGAGTCACAAACCTCAACAACGAACTGTCCCATCAAACTGAAGAGACTTACTATTCATCGGAGTCACAAATCTCAACAACGAACTGTCCCATCAAACTGAAGAGACTTACCATTCATCGGAGTAGAAGAACCTCAACAGCGAACTGTCCCATCAAACCGAAGAGACTTACCATTCATCGGAGTCACAAATCTCAACAACGAACTGTCCCATCAAACCGAAGAGACTTACCATTCATCGGAGTAGAAGAATCTCAACAACGAACTGTCCCATCAAACCGAAGAGACTTACCATTCATCGGAGTCACAAATCTCAACAACGAACTGTCCCGTCAAACCGAAGAGACTTACCATTCATTGGAGTCACAAAATCTCAACAACGAACTGTCCCATCAAACCGAAGAGACTTACCATTCATCGGAGTCACAAATCTCAACAACGAACTGTCCCATTAAACCGAAGAGACTTACCATTCATCGGAGTCACAAATCTCAACAACGAACTGTCCCATCAAACCGAAGAGACTTACCATTCATCGGAGTCACAAAAGGTATTAACTGCATCGTCTCAGGCTTCTCAAATAAAGGAATGCCACAAAATAGTATTGAACCTTCAAAAGGAGAATCATACGTAGATTTCAGCTGAAGGGTGCAGAATCCTCAAAGGTGCAAAATAAATGCACACTCAATCCAGGTTTCACGGTCTAGAGATCCAAAAAAAATATTGCAGGGGACCAAAGTTCAATCCAGGAACAAGCTAGAAAGAAACGGTCAAACAAAACTCATCCCGAGGAGGAAATATCTCAACTGGGGACTAATTCCAACCAGATAATGAACTGGGAAGGAAACTGAATCAAGATCTTCCACGAGAAACAAACTCAGTGGGGAATTATCAAAGATAGGCATTTTTCTGCTTACAGGTCGACACTCTAAATGGAGAGAGGACACACATGCTCTACGGGGATAACAACACCAGATAGCAAAGAAGCACCAACACAAATGCAAAATGCAAAATGCAACAACAACATGTTATGTACAACAAACAAATGCGCATACGATGCTTATGAGTATGAATATGCTGACAAAACAGAAACATCACAACACCACTAAATACTCGGCTAATCTCAACAAGATGGAGATATCATTGGCAACTCCGCTAGGCATTCAGCTAAAGAAATCCTGCAAGAGATAAACAAAAGCCATCAAAGGAAAATAAATCCTACTACCAGGCTCAAATCTTCCTGGAGAAAAGAAGATACTCCTTGGGGAGAAACCCGAATATCAATCTTCTAGTATCGATGATCCACAAAGAGGATAACAACATCAACTCTGCTTTGAGGATGGCAGGAACACTGTTAGGGAATCATACAACCCAAATCTTTCTGAATCTTCCTGGGGATCGTAAAAATTCACAGGAACTTCCACTTCAAAAGGGTGAAGAGATCTGCTGCGAAGAAATAAAGAATGAATCCGCTGGGGATTAAAGTCATATAAACATCTATACAAAAATCCACTGGAAAAACAAGGCAGATCTGCTGGAGATACGAGAACACTCTCAGAGGATTAACCAATTCTGAGCAAATCATCCTGGACTTGCTGAGAAAATAGCAACAGGTCAAGCTGTGGGGGATTTTAGATCAATACTCATAAAAAATGAGAGAAAACCCAACAAGTGACTAAAAGAGATCTCATCAGCAACTTCACTAGGAGGATAAATCTCTGAAAAACAATCCGGAGAGAAGTACACCTTGGACCTGCCAGGGAAATGAGAAGTTAACCTCACTGCTTTATGATTGGAGAGTAAACGAAACAGTAATGCTTTGTCTCCGCTGGGGAATCAGCAAGGATAGATCATCCTGGTGAGAAATACAAGCACAGATAAGAATCCAACAAACAACCACCAAGTCCATGCTTCTTAAAGGAAAAAACATGGCTTTCTGTTTGGGGATATCCCAAGCAACAACAACACGTCTAGAGGGTAAAACTCTGAGTGAAGATTCCTCATATGATTTCGGTTGGGGACAGCAAAAATGAACCTCTGCGTGGGGACCACCATTAAGGAGAAGTGGACCTCAAAACTACTCAACTGCCTGACCATAACATAATCAGCTGGAGATGACTCAGATCAAGAACTAGCTGGGGAAAACCAAACAGCTCTGGACCTTATGAATTCAACACATCATAACAAACCCAAACCCCTTGTCAACAACTGATTACATTCATAGGAACAAAATCTGTTGAGGAAATATCAACAAATTCTACTGGGGAAGTATCGACAAACTCTACTGGGGAGCTGTCAATAAATTCTCCCAAAGGAGCGAGAGCGAACCCTGCTGAGGAAAACATCGATCCTACTGTCCTTGGAATAACCATTGATGTTCCTTTTCTCATTCATAATTCAAAGGAAAATGTTTTTATAATTTTCAAAAATTTAAATCAATTATTCACATTTTGTTTCAAAAATCATCATCAAAAATAAATGAAATTTTGCAACAGAAACGAAATAAGAATTGCAAACAAAGGGACACAGGCCCAAATTTTATTAATAGAATGGAAGTCCGCAAATGGTGTAATTCCATGGATCATTACAAAGTTTGAAAAATGGTAAATACATGGAAAGGGTTACGTTGAAATACAATGACCACTATTCTCCCTAACAACTTTGAATTCCACTGTGCCCAAAACTTTAGTTGAAGATGATTGAAGCAGAATCCTTGATAGACAATGTTGCTTTCAAATGATCAAGACTGGCCTGATGCAGTTACTTGCCAGAATCCCTAACTTTTGCCTAGATTGCCCTTTCGGGTTTTCAATCTACCGGGATGATTATTTCTGTTTTTGTCTCTAATTTTTGCCTGGACCGCCCTTTCGGGTTTTCAGCCCATCGAGACGCTCATTTTTGCCTAAGCCGCCCTTTCGGGTTTTCAACTTAGCGAGCTGTTCTTTTATTTTTTAGGCGAAGTATTTCTTGACTGCATCGACATTCATAGGACGAGTGAACTCTTCACCATCCATAGTTGTAAGAAGTAATGCACCGCCAGAGAAGGCTCTCTTAACAACATATGGGCCTTCATAATTAGGAGTCCACTTGCCCCTAGAATCATTGGTAGAAGTCGAGATCCTTTTGAGCACGAGGTCGCCTTCTCTGAACACACGAGGTTGAACCTTCTTATCAAAAGCTTTCTTCATTCTCTGTTGATACAATTGGCCATGACACAAGGTCGTCATTCTTTTCTCTTCAATCAGATTTAATTGATCATATCTGCTTTGACACCATTCAGCCTCAGACAAATCAGCTTCCATCAAAACTCTCATAGAAGGGATTTCAACTTCTACCGGGAGCACTGCTTCCATAACATAAACAAGAGAGAAAGGGGTTGCCCCTGTTGAAGTGCGGACAGATGTACGATACCCATGCAGAGCAAAAAGGAGCATCTCGTGCCAATCCTTGTAAGTAACAACCATCTTCTAAACAATCTTCTTAATATTCTTATTAGCAGCTTCAACAGCCCCATTCATCTTAGGTCTGTAAGGAGAAGAATTATGATGCTCAATCTTAAACTCATCGCATAATTCCTTCATCGTCTTGTTATTCAGGTTTGAACCATTATCAGTGATAATCTTGCTCGGAACACCATACCGACAAATGATTTGGTTCTTGATAAACCGGACCACTACTTGCTTGGTCACATTGGCATATGATGCCGCTTCAACCCACTTGGTAAAATAGTCAATAGCCACCAATATGAAACGGTGTCCGTTCGACGCTTTAGGCTCAATCATTCCAATCATATCAATGCCCCACATGGAGAAAGGCCAGGGAGAAGAGATAACATTGAGAGGAGTCGGTGGTACATGAATTTTGTCAGCATAAACCTGGCACTTATGACACTTCTTCACAAATTTACAACAGTCAGATTCCATTGTCAGCCAATAGTAACCTGCCCTTAACATCTTCTTAGCCATTGCATGCCCATTGGCATGGGTACCAAAAAATCCTTCATGAATTTCTTTCATCAACATGTCTGCTTCGTGTCTATCTACACATCTGAGCAAGACCATGTCATAATTTCTTTTATACAACACATCATCGTTAAAGAAGAAACTACCAGCCAACCTTCTCAAGGTCTTCTTATCTTTCTTGGATGCCCCAGGCGGGTACTCTTGATTTTGAAGAAAGCATTTAATATCATAATACCACGGTTTATTATCAACACCCTCTTCAACCGCAAATACATGAGCTGGCCTATCAAGCCGCATAACATCGATTTTGGGCACATCATTCCACCGACTCACCACAATCATGGAGGATATAGTGGCTAAAGCATCCGCCATTCGATTTGCTGCTCTGGGTATATGGTGAAACTCAACTTTATTGAAGAAAGTTAACAACCTTCTTGCATAATCTCGATAAGGAATCAAATCAGGTTGACGTGTCTCCCATTCTCCTTTAATCTGATTAATCACTAGGGCTGAATCTCCATGTACATCAAGAATCTTGATTCTCAAATCGATAGCTTCTTCCAAGCCCATGATACATGCTTCATACTCAGCTGCATTATTTGTGCAAGTGAACGTCAACCTTGCAGTGAAAGGAATGTGAGAACCACGAGGAGTAACAATTATTGCCCCAACACCATTGCCATATTCATTAACAGCTCCATCAAAAATCAAACCCCAACGGGATCCCGGCTCAGGCCCTTCACCAGGTAATGGTTCTTCACAATCTTTAACCTTTAAGTACATCACATCTTCATCAGGAAAATCAAACCTGATAGGTTGGCAATCATCAATTGGCTGGTGTGCCAAATGGTCAGCCAAAACACTTCCTTTTATCGCTTTTTGAGTTCGGTACTCGATATCATATTCTGACAACAACATTTGCCAACGAGCGATCCTCCCAGTTAAAGCAGGCTTTTCAAAAGTATACTTGATTGGATCCATTTTGGATACCAACCAAGTCGTATGATTCAACATATACTGGCGGAGGCGCTTGGCAGCCCAAGCCAAAGCACAACATGTCTTTTCAAGCATTGAGTACCAAGACTCACAATCGGTGAACTTCTTGCTCAAATAATAAATGGCAAACTCTCTTTGACCAGATTCATCTTGTTGACCCAGAACACAGCCCATAGGCTCTTCCAGCACAGTCAAATACATGGTCAAAGGTCTTCCTTCTACGGGAGGAGACAAAATCGGAGGTTCAAGCAGATACTCTTTAATTCTTTCAAAAGCTTTTTGACAATCCTCTGTCCAGACACAACCCTGATCTTTGCGAAGAAGCTTGAAAATCGGCGCACAGGTGGCAGTCATATTGGATATAAATCGGGAAATGTAATTCAAACGTCCCAAGAATCCTCTTACTTGTTTTTCTGTTTTGGGCGCAGGCATTTCCTGAATGGCTTTAACTTTACCAGGATCAACTTCAATACCTTTTTGGCTGACAATAAAGCCCAACAATTTTCCAGAACGGACACCAAAAGTGCATTTATTAGGATTTAAACGGAGCTTGAACTTTCTTAAACGTTGGAACAGTTTCAATAAGTACTCAATATGATCTTCTTCAGTCTTCGACTTACAAATCATATCATCCACATAGACCTCAATTTCTTTATGCATCATATCATGGAACAAAGTGGTCATAGCTCTCTGGTACGTTGCACCAGCATTTTTCAAACCGAAGGGCATCACTCTGTAACAGAATGTTCCCCAGGGTGTAATGAATGTTGTTTTTTCCATATCCTTGGGTGCCATCTTTATTTGATTATAACCGGAAAATCCATCCATAAAAGAAAAGATACTGAATTTAGCAGTATTATCTACCAACATATCAATGTGTGGCAATGGAAAATCATCTTTTGGACTTGCTTTATTCAAATCTCTATAGTCAACGCACATTCGGACTTTTCCGTCTTTCTTTGGAACAGGCACAATATTGGCCACCCATTGAGGATACTCAGAAGTTACAAGAAAACCAGCATCAATCTGCTTTTGAACCTCCTCTTTGATCTTCATAGCCATGTCGGGATGAGTTCTTCTCAATTTCTGCTTCACAGGTGGACATTCAGGCTTCAACGGCAATCTATGCTCCACAATATCAGTATCAAGACCAGGCATGTCTTGATAAGACCAAGTAAACACATCAACATATTCTCTAAGAAGCTCCACAATCCTCTTCTTAACATCTGACTGAAGCAGTTCCCCAATCTTGACTTCTTTTATATCATCCTCTGAACCCAAATTAACTAATTCCAACGGCTCTTCATGAGGCTGAATGGCCTTTTCCTCGTGCTCAAGCAACCGAGAAATTTCATCTAGAATCTCCTCAATACCCTCTTCTTCAGCTCCAAACACAGGGAATTCAAAGTTGGGAGGGGGCATCGGGTCATTCTTTTCAATGGGTTTAACAATCAATCTGCACAATGATTTATGTTTGATTTTAGAACATGAAAAGTGCAAGTATCATGCAGATAAAGATGATTATCGCATTATTATTATTATTATTATTATTTTGGTTTTTTATGTTACCATTTTTCAGAAATAAAGCAAAAAGGGAAAACATAATATGGATAAACAAAATAACATTTTATTGATGATGATAAAATTTGAAACAAAGCCCTCACAAATTCACTTTCACCTTGGGCAGAGTGAAAGGATTTTTTGAAAGAAACAAAAACAAATTACTTTGAAACATGAACAATAGTAGGAACGTCAACAGCTGTCCAATTCTGGCAGATCTGTCCATGTGTCACAAAATTGGGAAGCTCTTCCTCTTCATCATCTTCAATGATGGCAGCAGTAGAGTGATCTTTGTGGATGAATCCGGCATTGTGAAAGGTCTCATTAATACGCTTCAAATCCCTTCTGACTATACCAGGCATAAAGCCTAAACCAGTTTTGCCCATGTTATCAACCGCATCAATGACTCGGCCCCAATTGTCAGACCGACCAGTTTCTAGCACATGCAGAGCATCTTTCAAAGAAGACATGGGTAACTCATTCCTCTTAACAGCTTTGTCATCAACAGAAAGAGCTTGGAACGGAGTTCCAACAGTTTCATCAGCATCAACATATAAAAAGGATGAAAGGTGGCTCACCAGCATTGCTTGCTCACCTCCAACAATTACCAGCTTATCATTCTTAACAAATTTCAACTTCTGATGGAGAGTCGAAGTCACTGCCCCAGCCTCATGAATCCAGGGTCGGCCAAGTAGACAACTATAAGCAGGACGAATATCCATTACTTGAAAAGTAATCTGGAAGAAACACGGTCCTATTTTGATCGGAAGATCAACCTCTCCAATCACAGTCTTTCGAGATCCATCAAAAGCTTTAACAATAACCCCACTATACCTCATGGGAGGACCTTGGTAAGAAAGCTTTGATAAAGTAGATTTTGGAAACACATTCAAAGAAGAGCCAGTATCAACCAACACATTGGAAAGCGCATCTTCTTGATAATTCATGGAGATATGTAAAGCCAAATTGTGATTTCTCCCCTCCTCGGGTAACTCTTCATCACAGAAACCCAAATTATTACATGCGGTGAGGTTGGCAACAATGTCATCAAACTGGTTAACAGTCACATCATGCTCAACATATGCTTGTTCCAAAACCTTCTGCAAAGATTTCCTATGAGCTTCAGAATTAATCAGTAAGGACAACACTGAAACCTTGGACGGGGTGTGCAAGAGTTGATCCACAACACTGTAATCACTCTTCTTGATCAATTTCAATACTTCATCCTCAAAAACCTTCGAACCACTGGACTGACCAGAAACATCAACATGACTCTCTTCTTGAGTTCGTTTGCCAGCAATAACATTCTCCACAATCTTTGGAGGCTAAGGAGCAAAGACTCGACCACTCCGGGTCACCTTACTCACATCAGCGATGCTCACCACAAAAGACAAAGAAGGAATGGGCACTTCCTTACCATCTTCTACCATGGTAGCATTGTACTTATATGGAATAGCTTTATCAGATTCATATGGTACTGGTCCGGGCAACCGGATGACCAAAGGTGTAACAGCTGTCTTTCGACTATCATAAGAGATAACAACTCTTTCAGGGATATTAAAGCGTGGCTCAATAGCATTCACCTCATTCTGATATTCGTCCCTCTTAGCAGTAACCTCAATCAAATTCTTGTCCAGCATCCTTTGAATGTCCCTCTTCACTATCACACAACCACGAGGATTCACAGAACAGATGCAACAGGCTGCATAATCATGATCAATATCATGGTATTCACTCAAGACTGCATGCATTTCCACAAGAGACCTTCGGATCCAACGGATATCAAAGATTTTGAATGTACCAGGACAACCATACACCCTATTGACAGACGCCTGACCATGGTTAGGCAGCGGATTCGATTTCACATTAGGGTTGGAATCTTCGAAAGACAGAATACCACTTCTAGTCAGTCTCTGTACCTCCATCTTCAATGGATAACAATTCTCAGTGTCATGCCCAGCTCCTCCCTGATGGAAAGCACAATGAGCTTCAGGCTTATACCACCATGGTGAATCTTTTGGAACAGCAGGCGGTGGACGGGTCTGAACAAGATTCTTATTAATCAAGCAAGGAAGCAATTCCGTGTAAGTCATCGGAATCGGATCAAAATCCTTCTGAAAACGGCCCCGTTGATTGTTTGGCTGATTAGAACGTTGTTGCTGAGCAGGTGGTGCCTGAACAACAGGAGCTGAACTGATAACAGGAGTGACAGATGCAACATGTTGCTGACACTGATTGCTTCTATTGCGAGGTCTTCTATACCTTTCTCGAAAAATGGCACTGGTCTCTCCTTCTTTCTTTTTGGCAAATCCTCCCCCATATTTCTTGGAATTTCCAGCAGAATTTCCATCTTTCGACAAACGTCCCTCACGGACACCTTCTTCCAATCTCATCCCCATATTAACCATCTCAGTGAAATCGCTTGGGGCACTAGCAATCATATGCTCATAATAGAAAGGACTCAGAGTTTTCAGGAAAATCTTGGTCATCTCTTTTTCTTCCAAAGGAGGGTTGATCTGAGCAACAATCTCGCGCCACCTCTGCGCGTATTCTTTGAATGTCTCCTTATCTTTCTGAGCCATCGCTCGAAGCTGGTCACGATCGGGAGCCATATCCACATTATATTTATACTGCTTCACAAACGCCTCACCCAAATCTTCAAAAGTGCGAACTCGAGCACTATCAAGTCCCATATACCATTTCAAAGCTGCACCAGACAAACTGTCTTGAAAGCAGTGAATAAGGAGTTGATCATTATCTTTATGAGCCGACATCTTACGAGCAAACATAGTCAAGTGACTCAACGGACAAGAATTACCCTTATACTTTTCGAAGCCAGGGGTCTTGAACTTATGCGGGATCTTCACATTCGGAACCAAGCATAACTCATGAGCATTCTTTCCAAACAACTCTTTACCTCTCAGAGCCTTGATCTCTTTCTGCATTTCAGCAAACTGGTCTTGAATCTCTTCCATTCTATCATAACCACTGCCATTCTCACTTTGAGCAGCATGGAAGATTTGTTCTTCACCAAAAGGAACAGTATGCACCACAGGCGGTGGCACAGTCATCACAGGTTGAACAACTGGAATTTCAGGAGGCGGAGGTGGTAGCTGATAACCTTCAGGAACAAAGTTAAGAGGCATGCCCCAGGGGTAGCCAGAAGGCATGGAATACTGAGGAACACTAGCAGGCGCCACAGAAATGGGCGTAGAGACAATCTCAGAAATGACTGTCCCTTGCACAGAAGTTGAAAGCGGAGGAGGAGGCGGTGGTGGATGATTCTGAGCAGCCACCAGAGCTTCCATCATAGCAGTGAGTCTTTCCAAACCATCCTTCAGAGTTGATACTTCTTCACGAAGCTCACAGTTCTCTTGTTGCAACTGATCCATCTTCTTCTTCAGATTAGCCCGAGTATTATACTGGTGCAACAGCTTGGCTGAACGAGGACCAAAAACAAACAATAAGACGCCTGGGAAAGGCAAGAAACAATGCAGAATGATGCTTGATGCAAATGCAATGCAATATGAATGCAGCAAAGAAGGGATCAAAGCTTCCACAGATCCGGAATAACTGCTGCTGACGACATAGGTTCGCTTTGAAGTACCAGGTACGTTGAAGGTCAGGGTTTCCTGCAAACATGTAAACACCCGTCCATTCTCACATGTGGGTACTAGGATGTTCAGTATCCCGGGCTCTCAGGTCGAGATATGATGATACGTTCACCATTTCTGGTTTGGCATCATCATCAATCGAGGAGGCCTCAACTGATTCTCCAAAACAAAAGGTCCTCAGCTTCTGGCACTGAGGTCGAGAAGCAATAGTACATTCATCCCTCGGGGTACAGTACTATCGCCAATCGAGGAGTGCCTCCACTGATTCTCTTTCAAAAGGGATATCCTATAGCGAGTTCCCAGCATTGGGTCCTCGGATCGAGAATGTGCAATGGGTTTGCCACATAACGTGGTCTGCCACTGTCACATCTCGGGAGGAGTGCCGCAACTGAGTCCTTGGGAAACGGTCGCCAGAGTCGACAGTTTTCCAGGTTATATTCCATCGTCTGCCCCAAATGAACAGGATAGAATATTACCAAGAAAACCTCGTCTGGATGTGGAGTTTTCATGTATACTTCGTCTGGCCAAATGCAAAACAAGTCACACTACTTTCCACGCTAATCATAGGTGTATGCTCAACCCTGGGTATTGGGCTTTTCTCTCAAAACACCCCGCCCACCAAACAGAAAATCCAGCCAGCACAAAACAGACAAAAAGCAGTAAATAAATCAAAGTAGGCTAAACCCCTCAAGGGATGGGCCAGCAAGAGGTCAATCTCTCCCCAGCAGAGTCGCCACTTTTCTGTAGCGGTAAAATCTGTGAGTATAAGCTATTAATTAACTCAACTCAAAAATAAGCAAGAGTCGCCACCGCACTTTTATTTTTATCCATAAAGGAAAGGAAAAAAGAGCGAACAAAACCTAAAGAGATAAGGGTAAGGGGGATTGGTTATGTAAAGGGAAGGTTTTACGCACCCAATACATCTATAGTACTCTATAGGAGCCCTTTGATGTATTCACTGCTTTTGGTCTGAAAATGGTTTGCTTGTAAAGAGATTGAGGAGATGAGAGGAGAAATATTTTTTAAGATTTTTGTGTTTGGAGAGACTTATCGCCTCATGCCTACGTACCCACGATGTGCAATGTAGGATCAAAACCTCGTAGTTCGTGGTACAAAGAACAAAAATTATTGGTTATGGTTTATTTTATCTTGAAAAAAGACAACCTGTCATTCTCAAGAGAGAATACTCAACTAATTACCCAAAGGTATGGGAAAGTGGCATTTGCATCACATTAAGATGGAGGATTTGCTTGGATTAACATCAACAAGACTAATCACTTCAACATCTAAGTGGAAAACGACCATACTTTCAACAAAATACCATGGTTAGGAGTTTTACATCTCATCAAAAAAATGACTCATGTCTAATTCTTTTTTGAAAAGTTTAAAAGAAAAAGGTGCATAAAAGCACAAAAATTTGGATGAGTTTTGTATTTTTTATGTTTTTTATGAAATGGTCAAAGTATGATTTAAGATGGATTGACTTTTATTAAAAAAACAAAGTTAAAAAAGTCACTTGACAAAAAGTCAAGGTTTTATTATGAAAGCGGTTTTAAGTTGAAAACAAGAAGGTTTTGAAAAAGAGAGAAGATTTTCAAAATTTAAGAATGGGGAGGAGAAGAAGTGACTATCCTAGTGCGTGAAATAAAAGCTAGGGAAAAGAAGGATCTAACCAAAATGAAGCCACTTCAAAGCAATATTAAAAGAATTCCATCCTTAAGCAAATTGGCCAAATAAAGGCAAGTCTTCAATCAACACTCCAAGCAAAGGGGTAAGAAGTCCTAATTCTAGGTCCATAAATCCAATATCACTTCAAAAGAGGCCCATAAAGAGATCACTCCAAAGCATAGGATAGTAACCAAAAGTCCAAATGAAGAGAATTAAGTTTTTTATGGTTTAAGCCTTTATTAATGTTTTAGAAGTCCAAATGGACAAAGTCAAAATCAAGCACAAAATAATAGTAATAATAAAGAAATATAAACATGAATATGGGATGATAATATGAGACATAAAAATAAAAGAGATAAGGGAGCAAGAAGTAATCACAATATAATATGTAACATTAATATATACACAATAATGGTATGGTGAACTTAATCATCCACAACCAAGAAAAAATGGCCAAAAGAACAAAAAGATAATCGATTCCGCTTCGTGTCTTGCACTACGGCGATTAACCAATGCGATTAGGCCAAATTTAATGAAAACTTGAAAGAAGATCGGGAGACCCGAAGCAACTACGCATCAAGCTTCAAAGTTTATGGAACTAACGCAAACAATCAATCAACCTTGGGATTACGCGACTAATCAAAGTCCGGTCCACGAAAGTACAAGTATCGAATTGGATTTATTCCGAATAGGGGCGAATTTTGGTCTATGTTAAGCGCACGCCGAGTAATTTGTTCGAGCAATTACCCTACGAATGAGGCCGGCCAAGAGATATATGTGTTAATGCACGCGAGATAAACGATATAGGGATCGTTATCCTAAAGCGATGCCACACGAAAAGAAAAAGTGGTAATGATCTCGTCTCGATCGAAATTCAACAAAGAAATTTCACGATCACTTCGACTTTCATCGATCAAAAAGAAGAAGAAATGGAAGAAAGAGGAAACCAAATTTGAATTACAAATTTAAGACAATTCCATCTTTAAGTTCATTCACTCATTTTGGTGGATTAAAGTGCTAAATATATCATTAACTCAAAGCACCTAAAGTGAATTAAATAATTCACTTTAAAGGTAGATTTGAATTAGTGAATATTTATCCAACTTCATCTACACCCTAAGTCCAATGAATTTAAAGAGAAATAATGCCTTAAAAAATGTAATTCAAATCCAAAATTAAAAAGAAAGATGAAAAACAAGAACAAAATATCCAAATAAATTTTTTCAAGAAATTGCTTATAAACAAAATACAAAGATTTTTATAAAGAATAAAATCCATTAAAACATTAAAAGAAAAAAAAGAACAAGAAAGTAGTGAAAATGATTTTACTAACCAAAGAAAGAAAATAGAAAGAAGTTCTAAAAAAAAAGGAGGTGTATGGAGAAAAATGGTGGTAGTGTAATGAATGGGCTAGGCCCAATGCTTTCCATTAAAAGAGAAATATGAAACAAAAACAAAAAAAACAAAAAAAAACAAAAAAAAATAGAAAAGGAAATGAAAAAGAAAAAGAGTCAGAAAGTGAAAAATGAAGAATATCTTCTTCTTCTCCAAAGCCATGCGCTACTATTCATCAAAACAACACCATGCTTCAAATTTTGAGCTCCGTCAAATCGGAGCGACGGAGCTCAAACCATATACCGTTGCGATCGTGAGACATAGAGGATTTCAAATATGTAATCGATTTCAACCGTCGTAAACAAAGTGCAACGCAAACTGAGATTAAAGCTTCGCCGGAAAAATTTCACTACCTTCAAAAATCAAGTAAGCACTCTTTAAATTCTTCCTCTCTTCTTCCTTGCCTTGAATGAGTGTGGTTGTTGTTGATTTATGCAAGTTTCTTTGTTGTTCGGAATGGTGAGGATTTTGGACGAAGAAAAATGGAATTTCGGAAGAAAATGGTTTGAGTTGTGATTTTGGCAGAGGTTTGAGGGCTGTCAAAGCTTGATGAAATGAGGAGAGTGATGCTTAATTTATAGAAGGATGTGGTGAGTTGTTGATGCCGTTTTGCTATTTTTCTCGCATTTTGGAATGATGATTTTTCCCGCGTGAGGTGAATATTGTGCGCTGCGTTTTGTTCTGATGATGGATGTCGTTTTGAGCTGCGGCGTGATATTTTGATGCGCTGCGTTTCACTTTGCAAATTACACTGCAGCTGCCGTTTTGATGATGTGCGGCTTGGAGTGTGGCTTTAAGTGGCATGGAACTGTTTTGCGCATGAGGCTTCACTGCAGCCCTTTTTTTCAATTTTTTTTGTGTTCATTTTTTGTTAACATGTTGATGGTTATTGGGCTTATGAGTTTTTTTTGTGAAGTTGTAATTTGGACAAAGTTTTTTTTGAACAAATTGGTTAGAACAAGATAATTGAAAATTGGTTAAGGGTATTTAATTAGAGAGAAAAAAAATGTTTATAGAAAAAAGTGATTTGTGAAATTGGATATGAAATGGATATAATTGGACAAACTTGGAAAATGATGGATAGACAAATGGATCTAAAGTGGATATGGTTTATGAAAAAGAGTGGATAAAAATTGGTATAAATGAGGCAAAGTGGATAATTGGATATTAAAAAAAAAATGGGTAATTGGATTTTGGTTTAGAAAAGGGATGGATAATGAAAATGGTTTAAAAAATAAAATAAAAAGATTTATTTGGATATAGGATTAAATTGGATTTGGAAGTAAAAAGGATAATGGAAGTGGGTTAGAAAAATTGTAATGGGCCTTGATGTAGTAATAGGAGGTGTGGGTAGAAAAATGGAAAATGGGCTTTGTGTCATGAATATAATGAATGGCCTTTTTGTAGATTAATGATTATGAAAAATGGTGATGGATATAGATTTCTAAAAAAAGATGTGGACATGAACAATTGGATAATTGGATGTGGATATTAAAAATTGGTTATTAAAAAAATGGATATGAAAAGTTTTAGGGAAGAAAAATGGATTTAAAGTGGATATTTAGAAATTTTGGATATAATGGATAACTCTAAAATGTGGATAAATGGAAATTGGGTTTTTGAATAATAAAAAAAAGAAATGGTTTAGAAGAGGAAATGGATAAAATTGGAAAAGGAATATGGTTTAGAAAAGAAATGGTTTAAGGAATGGAGAGCAAATCTTTATTATTTTTTTTAGCCCAAAACCAAACTTGACTTTTTCACACGCCTCTGATAAAGTGCACACAGCTACCACTGAACAAACCATAACTTAACAACAGCCATTTGAATAAGTTCTGAATCACTTCAAAATTCATCTGAATCAATTATCTTGGAAAATAAATCCATAGATGAACACAGTCTTGATTGATGAACTCAGATGAATCTGATGAATATCACCGCACAACAACTTGACAGTCACTGCTTTGAGGAATAAACCGCGGCCACAAATAACTCGCACTTAAAGCAATTACTTGATAGTTTAACCAAGATGAGGTCAAACATCTATCCGAACTCAACCATAACTGAATAGCCGCACAATCTCCAAGACATGTCTTTGCCATCAATTTTCTGCAAAACCTTAAACACACAAAGAAGAAGAAACAAGCCAAAATTGCAAAATATTTTTGGTATTTTGGTTAGAGGTTAGTAAACAGAAACAAACATAAAGCAAGTAATAAAAACACACGGATACGTGGGATCTTAGGGGCAAAAATTAGGGTATTACAGCTGCAATAGCTGAGAATATGGCATAGGGAGCGGATGAAAAACTCTTTCAGACTGCTTCGGTCTCTGTGCACACTTTTTATTCTTAGACTTATCTTGGGAGACAAGACCTGCTTGCTGTTGGGAAGGTTCTGGAACCTTGGGTTGTGAAGGGGATTCACGAGGAAATCCATGATCTAGCGAAGATCCCACAGAGATGGGAGGATTAAGGACTTCTGTTGCGGAAGCGAGCACATGACTGTTTTCCTTCTTTAACATTGTTTTCAAAATTTCCATGACCAAACCCATCTGAGTCTTCATCTGATTGACCTCCTCCCTCAGCATCTTCTGGTCTTGCATGAGAGTTTGCATATTCCCCATAAACTGCCCCATCTGGCTTCGTATTTCCCTCAACTCAGCTTGAATTTGCTCCATAATTAACTTTTGAATGGCCTGAGGAGTTAAGTCTGAAATTCTGAAGAAAACCAGATCAGAACAAGGATAACCAGCCTTGAACACCTGTTATGCACATGAGATGATTATGCAAATGCAAATGCCATGTTCAAATATTTCCAAGGAATCATTCTGTTTTAATTCAAGACTTTTCAGAAGAACCACAAGGAATAAATGGAAATGCTCAACAGTGAGCCTTAACAATGATATCCTTGGAAATACAAGAACATGTATGCAAAAATGATGATGCATATGCAACAGACATGGGATCAAGGTATCCATAATGCTCAAAACTGCTACTGTTCTGCTGACTGAATAAGACCCTGAATACCAGAAACCCAGAAATCCAGAATAACGGCCCAATCAAACTGCCATAATATCAGGATAATAACAGTACACTGATGAGAAATCCAGAAAACCGGGTAGGTTGAAGGCTTCGGTTACCTGCAAACCTGTAAACACCCATCCCTTCTCACATGTGGGTACTAGAAAGCCAAGGATCCTCAATATCACGGGCTCTCAGGTCGAGAAATGATGATACGTTCACCATTTATGGTTTGGCATCATCACCAATCGAGGAGGCCTCAACTGATTCCCCTTAAAAAGAAAACATCCTATGGCAAGTCCTCAGTTTCGGCACTGAGGTCGAGAAGTAATAGTACATTCATCCCTTGGGGTACAGTACTATCGCCAATCGAGGAGTGCTTCCACTGATTCCTTTCCAAAAGGAAACCCTATAGCAAGTTCCCATCATTGGGTCCTCGGATCAAGAACCGTAATGGGTTTGCCACAGAACATTGTCTGCCATTATCACATCTCGGGAGGAGTGCTGTTACTGAGTTCTCGGGAAACGGTCGCCAGAGTCAACAGTTTTCCAGATTATATTCCATCATCTGTCCCAAATGAACAGGATAGAACATTACCAAGGAAACCTCGTCTGGATGTGGAGTTTTCATGTATACTAAGTCTGGCCAAATGCCAAACAAGTCACACTACTTTCCACGCTAATCATAGGTGTATGCTCAAGCCTGGGTATTAGGCTTTTCTCTCATGAATCCAACCCACCCTACAAACAGAAAATCCAGCAGCAGAACAGCAATATACAGTATGACAGTAATAATGAAATGCAATGCAATAAAAACTATAAATACAGTAAAACAAATAAAACAGCAAATACAGTAATATACAACAAAACAAAGCACCACAAAAACACCCAATGAAAAGAAACAGACAAGCGCTAGGATTGACTCGCTAAAGGGGATGGACCAGCAAGAGGTCAACCTCAGGTCCCCAGCAGAGTCGCCAGCTGTCGCTCCCAAAAGATTCGCATCCAACGGTATAAACGCGAGAGTGGCGCGGAAAACACAGAGTCGCCAGCAATGTGTATTTATCCCGAGAGAGGGAAAGGAAACACCGCATAAACCTGAAGAGGAAGGGAAAGAACATGGTCTCACGACCAAGAGAAACGGGTACGGGAGTCGGTTACGCGAAGGGAAGGTGTTAGCACCCAACACGTCTATCGTACTCGATGGGATCCACGCTTGTCATCTGCATCAAAGGGTGTCGTCGTCTGGAGCTCCACTGCTACTGGACCGGAGAAGGAACGAGAACGGAAAGAATGGAGAAACGAAGAAGAAAAGAAAAAAGAAGTGACTCGATAGGACGGTATAGTTGTCCTAGGCCTACGTACTCCCTCAGTGCAATGGGAAAGTCAGAGTCAACGTAGTTCGGACGAGAACTGTGGGGGAAGGTTGCTCTCCAAGACAATCGATGTCTTGTGCCTACATATCCTCAATCAGACGAGAGAGAGGAATCAGAGCTAATGAAGTTCGTGGGTACGACCACGGGTGGGTAAGTGTTTTTTACGTGAGCGACGAGCTATTTCCAAAAAAAAGAAATTTGAAACCCAACAATCCCGAAGGATAAAAAGATTTGAATTTGTTTGGTGTTTTTTAGACAGAAGTGTTTTAAGTTAGTTTGTAACTTACATTGAACCAAAGTCTACCATGCGGGAACGAGTGAATCGCATGGTCGCCCCCAAATGGGACGTATGCTAAACACTCTAGAAGAGGAGGGGGGACCCCTCGTTCTTCATTTCCTACACTTAAGGCTCGAGCGCAATATATGTTATATTTTATTAAGTGCTTTGAAGAAGTTTTGAGATGAGAAGAGAGAAGACCCAAAAGGAAACTCTAAAGGGAAACTAAGAGTCCTAATGTTATCATGCATGGATATCCTATGGTTAGTGAGGTTTAGGAGAGACGACTACCTAAAGCCTAATGCTAATCCTACTCCAAGCTTAATAAAAAATTAAGTTGGACTAGGTAGCTCTAAAGGGAAAAGAATCCAAGACTTAATCAAGTCTTGAGATCCAAGGGAGGAAGAGAGTGAAAGAGAGGGGAGAAGCATCTTAGATGCTAAAACAAACACAAGTAAGAAAGCTTAAAAGAGAAAGGAGAAGTTAGAATGTGGATGACTATCCACATCCCATTCACTTACCATTAGCCCCTACATGGTTAGCAAAAACAAACATAAGAAACAATAAGACAAATGAAACCCAAACAAATCACAACCCGAAGAGAAATGATTACAAACCATATAAAACTCATCCAAGTCAGAATGTACACCTTAGAGGTGACTCATAATGTTTACCAAACAAACTCAAGCAAAGGGAATGCAAACAAGTGGCAAAACATCCAAGAAAGTCATTAAAGAAGGAATAGAAGAAGAATGAGTGGTTATGCAAGGTGATCATGCAAGAATGCTTCAAATAAAATCCAAGTCAGAATGTGGATGACCTAAGCATGTGCCTAAACATGTTATACAAGTGTCACACAAAGCATACAAGCAAGTATCCAACATTAGGAATCATTAGGAGAAGAAGAAAGAAGCATGTAAATGAAACATGTTAAAGGATGAAACATGAAGCATGGATAACATATGACATGAATACAAAACTCCAATGTCAGAAACATACATCAAATGAGATAAAAAGAAGTGATATGGCATGGCATACACAAACCGAACACAAACCAAGAAGAGGCATAGATGAGAAGAAGTGAAAAGATAAGTCAAAAAGAGGCATGTAAATCAACATTGAACATGTGCACAAAATATGCAACAACCTCACACCAATGACTTATGATGGCAATCAAATGACCTATAATGATTCAAACATGATTAATGAAGTCAAAGAAGCAAACCCAAACAATGGCACAAGTGTCTTCTCAAGCAAGTAACCAAACATGATCCAAAGATGTACATAAAAGAGACCTCCAACAAAGAGCAATCAAGCAATTAGCAAATCAACTTCAGAAATGACCAAATTAATTCTCACAATACCTCAACCAGAAGTAAACATCGTATTAAAAATTCATACAAAAAATCACAAGATAAGTCCTTCAAACAATTATGCAAAGTCACATAGGAATTATGAACTAATATGCAAAAGAAAGGGACCAAAATGCAATATGAACAAAATTTAAAAATATTAGAAAAATATTTTTATGCACTTCAACATGTTAATGAAACAATGCAAAAAGAATGGACTCAAAATGTTTTATAGATGAAGAGAAACAAAATCAGCAAATTGAAGTGTGCACAAATGGGACAAACCACAAAGAAATTAAACAATTAATTAATTCAGATGCCAAAAATAAAATAAAAAAGGAAAATAAAATTTGGAAAAATTTTATAAAACTAAAAACAAACTTCATGATTTTTTTTGTAATTTTTGGATGCATAAAAATGATTTTAAAAAAATTAAAATGCAAAACAACAATTAATGAAAAAAAAAAGAAATAAACAAAGAGGGGTGCAAACAGCAACAATTCACGTTGGAAATAAGAAATGGGCTTAAACGGGGGGTGGGAATAACAAAGAAATGCCAAGCCCAGTCCAATACAAAGGTCAGCGTATACCATAGACTCAGTCAACCAAAAGACCTCATGCACACCATCAGATTAAATCCACGCATCATATCAAGTCAACATATCAACCAAGTAATCATGATTAACGTTCAGGATCACACAACCACCATAATTAACATACACACGCACACACTTAAACACTCAGCACACAATATAACCCATGTGAGCAGCACATGCACATTTTAATGTGTTGGCATCATTTCATCCACATGATTAAATCAACGCATCACAACCAGTCAAACAATTAAAAAGTAAACAAGATGAGAGGTTATGATCTGGTGGCATATGGTAATTATCATGGGGTAACAAACATTCAAACAATAAAATAAAATCAGAAAAACTCAAAACGTGGCAACACCAGGACCCTTGGATCACAACAATGGACGGTTGAGATTGCGTCTTCTCCACTTAAACCCTTCACCGGCCGGAGCAATAACCAGACGTCGGAGCCCTAGCTCCGGTCGTCATCTCCGGTGACCTGCAGTTCAAATTTCTCCAAAAATTGCATACGAGTACACTATTCCAACCAGAATTCAACAAGGATCAATAATATCATATTCATTTCCACAAACAATCCACATACAAACCAAATCGAGCAAAATAAAGTTTGGATCCAAAACTTAAATCACCAAATACTCTCATAATACACGTCCAAACTTAAAATAAAATAGATCATCATGCTCAGCACACATCACAGATCATTATGCACACTTAAAATTCAAGTTCTATGATGATGAATTTCATACCAACCTGAAAATACCACAAGAACGCCTTCCAAAAGCTGCAGATCAAGTCCTTGGAACCTCTAATTGCAAAATAAATGCAACTAGAGCTTGGAATCGCGCTAGATCTTGAGGTTTGAACTTGGATCCTCTTGAACTGAACTTGGTGAAAACCTTGCTCTCAGCTCAAAATGATGGTTGATTCTTGTTCTACTCTCTTCACTGATCAAGAATGTGGAAAGAAATCTCAAAGAAACTCCAAGGAGAGAGAGAATCGAAGAAGAGAAAGTGTGGAGTGAAAAATGGATTATGAGCCAAAATGAATGCATGACCTAATTTTGGAGGCATGAGTAAGCTTATATACTCTCCATTAGTCCACTGATTGTGATTAGCAAGTGATTAAACCTTTGGTTAGTGAGATGTGGATGAATTTGCAAATTTGCACTTTGTGTTGTACACCCTCCTCCACACGTGTATTAGCAAGGTTCTCATGATGGATCATTCACAAATCTTGTACTTACCAGAATTGGATTGGAAATGGGCCTTGAAATCACTTGGTTGGTGAGTTTTGAATCAATTTGCAATTTTGAACTTTGTTGAATAAGTGAAAAATAAGTCATGGAATGAATTGATTCAAAGGCCAAAAATGATCCTCTTGACTTGTATTTTGATGTTGTAATGTGACATGAAGCAATTGGGAATATTACAAGTCCTTTTGAGTGAAAATGTCAATGGTGGAAAATTTGACATATGAGAAATCCATGAAATGCACCTTGCAATCCATGAAATCCATGAAATCCATGAAAATTTGACCATAACTTGAGAACCACAAATGATATGGAGACAAGCTAGTACTTTTTGGAAATGGGAGAGAAAGATCTTCAACTTTCATGTTGGAGGAAAATTCATTTGGAGCTTCCTTGATGATGAAAATCAAGTTGAATGTAGTGGAAAAATTGCCAAAAATGGAAAGTTCTCATTATAGGTCATTTTCCAAATTTAGTAACTTTTGCACAAACTCTTGATTCTTGAAGAATGGCATGAATCTTGACAATTGAAGACCATATGAGGATGTGAGACCTTGAAAACCATGAAAAGAACCTCAAAATTCCACAGTTGACTTTCTCCTTTACAGTTGACTTTTCTTGGTTCAGAAACAACTGATCCACTGAACATTCTTCACCATGAACCATTAGCCAAGTCTCCCTCCATGACCACTTGTGAGCATAAAGACCTCATGACACCATGCTTGAACACACCAAGCCCTCCAAGAAGCCCTTTTGACTCACAAACCCTAATTGGTCCCTCTGGTTAGGAAGGAAAGAATCACTTGTAATCTTGTGCCATGCTTGACCTTATGAAGGTATGGTGAACTCCTCAAACCACCTTGAGGCTTAAGACTCCTTTGAAAAGAACCAAGTACCTTGATCCCATGCTAAGAACCATGCTATGCACAAATGCTAATGCAAGAAATGCAAAGAAACATAAGCCAGTTAGCTAAAAGCAACAAGGCAAATTTTGGGGTGTTATAGAAACCAGGATCGAGGGAAAGTTTACATCAGAAACTTAGACCAGATCCTTGGTAGGAAACCAGGATCGAGGGGAAGTTTATTTCAGAAACTAAGACCAGTTCCTTGGTAGGAAACCATGATCGAGGGGAAGTTTATTTCGGCAACTGAGACCAGTTCCTTGGTAGGAAACCAGGATCGAGGGGAAGTTTATTTCAGAAACTAAGACCAGTTCCTTGGTAGGAAACCAGGATCGAGGGGAAGTTTATTTCGACAACTGAGACCAGTTCCTTGGTAGGAAACCAGGATCGAGGGGAAGTTCATTTCAGAAACTAAGACCAGTTCCTTTGCTGAAGACCAAGATCGAGGGGAAGTTTACATTTTCTAAGCATCATTGCTTAGCAAAAGAAGAAGGATGTGTGAGCTGCCATTCTTAACCACCATCAAAATTTTGAGTATTCCGATATTTAATCCTCTTGCACCCAGAATGCCTGAATACCTTCGCCATTCACACCTTCGGGTCCAAGAAGATTAAATAGGGGCATCTGTCATACCCCAAATTTTGACCACTAAGATTTCCCATCATTGTGCAAATCATCATCGCAATATGGATGGATCATTATACCTCATTAGTCTCCCCAAAGATGGGTGAGCATTCACTACAATCAAACTTAGGGTTTCAAGCCCTCTTAGAGATCTTAGACAAAAGATCAATCAAGGAATGACATCATCTTTAACTTGTCTAAACCTCTCAAACATCCACAATGGATCAAGAGGACTCCCACATCAAGGATTAAGCACAAGGCTACAACATTCTTAGTGGATCAAGCCTCAGGATCGCCAGTGTCACCAAATTAGGGTTTTGGTCGACTGGGGGCCTCCAAATGGAAATTTTCCTCTAGGCATGAGCCAATGCTTCAAAGCACAAACTAAAATACTCTAAGGGACCTCATAAACCCAATCATCAAGTCAATTTACCCTCAGAGGATGCATTCATAAAAAATCAAGAATTAGGGTTTTTTGACCTAATTCACCCCTAAGTTGATTTTTGGAACAAAACATGAGCCAAGACCTCAAGAGATGATTTGAGGGTCCCTAACACACTACATTGATCCATTTGCAACAATGGATTGATCCAAGAAGCTTGAGCAACAAGTTTTAAATTCATCAGAACCACAATTAGGGTTTCGCGAGAAAAGTCAACTGTGCCTTTGACTTTTGACCAGGACATGCTCCCAAACCTTGGGATATGATTCAATACACCCTATAACACCTATGAAATCAATCCATAAAGTTTGATTTAGGTCAAGGACTTTATTTCATAGAGGATCGCACAGTCTGGAGTTCATCTGACATAAAGTCAACTGTGCATAAAAGTCAACTTTGACTTTTTGAGATTTTTCACAATTATGGTTCTTTGACCCTAAAATGATGTTAATGTGTGATTGGTATCATCATTCATCAAGAAAAATCAAGAAAAGTGGGATAACTTGTAAAAGGGGTAACCATAAAAACTTAGAAATTTTCTAAGTTATGGAACAAAGTGGCTAGGGTACCAACTTTGGAGGATCATATCTCCTAAACCACAAGGCCATTTTTTCCCATTCAAAGCTGGATTTGTAGGACTTTTGTGCATTTTTCAAGCCATGTCTTGAATCAGTCACTTTCCAAACCAGATAAAACCTCAAACACAGTCCAAATATCATCCTTGAACTGTCCCAAATGGTTCCCAACATCTAGAACATCATTTGAGAGAGTTGATCATCCTAAAAGCTTCTAAGGGATCATTTGAGGGTGTCCAAAGCATCAAAACATTTCTGGAACAAAGCACTTTGTAGATAGCCCAAAAGCTCCAAAGAGAGGTAAGCATCACAACTTGAACTCTCTAAAATATGCCTTGCTTTGAAGTCCACTGATCATGCATCTCTTATACATGTTATATGTGTTGTGTTTGCACCAATTTATCATGTAATTCACACCTGTACCAAGAGGTAGCACAGAAAATGCAAAACATGGCCTATTTCAAAACCACTATCGGGTTTTGAGGAGGATTTGTTTTCTGGAAAAACCAACACCACCATTGGATTCCTTAAGAAATTCTAGGCCAGATGCATATAAATTTTGTCTCCATTCATGGAGAAATGAGAAAGTTATGGCCTTCACGTTTCTAACCAAAATCTTGCCTTGCCTTGCCTTGGGTTAGGCCAAACACAAGGCAAGCCTTGTATATTTGTGGTTGTTTCAAAACACGGATGTATCACCACCCCAGTGGTAAGGCGCGCATGCTACACACAAGAGGTCTGAGGTTCGAATCCCCCTCGCCCTAGACCCCCTTTTTAATGCTTTTTCCACTTTTTTATTATTTTTCATATTATTTTCAATGATTTGAAAAATTAATAACTCCCTCAATTTTAATTATTTTTTATTGGTTCTTTTTGCAAAAAATCATAAAAATGTTTAAATATTTTATTCCATAAAAAAATCAAGTTTATATTATTTATTTAATATAGTTGGTATTTTTGTGAATAAATTCACTTTTAATTATTTTTTAAACATTTTAAAATTGAATTCTCATGTTGAAAATCAAAACCAAATGAATTTTAATTCATCTTGTGATTAAAACATCATTTTTCAAATCTCAACCAAAAATAACAAGTTGTTTATTCAAACATATTTGGTATTTTATACTTTTTTTTTATTTTCCTTGAGAATTTACTTTTAAAATAATGAAATTAGGGTTTCCTTGATTTTCATCCAAACAAAACTTTTTAAATAATATTTGGGCCTCTAATAGATTGTAAGACCCAACCCCTTTGTAAATAAAACAATTTTGGGCCTCACACATTGTATAAGTCCCTCTGTATATTTTCAAACGTTCGGCGCAATCGTCGCCTTTTTAACAGAATCAACTGGGCTTCTCCTTGAGCTATAAGACCCATCTTTATTCATCTTTCAAAACATTTTTGGGCCTCTAGTAGATCATAAGACCCAACCCTTTTTGAAAACCAAAATGATTTGGGCCTCAGTCATTGTATAAGACCCACTGCATTTTCAAAAATCTCGGCGCGATCGCCTTTTTCAAACAAATAACTCTTGGGCCTCTCCTTATGTTGTAAGCCCCATATCTTGTACAAAAATAACCTCTTTGGGCCTCTAATAGAGTGTAAGACCCAACCCCCTTTTAACCAAAACTTGTTGGGCCTCAGACATTGTATAAGTCCCTCCGCGTTAAAAGAAAACTCTCGGCGCAATCGCCAGTTCAAAAATCAAATCATCTGGGCCTACCCTCGTGTTATAAGCCTCATTCCTTTTCTTTAAACACCTTTTGGCCTCTTGAGAGAGTTAAAGACCCATCCCTTTGTACAGAAAAACCTTTTTGGGCCTCAGTCACTTGTATAAGTCCCTGTACAAATTCAAAACAACAGTGCAATCACTGATAAAACCTTGGGCCTCTCCTTGAACTGTAAGGCCCGACAATCTTTTCAAAACAATTTCTCCTTTGATTTTGAATCCAAATATATGTTGTTATCAAAGCTTTCTTTGTTGAACAACTAACAAAACAGCATGGAAGCTCTACAACGGGTAAGTGGTTATCCGATTTCATATATCGCTTTCATATGTATGCAACTGTATTGTGGGGCTGCTTCACTGTAAGTCTTCTTTCACATCCTTTTATATACTTGTCATATATCCACTGTGTAATACTAGTATAGTCATTTAGAGTTTTCCCCAGCAACTACGTCTAGCACTAGGTAAAGCCCTGTTGGTCACTCTTAAATACAAACAAAACTAGATCCCCATAGGATTACTAGACACAGTCTTCCCTCCTCTTGGGGTTAAACAATATGGAAACGTGAAAGGCAGCATTCTCGGTGAACCCTTTCTCAGACTGTCACCCTTAGAAATTGTCAAAGAAACTCTAACTCCCCAGAGATGATATTTTCTCCGTGAATGGCATCTCTTGAGTTTCTTTGAAATCCTGGAACTTTCCTGGCTTGATCTATTCTCAGTGAATAGCATGTCTTGAACTTCTCTTGGTTTGGGGACCCACAGGCTTCCTAAAAGCATCCCCGCCTCCTCTTGGGCGTTGTACAAGGACCCTTCGGATTCTTAAAAGTTCTCATGCCTTCTCTTGGGCATAATACAAGGACCCTGATGACCTCTTAAAGGTATAAGCCAGAACTTAGTCATCCTTTGCTAATATTGGTACCGTTCCTACACCCTAGAGTTCCTAAGTATGCGATATCGGTTTAAATACACATTATGTCGAGACCTTGTTCCTAGTTCTTTATAAGTAGCCTCTTTATTAGTTTATATCAGCAGTCAGCACCATCCTTGCGTGTGAACTAAGTAATGAACTGATGCAAATATGTGTTGATCTCAGAGTTTTTGATTATGTGATTTTATTTAGATATTGCGAATCAAAGACCTGTTCTAACTAAGCTAGGTGGTCCTCACCCGGCCATTTAGCCCAAAGGCTCAGACTCTTGAAATTCGTTGCAAAAAAAAAAGGGAGAAAAAGAAAAAGAAAAAAAAATTGTGTTGAATAAGAGATCATAAAACACTAACAGGTTCACTTACCATGTAAACACGAGGGATAACGGGCTTAATGTGATTGTGCTCGAATGAAAGAGAGGTGAAAAAGAACGAAGTTTGTAGGTCAAGTTATAATGTCATGATTTGAACTGGTATTGCATAGGAAGGAACTCTTTGTCCGCTTTTGTAGAATCGTGTCGTTATGGTATCCTTGTTTTCATTATTTAGTACCTATCCGTGTATCATTAGCCTAGAAACCTTGTGCTTTGATTGTTTTTGTCGTGCCTATTAGTCGAGCGTTGAACTTACTGTTTTATATCATTGGGAGTTTGCTTGAGGACAAGCAAAAGTCTTAGTGTGGGGGAGTTTGATAACTCGAATTCGTATCGTATTTTTCTGACTCATTACGCGCACTTTTAGTACCATTTTATCGAGTGTTTCATACTATTTGCTTTGATTTATTATGTTTTCCTTTGCTTTGTGTTTTTAGGACCAATATCAGCTTGATCGAAGAAAAGGACAAGAATCATTGGCAAAAGAGTTGAAAAAGAGAAGAACTGGAGCTTTCTGCCTTCCTCTAGATGAATGGCGTTCGCCATTCCCTAAGGGGAGCCATATGGCGTTCGCCATGTCCCAAAAAAGAGGGAAATCCCATTTCAAACAAATGGCGTTCGCCATTTGCAAACGGTGATCGCCATTATGCGCGGGAGCAGTTTTCCTGCAGCAGTTTGGTAGTTTTGTTCAGTTCAAATTCAAATTCGAAGACAACATTTTGGAGCCAAGATTTTCCTATTTATAGACCCCTCTGGTGTGTGTTTTGGAGATCCGGAAGTTGCGCGGAAGCGCTGCCGAATCGCATTTTAGTTGTTAGGCACAAATCATTTGTAAAAGCGACAATAACTCACATCGAGGGATTTTCGCAATCGTTTTCCTTTTGCTACTTTATTGTACTGTATTCTCGGATTAACAACCTTTCCATCATATTAATAGAAGATTACTTCAGTTCCATTTTCTCTATTTCAATCCCGCATTTATTTCAAGTCATTTACAGGTTCTTTATTTTATCGCTTTATTATTACTGTTATCGCATTTTATAATTGTTTAAGCATGCTGTCCTTAATTATGTTTATCATGTTTAGTTTGTTTAATTTCTGGCTAAATATAATTGGGACCGTCGTATGAGAACCGTTGTTACCGACGGGACTCCGTAGATGTTTTAAGTACGAAAATATGATTGTTCGATATTCTGGTTTTAGTGTCTAAGTTTAATTTAGGTAACTTTGTCGTGAGAGCGAGGGGTTGCTTAACAGTGTTTTGTCACGAGAGTGAGAAATGCATTAAGGTGTGTCCGATAGAGCGAGAGTTTGAGGTACGCACCAGATAGTAGACACTGAGCATCGATCCTAAACACAGCGAGAGCGCTTTAGGCTTCGTTTAGGTTTTGTTGGTTTTCAAAATGTGTCTTTTAATTACCGAGCGAGCGAGAGCAAAATCTTGGGGTCATTAGGCATGGCTTTTGTCAATAGCGCGAGAGTGTGAGACGGAGTCTTTAAGTTGGCATTTCCTACGGAATGGTAGTATAGTCATAATCAGTACCTGTTTTCAACAAGTCCCTTAGGTGCGCGGAAATCATATTTCGGTCTTATTTTAGTATTATTTTCAAACCTTTAGTAAGTAGCGTTTACATTTCCATTCGTACCTTTTTAATCATAGCCTTAGCTTTACAAAGCAACGATAGAGTACAGTAAGTTGACATTGGTCTCTGTGGGTTCGACAATCTTTTATATTACTTTGATAAATCCGTGCACTTGCGGAGCATCAAGTTTTTGGCGCCGTTGCCGGGGACCAACGGTCAATATTGTTATTCCTTTGTTGCATCGTATAGACTAAGGCATTCTTGTTTGAAAAAAAAAACTATGTATCACCCAGATTTCCTTTACAATTACCACTCCCAATACTTTGAGGAACCACAAGAATCCTATAATCCTGACCTTGAATTATTGATGGAGGATTTCAATGCGACAATAACTTACTCTCACCCAAATTCCCTCTATGATTACCCTTGCCAATATTTTGAGGAACCACAAGAATCCCATAATTCCAACCTCGAAACATTAATTGAGGATTTCATTGAAACAACAACTAACGCTAGGCTTGAATACATGATGGAACGATTTGTGGAGACGCAAACTCTCCAGAATGAAGAGTTTAGAATACAACATCTCGAAACTTATGAAACCTTTAGGCATATGAACACTGTGATCGAGTCCCTCGTGACTCACACTAAGGCATTGGAGACTCAAATATCTCTGTTAGCACAGACACCTATAGGACCCTTCCTTGAGAGACATGTGGATGTTGTAACAATCAGTAGTGAAAAACAAATAGAAAATCCTAGGGAGAGTGATAATGAATTTGAGGAGAGTTATGGTGAGAAAAGTGTAGAAATTGAGAAAAATCCACCGACACCATCCGAAAGGGAGGTTGTCGAAGAGGTAGAGAAGGATGCACCTATCATTGGTCCTTTTCCCTATATCCCACCAATTCTTTTCCCGCAAAGGTTTGTAGAAGTTAAGGTAGACTCCAAATCCAAAACATATGTGGAGGTATTGGAAAATATCCACTCCAATGCACCTTTGTCTGAGGTCCTGCTTAAAAAGAAAAATTTAGAAGACCTTGAAACTAGGGAAACCATTAGAGTGAAGAGGGTAAGGTTAACCTTTGAGGTAGTGGATGAAATAACTAAGCCCAAACTTGAAAAGTTGATACTTAGGATAGATCTAGAACCGCCACCACAAGTTCAAAAGAATGAACCGCCCCACAGGAGAAAGAAAAGAAAAGGTGAGGGATATGTGAGATGGCTTGATAAGTGGCCATGGAAACCGAAGATTATTAGCCGTCGAGCTATCGACGTTAAACAAAACGCTGCGTGGGAGGCAACCCACGAGATTTTAATTTAATGTTTTTATTGTCTGTGTTTGCAGGAAATAAAGAAATGTATTGCTTGTCTCATCTCAACTTCTTCTAGGTGCCCACGGACATTCCTGCGAATGTTTCTGCTGGTGGTGACACCGATACCACACTGTATTTTTCTAACACTTTTTTGCAAGTACTTCCTCCGGAAATGGGAAGCACTATGAGTTGTTTCAAAAAAGAGAAAATTCAACAAATGAAGGTATCTCAAAGCGCCCAACGCCGAAGTAGAAGTGGCCAGCGAAGACATGGACAACAAGAGAGGATCAGAGAGGATTTGGCATGCAGTAGCATTCACACAGGTTCTATCTTTCCTTTTCCACCTTTTATCGAAACATTGAGGACAATGTTTGATTCAAGCGTGGGGGAGGAACTTTACCGCTTTCAATTTATCACTTTCTAGTTTGTTGCATTATTGAGTCATATGCGCTAGTTGAGTCAATTTTTACTTTACATTTTCGCATTGTTTGAAAACTCCCTTATTTTGACCCCAATTTCAAAAATTTCCCGTTTGACTCAATGGCATGACATATTAAGTATATGTTGTTTTATCTTTGTTTTAGGCTATGTGGACGGACTTGGTAAAGTTTTTCTAATATTGGTACCGTTCCTACACCCTAGAGTTCCTAAGTATGCGATATCGGTTTAAATACACATTATGTCGAGACCTTGTTCCTAGTTCTTTATAAGTAGCCTCTTTATTAGTTTATATCAGCAGTCAGCACCATCCTTGCGTGTGAACTAAGTAATGAACTGATGCAAATATGTGTTGATCTCAGAGTTTTTGATTATGTGATTTTATTTAGATATTGCGAATCAAAGACCTGTTCTAACTAAGCTAGGTGGTCCTCACCCGGCCATTTAGCCCAAAGGCTCAGACTCTTGAAATTCGTTGCAAAAAAAAAGGGAGAAAAAGAAAAAGAAAAAAAATTGTGTTGAATAAGAGATCATAAAACACTAACAGGTTCACTTACCGTGTAAACACGAGGGATAACGGGCTTAATGTGATTGTGCTCGAATGAAAGAGAGGTGAAAAAGAACGAAGTTTGTAGGTCAAGTTATAATGTCATGATTTAAACTGGTATTGCATAGGAAGGAACTCTTTGTCCGCTTTTGTAGAATCGTGTCGTTATGGTATCCTTGTTTTCATTATTTAGTACCTATCCGTGTATCATTAGCCTAGCAACCTTGTGCTTTGATTGTTTTTGTCGTGCCTATTAGTCGAGCGTTGAACTTACTGTTTTATATCATTGGGAGTTTGCTTGAGGACAAGCAAAAGTCTTAGTGTGGGGGAGTTTGATAACTCGAATTCGTATCGTATTTTTCTGACTCATTACGCGCACTTTTAGTACCATTTTATAGAGTGTTTCATACTATTTGCTTTGATTTATTATGTTTTCCTTTGCTTTGTGTTTTCAGGACCAATATCAGCTTGATCGAAGAAAAGGACAAGAACCATTGGCAAAAGAGTTGAAAAAGAGAAGAACTGGAGCTTTCTGCCTTCCTCTAGATGAATGGCGTTCGCCATTCCCTAAGGGGAACCATATGGCGTTCGCCATGTCCCAAAAAAGAGGGAAATCCCATTTCAAACAAATGGCATTCGCCATTTGCAAACGGTGATCGCCATTATGCGCGGGAGCAGTTTTCCTGCAGCAGTTTGGCAGTTTTGTTCAGTTCAAATTCAAATTCGAAGACAACTTTTTGGAGCCAAGATTTTCCTATTTATAGACCCCTCTGGTGTGTGTTTTGGAGATCCGGAAGTTGCGCGGAAGCGCTGCCGAATCGCATTTTAGTTGTTAGGCACAAATCATTTGTAAAAGCGGCAATAACTCACATCGAGGGATTTTCGCAATCGTTTTCCTTTTGCTACTTTATTGTACTGTATTCTCGGATTAACAACCTTTCCGTCATATTAATAGAAGATTACTTCAGTTCCATTTTCTCTATTTCAATCCCGCATTTATTTCAAGTCATTTACAGGTTCTTTGTTTTATCGCTTTATTATTACTGTTATCGCATTTTATAATTGTTTAAGCATGCTGTCCTTAATTATGTTTATCATGTTTAGTTTGTTTATGTTTAATTACATGTCTGGCTAAATATAATTGGGACCATCGTATGAGAACCGTTGTTACCGACGGGACTCCGTAGATGTTTTAAGTACGAAAATATGATTGTTCGATATTCTGGTTTTAGTGTCTAAGTTTAATTTAGGTAACTTTGTCGTGAGAGCGAGGGGTTGCTTAACAGTGTTTTGTCACGAGAGTGAGAAATGCATTAAGGTGTGTCTGATAGAGCGAGAGTTTGAGGTACGCACCAGATAGTAGACACTGAGCATCGATCCTAAACACAGCGAGAGCGCTTTAGGCTTCGTTTAGGTTTTGTTGGTTTTCAAAATGCGTCTTTTAATTACCGAGCGAGCGAGAGCAAAATCTTGGGGTTATTAGGCGTGGCTTTTGTCAATAGTGCGAGAGTGTGAGACGGAGTCTTTAAGTTGGCATTTCCTATGGAATGGTAGTATAGTCATAATCAGTACCTGTTTTCAACAAGTCCCTTAGGTGCGCGGAAATCATATTTTGGTCTTGTTTTAGTATTATTTTCAAACCTTTAGTAAGTAGCGTTTACATTTCCATTCGTACCTTTTTAATCATAGCCTTAACTTTACAAAGCAACGATAGAGTACAGTAAGTTGACATTGGTCTCTGTGGGTTCGACAATCTTTTATATTACTTCGATAAATCCGTGCACTTGCGGAGCATCACTCTTGGACCCGCTTCAGAATCTTCAGAATCAATAGCGGTAAGGCAGCCTCCTCTTGGGCTTTGTACAAATGATTCTCCCTAGCAGAACTAACCTTTTCAGACTCTCTTGTTGAGTCAATCACTTTTAGCCTCCGTCTTGGGCTTTGTACAAGACATATAAAACACTCTCTTGTTAAGCATAAAAGACTCTCTTGTTGAGTCCATCTCCTTTTAGCCTCCATCTCGGGCTTCGTACGAGATAGAAAAACACTTTCTTGTTGAGTATAAAAGACTCTCTTGTTGAGTCAACCACTTTTAGCCTCCGTCTTGGGCTTCATGCAAGGCACATATAAAACACTCTCTTGTTGAGTATAAAGGACTCTCTTGTTGAGTCAACCACTTCTAGCCTTCGTCTTGGGCTTTGTACAAGACATATAAAACACTCTCTTGTTGAGTATAAAAGACTCTCTTATTGAGTCAACCCCTTTTAGCCTCAATCTTGAGCTTTGTACAAGACAGAAAGAACATTTTCCCCGAAAAAGTCAAACTTCCCGCCTCCTCTTAGGCCTTGTATAAAGAAAACCCCGGTTGAGTCAATCAACCTTTTAGCATCAAAGTTGTGCCTTGCTCACAGCATACAAACATCAACAACTCCTCTTTAGAGATGACAAATTCTCTCTCAGCCAAAACCCTTTTAGCTTCACATCTTGGGCTTTAAACAAGATACAAACCACCTCTAGCTTCACGTCTTGGGCTTTGAACAAGACACTAAAACACCTTTTTCCTCCCATAGAATAGGAGGAACTACGATCGCTCTGATTTCCCTATTTCGGGAATACGTAGGCATAAGATTGCAAAAATTTTAGCGAGCACACTAATCAAAAACCCAAAATCCAGTACCTGCATATATCAACCCAAAAGCATCAAATCTAAACACATTACCAAAAACCTCACAAATGGTCCAAACATTCTATTCTTAACAAAATAACCGAAGAGGGGCCCACATCTTAATAGCATCTGTAAACTAATAGTTTTGACTGTCTAAACTCAGTATGCAAGCAGGGTTAATTGGAGACATCTATTTCCCTTCCTTAATCAGCATAATAGGATAAAAAATGAATTGAACTGTAGTGCCCAAGCGATAGTGATTCAAGACCACAAAAATCACGCTACACTTATACTACAGTAGAGGACCAAATTGTTTATGTACATATGGGGGTTGGGTATTACACTCTATTAGAGGCCCAAAAGTGTTTGTAAAGAAGAAAAAATGGGGCTTATACTCAAGGAGAGGCCCAGATGATTTATTTGAAAAGGTGACGATCGCGCCGTGATTTTGAAAACCACGGAGGGACTTATACAATGACTGAGGCCCAAATTATTTTTGTACAAAGAAGGAATGGGCCGTACACTCTATTAGAGGCCCAAAAGTGTTATTTTTATATAAGAGTTGGGGCTTATAGCTCGAGGAGATGCCCAGATGAAAAACGGTGATCGCACCGTTTATTTTGAAAATCGTATCGGGATTTATAGAGGCCCAAAATGGAATATTTACAAAAGGGATGGGTCTTACACTCTAATAAAGGCCCAAAAGTGTTTCAAATGAAGTTTGAAAAATAAAAAATAAAGAAAAACCCTAATTTTAATTGTTTTTTTTTTTAAACAATTTTTCAAAGGAAATTAAATAAAAAATGATATAAAATATCAAATATATTCAAAAACAAGTTGTGAACTTAGAAAAATGTTTTAGAAAATCATGTTTAATCACATGAACACTTGGAATTCATTTGAATTTGAATAATCAAGGTGGAAATTTCATTTAAAATGTTTAAAAACAAATAAAATGAAATTATTTACAAAAATTCAAGCTATATTAAATAAATAATATAAATTTTATTTATTTGTAGAATAAAATATTTTAATATTTTTGTGAATTCTTAAAAAAAGAACCAATAAAAAATTAAAAAAAAAATGAGAGAGAGATTAATTTTTGAAATCAATTAATAAAATATCAAAATATTTAAAAATTTAAAAATTCAAAAAAGGGCGCCAAGAACACTTGTTCTTGCTCGCGCGTGCCCTGTTTCCCCATATTTGTAAAACCCTCTATAACTCCATGATTACTCAATGGTTTTGACTTTTGTAAACATGAAAGTTGTTCATTTTTGAACAAGGATTCTAATGATATCAATTAATTGCATTTATATTAAGTGTGGAGTGAGAAATCAAGTGATGAACACATGAACCCTAATTTCTGGAAGAACACTATGAAATCCTATACACGATAGCTACAAAGCAATTTATTGAGGGGAAACACTCTACACAAGTGCAGAAACATGTTTGTAACTTGAAAACACATTTATGATGCATGGATCATAGAGTTTGAGAGTTCAGGCTTACCTCTTGCAAGAAGAAATCGAATTCTGATGTAGAGGTGTTACAGATGTTGTGTGATGATCTGAACAACTTCAATGGACCTTATGTAAGGTGTTTGGAAGCTTGGAATGGATTGAAACAACCTGGAACTTGTTGTGGTACCCCAACTGCAAATATGCCAAAAAGCTTGAGCAAATGGATGGTGACTTAGTGATTCTGGTGTTCCAGATGTGTTTTGAGGTTATGGATCACTTGTATATGACATATGTGAGGTGTTAGGATGGTTGGTTTTGATGGATTTGCTTTCTTTTGAAAAATTCGATAGTTACTTCAAAAAGAAGCAAAATCTGGTTTTGGAGAGTGAAGTGAAAGAAAACATGAATTCAGATGTTTTGGGGTGGTTTGATCAGTCACACGTTACCTCTATTTATAGTAGAGGAAGTTTATTTTGCAAGGAATAGTGATTGGCAACTGATCACAATGTGTAGCTTATAGCCATTGACTTCGATAATCCAAAGTGCCAAGTTAACTCTCTTATCTTGACTCCATTCAATTTTTGCAGGTTTGAATGCTCAAAGTTTGGCCTTGAATCTTGACTGGTTTGGATTGTTATGGCTTGGTTCATGACACCTCAACGCATTGCATTGATGTTACCTTGCCAAAGTTGAATTCCAAAGTTCATGTCATGATGGTTTTGAACATGCCAAGTTGAATTCTTGACTCCTTGATCAAGAAACAAGTGAGTCATCAGATGTTTTGTGTTTTTGGAAGATGACAAAGTTGGCAAAATGGCAGGACTTGAGTGAAAAAATTGTGTGGCACAAGTCAAGTTTCCATGTTGTTGTGTAGGCAAGGTGAAAATGCCATTTTTGGAGGCTTATAACTCCTTGCTCAAGTTGAGCCATGGGAGGCTCTTGTACTTTTTGGAAAGCCCCTATAACATACTTCCATTTTTTGTGATTTTGATCAATCCATAACTAAAAATCCATGAGGATTTGGAACATGTTGTAGTTGATAATCTTGAATTATGTAATGAGAGCTTTCATTTGAGATTTGGATGGAAGAAAAAGGTTGCTTGGATCACAAGTTGTGGTCTTACAAAGTTGGGTATAAATCACTTTTTTTTCATGACTTGGTGAAAATTCAAGTTTCTTATGGTGGCCCATTTTGCAAGTAACCCCACTTTTCTTGATTTTTCTTTATGGATGATGATCCAAACCATAAGTTATCATTGTTTTTAACTTAAAGAAGCCATGTTTGTCAAGAATTTCAAAAGGTCAAACTTGACTTTTGGGCACAGTTGACTTTTTGTCAAATGAATTTCAAACTTTGTGATCCTCTATGAAATCAAGTTCTTGACCTAATTCAAACCTAATGGATGGATTCCATAGGTGTTTTAGAGTGTCTTGAACCATGTCCCAAGGTTTGGGATCATGTCTTGGTCAAAAGTCAAAGGCACAATTGACTTTTCATCAGAAAATCCTAATTGGTTCAGATGAATTTGAATCCTTGTATTGCTTATGAACCAAGTTCTTTGAATTAATCCAATCTTGTAAATGGATCAATATGATGTATTAGATGTCTTCAAAATACTTCTTGAGGTCTTGGCTCATGTCGTGCTTCAAAAGTCAACTTAGGGGTGAATTAGGTCAAGAAAGCCTAATTCCTGATTTTTAATGAATGCATCCCCTGAGGCTATTTTGAACTTGTGATTGGGTCCATGAGATCCCTTTGAGCTTCTTGGATCATGTTTTGAAGTATTGGCCCAAGCCTATATGAAATTTTCCCTCTGGAGGCAATGGTCGACCAAAACCCTGATTTGGTGACACTGATGATCTTAAGGCTTTATTAACTTGAGATGTTGCATTTTCATGCTTAATTCTTGATGTGGGAGACCTCTTGATCCTTCATGGATGTCTGAGAGGCTTGAAAAGTTGAGGATCATGTCCATTCTTGATTGATCCTTTGTCTGAGTACTTTGAGAGGGCTAAAAACCCTAATTCTTGATTGTAATGAATGCTCAACAATCTTTGAGAGGATTGATGAGGTATGAAGATACATCCATATTCTGGTGATGATTTTCACAATGATGGGAAATCTTGTGGTCAAAATTTAGGGTATGACAAGAGGGAGAAATTTTCCCAAATCTACAAACTATCAAAGCTCAACAGTATTAACCAGTGGCAAAGATTCAAAGTTAAATGGTTGAAAGATGGTTACACAAACACAAAATATTTTCATAATTGCATAAACAAAATAAAAAGAATGAATGAAGTTCACAGTCTGAAAGAATGGAGGATATAAAAGAAACAATATTTTAACACTTTAAGATTCGATTTTCTCCAAGGGGATGCAGACTGAGACCGTCAAGCATAAACTTCAAAAGATTAGAGGATATGGATAGAGAAAAAATGATCTGAGAATTTTTCAAAAGAAGAAGTAAGGACATCGGTTTGGGATTGGGAAAGGAGTAAAAGCTTAGGACCGAATCTCTAGTTTTGATGATAACAATGCATATACTTTATATCTAATAATTTTGTACTCTAATAATTTTCTGAAGTGTGTTGATATAAAGTTTAAATTGATTCTCGATAACTCTAAAGAAATCTCATCAGAATCCTTTCTGGCACGCCTCAAGAAATTACTTCAACCGCTTCTGAAGAAACATCAGCAGTTCTGAAGAATGTTGAATGACTCTAAAGAAAAAGAAAGTTGTGTGATTCTCAGATAAGCTTTGCTTCTAGCTTAGAAGTCAAAGTTTCTGAGTTCTGAAGATTTGTCCATCCTCTTCTGATATTCAAGCTTCTGACAGAATCACTCTAAGAAGATTTAAGTGAAGATAACTTCTGACTCTAAAGACTCAGAAGACTTTGATACCTCTCAATACTTTTATCTTCTGGACTCATCATCACTGCACATCAGAAGAATTCCATCAGAAGCTAAGATCAAGAAACTTGCACTGAAAGAATTCGTACAACAGTACAATCCCAAATTGGAAATATTTGATTGTGCGCCAATAGTGTTAAGGAATGTTTATGAGACTTTACTGCTCTTGTTTTCCCGCAATCTTCGGATTACCATTATGGCAGCTGGCACTGATAGTAACATTTATACCTCCAACATTCAACCATTGAGCCTATATAAATGAGTCACTACTTTACTACAAATGATAAGAACGAACAATATTGAAAGAGTGAAAAACCACAGTCTCAAAATTCTATCAAAGTATTTCAAAACACAAAGAGTTGTTGGTCATATTTGTGTATTGTTTTTAATTATTTCATTCGCTTTTTAGAAGCACCGTTGTAAACATTTTCTTTGTAATCTCTTTGAATTATTTTTCCTCAAGTGACTAAGTGTTAGTCTGTATACTCAAGAGGGCTAAGGTTTTTTCTAACACTTAGACGAACTTTTTGTAATCTTTCAAGATTAGTGATTTAGTCCTTATCGAAGGCAAAATCACCTTGGCGGGTGGGTGGACAAGACGTAGCCTCGTTATAAGTGAACTTGTATAAACCAAATGTGTTACTTTGCTTCTTGGTTTATATATCTTGTTTATGTGTGTGTAAAGCTTTCCATCGAAAAACTTTTGAAAACCCAATTCAAACCCACTTTCTTGTGTTTTTCTCTACCTTCAATAAATTTCAGGTTTAGGGACACCATTAAGCCTGATTTTATGCGCGTAATAACTGAATTTCCTACCAACAAAAAAGTGGTCAAAGGAAGTAATTCATCTTTCCTAGTGTTAATTCCAAAGAAGAAAAATCCAATGAAAATAATAGAATTCATGCCAATTTCGCTGATTGGATGCATTTACAAGGTGTTGGCAAAAAAATTGGCTACCGATTGAAAAGAATAATCGGAAAAATTATAGATGAAATATAGTCAGCTTTTATTTCGGGCAGGCAGTATTGGTGTGAATCTTGATTGTAAACAAAATCTTTGAGGATGCCAGAAGGAATAGAAAAAAAAAAGCAGTATTATTCAAGGCAGATTTAAAAAAGCGTATAGCTCGGTCGATTGGAACTATTTGTACATCATAATGCAGAACACGGGGTGCAGGCTGAGACAGGGTGACCCATTATCACCTTTTTTTTATTTCTTATTGCAGCTGAAGGTCTCAATGTTCTAATGAAAAAATCAGTTGAAAAGGAGAAATTTGTTGGGGTTCAAATGTTCATATTTAAAGTTATGGGACCAAAATGAACCCTGAGTACAAGATACATAATGAAAAAAGCTATTAAACATATATATAGAAATGAGCTTGAAATAAGCCTTAATTAGTAGAAATGACTTCAATGATAAGTGATTTTTGCATAGTTTTTATTAGTCGCTTTACTTCATTATTTTCCTGATTTTGTTCGATTTGCTTTATTTTATCAGATTTTAGGCTTTGGTATCATGTTTTTGATAATTTCAAGCTTTCAAAATTATCTCGAGAAAAAGATGAACCAAAATGAAACAAAATGCGGAAAAAAGGAAAATGTTGGAAATTCTCCATACATTTTCCAAAGGGCTACTACGGGGGACCGCAATAGCCAAACCTGAGCTCCCCCTATTTTGAGAAAGCCACATACAAATTCTAGGGGTCTGTTACGGGCCATAGCAGACAGACGAGAGACATCCCAATTTGTTTCCTTTTCCAGCATTACCAGGGTGTTTTAGGATCTTTGCAACTTCTAATTTTGTCCAAATATTGATTGTAATGAGCATTGAATGTTCCATCTTTATAGTTGCGCAAAAGAAAATAGTTTTTGATGAATAATTTGATCGTGCGATAACGGACAAATTATTTGCGATGGATAAAACAACACGTTGGCGAAAGCAGACATTGTCCATATTTATCTATTTTCTATACTCGTGTCGAAATTCTCGTAATAGAAGTAAAGTGATCATATGAATGCGTCAGAGTAGGGATCGGGAACCCTAAGTCCTGTTTGTTTCAGAGTATTTTTAATGATTTTTATTTAAGTTGTTTTACAAAAGTGATTTTTAATTTAAGCTGTTTTACAAACTCCAATTTTTTGTCACTCTAGATATACATCGATATAGCAGAATTTGGTAATCAACCTTTAGTCTTTGTGGTTCGATAACTTTTTACTACTTCGCACACTAGTACACTTGCGGCGTGTCAAGTTTTTGACGCTGTTGCTAGAGACCACATGTGCTTGATATTGAATTTTTGTTTAGTCGCCGTATAAACTAGAGTATTATCTTTCTTTTTTTATTTTGTTGTAGTTCTCTTACTGTCCTTGTATGCAAAGAACTCACTCAACTAAGAATATTGTTGTATCTATGAACAAAATCGAGCGTTTCTTACATGAGAGACACCGAAATCTAAAACAGCAAGAGATGGTTGATCCAGTAGTTGACACTAAGCCTCTTAAGGATTATCCAATTCCTACTAAAGAGGAAGTGCACTGCAGATTGTGCTCCCTACCATTGGAAAGTTGAATTGCATTACACCTCCCATCTAACTCCTTAATAATCATCACTTTTGGAAAAGAAGGTTGAAGAAAGAGATGGAAGGATTATACATGTTTACGAAGAAGATGAAGATTGGAGAATTATTAAATACAATTTGACATGTTATAGCAAAAGTTTGGAATAACGTGGATGGGAATAGGCTAAATACCTCCCTTTATAAGGGCATAAACCCTAGGTCACATAGATTATGATTGTCTTCTCCTAGATGCAGACTAACAGTTGAAAAGTGAATTTCCATACGTCTCACAACCCGACACGTTTTGGTGAACCAAGAGTCTTCTATAGATTTGGATGCTTGAGGCAGATCCATCATTAGAAGCATTCAATGTTGCACATTCTACCCTAGGTGATGCTTGAGGGACTCACATCTAGGTGTTTCTTGAGGGATTTTCCATACACTTTGCTTGAAGAATTCTCAAATTTTTAACATGGAGATGGGTCAGAATTAAATCATTTATTCCTTTTCTAGTCTTTGTGATTAAGGGGCTGTGAATTGGGATAATTTATTTGAGTCTAAATAAGGGATGATCCTTGACGAAATAGTTTACGGAAAAGCTAATTTTGGGGAAAGGAAAAGGCTTATGCGCTCAAAGTGGGTTAGTCGTCTAAAATGGGTCTGGCGCCCAAAAGGATGTAGTCACCTGAAAGGTGTGGCGAGCTTTTTGACAAGGCTTGGATCCACCACTCATGGTCTGACCACTTATCACATGTGGAATCACGGTGGAGGGACGTGGATGGTGGAGGAAATTGTCTTTCCATGATTTAAGGAAAGAGTTTTCTCTACCCACGTTCCTAATGAAACTGCCCGTAGTGAAGCCCATGGAATCAATATAAATGCTTGAATCTTTAAGGTAAAAGGAACAAACACGAATTCGAGGGAGAAAACACAAATTCTTTCATCATTCATGCGTGCGCAGATTCTTTCTCTGGATATTCTCTTATCATTCACGCGTGAGCAAATTCTTTCTAACTATCATTGTACATTTTGCAAGTATGAATCTATTATATTAATCTCTTTCTTTCACCTTAATAAGGTTGGGTTTTTTATTAAAAAAATTATGATTTAAGTGCACTTTTAATCCCTCAATTTTGATATTTTTAAATTTTTTATTTCTTTTTTAAAAAACAGTCTTTTGATCCATTTACTTAATTTTTTTCTGGGTTTTTTTTGTCCCTCCTCATATTGTGTGTATGTGGCGTCTCATATTGTGATAAGGTCATGACATAACAATGTCTACATGGCGCCACATCACACATTTTCTATCACGTTACATTTTTAAAATAAAAAATTAATTTTAAAATATTATTTAATATAATTAATAAATAAAATACAATTTATGAAATAGTTAGTGTGCCACATATTAATAGATAATTGGACAATAGATAATCTACCATATAAGAACATAACATGTTCTAGAAAATACAAAAAAGCCCTTCTTTCTTCCACGTCGTTGCTTTACCATCTCTTATGTTCTGCCACATGTAGCTTCTGAGGAAATACATTGCTTTGAAAAATCACAAAACACTACACCATCTCTCTCTCTCTCTCTCTCTCACTCTCACTCTCTCTCTCTCTCTCTCTCTCTCTCTCTCTCTCTCTCTCTCTCTCTCTCTCTCTCTCTCTCTCTCTCTCTCTCTCTTCTTCTTCTTCTTCTTCTTCTTCTTCCTATTCTAATTCTTTTTCCCTTTTCCTTCTTCTTCTTCTTTACATACCGTAATGATATCGTCAAAGTTCTTCCAATAACAAATCCAGATTCTTACTTAGTAACGCCTCGCTAACGAAGCCATAACCAAAGTCGATAAAGCTATCGAACTCGATCCTACAGATGTAATTTCGTATCTTTTCAATGCTATAGATGCCTTTGTCTTGTCATTTCGTATCTAACTTTTTGTTGTTGTTCTTTTAGGAAGTATGGAACCGCAATTTGAATGGGTAAGCCAATGTTTTAGTTACTTCAATCTATGTTGCTGCCGAAACCCAATCTTCTCAAGCAAACCATAAAAGTTGATGTGTTGATTTAGAAGTTTTAGTACCACATCAAGCACTGGTGATTATGTTGTTGATATTTTTAGAGACTAAAAACATATCTATGGTTGTAAATGTATGCTGACATATTTTTACTACCAATTTTTTGTTTTTCAGATGTCGAAGAAATCAACAAAAGGGAGTCGGAGTAAAGCAGACGACTTCCAACAACAAATGTTCAATTTTATTGTATTTTGATTCGTATCTGACTTTTTGTTGTTGTTCTTTCAGGAAGTATGGAATCGGGATTCGAGCGGTGAGCCAATGTTTTGGTTACTTCAATCTATGTGGCTGCTAAAACCCAATCTTCTCAAGCAAACCCTAAAATCTGGTGAAAATGAATAAAGTATAAGTTGTTTTTGTTTTTTTTTTGTTTTTGACTTTTTTGAGTTTTTTATTCATCGTCATTTCTACCTCCTAATCTTCCCGAGATTACATTTGCAGGTAATGTTTTAAATTTTGGAATTCATCACTGTATCATAGTGGTAGTGGTTGCTTAGAGAAACAAGTTAAAAAATTTCCTATAAAGATCATGAACTACTTTGACAAATGATTTCAATTTGCAGATCAAAGATGGATTTGTTTGATCTCTGAAGTTTTATTATATTGGATGTCATAAGTTCATTTTGCTGCTACTAAAGATGGCTTGTATCAGTATTTTGATAAATTTAGGGAAGTGATGAAAGTGATTATACTTACCGATGCTGCAATTGGGCAACCAAAAGGGTATGTTTTGATAGTTTGCATTGCTTATTATATATTCATCATTTTTTTTTTGCCACTTTATTGTAATTTGTGTTTTACTTTAGCACGGCGGATTTGGTTGAATTCATGCTAAAAGAAGCAACAGATAATGCACTATCTCTATATGGTACTTCTTTCATGTCACTAATTCTCAAGGTATTGGTCTTAGCTTGCTACAATGGCACATGTTTTAATTAATGTCCCTACTGGAATAAACATTTCAGTTATTATCTTCTAATATTGACCTATGGAGTATGTAATTGGTGCTCCTGGTCAATCCTACACGAAATAGGCAACATATATGGTTATATGACTCGGTACCGGAGTTCTGTGGATAATGTGCAAGCAAGATGATGCTCATGATCCTGTTGTAAGTTCGGTTGAATTGTTCGATACTTTCTTTTATACCTCAGAGGATTTCATCTTCTAATTTTGACATTAAGCATTGTATTGTACAGATTAACAATTGCAATGGCTTCTATTGCAATTTTTTCTTTGTGAATAAGGCTTATATACCGAAGATGTGGACAGAAGGTTGGACCGACTGGTATGAATGTGTTGTTTCTGATTTCTGATGTAGTGGCTGATTTTTGTCTTTCATCGTTCTCAATCTCATCAAGCATACTTTTTTGTTCTGCTCATGCAGTCGTTTTCCCGTGTCGTCACCGGTGTAGTCTGCACCAATTTGTTCCGGTATTGTATCAGGCTTCACTCTTTCATTTGTTTTAAGGTTTTTTAAATTGGTGTGGTGCTGGTGTAAATAAGTTTTGCTTATTAAAAAAACATTTTAGATTCGATATATAAATATATTATTTTGCTTATTAAAATAAAAACATTACAAATGTGACAAGTACTTCTTCATACCTGAAAGAAATAACCACCCGCCCAGGTTAATAGAAAACTTCTCCATTCTCAATTTTATGGTTTACCAAATTCAAACTTAGCAATAATGAAATCGCAAAAATTTTTGAAATCTCAGATATAACAACAAAAAGCACTTATTTATTAGAGTAAATTGTCTACATTCATTAAGTAAAACTAGGGTAGAATCATATATAACACCTCAAACAATAGTTTTTGAGGACTATTATGGCTTAATACACAACACCTCAATTAATTTTAATCAGCTATATTAAATAATTATTTATCAATTAAAATACGAAAAAAAATTCACAATTATATGTTATTGATGTAATTAAGGGAAATATATATATCTATGGAAAAAAATGTACAGCTTATCCAAATACGAAAAAACTATTTTTCTTATAAATCAATTTAACTATCTAAATACTGGGAAAAAATATGTCTCTTATAAATTAATTTAAAATATTTTTAAATTAATGAGTAAATGTTAATAGTTTTATTTAACAAGAACAAGTTTATTATTTTTCAAAATACTGGAAAACATTTTGACAATGACAAACCAATATCCATGTGAACTCAGGGGGAAATGTGTTGTTTTTAAATTATTTATGTAACTAATATTTTTATTTTGAAATTATTTTTAGTTTAAAATACAATATTTTTAAAGATAATATATGAAAAAGTGAACTATATATTATTGATATAATCATTTCACTAATATATGTTATTAATGACAAATGTTATTTTTAAATTAATGAATGAATCTTAATGAACTATATATTATTGATCTAATCATTTCACTAATATATATTATTAATGGCAAATGTTATTTAAATTAATGAATGAATCTTAATGAACTATATATTATTAATATAATCATTTTACTAATATATGTTATTAATGGCAAATATTAATTTTAAATTAATGAATGAATCTTAATTTTTTTTTGTAATTGAAGAACAAGTTTTTTTGTCCAAATATTTTTTTACAAGTATGCTAATGAATGAATTTTAAAAGACTTTTTTTGGTAATCTTTTTTTTTTAAATAAATACGCGTCACCAAACGGTGTTTCCAGGTATTGATTTTTCAAATTTTAAATAAATAAAATAATAACAATTGTTAAAAGTAGAACTCGAACCCACAAACCCTTTATTTAATATTATCTCAAGCCTTTACCTATCTTGCCAGTAAAGAAAGATCAGAAGAACTATGGGACAAATATTACTAATTTGCTGGATTGATTGTATTGGAAAAGGTGTTGGAAATTATGAGACAAATATTACTAATTTGTTGAATTTGGATTACTTGGATTCAATTAATGAATCGAGTGAATTTAAAAGAAAGGGGAAAGATATTAGTGTTGAGATTAGTGATGCAATTTTGTAACATGTGATGGAGGATGAAATTGTATGAAAGAAATTTTACCACCAACAAAACAATAAACTTAATATATGTAGTTTCAAGGTCAAACTAGTGGGAAAAATAAATATTTTAGAAAAGAGTTAATGAAAAGAAATGTTAAATTGAAAAAGAAAAGTAAAAATTTGAAATTATAAGCGAAAAAATGTGAAGAAGTAATATGGTAAAAAATTAATTATTGGGGAATGAATAAAATTGCGAAAAGACATATGATTTATGACGTAAATTAAAAACTTTAAACAATATTTTATAAAAATGGTTAATTGGAAAAAAAATTATATCAAGATTTGGGAAAAAAAAATAAAACATAAAATAAATCAAAGAAATGAAAATATAAGTACATAGTGGTTAACCAATATTAAAGTTGTAGTTGATATTTTTGGCAAAAGAGACATTAAATAGTAGTGCATTGTATTTGTCATAAACATGTGCAGTGAATGTTTTACAAACTGCAAAGAGAATATAATGAATGCAAAACGTGTAAAATAAGTGAATAATGAAATGTTACGTAGAAGGTGTGAAGCTATACAATATCCAAGGAACATTGAGAACTGAATGGAAAAGTAAGCCAGTTGGCCACTTTAAACATGTAACCTTGGTTCATTCTTAAACTTCTCAAACGTTACTTGTGAAAAGGAAGAAAGAAAGGTCGCTCCCAGGCTTTGCAATGGAAGGTGGCGGTGCTGCAAATAATTAGTCCGGGTAAGTCCAAATCCTTTGCATGTTTCAAATTTAGTGTTATTAATGGAATAATCAGTTCATTCTGTTGATTATGTATGTCGATCTTATCAGAAATGGCTTAGAGAGAAAGAAATCATTGATGAGAAGCTCCGTATGTTGGTTACGAAAGCTTTGGGAAGCAAGGAGGATCTTCCAAAATCGATGGGAGCGGACAAAAATGTTGAAGTCGTTGATTTGACAACTGAGGAGGACGGTGTCCATAGTAACATAGCAGAAGGTCCTGCGAAGTTTATGGTGAGGTACGTAAAAAAAAATTAGACGACATGCATATAGTTTAAAAGGCATCAACTTGAGGTATAACCAATCATCTGGTACAAAGTTGTGGGATTGTTTTGTGTTTTGATGTGGGTGTAATTTTTAAAGTTCCTATGTTTTGATATTGTATACTCACTTGCAAATCCATACCCAAAGCTTTGTTTGGTGTACATCCTGTGGTTTTAAGGGAATGCAAGGCCCGTAGTGTTGCTGAAGATGTTGATTTGCCCGTCCCAAAATCTGGAAGGTAAAGTTGTCTTTAATTTAAATGAAATTGTAAACATTGTTTTGGTTTTATATGTTATAGATTTATGTGGAGGTTGCAGAAACCATGTTTGTATAGTGTAAAAAGTGTCTATTGGGAGCAAGTATAAGTTGTTTAAAGTAATATAAGATATGGGTTTTGTTTTGTGTTGTTGTGTAGTTGACATAATGCTGATAGGTGTAGATTTTGGATAGAGTTAAATGTAGTTGTGTATTTTTGTGGGGTCTGTTAATTTTGTTGATGGTGTTGTGATATGAATATTGTGAAGAAAGTTTTGTATGATATGCTGACTCAAATGTGAGTTTATGTCAGTAGAGGTATGTAAGATTTCCTCAAAACATAGTTGATGTTGTCTAAACATTTTCACTTTTTGCATATACTGGACTGATGAAATGACAGATTTAGAGGCAGGAAATGAAAATATGCATGAAGAAAGGAAAGTAACCGATCTTGAGAAATCACCGGTGACAATGGAAGAAGTTTTTAATGCAAATGCAACTGACGCTGATGAAGATGAGGAGGAGTCAGTTGATGAAGAATCCGAGGACGAAGTTTATTGGGAAAGGGACGTTAGATTCAGATACAAAGTAATGAAAAATGTTATGGTAAGTTTGAATTTTAAAAGTATGTCTAATTTGGTGTAGGATAAGCATTAAAAGCAGTAATCTAACACTTTTAATAACAATGTTACAACACTTCCCGAAAAATGTTACAAAGACTTGCTTAGGGTGGAACCAAAAGGATATTGAGTTGGTTGATGCGAACTTCGGCAGGCTCTACCGTGCGAAGGTTCATTTCGCTCGGCGTAGCAAAAAGATTGTGAAGACTGAGAAGTTCATCGGCAAGAGTTGGTATCATTTCGCAAAGTATAGGCGGCTGCGGAGGGATGATAAGCTAGGGTTCAGCATAACAAAATCCGGTCATCGACTTTATGTCGCTGTCTTAAACAGATGAATGTGCTTTGTTTGGTAGTGGTTGGGTGATTGAAGTTGGTTATGTTTGGATGCTAGTTTGTGGGTTGCTTTTTGTGGTTATATTGAAGTCCTTTGATGGTAGTTGTATATCAATGATTTTGGCATATATAAGTATGTTTAGGAAATGTAACTGAGTAATTTTACTCAGAACAAAAACACCTTTTGTTTTAATTGTACTTTGACTTATGGTATTTATTAAATAGTAGCGTTTTGAAGTATGATGAGATTGGAAGTATTATACATAATTAGTAGTTCTTAAGAATTAAGTATATGATATACATGTGTTTGGATTGTTGTGGAAAAAATAGGTCGTAAGCATGGGAAAATATCCGCTGCCATTGATTAAAGATGAAAAGGTGTATTGGGAGTGTTACAACTGGAAGTAACAGTAGAGTAAAATAACAGACCCTAAAAGCAAATATGTTTAGTAGTGACTAAAAGCGAATTTAACAGAGAATTGTGTTACAAAATATTTTGCAGTACATGTTTAGTATCAAAAGTTAGAAACTAAAAGCAGCAGTGAATTATGATTGATTATGGCACACAAAAAGTTGGGTAGTAGTATATATTATGTTGAGCAGAAGTATTGGATACATTGTATTCGTTATCCGTGTCAACAAAATCAAAAGAGATGGCTTGCTGCAGTGAGTTGAGTTCATATCAATTGGTAGCAGGAATTGCTTCTAAAATGATGTTGTAATGGCAACAAAAAAACATTGTCACTATAATTGAAAATATGGATAAACGTATATGCCAGTTTATGATATTATTATAAAAAATTTATATGTGCCAAAAATTACAAAATACTTGTTAATTACATTGCACCAAAAATATTATTCAAATTATCATGTCACAATGTTGAAAAATAATCAAATATTAATAAGGAGCATGCAGTCTTCATCATTGTATTAAACAACAATTGCATAAAGTTCAAAAGGCAAATAAACGTATCGGCTATATGTTGCTGAAGACTTCCTTGTTGGCCATGTTAGCAGTGGAAGACTTAGGTTTGTTATTTTCGTCGTGTATCAATATTTTGATACCCTTCTTGCTAGTTACCCTTGAGATTGCCACATAGAGTTGGCCATGATTGAAGATATCCTTTGGGATATAGAGTCCAACCCAATCCAAAGACTGTCTTTGAGACTTGTTAATCATCATGGCGTATGATACAATGATTAAAAATTTCCTCCTATTTAGTTTGAAAGGCCACGGGGATTGGGATGGGGAAAGATCCATCTGTGGTATGTATATGACTCTTCCATGGCCCTTGCCACCCATAATTTCAGCCTCAAGAACATGATTGGCCATTTTGGTTACAATGAGCTTTGTTCCATTGCACAAACCTCCAGCTTGATCGATGTTTCTCATAAGCATAATCGGAGTCCCTATCTTTAGTTTGATTTGGTGGTTAGGCAACCCGGAAGTCGTTAGAGAACTGAGGAACTCCGGACTGAGGACTTCCATAATGTTATTTTCATGAATTTCTGATCGATCAACTGAGTTGGTGCTATAATAATACTTGGAGGCGCCTTTAAAATGCGAAGAAAGTAAATAATAAGATTAAAAACATGAAGATGGACTATATTAGTAGTAGTAAATTAAATGTATAAGTAGTTGAAATACTTAATTTTGCAAATATACCTAGCATGATATCTAGAATATTATTATTTATTTGATTAACCACCTCAATAGTTGATGTAACACCTTTTTCTACCCCATAAATATCGCAGCGGAATAAACATAAAATCATAATAAAATCAGAATCACCTCAAAGGGTGCACATTTCTCAATAAATTCAAATCAACAAAATTGCTCTGTAAACAACGGGTTTTCCTCAAAATAACTCAAAATGCCTTCAAAGGGCAGCAGAACCACCATAACCACAAAAATCCCACAAAAGGGTTTATTAAAATAAGCCATAGTCATCAAATAATCAATAAAATAACAGCCAAATAAAACTCAACATGGTTCGACTCAACGACCTAACCCGGTGTTACATTATCAGAGCAAGACCCTCTACATCGACCAAAATGCAAATAACTTCAAAAGTCCTCAAAAGCATCTACAGCTAATCCTGATCACCTGCATGTTACCCACGTGGAGGCAACATTCAAACAGGCAGGGTGAGTAATCACAATTCATTATAATCAATATAAAAATAAGATATGCATAAAATGGCGTCATAATCATAAACAACATCATCAGAATCATCAACAGGGTCAACAGTCACAACATAATAAAATCACATCAATAATGACACATAAATGCAATGCACAATAGGACTCATGCATGTGGTACCAATCGTCACAGTTGATGGACACTTAGGTCATCTCCCTCCAAAGATCCCCGTCATTAAGATCGGTTCCACACAAGAACCGGAGCACGTCATAAACCACTTCACATCCACACAATGGGATTGAAGCCACAAATAGACCGAAGTCTAACATCCTCATCACTGGACCGAAGTCCTAACATCATCACCAAAATATGCTATGAATGCATGATACACAACATCAATAATCATCATCATCAAAATATCAATATGAGCATCATCATTCATCAAAACCTCATGTTAACCATGTCATCATATATTCATCAAAACATCACAAATCATCATCTCATAATCAACAGTAACATCACAGTAAACCATCAGAAAAATCACAGCGTCAAACATCAAAACAGCACAGCATCATAAAACAAAATTTCGCGAACAGCAGCAGTTCGCTGCAGAGTTCGCCATGCAAACACATTCGCTGGGACGTTCGCTTTGCGAGCTCTAGCGAATACCCCAAACCCCACACAAAACCAGAGAGTTCCCAGTATTCACCAACAAAATCATCGCGCATTCGCTGCGCTGCTCGCTTTGTGAGCCTGGGCAAATGTTCGCTTTGCAAAGGAATGGTTCGCTTTGCGATCCTGCGATTTCTGCAATTTCTGCTACTCACCAGTAGCATTCCAGCCCAAAAAACCTTTACGATTCCAACCCCAATTCACCCCAAAACACTCCCAAAACAGTCCTGAAACATCAAGGCAACCAAATGCATAAAACCTACGACTATTAGGTCGGTTAATTTCACTATTATAACTCAAATTACCTAAACCTTCACAAATTCTCAAGATTCCCATAAACCCCGTAAATCTCATTCTCATACAAGATCCCACGTATCATCAAAGAAGGTTTTGCCTCGAAGGCTTATTTTTACCCGAATCAATTCAACCCTCAATAACCCATCATCGATCCTCAGAAATACCTCTAAATCATCAATAACTCAAAAACCCCAAAAACCTCAAAATCCACTTTAAACACATCACTTCCTATATTGAAAACAATGAAAAGCAATACTCCTCATACCTTAGATTGTCGTTCTGGAGTTTTCTCTACTAATTCTCTGGAAGCCTTCACGAATCCTCGCCCTTTTCCTTTTCCTCAGAGCTCTGCACTTTCTCCTTATTTTCACGTTCCAGCCAAAATGAATCCTATTCCTTTCCAATTCCTTTTTGTTAACCCTTGGGCTTCCAAAATGGGCTTTCCCCATAATACCCTCACTAATCCTCCTCAAAAGTCCATCTTTCCCATAATTCCTCTAATATTATTTAAATTAATAATAATACTAATATATTCATATTATATATTATTATTTAATTAAATAACCGAAACTCCATGAAAATGCCAACGTCAACACAAACCACCAAAATTCACTGAAAATTCACAAATATTATATTTAAATAAATTAAATAAATATTCTAATAAATTTGGGTGTTACAACTCTCCCCCGCTTAAAGAATTTCTGCCCTCGAAAATTACCTCAAAGAAATAGAGTCGGATACGACTCCCTCATCTGATCTTCGAGTTCCCAAGTCCAACTTTCGCCAGCTGGTCCGCCCCACAACACCTTCACCAAAGATATGCCTTTACCCCGCAGTTGATTCATCTCTCGATCATCAATCCGCACCGGTAAAGCTTTCATTGTCAGGTTATCCCTCACTTGTACATCATCCATCTGAATCACACACGACGGATCCAGAATGTACTTCTTCAACTGGGACACATGGAACGCGTCATGCAAATTCACAAGTGACGGCGGTAAAGCAATTCGACATGCCACCTCTCCTATCCTCTGCGAGATTTGGTATGGACCAACAAAATGTGGAGTGAGCTTCCTAGACTTCAAAGCTCGACTCACACCAGTCACTGGCGTCACCCTAAAAAACATGTGATCTCCCTCTTGGAATTCAAGTGTCTTCCTTCTATTATTATGGTAGCTCTTCTGACGACTCTGCGACGCTCTCATCCTTTCTTTGATCATCTTAATCTTCTTGGTCGTCTCTTGCACAATCTCAGGTCCGAGTATAGCACTCTCGCTTGACTCATACCAACACAAAGGAGTCATACACCTCCTTCCATACAAACCTTCATAGGGCGTCATTCCAATACTAGCATGAAAACTGTTATTGTACGTGAACCCAATCAACGGCAAATGGCTATCCCAAGATCCTCCAAGATCCAACACACAAGTCCTATAAAGATTGGATAGTCTTTTCTGTCTGACCGTCCATCTGCAGATGATAGGCAGAACTCATCCTCAACTTAATACCCAACGCATCTTGCAAACTCTTCCAGAACCTCGATGTAAATCTCGAATCTCTATTCGAAACAATACTCGAATGTATCCCATGCAACTTCACAATATCCTCAATGTACATCTCGGCTAACTTCTACATAGAATGATTCATCTTCATCGGCAAGAAATGAGCCGATTTAGTTAATCTATCCATAATCACCCAAATGGAATCATTTCCCTTAGCAGTCTCTGGCAATCCCACCATAAAATCCATGGAAATACTATCCCACTTCCATTCTGGAATTCTCAATGGTTGCATCATACCTAAAGGCTTCTGATGCTCAATCTTCGACTTCTGACAAGTCAAACACACATAAACAAACTCCGCAACATCCTTCTTCATACCTGGCCACCAAAACAACTTTTTCAAATCCTGGTACATCTTCGTAGCACCGGGATGAATACTCAACCTACTTCAGTGTCCTTCTTCAAGTATGCTCTTCTTAATATCTGGGACATCTGGAACACACACCCTGTCTCTGAACATCATCACACCAGTCTCGCCAATTCAGAATTCTCCTCCGTTACCTTGGTTGATCAAAGTCAACTGGTCCACTAACTTCAAGTCAGATTATTGTCCCACTCTGATCTCTTCCAGAATACCACCAGTCAACTTCAACATTCCCAACTTCACACTGTCAGGAGTCTCTTCACATACCAAACTCAAATCTATGAATTGCTCAATTAATTCCAATTCTTTCACCATAAGCATTGACATATGCAATGACTTCCTGCTCAATGCATCAGCCACTACATTTGCTTTGCCCGGATGATAACTCAAATCAAAATCAAAATCCTTCAACAGCTCTAACCACCTTCTCTGCCTCATATTTAATTCTTTCTGATCAAATAAGTACTTCAGACTTTTATGATCACTAAACACTTCAAACTTAGAGCCAAACAGATAATGTCTCCAAATTTTCAACACAAACACCACGATAGCCAATTCCAAGTCATGTGTAGGATAATTCCTCTCATGAACTCGCAATTGTCTCGAAGCATAGGCAACAACTTGTCCATTCTGCATTAATACTCCACCAAGACCCATCTTCGACGCATCATAATACACCACAAAAGATTCGCTCGGATTAGGCAAAATTAACACTGGAGCGGTCGTCAACTTCTTCTTCAATTCCACAAAACTCTCTTCGCAAGCTACATCCCACACAAACGATTGACCCTTTCGAGTCAACTGAGTCAAAGGTAATACCAACTTAGAAAAGCCCTCAATAAACGTGCGGTAATAACCCGCCAATCCCATAAAACTTCGTATCTCAGTAGTAGACTTCGGAGTCTCCTACCGCAACACAGCATCAATCTTGGAAGGATCTACAGCAATTCCACCACTTGAAATCACATGGCCAAGAAAACTCACTTCCTTCAACCAGAACTCACACTTTCACAGCTTCGCATACGACTTCTTTTCCTTCAATACTTGCAACACGGTTCTCAAATGCTCAGTATGCTCTTCTTCAGACTTAGAATATATCAGGATATCATCAATGAAAACCACCACAAACTGATCCAAATACTCATGAAAAATATTATTCATATACTCCATGAACACACCAGGTGCATTGGACACACCAAACGGCATCACAGTGTATTCATAGTGACCGTACCTCGTTCTGAAAGCTGTCTTCGGAATGTCATCAGGCTTAACACGAATCAGATGATAACCAAACCTCAAATCAATCTTACTAAACACATAAGCACCTACTAACTGATCCATCAAGTCGTTGATTCTCGGAAGTGGATACTTATTCATGATAGTCACTTTATTCAACTGTCGATAACCAACACACAAACTCATACTTCCATCCTTCTTCTTCACTAACAACACAGGAGCACCCCACGGAGAAACTGATAAGAAAATAGCAAGTGTACTATTTTTCCTATTGTAGTAATGAAGGGAAAAATCCCAAGTATCGAATCTCAAGGACTGCTTGACGATACAGAGTTCAGAGATTATTTCAATTATACAAAAGGTCTTTGGGGTATTAGATTTGATAAGAATATCTAAAATTGCAGTTAAATAAAGCGATTAAAATAGTTAAACGATTTAACAGATAAAAGTAGATTGCTAGGGTTCGGTGAATGGATCTTCATGCAACAATTACGACTTATAAACGCAGTAACAAAATCAATAATAGTTGATTACCGGTTCTTTAGGGTATCTAATCCTAAGTCCTTAGTGAAAAGATCTTTGATCATGTAATCTAATTACTATGTCCATAGATAATTACATTCATGATCAAGCATATGCATAACAAGAAATTTTGGTTAAGATAAAGTATCCATAGTCCTAGGTGATATTTATTATCTAATGGCCTTAGTCAGATCGACATATAATAGTTGTCCAGCACAAATTATATGTAAAAGTCAAAATCCGTTTTTCCGACGGTTTAAGCATTAAGCATAGAACTAAGAACAAATCAACAATTACCAATTAAAATAGTCATTGCATTCATAAAATCGAAATCATTACAATCAGATTCAGGGTCACCCCCCTAGCAATGGGGGGTTTAGCTACTCATAAAGAAAAATTAAATCAAAGATGAAAATGTTGTCATTACAGAATATCTCGAGGAATCAATCTTCAATTGTCCGACAACTCTTGAACATATGAAATCCTTCCGAAAATCTGAGTCGTCAGCCTTCAAAACTTGTATTTTGCTCACCAAAATCGTCCAACCCTTGCACAATCGCGTTCTGGGAATAAATAATCAAACTCTGGGCTTTCAGCACTTTTGGGCTTCAATATGCGTATTGACCTACTCCATACGCGTAATGACATGCTTTGCTCCAGATTCTTTACGCGTATGGCACCAAGGGCCAGCCAGCACGCAACCTCATACGCGTATTGACAAGACCCTTACGCGTATGGGAAGAGGCTTCCTTTTTTCTCTATTTTTCAACCCTCTGCTCATTCACGTATTGTACGCGTACCAGGTAGGCCTTACGCGTAACACCTATAGCATTACGCGTATGGGCAGCAAGTCCTCCAAGAATTGCATTTTTCTTCCGCTTTCTCGCACCGGCTCGGTTGTACATCCACTGCTCGATCCTCTGAGCTTCCAAATCCGTATTTGACCTGCCGACATACCAAAAGCGTAAAATATCCTCGAGAAATTCATAATTCATGACACACTTGACATAATCAAAACACACTAATTGCTACTAAAACACACTCAAATTCACACAGTTTACCTGACTTATTTGCACTTAAATAGCGACATACATAGCATAAATGGTGACTGATCACAACCCCAAACTTATCTTGTTGCTTGTCCTCAAGTAACACTCTAAATACAATAGATCACGTCACCCCAAACTTACCGTAAAAACAGTCCTTACCACAATACTGCTGAAATCTTTTGCATTGGACCCTGTGATGTTGCCTTAGGTTTTCTCTTTGTTTTTTCCTATCCAGCAAGCCAGAAACACTTTTCACATAGAAACACTACTTCACCTGTCAGCTTATATCACACTCTTACCAAGTCTCTCGGGGTTAAAGTGTTATAACACTAAAAATCACGGTAATCAGTATCAGATCAATAGTTTGAATAAATTCTCCAATTCTATCAACATGCACATCACACATACTTTTTGAGGTCTTTAGGTTGTAACGGGGCTTGGGTTAAGGTAGGATATAAAAAGAAAACAAGGGTTATTGGTTCAGAGTATGTGATATCATCCTTATCACTGTGTTTGCTTTATTATACATTTGCCTGGGTGCTCTTTTTCCTTCGCTTTCAAACTTTCGGTGAGTGCAATTTTTTTTTCGTAATGCACTCACCTCCAACCAATGCATAGCTACCCCAAACTTAAAGGTTGATATTCCAACAGCAACCCCAAACTTAAATCTGAACACAGATCCAAAAATAATAAAACATACTCTGAACAAGGTGGGAAAATAATTTGGCCAATGGTTAATTATAAGAAAGGTTAAATAACAAACAAAGGGATACAGGCTCAACGGAGGTTAACGAAGGATAAACATAATAATAGGGACGGCTAGAAAGGCTCTAGGTGAAAAACAAAAATATGCCTCAGTACGTGTACTCATGCAATCAATAGTCAAAGAGAATGGACGCAACCCATGATAGATAAAGGCATACCTGATGTCTCTCATGATGATGTACAGTGTATGGCTTTTCTGATCTCACCAGGACGGTTAAAGCTGACAGCGTCCATAATGTCTCTGTGTTCAAGGCTCATTTGCTCTTGGTTCGGACATTATCTTTAACCAGTGCGTCCAATTATATACAACAATATCAAACCGTCAGGGTGCCTTAATGAAAGGACGAACAAGCAAGTTGTGAAAGTCATCAGTATCATCCACTATAGCTAGTACCATCAGGTATCTACTGAAATATTTCAAGAAACTGTATGAAGTAACAAAATTCATTAAATTTGCAAAACCCGAAAACGGACACTTACACTTACTTTCAAAATAAAGACAAAACAAAATAACATGAAAATAAAAGTACAACATATAAAACTAAAAATACCAAAGAGAAATAACAGAGTGTACAAATAAGAAACAAAAGTAAAAATACTACTAGACAGAAAAGAACTCAAAACAACCACTCAGGACTCTGCTCTGTCATCTCTATCCTGCATCTCATCGTCAAAGTCTATGAGGTCGGTTGGATCAATCGGTAATCGCCCACGGACAAAGGTAGTGACTAGATTCATCTCCTCAGATCGGGCCGAAGGTGTCTGCTGCTGCTGATGCTGCTGCGGTGTGGGCTGCTAAGGCTGAGGTACCGGCCCTCCTATCTGAACAGGGTGAGTCTATCCATGAAAAGTGAACTGCCCATAGTGAGGTGCTGGAGGGTCGCCCGTGAACCTGTCTCTGAACCTCTGAGCATCGGCCCACAAATCTGCCTGATGCGTCAGATATCGGCCAGAAAGCCCGTACTGATAGCAGAAGTCTTGCATCATGCAGAAGTGCGACATCCGCATCCTGTACTCTACGCAATCCTTATCAAAAACTGGTGGGGATGCATGAGCTGTCTCTGGTGCTGTCTGATGCGCGTCCTAGCGCTGAGTGCTGGCCCCTGCCTCAGGATCGTGTGAACGTCAGAGGGGTCGGCGCTCATCAACAGAAATAGTGTGTTCCTTCAGCCAAGTAGCATTAAGAGAACGTGTCGGCTTCAGCATCACATTACCGCTCAAATCAGTCACTCCGGCCTTCTTACACAGAAGATAAATCACTGAAGCTTGTCCCAGAGACTTCTTCGATGATTGTGTTATCTCATCCATATTAGTCGAAATAATTCTCCCAATATTCAATTGTTGGTCATTCAGAAAGAAATAGAGCGCTAGAGCTCTCTCAGTGATCAAATCAGAGCCACTCCTATTCGTGTCCAAAGTATGGTGAATGAAATATGCCCAGGATTTTGGGATAGGGGCTAAATTAATAACTAGGATCTTTGAAGGATATGCTTTGGTGGTCGGATGCCAATCTTTGCCCGGTCGTGCAATTAGATCCTTTATGGTGCTATAGGGCCATCTGTTTTTATCTGACAGCTTCATATCGAAGAATGGACAGTGAGAGTCATAAAATTTACATTTGAGCACACTATTGATCATCTTCCAGTCATACTTGATTTCTTTTCCACGGACCCAAGACGTCATTTCAGTGACCTCGTTCTCTACAGCTCGCCCTGGCACCTTGTAGGCATTGGCATAAAATTCCCTTACCAGATCCATTGCAACCGGCCTTATATTCTTATTCAAATAACTCAGTTTCTGCTTTTTCAAAATAGCAGCAACCTCGGGCAATTCATTGACTCCCAAACTCCATTGTTTTTCTTCTGTGAAGGTGTGAGTCCTGAGTTGGTGGTACCGTGCTTCATGATCGTCAGAGAGAAAGATCAAGGTTTCTTCAGATGGGGCAGCCATAGTGATAATTTCCTTTGAAAACTGAAAGAAAAATAGAAAATTCAGAGAAACAGAGTGATACGACGAAGTCGCGTAACAGAAAATTGTAAAAATGGCACGAACGCACGGAAAAAGTATTTAAACAAATGGCAAAAGTAGGTACGCGTAGCGTACGCAGCCATACGCGTAAACTACGCAACCATATGCATATTATAGGAAGCCATACGCGTATTAGGGACTCATACGCGTATGGTACGCGGCAAATCTTAAGTGAAAAACGGCTTTTGCGTAATAGATCATGTATGGCCTTTCAATACGCGTATCATACGCGTATGGAAGGTGATACGCGTATTCAGATCTCGTATGCGTGACAGATACGCGTATGTTACGCAGATGGGCAAAGAACCCCCTTTTTCACTTGCAGTTACGCGTAATGAGCCCCTGTTACGCATAACGGCGGAGGCCTTCACTATTTTGAAATTTCTGATTTTGAAAAAAAAAATTCTAAGTTAAAGTTTTGATTTTTTTTTGGAGTTCTTCTGCTGTACCAGACTCTGCAAAATACTAAATTAAAATACCAAATTAAAAAAAACAATATTCAAAATACTAAAATAAAACACCAAAATAAATAAATAAATAAATAAATAACTCCCCTGGGTTGCCTCCCAAGAAGCGCTTCGTTTAACATCGCATGGCTCGACGGGTTACCTCATATACTCAGACAAGACGAACCTCTTCTACAGGGCCGCCTTGGCCCTAGTAATACGGTTTCAATCTTTGGCCGTTAACCTTGAAAGTATCGCCATTTTTGTTGTTCCTTAACTCGATTGCTCCATGAGGGAACACTTTGTTAACCGTGAACGGACCAGGCCATCTCGACTCCAGTTTACCAGGAAACAGCTTCAACCTGGAATTAAACAACAAAACCAACTGTCCCTCCCAGAATTCCTTTTTCTGGATTTTCTGATCATGCCATTTCTTTTTTCGTTCTTTGTAAATTTTGGCATTCTCATAAGCTTGATTCCTAAACTCTTCCAACTCATGAAGTTGAAGAGTTTGGGACTCACCAGCTTTCAAAAGATCGCAGTTGAGGAATTTGGAAGCCCAAAAAGCTTTGTGCTCGAGTTCGAGCGGTAAATGACAGGCCTTACCATAAACAAGTTGATAGGGAAACATACCTATTGGTGTTTTGAATGCTGTCTTGTATGCCCACAGTGCATCATCCAGCTTTGTGGACCAATCCTTTCGAGAAGCGCTCACAGTCTTTTCTAAAATCTTCTTTATTTTCCTGTTAGACACTTCTACTTGCCCACTCATTTGAGGGTGATACGGAGTGGCAATCTTATGCTTCACATTATATTTCTTTAACAAATTCTCCATCAATTTATTCAGAAAATGAGTACCTTCATCACTAATTAACGCCCTTGGTACCCCAAACCTGGAGAAAATGTTATGCCTCAGGAAATTCACCACCACTTTAGCATCATTAGTAGGCAGTTACAGCTTTGACCCACTTTGACACATAATCTACCGCAACCAGTATATAATTCTTGCCGAAAGATGGTGGGAACGGTCCCATAAAATCAATACCCCACACATCGAACAACTTTACCTCTAGCATAGAATTTTGAGGCATTTGGTTCCTTCTGGAGATATTACCAGTTCTTTGACACCTATCACATTCTCGGACTAGATAGTGAGCGTCCTTGAATAAGGTGGGCCAATACAACCCAGACTGGAGGACTTTTGCCGCTGTCCTATCTCCACTAAAATGCCATCCATACTCAGAATCATGACAAGCTTTTAGTATATCTCTCTGCTCACCTTCTGGTACACATCTTCTGATCAATCCATCCACTCCCCTTTTATACAAGAATGGGTCATCCCACAGATACAACCTACAATCATAAAGAAACTTTTTCTTTTGGTGAGAATTAAAATCATCAGGAATCACCCCACCTACCAAGTAGTTTGCAAAGTCAGCAAACCATGGGACACTAGTAACCGCAAGGATGCTTTCATCAGCAAAGGTGTCATGAATCGGGTGCTCCTCCTCCGTTTCTTTTATTGGGGACATGCGAGATAAGTGATATGCAACAGTATTCTCGCACCCCTTTTTATCTCGGATCTCAAAATCAAATTCTTGAAGGAGGAGTATCCACCTCAATAATCGAGGTTTTGATTCCTGTTTAGCAAAAAAAATACTTTAAAGCAGCATGATCAGTATAAACAATAACTTTAGAACCAAGCACGTAGGACCTGAATTTGTCAAAAGCATAAACCACGGCCAACAACTCCTTTTCGGTAGTTGCATAATTCATTTGGGTCGGGTTAAGAACATGACTAGCATAATAAATCACATGCAGTAATTTGTCCTTCCTTTGTCCTAAGACAGCACCCACAGCAATGTCACTTGCATCACACATAATTTCAAAAGGTAGAGACCAATCGGAGGCTGTCACCACAGGCGCAGTACTTAACTTACTCTTTAAATTCTCAAAAGTGGCCATACACTTATCATCAAAATTAAAGGGCTTGTCCTTTACAAGCAATTCAGTTAAGGGTTTGGCCACCTTTGAGAAATCTCTAATGAACCGGCGATAGAAACCTGCATGACCTAAGAAACTTCTTATTCCCTTTTCATTCACAGGAGGTGGGAGGTTAGCTATCACCTCCACTTTTGCTTTGTCCACCTCAATCCCTTTGTGGGAGATCTTGTGTCCCAGCACGATACCTTCCTGCACCATAAAATGACATTTCTCCCAATTGAGAATAAGGTTAGTTTCCTGACACCTTTTCAAAACAAGAGACAAGTTAGCTAAACAAATATCAAAAGAAGAACCAAAAACAGAAAAATCATCCATAAACACCATATGCTTTTCAAGCATGTCGGCGAATATAGATGTCATACATCTCTGAAAAGTAGCAGGGGCGTTGCAAAATCCAAATGGCATCCTTCTGTAGGCAAAGATACCATAAGGACATGTGAACGCGGTCTTCTCCTGATATTCCGGGGCTACAGCAATCTGATTGTATCTTGAATACCCATCTAAAAAACAATAGTACTCATGACCTGCCAATCTCTCTAACATCTGGTCAATAAATGGGAGAGGAAAATGGTCTTTTCTTGTTGCAGTGTTAAGCCTTCTGTAGTCAATACACACTCTCCAACCTATTACTGTACGAGTGGGAATCAATTCATTCTTCTCATTTAGAACCACGGTTGTTCCTCCCTTTTTTGGTGCCACGTGTATAGGACTCACCCAAGAACTGTCAGAAATAGGATAAATCAACCCTGCATCCAACAATTTTACAACCTCTTTTCTCACCACTTCTTTCATTGCTGGATTTAACCTCCTTTGAGGTTGTACCACAGGTTTATGATTATCCTCCATCAGTATCTTATGCATGCACACTGTGGGCCTAATTCCTTTCAAGTCCCCGATGGTCCAACCTATGGCACTCTTGTATGCCTTAAGTACCTGTATCATCTTTTCTTCATCCTTTTCATTCAACCCAGAATTAATAATAGCAGGACAGTTTGTTCCAAAATCCAAAAAGACATATTTAAGATTTTCAGGTAATTGTTTTAATTCAGACTTTGTACCTGTTTTGCTTTCATGTTCAGTCTCTTTTTCAAGTGAAGTTCTCAGATCCTCCCACCGGTGTGGTTTGGATTTCAACCAAGGTGGTTGTGCATCAAACATAGCGAGAACTTCTTTTTCTTTCTCATCCTGATTCTCTTCTATCTCTTGGGCTGACAGACTTAGCACTCTTTCCAACGGTGACTCGGGGAGTCGGCTGCGAATGGCTTTCACTACCATCCGATAAATTACTTCGACAGTGTGACTTGTACCAATATCTTCCTTATGTTTCATGGTATCCCTGACATCAATTTTCAGCTCTTCATCGTAAACTTTGAGGGTCATGGTACCTTCCTCAATGTCTATCATACATCTACCTGTTTCCAAGAAAGGTCTTCCCAGAATCAGAGGGATATCCTCGTCTTCTGGCATTTCTAAAATCACAAAATCAACAAGAAAGACAAATTTATCAACTTTGACAAGAACATCTTCGACCACCCCATAAGGTCTCTTTACCGAATGATCAGCAAATTGGAGTGTCATTCTTGTATCTTGAACGCTTCCTATTCCCAGCTTCCTGTAAATAGATAAGGGCATAAGACTCACACTAGCTCCCAAATCAATCAGTGCCTTTTTAAAAGACCTATCACCAATGGTGCAAGGAATAGTAACAGAGCCTATATCTGGCTTCTTTATCGGGATCTTCATACCCTGCAAAATGGCACTACAAGTTTCAGTCAGTATAATAGGATCAGTGTCAGTGGTGCGCTTTTTGGAGATGATGTCCTTCATGAATTTGGCATAAATAGGCATATGCTCAAGTGCTTCAGAAAATGGAATGTTGATCTCTAATTTCCTGAACATCTCTACAAACTTCTGAAAAATTTTCTCATCTTGCTTCTTCTTCTTATTTCTTTGTGGGAATGGAAGCTTTATGATGGGTTTTGGTTCAGTGGGCTTTTCCTTCACAACAGGTTGTAGAACCACTTCTTCCTCAGGTGGATTCTTGTTTTCTAAGATTTCAAGATCCACTTCAAGTAATTGATCTTCCTCCTCAGATTTCTCTTCAGGTATTTCAGCTGATTTCCCACTTCTTGTTGTTACAGCACTCACATTATTGTGATCTCTTGGATTTGTCACTGTTGCACTAGGTAAGGTACCTGGTGCTTGAGAACTTGTTATCTGTTGTGCTATCTGGCCCAGTTGAACTTCCAGATTTTTTTATAGAAGCATTAGTGTTCCTCTGATTATTTCTGGTTTCTTCCTGGAATTGAACACTCTGAGCAGCCATCTTTTCAATAGCTATCTCCCAATCTGCTTTCTTTGGTACCTGTTGCTGAGATGGTTGTTGCTGAACATTCCCTTGTTGACCCTTCCAAGCAAAGTTGGGATGATTTTTCCAACCTGGATTGTATGTCTGAGCATATGGATTATTTTTCCTCAGATACTTAATCTCCTCAATTTGTTGCGGAGTCGCAACGCAGTGTGCAGTAAAGTGTGGTCCATTACAAATCTCACAATTAACCGCTTGGACGGGTTGAACTTGGGCTACTTATTGAGTACTAACATTCATCGCTTTCAGCCTTCTTTCTACTTCCGCTTTAATTTGATCTTCCATTTTTACCACCTGATCTGCCAGTTTTAAATCAATAATCCCCCCTGGTTTGTTCACACTACGGTCATACAGCTCCAAATGTTCATTAGCTGCTATAGCTTCTATAATCTTCTTAATACCAGTGACTGTTGTAAAATTTGATGAGCCACCGGCATCTGTGTCAATCAGTTGTTTAGTCTTCATCCTTAACCCATTAACAAACATTTGCATCTGTTTAGTAGGATCCATGTTGTGAGTTGGGCAAGCGACCAATAACCTTTTGAACCTCTTATAAGCATCCCCAAGTGATTCTCCTTCCTTCTGTTTGAAATTCACAATGTCATATCGTTTGCGAATGTAAACAGAAGCAGGAAAGTACTCATTCAGGAATGTTGTCTCCATTTCTTCCCAAGTAGTTATACTTCCCGCAGGTAGGGAGTAAACCCACTCTTCAGCATCTTCAGCCAAGGTAAAAAGAAACATCCTTAATTTCTTAGCCTCTTCTGAGTGCCCCTCGATCTTCAAGGTTGTGCTCATCGTCAGAAATCGTTGTAAATGTTTGTTTGCATCTTCATTTATTTTTTCAGTGAACGGTCTCTTTTCAAGCTGTCTGATCGTAGTCGGGTGCAACTGAAAGTGTGCTACATTGACCGGTTGATTCACTATGGTCAACCGCCCAGTTGGAGCATTTGCTCCGCCATAATCTCCCAAAAGTCTATCCGCTGGTTGATTTCCAGCCATGATCACAGTCTCTGGTAGTGTCTCTGTGTCTGTATCGGGTTCTGAGTCAGTATTCTCAGAACGGACAGAAACTTCTTCTTCTTTTTTAGGCTCTGAATTTGACACTGCCAGACTTTCTCGTTTAGCTTTCCGAAGTCTAGCGTGCAACGATCTTTCTGGTTCTCTGTCAAAAAGAAATTCAGCTTAGGGCTTCCCTCGCATACACAGATTAGGCAATTGTTAGTAAAGATAAAAATAAAATAAACAGAAAATAAAATTTTAGTCGCGGAGCAACAAAATTCTAATTGAAATAAACCGTTAAACTTTATTATCTTTGGCAGTCCCCGGCAACGGCGCCAAAAACTTGATAAGAAAATAGCAAGTGTACTATTTTGCCTATTGTAGTAATGAAGGGAAAAATCCCAAGTATCGAATCTCAAGGATTGCTTGACGATACAGAGTTCAGAGATTATTTCAATTAAACAAAAGGTCTTTGGGGTATTGAATTTGATAAGAATATCTAAAATTGCAGTTAAATAAAGCGATTAAAATAGTTAAACGATTTAACAGATAAAAGTATATTGCTAGGGTTCGGTGAATGAATCTTCATGCAACAATTACGACTTATAAACGCAGTAACAAAATCAATAACAGTTAATTATCGGTTCTTTAGGGTATCTGATCCTAAGTCCTTAGTGAAAAGATCTTTGATCATGTAATCTAATTACTATGTCCATAGATAATTACATTCATGATCAAGCATATGCATAACAAGAAATTCCGGTTAAGATAAAGTATCCATAGTCCTAGGTGATATTTATTATCTAATGGCCTTAGTCAGATCAACATATAATAGCTGTCCAGCACAAATTATATGTAAAAGTCAAAATTCGTTTTTCCGAAGGTTTAAGCATTAAGCATAGAACTAAGAACAAATCAACAATTACCAATTAAAATAGTCATTGCATTCATAAAATCGAAATCATTACAATCAGATTCAGGGTCACCCCCCTAGCAATGGGGGGTTTAGCTACTCATAAAGAAAAATAAAATCAAAGATGAAAATGTTGTCATTACAGAATATCTCGAGGAATCAATCTTCAATTGTCCGACAACTCTTGAACATATGAAATCCTTCCGAAAATTTGAGTCGTCAGCCTTCAAAACTTGTATTTTGCTCTCCAAAATCGTCCAACCCTTGCACAATCGCGTTCTGGGAATAAATAATCAAACTCTGGGCTTTCAGCACTTTTGGGCTTCAATACGCGTATTGACCTACTCCACACGCGTAATGACATGTTTTGCTCCAAATTCTTTACGCGTATGGCACCAAGGGCCAGCCAGCACGCAAACTCATACGCGTATTGACAAGACACTTACGTGTATGGGCAGAGGCTTCCTTTTTTCTCTATTTTTCAACCCTCTGCTCATTCACGTATTGTACGCGTACCAAGTAGGCCTTATGCGTAACACCTATAGCATTACGCGTATGGGCAGCAAGTCTTCCAAGAATTGCATTTTTCTTCCGCTTTCTCGCACCGGCTCGGTTGTACATCCACTGCTCGATTCTCTGAGCTTCCAAATCCGTATTTGACCTGCTGACATACCAAAAGCGTAAAATATCCTCGAGAAACTCATAATTCATGACACACTTGACATAATCAAAACACACTTAATTGCTACTAAAACACACTCAAATTCACACAGTTTACCTGACTTATTTGCAATTAAATAGCGACATACATAGCATAAATGGTGACTGATCAGAAACACTTGGTTGAACAAACCTCTTCTCAAACAATTCTTCCAATTGTTTCTTCAATTCACTTAACTCAGAAGCTGGCATCCGATAAGGAGCCATTGACACCGGACTCATACCTGGTATCAAATCTTCCGCAACCTCTACCTCACGCTCTGGAGGCAAATCACTTACATCATCAGGCAACACTTCTGAAATTTCACAAACAAAAGGCAAAACACCAACTTCTCCACCTTCACTAATACTCAAAGTTGTCCTTAACATAAACATCTCAGCATCATCCTGCATCGACTCATCAAAACAATCTGTAGGCACTTGGCTTAACTCCAAACAATTCACTGCGCACACCACTTAAGCTCGCAAGACGCGTCTATCCCATCCAACATGATCCCGTCTATTAACAACAAGAGATTAAGGGTGATCAGTTCCTCAATTTGTCAATAACAGCCGACTATCATGAGGCGGTACAAACTATCTTTACCAAACTATCGTAGCGTCCAACACCACACTCAATCATCGCTCCACACTTGAAGCATCTTGGAGAAGCACCGTCTTCTCCCCCACTTGTTTCATTCCCGGCCTGCAAATGGAAAACAAAACAAGCATCAACAATGTTTTCACACACATATCACACACTAGGGAATAGACAACATTAGACAACCTTGCCGGACAGACCGGCCTGCTCTGATACCACAAATGTAACACCCTTTTCTACCCCACAAATATCGCAGTGGAATAAACATAAAATCATAATAAAATCAGAATCACCTCAAAGGGTCCACATTTCTCAATAAATTCAAATTAACAAAATTGCTCCGTAAACAACGAGTTTTCCTCAAAATAACTCAAAATGCCTTCAAAGGGCAGCAGAACCACCATAACCACACAAATACCACAAAAGGGTTTATTAAAATAAACCATAGTCATCAAATAATTAATAAAATAACAGCCAAATAAAACTCAACATGGTTCGACTCAACGACCCAACCTGATGTTACACTATCAAAGCAAGACCCTCTACATCGACCAAAATGCAAATAACTTCAAAAGTCCTCAAAAGCATCCACAGCTAATCCTGATCACCTGCACGTTACCCACGTGGAAGCAACATTCAAACAGGCAAGGTGAGTAATCACAATTCATTATAATCAATATAAAAATAAGATATGCATAAAATGGCATCATAATCATAAACAACATCATCAGAATCATCAACAGGGTCAACAGTCACAACATCATAAAATCACATCAATAATGCCACATAAGTGCAATGCACAACAGGACTCATGCATGTAGTACCAATCGTCACAGTTGATGGACACTTAGGCCATCACCCTCCAAAGAACCCCGTCATTAGGATCGGTTCCACACAAGAACCAGAGCACATCATAAACCACTTCACATCCACACAATGGGATGGAAGCCACAAATAGACCGAAGTCTAACATCATCATCACTGGACTGAAGTCCTAACATCATCAAAAGAATATGCTATGAATGCATGATACACAACATCAATAATCATCATCATTAAAATATCATTATGTGCATCATCATTCATCAAAACCTCATGTTAATCATGTCATTATATATTCATCAAAACATCACAAATCATCATCTCATAATCATCAGTAACATCACAGTAAACCATCAGAAAAATCACAGCGTCAAACATCAAAACAGCACAGCATCATAAAACAAAATTTTGCGAACAGCAGCAGTTCGCTGCAGAGTTCGCCGTGAGAGCACATTCGCTGGGACGTTTGCTTTTCGAGCTCCAGTGAATCCCTCAAACCCCACACAAACTATAGAGTTCCCAGTATTCACCAACAAAATCATCGTGCATTCGTTGCGCTGCTCTCTTTGCGAGCCTGGGCGAATGTTCACCTTGCGAAGGAATGGTTCGCCTTGCGAAGGAATGGTTCACTTTGCGAACCTGCGATTTCTTCAATCACTACTACGCACCAGTAGCATTCCAGCCCCAAAAACCTTTACGATTCCAACCTCAATTCACCCTAAAACACTCCCAAAACAGTCCTGAAACATCAAGACAATCAAAGGCATAAAACCCACGACTATTAGGTCGGTTAATTTCACTATTCTAACTCGAATTACATAAACCTTCACAAATTCTCAAGATTCCCATAAACCCCATAAATCTCGTTCTCATACAAGATCCCACATATCATCAAAGAAGGTTTTGCCTCGAAGGATTATTTTTACTCGAATCAATTCAACCCTCAATAACCCATCATCGATCCTCAGAAATACCTCTAAATCATCAATAACTCATAAACCCTTCAAAAACCCCAAAAACCTTAATACCCACTTTAAGCACATCACTTCCTATATTGAAAACAATGAAAGGCAATACTCCCCATACCTTAGATTGTCGTTCCGGAGTTTTGTCTACTGATTCTTTGGAAGCCTTCACGAATCCTCGCCCTTTTCCTTTTCCTCAGAGTTATGCACTTTCTCCTTATTTTCACGTTCCAACCAAAATGAATCCTATTCCTTTCCAATTCCTTTTTGTTAAACCCTTGGGCTTCCAAAATGGGTTTTCCCCATAATACCCTCACAATCCTCCTCAAAAGTCCATCTTACCCTTAATTCCTCTAATATTATTTAAATTAATAATAATAATACTAATATATTCATATTATATACTATTATTTAATTAAATAACCGAAACTCCACGAAAATGCCAACGTCAACACAAACCACCAAAATTCACCGAAAATTCACAAATATTATATTTAAATAAATTAAATAAATATTCTAATAAATTTGGGTGTTACAGTTGATGCCAAAATTGCGCGTCTTAATTGGTTCTTCCTCAACCAATTAAGACGCTCCATTTCCATCATTGTGTATCCATCAACCAAGAATTGTTGGAAGAGTCTCCTCGAATGCAAAAGTGTCTTGGCCTCATCTGTCCATTGGTGAAAACGGAAGCATGGCCATTCTTTAATTGTTTGACGATTTTGCTTCGTAACAACCTTTTGATGTATAAATTTGTGGAGTATGTTAAGCCTATATCCATCTTCACCATACGAAAAAACTAAAGGGTGTTGATAGCCAAGTAACTTGGATAGAATTCATCAATCCTTTGTAATGAACCATCACATTGTTACACTATTATGTCTCTTTTTGAAGCTGGATCTATATCCCCCGACTATAAGAGTTGCAACCTCAGACACGGTATGACAGTTATACACGCGACCGCCCGTGGATCTTTCAGAGATAAGTCGTAGCATCAAATCTTGATATGTGATATTCTTCAACGTGTCTCTTTCCATCTGAAAAGCCTTTGCATGAGGATTATTTGCATCCAACATGAACTTCAGCGTTGCAACTATTGATCTGTCAATTTGTTTATTGTCACTGTAATAAAAATAGAATATTGATAGGTTAACAAAAATAGTAATGGAAAACGTGTTTCAGTTGTATGAATGAAATAGTTTGTTACCTAAAGCACTCAATTCGGTTAACAACTTCATTGTCTGTGTCATGAATATATAATTGTGCATATTTCGGGGAATTAAGTAGTTTTAAGTTGGAATATTAAGTTAAATAGAGTAATCTTTACCAATAGCATACAAATAACATTAATGATTAAACATCATAGGGCATGAAAAATCATTTTGTTTACAGGAGGAAACAGTAGCTCAATGCAAAATAACAATGTTGCAAAATAAATAAACGTGACAAAAAATCATGTTATTACTACAAAAAAGTGAAAACGGAACATCCTACAACAGTAGCAGACACCCAAAACACTGCATTTCCCACTTCCAAAGCATCACTTCTCCAATTTTATTAGCTTCTTTAGTTTGGTGGATGAATGTTCACAGTCTTCCAATTCCCTTGGAGGAGTAGAGGCACATGATACATCTGTTGCCACCCTCTTTGACGTTGAATTTGGCGTAACCAGGTCCGGTATATGGTTGGAGGTAAAATCAACTTCTTGAAATGTATATGTAACAATTGTATGCAAATTGAAGTCAACAAAACAAACTATTGTATAAAAAATCAAAATTGAAGATAGGTTGTGTAAGGTTACTGCCACTAAATCCCACTCCTCTGATGCAATAGCTTCATCAACGCTTTCGTTATTCTACATTGAATGAAAACAACAGTTTAATAGAGTAATACACAATTGATATATGTCCATAAAGAAGAACAAAGAGTATGAGATAAAGGAAACCTGCAGCACGTCATCTGTTACAGGAGTAGTTGAAGGTGTCTAATTTTAAATGCAAAAATAAAAAATAAAAAAACATAATGTTATAAATCAATTGGTAGATATGTAGAAGAAAGTTATAACATATGAACAGTTATACCGATTCTGGAGCAATTGACACTGAAAGCTGCTTCACGACATTGTCATCCTAATCTATGGAGACAACTGATGCATTTGCCCATGATGGTTGCCATTTCACCTTTAATGCCAACTTCTTACCTACCAAAGCATCAAGTGCTAAGGGATATTCAAGAGGGTCAGTGACTCCGACCTAATTGGAAAGGGGTAAATAAGAAAACATTAAACTACAAAGAAATCCATGGTGATTTCCATAATAGAGAAGTACAAAATCAACCATAAACCTAATCAAGTTGACCCGCATTTGATCGGCAAATATATGCAACAGTTGTGAACACTCACAGTCCCATAATACAAACTTCGCACGACATCCACCACTTACGACCTCAAGCAGAATCTTATACCTACTTATGCAAGTAAATTAGGGCAACATATTACGGTGTAATACATGATATTTAAAATAAAATCGTAAATGAAATTGTTACCGGTAAATTTTAGTTTCAGTGTTATGGCCAACACCACAGATGTAAGGTGGTTTATGTCCCTTGGCAACTCTTGGACATTCATGACATGCCTGGTAATACCAGCCCCCTTGAGATTCTCTTAGTTTGTCAGTGATTGCTACGGTAAGACATTGAGTGATTTGTTGGCAACGTAAAAATGTTAATATAAGATAAAAATATGTATAAGAAATGAATACAAATAAACAGAAAATTTAAATTAACACGGAAGAGTAGGTGTTACATCTTTAAGTTGAATAATCTGAGTCAGAGGAAGAACAACAACCGTATATATGAATTTTTCGTATGGTGTAAGTTGAGAACTTCTTGATGTCTGAGACCAGTTATGTGACTGTGTCGTCAAACTTTGGCACGATCCTTGATTGGCAAGCATTTTTGGGATCCTATGTTCAAAAACAAATCAAAGGAACAACACTATTGAAAGGAATGTAAACAATATTTTAACTCAGTAATACATGTTGATTAGTAAACGCAAGAACGGAGGACCTTTTAAGGAAATCCTTAATGTCAGGTAAGTCTTCATTGATGTGCAACTTAGTCAAATTGAATATGTTTGAAACACACAAAGGATACTTTCCTACATGGACAATGAAAAAATAAATCAATGGTTATGCTATGAAGGAATTAAAACCCCAGGTTCTAAAATAATAATAATATCATATACCCTCCTCTTTAACTTTTCCAAATTGCAAAATGATAATTGTTGGTAATGAAGCATCCTTCACATTTTTCATCTATTCATCAAACTGCAAAGCATAACCTTCCCACAAAGTACAATGAACCGTGTTGTTACTGCAAATATAGAAAAGAAGATGGTTACAACAAATGAAAAGGGTGAAAATAGAACAATCTAAGTAATAAAGGTGTCGTAGTTTTCCAAATATACCCCAAGTCCTTCAAGACTAAATTAATTTGTTGTTTCTTGGACCCACTTTGTAATTGTGTGTATCCAATTTCTGTCACCATCCCAATAACATATGCAACATACCATTTGGTAAACAAAACATACGTTATAAGACACAATGATATAACATAATGGAATATATTTTTCTAGCTTATGGGTTGAAACAAACCTATTAGAATATCACTTTTCCACTTTCCATGTATAATATCAGCAAACGGTGTGAACTTCATAATTTTTGGAGGTATGTCGTGCTTATTTTTTCGCAGACAGAGGTACCACCGGTGAAAACCAACACATATTTATGGTCAGAGGGCTTGAACAAAAGTTCATTCAAGATGACTTGGAAATTTGCAATGGTATATGTGTTATTCACGAATAAAACACTTTAAAATGCTTGTTTAAACATTTTTGGTACTTTGACATGAATATTTGAACCCTCCAAGAAAAACAATGGGATGTTCAGATATCTTTTAGATGGAATCCTTTGACATGCAAACAGAATCCTTCCAAAATGTAAGAATCATTCATAATGCAAAAAAGTTAACATGCAGCAAATAAATGAATGGGTTCCTTAAACATGAAAACAGACAACTTTATAACGATTGAACGTGCAATGAACATGTTATTTAACGGGTGAAGTGAACTGAACATCGTTGCATACAAAAACCTAAAGATACAAAAGCGTAACATGCACTACAACAAATGAATTTACATGAAGAACCAATACCTATTTATCAACCACAATCATCTCAAAGTGCTCCTTATTCTTTGATACCACACTCCATTTGTGAGGGATTTTGACCGCAATCTTCCATAGTTACTTACTGTCATTGATATCTTTGATCATTAAAAAAGGTCTTGCCATTGTAGCTAAAATTTTCCAAAGTATTTTTCGGGGAATAAGGGATTTGGTGGAGAAGATTTTGGTGAAGTTTTTACTGTTTTGATGGAAGAAAGAAGAAGGGAGTTGTTGAGGAAGTATACCGCCTGCTGTCAATAGTGAAAGGCATTGGAAATGGATTCTTCCAAGCATGTGTTTTCTGCAACAAAAAAAAACAACATTGGAGAATGTGCGAAGAAGACAAACCAGACTTTTTTTTTTTCCTGTAGATGGTTCGGTTTGTCACATATTGTTCACCATGTGGGCAATATTGAAGGCAAATTAGTAGTAAATGTATAATTGGATATGGATCAGCAAAGTGATTTGGTTGGAAAAAGTTGGTTTTGGACACAAAATACCCAATTTTGCTGACATGGTGTAGTTTAAAGAAATGGTGTTTTCGTGATTTCTAGAACAACCAAATTTTCTATATTATAGATATATTTTGACGTTCATAATTTAACAAGGATTGGTAAAGGTTTTGGTGAAATACAAAGGGCTCGTGGGTTCGAACCTTGCTTTTTACTAATGTTTTTTATTTGTTCATGTCCAATTATCTATTGACATGTGACACTAATTATTTCATGAATATGAATTTATTTATTATTTATTAGTTATATTAAATAATATTATTAAATTAATTATTTTTATTTTAAAAATGTAACGTGGTAAACAATGTGTGACGTGACGCCACGTGGATATTGCCATGTCATGTCCACATCATAATATGAATATGAGATGGCACGTACACAAAATAGGAGGAAGATCCAAAAAATCCCAGAAAAAATTAAATAAAGAAATCAAAAGACTGAATTATTTTTAAGGAAGATTAAAATTTTAAAAATATAATAAAAGTGCATTTAACCAAAAATTATATTAAGGTGAGACTGGACATATGTGATCACTTCCTTGAAAATAATGATCTTTCCTTGTAATAAGGTCCACTTGTTTGAACCAAAAGATCTAAGAATCAACATTGAGTGACTCTTCAAAGACAAGGAAAAGAAAGAAGAAGAAAAAAGGAAGAACAAAAGCCACAAACCATTTTTGACTTGTCTAAATCATACATTAAAATTGACTATTAAAAGGGCATGGTGATTATTTCTTGAATTAATTCAGTTATGCAGCTACCTAACATTAGCACTAAATTTTCTTAAATTTATTTTTACCTAGTATATTAGAGTGAAAAGTTAAAGAAATTGCAACAATATCTATGTTGTAGCATAACCATCAAAGTAAGTCAGAATTAGTAAAATCACAAGATTAACCAAACAAAAGGGTAGTGTAATGCAAGTTACATAAGAACCAATACAGCTAGAACTAGGCAATTGAGCCTAGCATTTCATTCTAATTATTTATATAAGCTCATTAGCATTTGATTCTAGTTAGTTTACCTTATATTATAAAAATGCTTACAAATTTGGTCTTAATAACACTTGATTAGGCAATGATAATCCTTCTCCCATTATAGTAAATCAAAACCAGGTCCCTCATGAACCTCATCTCTAATAGTAGCCACAAACAACCTAGGCAGAGTCAGTATCAGGTAGAAGATGTCAAGTAAGCTCTATCTTCTACTGCTACCGAAGTGATCGACAATTATACATCGATGCATCGGTGCTTGAAGTCTGCAAAAAAAAGAAGATTTTAAGATACTGAATGCCTTCTGCTTCTAGACGGCGTAGACTTAGTCTCCTCAACGACAGTAGAAGCAGGGCTTTCGGACGTATCAGAGCTAGTAATCTCTCCGTTTTTTTCTTTGTTCGACCAAAGCTTGGAGAATATTTTCTTTGACATGAGGAAGCTTTTCATTTTGTTAGCAGTAACTTTGTCTGCATTGTTGTTGCTGTTTCTGTCACTACTCTGGCTACTTCCGCCTGATAATTTTAGTGCGGCGAGTTCGCCTTTCAGAACTTTTATGTCTTCTGCTGTTGCGACTGCATCCCATTCCTCTTCTGTGTTGGTGGTAGTAGACCGGGAGCTACCGTGAGATCCGCCGGGATGCAACACCCTTACAGAACCGGGAAGATCGGGCGTGTTTGTGCCTCCGGATGATGAAGTTGTTGAAGCTCTCATTTGCTCAAAGAAGAGAACCTGCACGACGACACGTAGAGGAAGCCGCTCATTCTGCACCGCGTGCATGCATGCTTCTGCAGACAGCTTCTTGCAGTCCATCAATCGACATATTCTTTTCCTCTCACTTTTGCTGATTCCAGGATGTTCCTGCATAACATAATAGCATCAGTCTCGGAAATTCGGTTGAAGTCAATGTAATCATTTGATACACCGATAAAGGTTAAATGCATGTCAGGTAGAACTAATTAACCTTTAAATACATGTCGATGGCGCGATAAAGGCCGTCATGAGACTGTCTAGGAAAGCTTGATACCAGATCGGCGATATTCACGAAATTCGGAAGAGGCAAATTAGGATCACGAGCAATCTCGGCAAGATAGCTATCAACCAGCTTTGCTACCTTTATCTTGCTAGAAGAGTTTGCTACCATCTTCGGACTTCTGATCTCCTGCAATTCATCTTCCAACAGAGATTGATGTTCGTGTGCTACAAACACCTCAACTAGCTTCTGCACAGTTTCAATATCGTAAGTTGTTTCCCCGGTTGATGAAGAAATCAAAAGATCGGCCACCATAGCCTCCTCAAGCCGCTGGCCTGTTCTCCTCATCAGTTCGGATCTCACCGACACGTCACATTCCAATTGAATAGCCAGTTTTAATAACTTCAGCGAGAAACTGCAAGAGCCGCTTCCCATATCTTCCGCCGGCAATAGACCGACAATACTCTCCAACACTAATCTATTCTTTGTGATATCGCCATTCTGGATAACACCCTTGGTGAAGCCAGGCAACCTTTTAGAGGCATAAGCACTTAGAGCTTCTCCTACGACTACGCCGGAAACATTTCCATTCGTTGTTATTGTTGACATGACTCGGTTATAGAGATCAAGTTGAAGCTCACAAAGATCTTCCACCCACCAATCCTTCGGAACCATTAGTTGCTTCCTCACACCATTCCAGTGTGAATCATTTCCGTTTTCCGATGGAAGCTTTTTCCTGTTATATGTGTATGACCACTCCACCTTGGACGGATCCATCGAAGCCTTGGTAGCTATGGACTCCATACAATGGCTCACGATCTTAAGTTCTTCCGACCACGGAAGAAGAGATTTGGTTGTTTGCAGAACAATGATAGAGTCTTTCCAGCTCCTGAAAATGCTGGAATTGAGGAAGACTTCAATCTTGTAGATGAGATTTCCCTTATCGACGGTTTCATACATCTCAAGATACTCTGCGGCACAACGAGCCGCAACCACGTTGTATGCATTTAGAGTAACTACCATACCATAACAGAATTTTGCACATATTTCAAAAGCAATAGGTCCTCCGGGAATGTCATGGATGTGAACTTCATCGTTCTCCTCATCTGCGTTTGAAACTAACTTTTGCAAGCGTAAACTTTTGGACAGAAGAGGAAACTGCAGAAAATGAACATGTAAAGAATTGATCAGCGGCTTAAAGGATAATTGAACCTAATAAACTTATGTAGCAAGCGCAGACAATTGAACAAAACCATTTTTAAAAATCATTACAAAAAGAGTTCTAGATAGAATGGAACTTTACCTTATGTAGATAAAACTTTACATCTCCAACATTAACAACTATGTCCGATGCGAGCTCAGTTGCCACATACCTAGACAAATATATGCCACTTTACATTAATTTTGAATGAAATGGACAAATCAAAAGACAAACTAGTAATAGTACGTTTTCTGGTATGCTTGACCGATAAAAACAATAGAACTTCGAGCAAATTTATCCTCAATTTGAGGATCTGTTTGGATTTACTTTTCACATAAAACACTTGCGAAACTCGTTGAATAAGATTATTGAAACAACTTATCACATGTTCACAAGCTTTCCAGGGTCGTTTACAAAAACACCTTATAGCTTATATGAAAACCATTTGACTTTGTTTTAATATTTGTTGCAGAAATAACTTATACATAAGCACTTAAATGATAAGAGTTCATATATTAAACACTTAATTAAGCTGCTTATCTAAACACCGCGAGAGAATCAAGCAAAAACCAAACAAAAGAAACCAACCAAATCATAAATAAGAACTCCAAACCAAATAACAAACAATTCAAATCAAGAGAAAACCGATCCGTATCAAGAGGAAACTAATCACATACCTGACATTATCTCCATCAGTTTGAAAAGAATCCGGCTTAGATCCAAGTTTCATAAACTTCATCTTGACCAAAAAGAAAAACCTCCCAAAACACCTCAAATCACCAACTCCACAAACTCTTAACCAAGTTCGGATGACAAACAAGGGAATGCAAGTAACTTGCTAGTTAAGAGTAAAAACCAACTCGAAGAAAGAAAAAAAGATCATGTTTTTTCCTTGTATGACCGAATCTTCCCCGAAAACCAAGGCCAGTTAGATGAAATTTTAAACTATATCTAAATTATTATCATTACTAATATTCTTTCTTTGACTTGAATGAAAAGAGACTCAAAGAAAAAACATGTTGCTTACTAAATTGGTAACAAAAACCAAAGAAACCAGTTAATCTAAACCATGTTAGGAGACATTACCAACAAAACAAACTACCTCCAACACATTCATATATATAATAATAATAATTTTCTCAAAGAAAGAGTAACTTTGTTAAAGACACCCCCACTAGCTAAATCTGACACCACCGCCCCACAAAGAATTAAAATTATGTTTTGAATCTAGGTATTTGTTTCTTTTCTCTTATTTTTTTGTTTTTGTTGTTTCCAACAATGGAAAACACACTTTCTCTTCACCAAAATTTCAGAAACCAAATTCCATAGTACTCAACAACATTCACTTTTTACCACTACTAGTAGCCATGTTTTAGCTATGTCCCTTGTTTGAATTCCTGAAAACACAAGAAAACAGCATATTTTGGTATTAGTTCAGAAAACCACCTAGTAAGTAAACAAAAACATAATCATTTGCTGTTACAATAGATCATTGGGAACATTTTTATCAAAATTTTAAATCAACCGAAACCTGCATTGAAATCGAAATTGAATTGAAGTAAACCAAATTGGACATCAATAGTAAAAAACATAAAAATAAATAAAAATAAAAATAAAAATAAAAAAATAAATCAACAAGATATTTTCATGATGTTCTTGAAAAGTAAAATCCACAACTGAAAATATGATAGGAATAGTCAAAGACATGCATACCAAGAGGAGGCGGAAATTGGTATCAGAGGAAGGAAGAAGTGAGGGAATAGGGAAAGATGAGTGATGAGAAAGATTAGCTGTTCCTCATCTTTTGATGACAGCCACCACCAGAGCTGCACAAACACAAAAAGCCAACCAATTTCAGAATGTTCCCACTCTCTCTCTTTCTTTGTTTCTCTCTCAACTCAAGAAATGGCTTTTGAATTAGTAGTAGCACTTTCTTGCCCCCACCACCCCCTAACTTTTTCTTTTCACTTTTCTATTCTCTCAAACCTTTCTTTTCATCCTATAAGTAAACAAAAGTCCTATGTATTTAGGGTAATAACTTAAAATTATCATTACATTTTTTAAAAAATTTTTAATTTTAGAATTATAAATTATTTTCTCTCGTAATTTTATTTAAACACTTCAAATTTAAATTTATAATATATTCATAACATTTCGCACAACTTATCAAATTATGGATAGATAGTTATTGCCGAAGACTTTAGAGAATGTATTCTCAAAATCTGTCATGATTTCTCTAAATACTAATAATTTCGATGGATTCATACAAAATTAATTTAGTGTTTTTTATATAAGAATTATTAATAAAAAATTAATGATGTAGTATTAGGTTTAATTTGATTTTGAAGTTAAAATGAAAACTTTGGATGCTTGATAGATGTTTTCTTTCTCACTCCATCCACTATAGTACATATGACTATTGCACGCCAATCTGACAGACGCTACTTTCTTTCTCCTTTTTGCTATAAACAAAACGATTCGGTTTGGTGTGTGAGAAAGAGATCAAATAAACTAACTAGCTTTCTCTCTTGAGCTCTGTTCCACTCTTCCACTCTCTGTTTATTCATCCTTTTTATATACAGTAACCACAGTATTTATTCCGGAATATATTGAATAGTAAGAGAATACAATTAATCTTATTTTTGGAGATTTTTAAAAGTTATGTATTTTGTCTAAAATTCAAATAAAAATAACAATTTTTTTAAGATTATTTGAATTTATATTTATAATCGAAAGAAATACTAATTTTTGATAACGATAAACAAGAATTCTTTGTTATTATTACTTTATTTAATATTTCCTTCTGTCCCTTTTTTTAATAAAAATAAAATTGATAGAATAAATTAAAATTGGTATTTCATTACAATTAACAGAAATTTACAAAATATAAATATTTTTAACTATCAAGAGTTTTTTAGAATAACTTACAAGGGGTAGAAATGAAATAAAGTGTCGAGGGATGTCGCAATGGAGAAAACTATAACAGAAATGTGAGTGAAAGTTAAATCATTATGTGTGACCAAGTCATAAGTTCATAGGTTGTCCTTGAAACAACAACCACACTCAGCCAAGATGGTAAAGTCAAAGACTATTGTGAAAAAATTGAAGTCATTGATGAATTATTAAGGTGAAGTTTTGATGATCAGGACAAAACTCTACTCTTATTGAGTTAATTACCTAGATTGTTTGGGCATTTTAAAGATACTTTATTTATGATAAGGGAGACATTATTATTTTGGATGAAGCTCAGTCGGTTATTAGAACCAATGAATTCAAGCAAGATGAAGGAAGTGAAGTTTTATGTTAATAATGAATGCTTGAATATTTCAAGGGGGTAAAAATGAAAGTAAAGGAACGTATAAGAGGAAGGAATTTAAATTAAAGCCCGAGTCAAGGGGTGTTGGCAAGTTAAAGTAAAAGTTCTTCAATTGTCACAAGATTGGTTGTTAAAAAGGATTGTTTGGATAAGAGTGGAAATAAGAGTTCATTTTTATTGCAGTTTCCTCAAATGAAGGTTATGAAATAGTTGTGAAACTGGAAAAAAAAATTGGGCCATAGACTTTGGATGGTCTTATCACATGCGCATGATGAAGTAGTACTTTAAGACATGAAACGAAGAAAGGGGTCATTCACCTAAAAAATGATAGTGCTTGCAATATTCAGGGCATGAGTTCTATTTGTTTAAAAATGTTTGATAAGTGTGAGCTTATTTTACATGATGAGAGGTATGTTCCTAAATATAGAAGAAATTTATTATTTAAAAGGTGCGTTTTTGCTTTTTTTTTTTCAGAAAATCTCCTAGACCAAGGTTCCCCTTAAATAGAGGGAGCTCACAGAATACTTCAGGGCTGGAGTGAAGAGCCAGCACCTGTCAGGAACTGTATAAAATAGGACCGAGAACTACATACGGTTTGAGACTAACTTCCTTGAGAAGAGGGAGACAAGTAATGAAGTTTGTGGCCGTTCCAGTAATGTAGCGGTAGCTCGACTAAAGTCGGTCAATAAGACAGATTCGGATCCTAGTGCTTTCGAGATGGTTTGGTCGCTAACAAAGACAAGCGTGGGAAACTGCAAACGAATTAGTTTAATGTATTAAAAATGAACATTACATGTTATGAATTTCACTTGGTGCATTGATTATTCTTAAGGGGTCTAAAATGTGTTGGTTTTATATTTTAGATGGTTCTATTGTTATAGGTCATACATCATTAGTTAGTCAAGACACGTGATAAAATCAAAATATGGCCTTTACAGGATAGGGAAAATTAGTGAAAAGGGTTTAATTGAGCTAGCTAAACAAGGTGTGACATAGAGTGATAAAATGGACAAATTAAAATTTTAAGATAATTGCATACTAAGAAATGAACACATAATTAAGTTTGGGTGTGTCATACATAAATTTAGTAGACCTTTTGAGAACATTCATTAAGATATTTGGGGTCCGGCAAGAATGCTTACTCATGGAGTTGACTCATATTTTATTACCATGATTTATGGTTTCTCTAGAAGAATTTGAGTTTATGTTGTGAAAAATAAAAGAACCACCTTTGAAAAGTGTAAGGGATGAAATAATCTTATAGAGTATGAAATATGAATTAAGATGGAATTTTAAAGGACTGGAAATGACCTGAAGTGTGTTTTAAACTAGTTTAATAAGTTTGACAAAAAAAATTGTCTAGAATAACATATGAACAACAAAATGGTATAAGACTGTCTTTGAGCATAACACGTGAACAAGAGTGATTGTCTTTGAGTGCTTGATATGCATGTTATTGTATGTTAGGTTGGCAATAGTTTTTGGGAGAGAAAAATAGAGAGGGAGAGAAAGAGGGAGATAGAGAGAGAGAGAGAGAGAGTAATTGAAGTAATTTGGAGCTAACGCAAATGGAAGAGAAGAAAACAATCAACGATTATGTAACACGTATTATCTGGTTGGTGAATCAAATCAAGTCTTGTGGAGAAACGATGTTGGAGCAAAATGTTGTGTCGAAGATTTTGTGTTTTTAACGTCAAGATTTGAGAACATTGTAGTGGTTATCGAAGAATCGAAGGACCTTGCAACGTTGAGCAAAGATGAACTTCAAAACTCTTTTGAGGCTCTTGGGCAAAGAATGGATAAGAGAGAAAGAGATAAAGCTAAAGCGGAGATTTCTTTACAAGCGTGGCTCAACGAGAAGAGTAAAAGATCGAAAGGAAAATGGGCTTCGAAAGGGAAGCAAAGTTTCCAGAATTTGGGTGGAAATGATCCACAAAATTCGAAGGTTTCGACGGGGCAAAGGGTGAGAACATATCCAATAGATATGGTGATCGAGGCAACGCTAGAGGCGGAAAACCAAGAGGAAAAAGCAATGTTCAGTGCTGGAAGTGTAAAAAGCTTGGACATTTTTCGAATGAATGTGGTGCAAAACAGAGGGATTCTCAAGGAAATGAAGCCAAGGTTGTGATGTAAGAGGTAGATGATGAAAATACGCTCTTAGTGATGATCATGGAGGAGTTTTATGGTAGTAAAAAGGTGTTGGGCAGCAGCAGTAGCATCTGCAAGTTGCGGGACAGCAGCTGCAACAGTTTGAAAAATGGGGGAGAAACGCGTTTGGAACAAAACGTAATGATTATAGTGCGAGATAAGTCCAAGGCAGCGATGAATGGTACTTGGATTCCGGTTGTTCAACGTATATGATGGGTAGAAAGGATTGGTTTGGCCAGATCAATCATGTCGCGAAAAGTAGAGTAAAATTCGCGGATGATACCACTCTTGCGGCCGAAGGTGTCGGTGATGTCTTAATCAAGAAGAAGAATGGTGGATATTCCACGATCAAGGATGTCTTGTATATACTGGGAATTAAATGTAATTGAGTATTGGCCAATTGCTTGAGAGGGGTTACAAAATTCGCTTGGAAGACAAGATTTTGCGCGTTGTGGATTATAGGTGCTTAGATACAGTGGCAAGTAGAGAAGAGGGGTTATGGTATTACCATCTTGGGCATCTCAATTTTTGGGATCTCAAAGCGTTACAACAAAATGGTGTGGTTACCTGGATGTCACACATCAATATTCCAACTGAGTTGTGTGAAGAATGTGTGAAGGGAAAGCAACACAAGGCGATTTTTAGCAAGGATGCGGGTCATAGGACCAAGACTCACCTTGAAGTGGTGTATTCCGATGTTTGCGGGCCGATGCAAGTTGACACATTGGGTGGCAATAGGTATTTTGTCACTTTTATCGATGATTTTAGTAGAAAACTATGGACTTACCTTATCAAGAGGAAAGATGAGGTGTTTGATGTATTCAAGAAGTTTAAGTCTATGGTTGAAAGGCAATGCAGTCAAAAACTTAAAGTGCTCAAAACAGACGGTGGAGGTGATTACGTCTCAAATGACTTTGGGAAGTTTTGTGATCAAGAGGGAATACTGCATGAGGTTGTACCACCCTATACACCACAACAAAATGGTGCTACTGAGAGGAAAAATCGATCGATTATGAACATGGTTCGAAGTATGTTAAGTGGGAAAAACTTGTCGAAAGAGCTATGAGGAGAAGCAATATCTACAACCACCTATTTGTTGAAAATGTGCCATACTAAGAAGTTTGAGAAGCTGACACCGAAAGAGGTATGGTCCGAATTCAAACTGAATCTAAGCCATTTGAGAGTTTTCGGTTCGGTGGCGTATCGACATGTGTCGGGTCAACTTAGAAAGAAGTTGGACGACAAGGGAGAGGAGATGATTTTAGTCGGATATCATTCTAATGGAGGATACAAATTGTTTGACACGCGAAATCGGAAGATTGTGATAAGCCAGGATGTAATTTTTGATGAAATTGGTGTTGTCAGTCCCAGGGTAATCGGTTACATGTAGGAAGTGCAATTTGATGTAACCGGTTACTTGCAGAGAAACAACACTTCCAGGTCTGCAGAGTAGGGTGTAACCGGTTACACCCTGCCAGTTCATTCTGGTGTAACCGGTTACCAGCAGAACAGAACCTCCATCAGCTTTATTTTTTTTTATCTTGTCAGTTCCGAAACTACTGTGCAGCCACCGAATGAGGTCCAGAACAAAGAAAATATTAGAAGATCAACAAGGCAAATGATGTTTCCTCAGAGACTCCAAGAATGTGAGAGATTCCAAGACAACAAAATCAATGATGATGGTGATTTCATTCACTTTGCACTTATGGACGAATCCGAACCAGTGAACACGGAGAAGGCTCTAAGCGATCCAATATGGATTTGTACAATGAAGAAGGAGATGAAATCTATTAAAAAATGGTACTTGGGAGTTGGTTGATTTACCGCTTGGAAAGAAGCCAATTGGTATACGATGGGTATATAAAGTGAAGGCCAATCCCAAAGGCGAGGTGATCAATCATAAGGCTCGGTTGGTAGCAAAGGGATTCTTGTAACGTGAAGGTATAGACTTTGAGGAGGTGTTTGCACCTATGGCTAGACTTAAAACCATCCGATTAGTTGTTGGCATTGCAAATAACAACGATTGGAAGATATTTCAAATTGACGTCAAATCTACCTTTTTGAATGGTCCACTTGATGAAGAGGTTTATGTTGAGCAACCCCCCGGATTTGTGGTAAAGAATCAAGAGATGAAATACTACAAATTTCATAAAGCATTATATGGTTTAAAACAAGCTCCAAGAGCTTGGAACAAACACATTGATGGCTTTCTTGTTGACATTAGTTTCAAGCGGTGTGTGTCCGAACACAGAGTTTATGTGAGATCGGATACAAATAATGGTGTGATCATCCTTTGCTTATATGTGGATGATCTATTGATTACCAAAAACTGTGAGAAGAGTATGTATAAGTTCAAGAGTAAACTTATGGATGAGTTCGAGATGACAGACCTTGGCATTATGACGTATTTCCTTAGTATAAAGTTCCAAAGGTCAAAATGGGATTGTTCATGCATCAAAGGAGATATACACTTGAGATCTTGAAGAGGTGTGAAATGGAGCATTACAATGCTGCCATTACACCATGTGAGGCAAGGTTGCAGTTGTCTAAGAGAGAGGATGAGCAATATGTGGATCCAACACAATATAGGAGATTGATTGGATCATTGTGGTACTTGTGTAATACGCTACCCGACTTGGCATTTAGTGTCAGTATTGCTAGTAAATTCATGGAGAGCCCTAAGGTGTCTCACTTGAAAGCGATCAAGATGATCCTTAGATATGTTAAAGGAACTCTTGGTTGTGGAATTCTTTTTCCGACATCGGATACATACCAAAAATACGATTTACTTGGTTTCACCGATTTTAATTGGTGTGGTGATAAAGATGATAGAAATTCAACGGCTTGATATATCTTTATGTTTGGTAGGAAACCAATCTCTTGGTGTTCGAAGAAGGAACCGGTGGTAGCACTCTCGCCTTGTGAGGCCGAGTACATTGCACCTTCATTGTGTACATGTCAAGCCATGTGGCTCATGAATCTATTGAAAGAGTTGGGTAGCAACGAGGGTGAAGCTACTACATTTCTTATTGATAATGTTTCTGTGATCAAACTTGCGAAGAATTTGATTGCACATGGGAGAAGCAAGCACATAGAGATGCGGTTTCATTATTTGAGGGAGCTAGTGAGTGAAGGCAAGTTACGATTGGCGTATTGTCGAAGCGAATACCAAGTAGCGGATTTGTTGACCAAGGGGTTTAACAAATTAGGTGTTCAAGAGGCTGAAGATGAGCTTGAGCATGCTGGACTTGGACCAACTGAACTGAGGTGGTGTGTTGAAAAAGTTGTTTTTTTGCATTTCTGATGGTGTAACCGGTTACCCTGTTTATGGTAACCGGTTACATGTTCGTTTGTAGAGGCAATAGTGTTTTTCAACTGGATGTAACCGGTTACCACTGTAGCATTTTCAGTTTTCAGCTTATTTTTAAGTTGTTTTGCTTTTCCCATTGATTTGTAACTGATGTATAAAAGGCCTTTAGTACTCCCAATTGTTGTTAATGCCAATTTTCATTCTCACCCTTAATTACTCTCTCTCTCTCTCTCTCTCTCTCTCTCTCTCTCTCTCTCTCTCTCTCTCTCTCTCTCTCTCTCTCTCTCTCTCTCTCTCTCTCTCTCTCTCTCAATTCTTAACTTCATCTTCTCCAAATTACTCCAATTCTCCATTAATTCATCTTGTTTAATTTTGTGTGTTCTTACAATAATGTCATTTATTAGTTCTATAGTTTCAAGATCACTTAGAATAATTCTATTGTAATTCATTTTGAAATCTATTTTGAAAAAAAAATTGAAAACAATAAAGTTTGATTAATGTGTATAAAAGCTTAATTTCTTACCTTAAGTGTTCTTTTTCTCTGAAATACCAAAATTATAGTGTTTTGCTCAATGCTAAAACACTAAAATTCAATGTTGAAACACCAAAATTCAAAGTGTTATTTTTCTTTAATATTAATTTATTATCATAGCATCTACCCTTAAGATCTAATTTCAAAGGTTTTCTTTTTAATTTTTAGAATAAATGAGATAGTGACTGATAATATAGGGCTCTAGGTTAGTTGTGTGTAGGGGTGATGATGGGTGATCTAGTAATGAAAAGGTAAATAATGAAATATTTGACTCAAAATCTTACTAAATTAGATATTTATTTGTTGAGAAAATCTTCATATGAAGTTCAATCCTTATTCTTATGCTTCAATTTGTTTGTTTGTTTATAATTTCAATATCTTTGAGTAACTACATGAACATATATGATAACTGGCAATTAGACTATTTAGTTATCATCATTAAAGAAAGAGTGTTGTTGGACTAGAAAAACTCATAAAATAAGAAAAATCATTATAACAAATAAAATGGTATAAAGAAGTGGTGTTGTGAGTTCTACTCAATCAGCTACTATCTATCAACAAAATAAAAAATGCACATTAAAATAAACAAAAATTACAAATGATATTAAAAAATAGAGAAAAATATAAACTAAACTAATGACAGGGTGAGACACCCAAATCACATTTGGTCAGAGTATAGTGGCTTCTAATGAGGCGTCATAGACTGGTATAAGTTTGTTATCATGCTGCCATTGGTAGAAAGGGCTCTTACATTCTCCCATTTCTATTCAATAAAGGTTTTATGCCTCTAAAAATGAACCTCCATATTCTCCACTTCTCCAAAGCACTCGAAGGGTCGAAGTCACCGATGTTGGTCCCAATATGTATATTTTGTCGCACACAGCTCAGAGTCCAAATAAGGTGGATTATGAAAAATAACTGAATATACATCACCCACCATGTTTACCATCCTTAGTGTATAATTGTACATGTGGTGGTGGAATTATGGTGGAGGCATGACTTGATCATGTTCCATAGGTTAGGGCTTTTTCAGGTGTTTCTTTGCATGGTGCTTTGGTCTTTTCTTTAGGGTGTTCATAAACATCATGTTCATTGACAACTATGGACTAAGAATGATGTTTTCATCTTTTTTTAAAACACACTTAGCCTTACATAGAATGCTTATGATACAAAAATGCCCAAAAACCTTATAGTTAGAGTTACCCAAGTATTTGTGCTCTCAACAATTAATCTTCCAACATCGACCTCTTCTCCTTGTAGAAAGGCTAAGAGCATGAACACACTTTTCAAAATGAACTCGGAGTAGTTGGAAGTACTCTTTTAGGTAGAAGTAAAAGAATATGCTTGAGCCTTCAGGACGAGCTTCGGGTTTTTCAATGGTAAAATGTGTTGGGTTCATTGCTTTTCTTTGAAACCATACAACCTATGTTACGGCAAACATGAGATAGAATTACTCCTCATTCTTCATCACAAAGCATACTCCTCGCAATTATTCTTAGTTGTACGACAAAATATTTGCATGGAAATATAAGCCTAACGAATTATTAATGGCATCAAAATTGAAATCAATATGCATACCTTGCACAAAATTCCATAGCAATGGATCCATTTGCTTCTCCTTTGTTGTTGAGCTTGACCCATTTTCTCGGATATAACATGTCAAAGATATGCATATACTACCTCAAATTTTCAATATTGAACTGGCTATCGCCATTGAATTTGAAGGTATGGATGTCATGTTATCTCTCTCCAATTTAGGTGTTGAGAATTCAATGTACGGAGACGATTGTGATAGTCGGACACTAGATGATGCACTAGATTTTAAGGCTTTTTTTCTTTTGAGGTTCATTGGTATGATTAAAATTAAATAAATAAGATGAAGATGAAGAAGAATAGTAGATTGGATGAACAATTATGGATAATACCAGGGTGCTAGGGAGTGAATAGTAGATTGGAAGAACAATTATGGGGAAAACCAAATTGTGACTCTTATTTATAAAGGTCATTTAAATCACATTGGGAATTGATGATACATATTTCATATAATGGCTACATTATACCACGATACTTGCAAATTGTGTCACAATTAAGGATGCAACACCTATATCACATCACAATTAGATGAAATTGCATTGTAATTTTTCTGCGTGAGAACAAGATGATGATCGAAATAAGTGATATGAATACCTAATAGCTACGAATCTTTGGTTTTGATGTGGTGGATGAAGCTAACCTGCAAGGTTAGCACTCTAACAGTCAAGTTAGTGTATAAAGTGAATAGGAAAATTTCAAATGGGAATGAAGTTACCTCAAAATGGTGTGCTTGGCTTCCTTTTATAGAGGAGTTTTTTTGTAACTGAAATGTGAAAGGAGTTCAAAAAATGCGGATGGAGAACGACACACCCCTTGCCATAAGAAGACAGTACCTAGGAAATCAGGTAGGAAGTCTCCATTTTAGAAGAAAGGAGAGAATCTACCACCCTCATGAGTTCCATTAGGACATAAGCAACCACAAGTAGATATAACAATTGAATCCAACCACTAGAGTTCTAAACTGGGGACCTTGCACTAAGGCAAGCCAATGTTGGAAGAAATAATGTCAGAGATGGGAAGCTTTTAGCCAATTGGGAATGACAATGCATTATTAAAGCTAGTACCAGAAACAAAGCCTACACTTTGGAAACCCTGATCGAGGAACTAATAATTAGGACGTGGAATGCAACCAAGATGAAATGGTACTTTAATTGAATATGCTCATACACAAAGTGACTAATTATTTTCTGATGTAATGCTTTTGAGATAAATAATACAATGGTCTTTTATTGGAATTTACATGTTTGTCTCGCATAAGAAATCAAGACCAAAGACAAATTAGGCACACAAAGCCATAACTAATACACCCCTTCTTAGTAGTTAGCCACTCTAAAACATAAGTGGTGAAGCCAAAAATATGTCAACCTCGAACCAAGTCTTCACATGGGGGCAGAGAAGAGGAATCAACCTTTGTCCGGACATGGTCCCCAAAGGCGTCAAAGCACACTCTAGTCCTCAATACAGGAAAACTAAATGATGAAATAAAATCATGAAATAAGAAAATGATGAAACAAAATCGTAGGCGACTAAATGATGAAATAAAATCATGAAAGGAAAATGATGAAACAAAATTAAAGGTGACTAATGAATGAAATAAAATCATGAAAGGGGAAATGGTGAAACAAAATTGTAGGCGACTGAATGATGGAATAAAATCATGAAATACGCAATGATAAAATAAATATGTGGATAGATAAAATGATGAAACAAAATCATAAAATATAAAGTAAAAGCGGGGTCAAAGAAATTAACTAAAGGAAAAATATAGATCACCACAAAACTCATAACTTCTTCAGTACAAATTTGTTGCAAGTGCCTTAAACGGTAGCAAATTACAAATATTAAACATAAAAACTACAAAAATTCATCTTCTTCAACAACAAATATATTCCCATCCAATACTTATTTCTTAGGACCCATCATTTTCTAGGGAATCTGAATGGGGAATAACACTTTTGTCTGGTTGACAACATTTTGGAAGGCCTCAACAACACCTTGGATGTTACTGTCAACATAATATTTATATTCCTTCCTCGTCTCTAACAAGCTATTTTCAATGGATTTCACATTTTTCTTCTTCTTCTTCTTCTTCTTCTCTTTCAAGGAACCTTCAACCTTAGCTACTCGATAAGTCATCGTTGTCTTGGCTGATATGGTGTTGGTTAGAGATGTTTTCACATCTTTGAGTGTTTTCTCCTTCTCAGCCATGGATCTCTATGTTCTTCTAGAAGCCGTCAATATTTTTTAATAAATGCTTCTACTCGTAGGAAACAAAGTCGTGTTGACCCTTCCAATGCTCCTTCTCCTACGAAGGGTTTATAGGATCCATTACCTTACCATGGTCGGTCTGTAAAATGACATCATGGCGACACCCTATTGCATGTGATAGGTCACCTCTGCCATCAGCTCTAGCTCATTTGTATTGGTAAGGTTCTTACGGTACATGTAATCCCCCTCAGAGATGAAATGTCGTGCCTCTTGGGTAGTGTGAGGCCTTTGGGATAAGAATACTTAGGGAAACTTGAAAGGGGAATAAGGTTTTTTGTGCCGACCAAGAAAATTCCCTTGGGGGTAGGTCCCAATGATTAAAGTTTTTTTAATTGGCCTTCTTGAAAATGGTTATTGCTCATATCTTTTTTTGCATTTTCCTTGGCAGAAAGGAAAAATCATTCATTCGAATTATTGCTCCGTTTCTTGGAGGAAGAGAATCTGTGTTCAAGCATATTCACTTGCTCCCTAGGCGAAGCCTCGTTTTCCATCGGATCCATTTCGACGACTGCTCATTTGGACCAGAGTAGAAGTTGGAATTAGGGATGCGAGCACCTCATCTGCCACTAGGACATTCCTCTTCTTGAAGAGATTCTTAAGGGACACTATGTTATATGCAAAACAAAATAGAGGATAGTCAGCACAATATTATGAGAATGCTAAAAGCAAACATACAAATAGTTTCTCTCCTCACCAAACTGATTTTTCCTCTTAATAGCGGTGGTTGTGTCCATAAACACTCGTATATTAATAAAGTACATCTTCTGCTGGTTAGGTGGTTTGTCTAAAAGGTCATCTACCTATTCATAGTCTAATTTGTCCCAAAAGGCTACCAAGTGTTTCTTCAACATTTCTTTTTTCGTGGTCAGAGAGTCGAACGAGTAAGCGTAAGTCCTCGATCCCAATTAAAATGGTTATGAATCCATCTAAATATCTTATCCTTGAATTTCACCAGCTTAAAGTATGAGGGGTCGAGCATGAAAGCATTGTCTAATAGGACTTTGTAGAAGATGCAGTGAGCCTCTGAGGTCAGAGGGGTCACTAGGATATAACGATCTTTAAATTTTTTCCAACTCTCAAGGTAAACACCAAACACTTTGATTCGCTAACTAAGTGAAAGCATCCCATATCCTTGGTTTCTGTCGGCAGAAGTCCGCGTCACGGATAAAATGTTGAAAAACATATTTAGGGAACATTCTTTTTCCTGGTACTAGCACCAATATTGAAACATATTGACAAAGACATAAGCTAACTCATGCGACTGAGATTGGGTGATTCAGTGATACTTCAACACCCCTCCTCAAAGTCATTTAAAGGCAACTTAAACTTCAATCAAGAAAACAAGCATTTATATAATGGAATTAAACACTCATCAAAGGAGTTGCAGATTCTCTTGGAGCTATCAATATGGGAAATCAATCAATAATAAGACAATCTTACATCTTTGTAGACACCCTCCAAACAAACAACATTGTTGAAATAGGAAACTATCCCACCAATTATGCCCCCCGTATAATCCTACTAAGCATCATCATAAAGTAGCACCAAGCCCTGGTTCTTTTTTCAGACCATGTTTTCCTAGCTATCATGAAAAAGATAATAATGGTCATGAATCTGGAAATGAATTTGAAAGTTAATATGATCTTTAACCTCCTTATCATTGGGATTCAAATCACTCACCACCCGAAAATATTTAATTAAACAGCAAACCACGTGTTCGTTCAGGGTGACCTTGGTAGATTTCAGATTTACAAGAGGCCATATAGGAAGAAGGGGATCGACATCACACCCCTAATGACAAGACTATCATATTTCATCCTTTTGTCTCCTTTAGAAAATTTGTATGTACCTCTGACACAATAAGAACTAGAGGTTTCAATACCATTTTCTACAAAACCCTCACGAGACCCAGAGTTATTGCTAAACATGATAATGTTCGTAATATGTTGGTTAACCTCTAAATGATCACTGTTTAGTATACCTGGATTCACAATCCCAATAGTAGAAGAAGCATCGTCACTATTAGGTATATTTATTTTATTTGCAGGTACATCTTTTATTTTTGTCATACCTAAAATGACGAGAGAAGAACAATTAACTATAAACAAGAAAGAGAAAGTTGGTACCTGATGTAAAACAAAAATGAAGGTAACAATTTAAGGAATATGATCGGGAGAGTGTGAAGAAACGAACAAAATGTATGACCCAGAGAAAGAAAGAGGTTGATAAGATGGGTTTCGGTAGAGCTCGGAGAAGAAAATTAGAGTTTTAGAAGAACGGGGCTTGCGGTTTGTGTAAAAGAGTGAAAAAAGTTTTTGAAACGCTTAGTAACCCTTATATTAATAAGCCAAAGAGGTTAATAACTGGAATATACTGAAAGAAAATGGAAATACAAAAAATAATGGTTGGATTTGGCCTCGAGAATACAACGAGAGTGCACTTGAACATCTGAGGAAAATACGTTACACCCTAGTCTACAGACCTAGGGTCGCATGTCAAAGAAATCATGCAAAACGTCTCAATAATGAAACTAGCATTCATTGCATCTGTTTCCTAGGTTATTTACGACGATTGCTAAACCTTTTCCATTTTCCAAGCAACGGCCCCAATACAAGAAACCCGACCCAAATCTCTTAAAGGCCTCTCGCTGCTATGCCACGGGAAGCCTTGAAAATAACTGTTATAAGCCCAATAGAAGAAATCCCCCATTTGATTAATACCTTGAACACCTCATCCAACTCTCATATATAATGGACCCCAAGTGAAAAAAAAATGTATGATTCAAATTCACTCTTACTTCGTATTCTTTCATTGCCTTGGCGTTGGAGTACTAACCTTACAAGTTTGTTCCCCTCTCCGTTCCACTAGAAGCACAAGTCCACCACAACAAAGTATCACCTCATCATTTCACCGATCATTTTTAGTTCAACTGAACAATTTCATTTACGTGCCTTTCTTTCCCCTGATTTGATTTTCCAGTGGTTTCTTCACTATTTAGGATTTCAAAGTAAGTAATTTTTTTTAAAAAAATATTGATTTATAAATATTAACAGCTAATTTATATTAATACATAAGTCTAATTAAATATTGCAATAAAAAATTGAACTCTAAACAACAACTTACACTCATTTGTAAGTTGACTTACTTCATCCATCCGATTTCAAAATAATCGTAATACTATTCATAATCTTTAAACCTTTATTAATAGATTTGAGTAATAGATTTGACGTTAAATAAATTAAATTAATTAAAATATACTTGATTTAAATTTAACTTATTTAATTTACAAACTAAGTTTAATTTAAACTTATTTTACGACGATACACACCTTTGAAATTAGGTGTTTTAGTGTTAGATATATGTGTCAAAAAAAATTTTCTTCTTTACTTCATACACCTTAGACACTATTTTGAAGGATAGGGGTGTGCAAAATATCCGGTTGTGATGCCCAAATTCATAACCAAATTCAAATCTGTTTTAAATATCCGGATATAATTGAATGGTTATTAACCGGTTTAGTGTTTAATGGTTTTGGTTATCCATTTATATAATTCGGATATAATTAAATGGTTATTAACCGGTTAAATTTTTTTGGATTCGGTTATAATCCGGTTATTATCAAAAATCCAAATTTTTTAATTTTTAAAATAAAAATATATATATATTTTTTGAATATTTTTTTTTTAAACTGGATTTTTTAAAAAAATCCGGTTATATAACCATAACCAAATTTATAACTGGTTTTATAACCGGTTTTGATTAAAATGTGGTTTTGGTTATAAATCCAAACCATTTAAATGGTTTGAAAATGATTATGGGTTGGTTTCTCAAAATAACCAACCATGCACACCCCTACTGAAGGAGCCATGAACAATGAAGAAATTAAAAACATTAAATTTGATTATTATTTTTTTTATTTTTTAGTATAGTTGATGAATGAATGATTGAAGATAAAAACAATAATATTTTATTTAAAAACATCTTTGTGATAAATACATACTATAAATTTTCAGTCTAATAAATTTGAAGTTGATTCAATTGATTGAAATCTAAGTCCTAAATATTTGCCTACTAATGCCACACCATGATTTGATTGGATTAGACAATGAATGGTGGGTTCTCTCTATTTTGGAATTGCACTTGAATTAATGATCTAAATTCTGGTATGTAGTTGTTTGTTTAGTTCCCTTCTAGTGGACAAATTGTGACCACAATGCTTTATCTTATCCAATCTTTTATTCCACATGCAATGCTTCTTCAATCGTCTTTTCCAATGTCTATATACTCTCTAGAATTTAATAAATATAGAAATAGCATAATTTTACTTTATTTTCAAACACATCCCCGTGATAATGCTTGCACTTATTTATAGTTTCTCTTGTCTCAAGAATATTTTTTCCCAGGAAATCTGAGGCAACAAGATCCTCTACACGTAAACATTGATATAGTATTATATAAACTTGTGTTTTTAGGGGATAAGCTTATGTTTTATACACCTGATATGCTGATGCAAGAAACAATTGATATGTGAAAAATATGATAGATTCCTATAAAACTGTCGTGGCCCTAATTATAAAATTGGAACTTATTAGTGTCACAATCTTATTCATGAAATATTGTCGGATTGATCACTATTTCATCCATATTTTTTAACATCTATATTTATAATTTATGAATGCATATTGTTCTACTTTGGAATTGGATTTGATCGGAGATGATTAATTCATACAACTTATTGCAGTGGTTTGTTGTTTCTGGTGCGGTGGAGAGGGATTGACATATAAAGTTAACATTTCAATGATCAAGTTAGTCAGAGAATTAGAATTGAAGTTTGAATAGAAAATAATTTGAATACTTGAGAAATAGTGTGATTTCCCTTTTAAATAGGATAATTGGTTAGCAACTAAATGCGAGTGATGAGGTGTGAGACGCGGTCAGTCGTCAGATCAATCTAGACAACCAGATTACGGTCTGCGGGAGACATTACCTGCTTAGTGGGGAAATGAGTCCACATGTTCTGAGTCATGTGCCACCCTTCATTTTTATTGGGCTTCTGCATCTTAGGGCCTTATGGGCGGCCCAAAACAGTTGTCCTTCAAGCTCTTGGTTCTGCTTTGCAGGACAAGGGTTTGTGACATGTGTCTTTGCACAACCACATATTTGAGGATGTGGAGGTCTTCAACGGTACGTCTCCGCTCTTGGGAACAAGCACATTAAATATTTCTTTCGTAAGACATAACGTGACGCTAGGAATGGTCGACGTGTCTCCCTACGCTGGTAAGTAATGATGTTTCTACTTCCATAGAGTACTCAAGTGCCTTTCAAACTGTTTTCGAGGAAATCTCAATCGTTGCTAGTGCAAAGTGATCGTATGATCCTCAATGCTTGAAGAATGTATAAAAGGATTCTGAAACATCATTTTCTCTTCTAATTGTTGTTGACCTACAAAAGAGAATGTTTGTGATTTATTGTCCCTTTCTAAAATCATTTTTCGTTCAAGTCTAAGATCAAGTTTAGACGCCTCTTGTGGATCGATATTGGCTTTACGTGTTTGATTGTTGTTCTTCATGAGTTATAACGTTTTAGCTTTTGGTTTTTGGTTTTGTTTTATTTCTCTTAGGATTTCTGGTACAATGAGCGTTTAAGCTTGTTTTCTTGCTATAATGTACATGCACTAATTTCCTATTACAACATATTCAATCATCGTTATTGTATCAAATTAAACCAAAAAGGCCAGTAAAGATATTTCGAGGGATTGTGTGGACCCTGAGATATTGGAGATTGTTTTCGTTTTTGTTCGTGGAGACATTTTCAACCAAGCAGTGACAGAAATGGGTCTAGCGGTTGATCGAGGAGTGTTCCTCTCTGATGAGGATAAGAGGATATACAATCAATATGTTGGGCATGTGATCCTTTTCCACGAATGCATCTTTTCTCTCATTGGCTATTGCCTCCCCTTCAACGAGTTTCAGGTAGGTGTATTGAACCATCTGCATATAGCCCTTTCCCAATTACATCCAGTGAGCTGGACATTTGTCAAAGTTTTCCAGCACTAGTGCAAGTACTATGGGGTAAACCAATAGTGACGTTGCTCTTCCACTTTTTCCAAACATGAAACAACCCTAATCGTACGAATGGCTTCGTTCTTCTTTCTATAATGCGAAACACTCGTTATTTCAATACTTATTCTGACAGTAGTAAAAATTTCAAGGATCGCTTCTTCCTAGTAACTCCTCTTAGTCCGGAAGCGCATGCGAAGATATGTCATTTAAAGTTTAGTCTTTCGTCTTATGTGCATAATTTTTTTTCGTAAATACTGGACCGAGAGCCACTACCTGACAGGAGAAATAATGTATTGCTACACGATGGGGACATTTCCCAGGAAGAACTATACTTGAAGACTCAATTGGTGGCTTTCTGTCAAGAACTTGGTTACATCAGTGGGGTTGTTCCATCTAATGTAACATCTAGAAACCAATTGAAGAGGTGCATACAGACTCGTTGGCTGGTGGATTTTAAATCAAAGGAGGAATGGAAGAAGATCTTTGGTAAGTGGCCCTGGGGTCTTGTCTTCCACATTTCCTTTCTTGAATCTCTTCGGGTACCTCTTTTTATTGATTGTGTAAATGTAATGAAAAGATAAGATGATATGCAGTGACTCAGGAAGAAGATTTGTGTCATTGCTACTTTGGCGGGAATTACAAGTATGCCTCTTTTTATGGAATAATGTGCTTGTAGGTTTCTCCATAAGATCCATTTGAAGTTTCAGTGATGGCAACGAGTAATTAAAGTAGGTGGAAATAACTTTCAACCATGATGATGGTGATCGAACCAAATACAAGTCTCATGCCTCATCAACAAAAAGAAATTCAAGATTAAAGTTCTTATATGATAAAAAACTATCTAGCAATGAATCTTGAAGTCTTAGACAAAGTGTGAAAACTCGACAAGTTGTGTCTGTAAGTGTCTTTCTGAGTGACCATAGTTTTGTAAAAATTGGGAAGTAACTCCTAAGATACTAAGGCAAATCTCTCTCTCTCCCTCTCCCTCTCTCTCACTCACACACACACACACACACACACACACACACACACAAGCACACAAACAAACACATACACACAAACACACACAGACACACACTCACATGCGCGCACGCAAACACGCACACCCACACCCACATATTTGAAACATTTTTTATTTATCAAAGACCTTTAAAATGTTTTCAAAACTAAGCCAGGTGATTAGGACACTGTCAGCTTCCTTTTTGAAGCATTTTTGAACTAACTAATTGATTGGTAGACCTTTTTGAACTAACCAATCGATTAAGAACTTAAGCCAAATGATTAGATGATTTTTTAAACTACCAAATCAATTGAGGCCTTAATCCAATCGATTGGAAAAGGCCAAAATGATTAGCCAATCGATTATGACCGTGTCTTAGTGATTGGAAACGACTCCTTATCCAAAATTTCCATGTTGGGAAAGGTAATCGATTAAAAATGACTAATTCAATTGATCAGGACCTTACGCCAATCGATTGGGACAATAAACATACACATGGATCATTTACCTTTTTTGGTTTTTCCTTCTCCTATATAAAGGAGGGTCACCCCCTCTTCATTTCACACTTATTCTCGAAGTTTTACATTTGGCAAAATACCATTTTTGGTCCCGTATCTTAAACTCGGGGTTCATTTTGGTCCCTTAACTTTAAAAAGGTCCATATTGGTCCCTTAACTCTTCAAAACGTTCCATATTAGTCCTTTTTGCCCTATTAGCGACGAAAAAAATTCAAAAATCAATTGCGAAATTCGTCGCTAATTAGACAAAAAGGACTAATTTGGAACGTTTTGAAGAGTTAGGGAACTAATATGGACCTTTTAAAAGTTAAGGGACCAAAATGAAACTCGAGGTTAAGATATGGGACCAAAAAGTGTATTAAGCCTTTACATTTTCTTTGGAATTTATCTCTCTATTTTTCCCTTTCTCTATATAAACATTTTTCTTCACTTAAAGTTGCCTTGGTTCTTTTCAGTGAAACATTACTTGTGAGGAAGAAATCGTTTAAGTGAAGTGCCGTTGTGATTACTTTCAAGAGCGTGATACTCTTGAAGAATAGAGTTTGGTTCATCTGATTAACCAGTCTTAAAATCTTTGTTTTGTTCTTGAGATTAGCCCGAGTAATCTCTATTTTGTTCGTTAGATTAGCCAGCGTAAAAACTTCCTGTTTGGTTGGGGATAAACCATTGTAAAGGTCAACTTGTATCAAAGGTTCGTGGGCATAACCTACAAAAGCTCAAAGTTTTAGTCAAAATCTCAAAAAGATCTCTTGGTGACAAGATTAGGCCAACGTTTGGCCAAACCTAGATAACTCTCTTATGCCATCTCTCTAACCTTTATCCTCTATAATTGCTTCTATTTATTTACTGTTTTTTTTACTGCTATTTACTATATTTGTAAGAAACTATTAACATGATTTTAAGAATAATTGAGAAAACCGCAAAAGTAATCACGCATTTTAAATACCACAATTTTCACCCCCTCTTGTACTTGAAGTCACTTGTTTAACAAGTGGCATCTGAGCCTAACTCCTATTAAGAACTAATCATCTTAGAAGGAAAAATGACTGCGAACTATTCATTAAACAAACCCTAATTCTATAATGGAGAAGGGTATAGTTTGTGGAAATATAAAATGAAGTTTTTCATAGAAGAGATATATCATGGTATTTTAAAGGCTTTGAAAAGCATTGGAACAAAGATGATAAAGAAAATGTGCAACGCAATTTAAAATCGAAAGCTGGCATCACTACTGATCTCGGTCTTGATGAGTTGTTGTGAGTTTCTCACTGCGAAACTGCAAAACAAATGTGGGATATCCTCCAAATTACCCATGAAGGAACCAGTGAGGTAAAAACGACAAGGTTGGACACATTAACCCATGAGTATGAACTCTTCACAATGAAACCTGAAAGAGCATAAATCAAATGCAAACACGATTCACCCATATCGTGAGTCATATGATAACTCTGGGAAAAACTTTTTCAAATGAGAAACTAGTTATAAGAATTATTAGATGCCTAAATTATAGTTGGAAATCCTAAGTCACTGCGATTTATGAATCTAAGGATTTAGTGACTATGAACAAAAACACGCACGCGCGTGCGCGCGCACACACACACACACACACATCTTGGAAAATTGCATGAACACGATATGGAACTAAAAAGACCCGCTAACGATGAAGAAGATGAAAAGAAAAAGAAGACAAATATCAAACTAAAAGCCACAAGCATTGAAGACGTGGATCCAGAAGATCAAGAGTGTCAAAGTAAAAGTAATGAATTTATGGAATTCATGTTTTGCAAATTCAAAGTATTCCTAAAGCACGAAAAACAAACTTCAAGGCACCATAAGCAAAGTGAAGAAAATTCCCCTTTCATTCCTACATGTCATCAATGCGGAGAGAAATGACACATAAGACCAAACTACCTCAAAACAAGAGAAGAAACCAAAACCAAAGAAATGTCAAGAAATCCCATAGAGAAGAAAAAAGAGCATACATATCCTGGGATAACGATGATATCAAATATTCAAAATCAAACCTCTGTCTCATGGAAAATCATCAGTACAATGACGTAACTTTTCCCTTTTTATTATCAAGATTTATTTTGCATTCGTAAGAATCTAACAAAAGAAACAAGTAAATTAGAAAAAATTATCTCTACCTCCGAAGACACTATATCTTCTCTTGAATTAAAAAAAAAACTTGTTGGATGAAATAGAAAGTCTTAGAGAGAGACATGATGATTAATTCAAATCTCTTCCTCATACCATAAAGTCTTAGACGAATCTATCAAGTGTGATCAATGTGATATTTTGAAAAATAAAATTGATGATCTTCAATACACACTTGATAAATTCACTAAAGGGAAAGACACCTTGAATCTTTTGTTAGGTAACCAAAAGGCATCTTATAATAAACAAGGTCTTGGTTATGAACCTATGAAAAATAGTAAAAATTTTAGCAATATTTGCAATGCCAAACAAAAATATAAATGCAAAACCGTAAGGTAGATGTTTGCTCATAATATGTATTCCACTAACATTAAAGTATCCAAAAATATTTGGGTACCAAAGGTAGAAAGTCAAATTAATAACAACAAGACAAAATCATTGAATCTTGGATTTTCGGTAAGATCCCTAATCTTACCGTTTAGTTACTCCATTTGATTAAAACTTTATTGTAGAAGTTACTTAGTATTACGTAAGTTGTGTAACAAAGGTAGTAGAGTATGTTTAAATTCCTCTCTATGCATGGTCTATAAAATCTTAATGTAAAATTATTATAAAACTTTTTTTTTTCAAAAAGACTATGACTATGGAAGAACTCATACACATTACCTTTGGTGAACTAACCCCTAGTAGGTAGAAGTAGAGGTTGTTAATTTTGTAGATATCCCTTAAAGAACATCCTTGGAAGATGACAATCGAGAGAATGAAACATATTAAAGGAATTTCAAAGTCCAAATACAAACATTCAAGTTAAATAATTCAACATTAGAGAATCAATGTTTATCTTAAGAATGGAGGACCGTTAAGGACCATCCCATTCAGAATGTTAATAGAGATATTTCTAAGGGAATTGAATCTCAACACTCACTTATCAAGGTATGTAACCATGTGGCTTTTGTTTCACAAATTTAACCAAAGGAAATTGATGAAGCTATCACCAAAGAACACTAGTCTACTGATATGCAAGAAGGTTGAAATAAATTTGAGAGAAACAACAATTAAGAACTCATTCTTAAAGCTAATCGGGTGATTTGAACCTTAGTGGATCCTCCGCAACAAACTTTATGATTTTGAAAATGTTTTGAGAAATAAAATAAGACTCGTTACGAAAGGTTACAAGCAACAGTAAAATATATATCTCGATGAAACTTAGGCTTTTGTAGCTCAAGTACAAGCCATAAGGATGTCTCTAGCTTTCTCATGGATTATATTTTTGTAAAATCTTCAAAATAGATAAAAATAGCACACTCTAGAACTATTACATCCATAAAGAAGTTAATCATTATCCAAATTTTATAAAAAATTTCTTACTCATGCTTTCAAAATGAAAAGAGGTATCTATTAATAGAAACAAGCTCCTAGACCTTAGTTTGATTGTTTGAACAATTTTTTGCTTGAAAATAAAACTTCGAAGAAGGAAGAATGATATAACATTTTTTCAAAACCAATCATTTCCTTCTTGTGTATATTCTTTTTGTCAACTTGATGCTACTAACGAATCCTTGTGCAAGAATGTTTCTGATATGGTGCATATTAAAATTGAAAGATAGTTTTTTGTACTATCTTGAGTGATGGTGATTATCAAATCTTGATTAAAAAATTGATGGTATTTTTTAATGAACATGATCAAGGTGTTTAAATTGATCATGGAACCTCTTAGAAGGTTGAGATGATAAATTTCTAATAGATTTATCAGTCCTATATTTTGGACCAACTTTCACATCAAATGATTTGTAGGTAAGGAAAATCAACGGTGGTTTGTCGTTCCTTCAAAAGGTGATTTTTTCTAAAGTTATCTTGAAATTTTAAGGTAGTACACTTAATAGAGATTGAAAAACTGGAAAATCTGATTGAATCTCAAGTAAGTGGTTAATTAATTGCTTAGTCAATTTACTTTCTTAATAACATTGGGTTGACTTTTCAAGTGTTTATGGAGCAAAGTAGTGTTAAATACCTAGAGCCCAATACTTATCTAAGACCCATGGAGACTAAAAAGAGGTTGTCAAAAACACTCATAAGAGGAAATAATAATCTCTCGGAGAAATTTGAGCAAAACCTAAGTACACTCCAAAATTTCTTCTCAATTTAGAAAGCTTCAAAGACTTTTGAGTTCTGTTCGAGAAAGAATCAAGTGGAAGATGTTCTCCAAAGCTTAACTACCGGTTGATTACAAAGCTGGATGCTACCTTCCGTGGGGAGAAATAAGATCTTAGATCGTATTCTTTATCTATAATGTAACTTGTCTCTTTGACATGGAGTCTATGTGCTTTGATTGTTTTCCACCTTTTTTTATCATCACAAAGGGGGGAAATTATACTTCCGGGGGGAGTAAAGTATACTCTATACTCATCCGAGGGCTCCAATTAAATATCTATTTGATTCTTTTACCACTTCCCCTGAGAGATGTGTTTTAATCATAAAAAAGGAGGATACGTGTTTTCATCAAGACGAAAATCTCACAGAAGATCAATCTGAAGTTTTGATGACGACAATAAATGATTAAAGTCGGTGGAAATATATTTCAACCTTGATGATAGTGATCTAATAAAAGAAACATATCATGTCTTATAAATAAAAAGAGACTCAATATCAAAGTTCTTATATGATCAGAAATAATCTAGAAAACAATCTTGAAGCCTTGGACAAAGTGTGAAAGCTCGCCAGGTTGTATATATCAGTATTTATTTGAATGACCAGAGTTCAATAAAAGTAGGGAAGTATTGTTAGAACAATATTTGTTCATGACATATTCTCTTTTAGTTTTGATGATAACAAAAGTATTAAAAGAACAATGGTTTATTTCTTCATGACATATTCTTGTTCTTGTACATAAATAATCAGAATCTGTTTTACTTAGACACACTTAGGAGTTGCTTCATTGCTAGCTTCTGGTGGCAGAGTTTGAATAACAATTGCTAGTGTGGCTTGGCGCAGACTCTGAGCTGAAGGCCTCAGCATTTAGACGAGTTACTACACTTGTTAAATTGTATATCGGCATCTAGTACCATTCAGAGTTGGTGATAAAGCTGTGGATTGTCTGTATTGCAGAAAGCAAGTTGTGTTGTCTTATCAGCTTGTCAGCTAGAGTCTACAAGATTGCAAGGCTCAAGAAAGGTTGGCATGCTCTACGGATGTGTGCTTTCAACGTATCTATCAGTACAAAACCTCTTGAAGACTCAAAGGTTAAATGTGTTACACACTGGATTCAGAATCTGTTGTGCATCCATCTTCAACGTCTCTTATACTATGGAGCAAAGGCAAAGACACTTGATCAAGTCACTTCCTCAACGACTAGTTTCTGCAAAGGCTATAAATATGGCTGAAGATTCAAGTTTGAATCTTAACAAGGATTCTTCAGATGAAGGAGTAGCAAGATCAATCAATTATTAACTCTAATGTAATATGCAGATTTTCTATTTTAGGTTGTAATTGTAAAAGCCTTAATATTTCTTACCATTGAATATATTAGAAATCTTAAGAGCTTTAGGTCTTTGTTATGGTGATTTCCCGTACCTCTGATGCTTGTATCATGTACACCTTGTTCTCTATTCAGCTGAGCCTTAAGTAGTTTAGATCAAGTCTCTTGTTATGTGCTTGAGCAGAAGTCTTTTCTCAATGGAATTCAAGCAACAAGTCTTGAGCCAACATACTTAAGCCATGTAAGTCTCATTGCTTAAGTGGTTGAGCTATGAAAGTCTTATTCATCTAGTCTGATTGAGCAAAAGGAAAGTCTCCATCTGAGGGGCGTGATCAGGAAGTCTCAAGTGCTACTTGAGCAAGGAAGTCTCGGTCTGGATGGCCAGGAGTAGGTGGCTCTGTTAGAGGGCGTGAGAAAGAAGTCATGTGCTATAAGCAAGGGGACGTCTCAACCAGAACATGTTGGAGCAAGTGGCTTGGTTAGATGGTGTGAGCAGGGAAAGTCTTAGACATGTGCTCGAAGCAAGTAAGTCTCAGACAGTTGGTCTGAGCAGGTGTAAAAGACTTATGCAGAAGCATAAGAGATTGTAATCATGAACTGGTTATAATGAAAATCTCTTGTGAGGCAAAGGGACTGGAGTACTCTCAGTTAGGGGAGGAACCATGATAAATCTTTTGTGTCTTCTGTTGTTATTTATTTACTTCGGTTATATCTGTTGCCAATGAATTAAAACAGAATCTAAACACCAGTTCTGATTCTAAAACTCTGATCAGAAGTTAAATTAAAGAAAACGTGAAACACAATTCAACCCCCCTTCTTGTGTACTTTTCACACTTTCAATTAGTATCAGGGCATGGTCTGTGCTTAACACTTAACAGTGGCGCAGATAATGATCCAATAAGAAAAGTACATTTCTTCTTCAAGAAGGAATCAAGTGCTAATGAAAAATATCATACGGATTTTCCTACCATATTCAAATGGATGATTCCACTGAATTTAAATGATGGAAAAGCTAAAAATATTTTTAAGTCATTGGTTTTGATAAAGGGTTGGTGAAGGTCTATAGAATATCCTTGAAAGATGTATTACTATAGAAGTTGATGGTGTGAAGATGATCATCTTGAAAAACTCTTTCACCGGCTCAGAAGATGCATATTGAATATCTTCAGAGGTAGTTGCATTCTGGTAGATGCTCTATCTCACTTCTGAGTATATCAACATTATTAATATATCTGATGCTTGGACTATCTTTGAATTCTTGTGCTCAGATTTGTGGGGATCAGTTTTTGAAGCTTGAGCAGTTATACTTCATCTAATATTTTCAAGAAAATTATGAGAAGATTGCTCTTTGACTTAAATCTAAAGTCACAGTTTTTCAGGATGTTTACATCTTAAATCTGCTGTGTTCTGAAGGTTTGTCTTGTAGTCTTCAAAGGAAATAAATGAAGTTAGATGATGAAAAACTATTCAACAGATCCCCTTCTCAATTTAGCTTAAGTTCTTTGGAATGACTAATGATAAGAAACTTAGGTTTCTTTTCAAAGGAACTTCCATATTGGCTGAATGGATTGTGATATCTGTTGATAGAAGAGTAACTTTAAAAGCTTATGAAATACTTGTATTTCAAATGATCTCCCAGATTTGAAAGCAAGAATAAACACTACCAGAACCTAATATCAGATGCTCTTCAATGTCTAATCTTTTGAAGCTGATATTAGTGCATGATACAAATGAAAAGAAGCATCTGTGTTCAGAAATAAAAATCAAGTATTGAAGAGCAAGAGATGTTGTTAAAACTATCTTGATTCAAAATATTTGATAATGTGGAGTTTATTCTTTAAGGTGATATCTTAAGAAACTTCATTGCTTCTTGATTGAGGACCATCATATAAGTTGTTTTAAAAGACATTTCTATGAGAAGTCTTCAATTTCTCTTTAAATTATGTCAGCCGTACTAAGACAGTATTTTGAATTACTTTGTGTCAATTTCTGATAGCTAACACTATCTGGTTCTGAGCTTGTCAATGATTTCAGAGTCAAAAGATTTAATCATAAACAATGAGATTAGTGACTCTACTTAGAACAAGATTCTGTTCCTATCATATCTCATCCTAGACTTATACTCTGGAGTGACTTATGATTTTTCTATTAAATTAAGAAGTGAGGTAAAGAAGAATCTGTTTGTGCTTACATGTATGGTCTTATAGAAATATTAGTATCATAGTGTATCTGCTACATATATCAAGGAAAGAAGTAGAGGCATCTTCCATAAGGTTGTTTACAACATTAATTGGAGGAAGAGCCAACAACCCAGATTCAAGTACTGGTAGTATTGAATTTGGTGAGAGTAGTGGAATCAATGGTTAGACAACCATTGAATCAGAACCCACTCAAAGCTGTGTTCAGACTCTATTGGTCAAGTATAAATACTGAATCGAGTTTGGCCAACAAAAAAAAGGGTATGCATGTTCTTTTCTAGTTTATCTTATGATTCAATGAAACATTTGTATATATATAAATACAAAGTTTTTGTTAGACTTCTAGAGAAGTTCTTGTGAAAAGAAGAACTTCAGAAATGTTTAAGAGGAAACTTTGTTGTGTTTGTCTATACTGAATGTTTTATTAAGCCAGATGATGATCATATTTATGGAAACAATTTTCTCACTTTCTATGCTGATATTGTTGCTTGTTAGCCATCTAAAGAAGAAAATTCAATATTTATTTATCACTCATGACTCTTGTTTCAAGATAAAGTGCTAGTTCTGAATAGAATCTTAGAGACTTGTGACTGACAAATGATATCACTGTCTAAGTCTAGATCTACTAGACTCTGATAGATGATAGATTTTGAAAGTTGTCAGATTTTGAGATTTAAAAGAAGATTCTTTATAACTGAGATAACAGTTTAAGTAAAAAGTTTTCCAAAAACTTTTATAATACTTAAATTTTCATAAAGGTGAAACTCATCTAGTGAAATTGAAATATTTGCCGGATAAAGAACCTTTGGGTAATGATGTTTTCTCTTTTGGTACTTGTTGTTGCTATTCCCTGTTTTGTGAAACATCATTGTGTCCTTTTTCTGACAAGATTCTTATTCTTGTAGGAATCTTGTTCAGTTCTTCTTCACCTTCTTCATCTTCATCTTCTTCTCTTCTTGTTTATGTGCTAATTAAACCAAACCTGAGATGATTTCTTTAGTTAATTCTCCTTTGAATCAGCTAGTTATCATCAATGAAAAGTTTGTGGATTTTGATGAGTTGCTTAAGATTGGTTTCAACTTCTAGAAGACTGTGTATAAACAAGGTTGAAATGGCTACTTTGAGATGCTCTGTGGTTTCACTTATCCAAGTCTTGTCAAAGAGTTTTAGATTAATGCCTCCATTGTTGAGTTGAATTATGAGTATGCTATTCTGTCTAGAGTAACTGGTGTTTCTATTATAGTAACCTCTAAAGCTATTGCAAATGTGATCAACTGTGAGGAGACTGGAGAAATCCCAGGAACACTTATTGAGAACACTATCTTCCTACTTGGCGTATCTTTGTAGACCCATCTAATACATCAGAGGTCTCAAATCTTCTTCCCGATGCAGTTGTTTGGAATCAGATTCTGAATTCAAACTTACTTCCTAAGGATAAGGATTTAGATCAAGTGGACCCAATTGAATAAGATTTGCTTCTACTTCTTAATTCAGATTTGAAGATTGATCTTCCTCAAGTTATGTTTGACCATCTGAAGAAGTCTCTTTCTTCTTTTCAAAAGGGAAAACCTTCTCCATTCCTTATGGATGAGTTATCTCAGAGATACTTGTTCAGTAGGGGGTTAACATGAGTTCTGAGGCTAGTTCTTCCAAGATTTGGAGAGACAAGTTTGAATTTATCTATGAAAGATTCTGATGTTATATCTCTGCATAGTTATGTTTTGTATTTTGTTGAAATCTTTGTATTAAGCTTCTTATTATTAAATTCAGAGTTTGTTCATGCTATTGTTCAGTTTTAAATTGTTAAATAGTTATTCTTTGTTGTTCATGAGAATAAAAAAATAAATAGGTACAAGTAATCAATGTTTGCAACTTATTTCATTAATGGAAAAGAAGCTATTACAAGACAATTATATTTCCTAGTATGTTGGATTGACCCTAAGGAATATTATTTAAGTATTGGTTAAATCTTATATGTACTCTAATAATATCTCTTGGAAATGTTATCTAGCAGCCTATTCTATTTAAGGTTCTCTGAACAGGTATGAGTTAATGTTTGATTTATTTTACTGATGGTTCTGTTGTTAGTTTCACTTTGTTAACATACTTTCAGAAAATCTAAAGAAAAATTACTGGAATGTACTTGCATGCTGAAGAAATATTGGTAAAAAAACACGACTTCATTAATATTAAGCATTTGGATTACACAAATATTTTAAATAAAGAGGGACACGATGTTTCTAGTTAAGATCCCTAGCTAGAGTATCTCGTGCCCAACGGCGTCCACTGTTGCCATAATCCACGTCTTCGTGTTCAGAGTCAATTTCTTCTTCCTCTTCCATGACTGTGAGTGATCAGTAGAACCGCTTGTTGACCCTTCTTTTCTTTTTTGACCTCTTCATACTTTTTCTCTTTGGCTTCAGAGAAGCTACTGGCGAACCTCCTTCTGAAGGTTGTTCAGGAACTGCTGAAGTTGCCTCTTCATAAGTAAGTGGTGATGTGGGCAAAGACTTGGTTGTAGAAGATTCAGAAACAACTCACCTCTGAGGAGATTGGACTTCTAAACTTTTAGAGCTCTCTGTTATATCTGTTATGACAGATGTATTATGACTCTCAATTGATGACTCCATATCTCTAGGAAGATGTTGATAAAAATGACTTAGAAGTTGGGTGCTTTTATAATGGTTTTTGTGGATACCAAGAGTCTGAAATTAATCCTTGCTTAATTCAGGGAATAGTAATGACTAATGAGACTTTAAAGTTTGCACTTTACAAACCTTAATGATTCTTACTACTTGATTACTTTTCCTCTTGGAAACTGATCAAGTAATGATGATCTAAATTGCATTAATAAGTGGAAATTATTTTTCCCTTCTTTTCTTCTTCTTCCTTATTTTATTTTATTCTTTTTGATGTGACAAAAGGGGGAGAAATAATAGTAAGTATTTAAGTGGAAACTGAACCCATTAAGTACCTATTCAGTTGTACATATTAGTCATTTATTTTCTTGTGCATTCATCTTCAACATCTCTTGTACTATAGGGCAAAGGCAAAGACACTTGATCAAGTCACTTCCTCAACAACTAGTTTCTGTAAAGGTTATAAACATGACTGAAGATTCAAGTTTGAATCTTAACAAGGATTCTTTAGATGAAGGAGTAGCAAGATCAAGCAATTATAAACTCTATTGTAATATGCAGATTTTCTATTTTAGGTTGTAATTGTAAAAGCCTTAAGATTTATTACCGTTGAATATCTTAGAAATCTTAAGAGCTTTAGGTCTTTGTTATGGTGATTTCCCATACCTCTGATGCTTGTATTTTGTACACCTTGTTCTCTACTCTGTTGAGCCTTCAGTAGTTTAGATCAAGTCTCTTGCTATGTACTTGAGCAGATGTCTTCTCTCATTGGGATTCAAGCAACAAGTCTTGAGGCAAGATGCTTAATCATTGTAAGTCTCATTGCTTAAGTGCTTGAGATGTGAAAGTCATATTCAACTAGTTTGATTGAGAAAAGGGGAAGTATCTGTCTGAGGGGCGTGAGCAGGAAATCTCAAGTGCTGCTTGAGCAAGGAAGTCTTAGTCTGGATGGCCAGAAGAGCAGGTGGCTCGGTTAGAGGGCGTGAGCAAGAAGTCTTAGACATGTGCTCTAAGCAAGGGGAAGTCTCAACCAGAAGACCTTGGAGCAGGTGGCTCGGTCAGAAGGTGTGAGCAGGGAAAGTCTTAGACATGTGCTCTAAGCAAGGAAGTCTCAGACAGTTGGTCTGAGCAGATGTAAAATACTTATGCAGAAGCATAGGTGATTGTAATCATGAAGTGGTTATAATGAAAATCTCTTGTGAGGCAATGGGACTGGAGTACTCTCAGTTAGGGGAGGAAACCAGGATAAATCTTTTGTGTCTTCTGCTGTTATTTATTTACTTCAGTTATATCCGCTGGCAATGAATTAAAACAGAATCTGAACACCAGTTCTGATTCTGAAACTCTAATCAGAAGTTAAATTAAAGAAAATGCGAAACACAATTCAACCCCCCTTGTTGTGTACTTTTCACACATTCAAGTACCTCCTAAGATACTAAGGTAACTCATACACACACAAAACTTAAACCTATTTTTTTATCTATCAAAGATCTTTAAAATATTTTCAAACCTGAGCCAGTTGATTAGGATACTGCCAGCTTTCATTTTTAAGCATTTTTTAGCTAACCAGTCGATTGGGACCTTAAGCCAATAATTTGGAAGATCTTTTTGAACTAACTAATCAATTGGATTCGATGATTTTTTTGAACTACCAAATTGGTTGGGGGCTAAATCCAATCTATTGGAAGAGGCACAAACGATTAAATTATCGATTAGGACAGTGTCTTAATGATTGACAACGACTCCTTATCTAAAATTTCCATGTAGGGCAATGTAATCGATTAAAACCGACTTATCGAATCGATTAAGACCTTATTCCAATCGATTAGGACATTAAAAATACTCATGGATCATTTCCTTTTTCGATTTTTCCTTCTCCTATATAAAGGAGGTCCGCCTCCTCTTCATTTCACACCAATTCCCGAAGTTTTACATTTTCTTTGAAATTATCTATCTATTTTTCTCCCATTCTCTCTCTAGAAACATTTTTCTTCACTTAAATTTTTCTTGATTTTTTTGAGTGAAACAATACTTGTGAGGAACAAATTATTTGAGTAAAGTG